>BPTQ01000007.1:345032798-345671314 GCA_019973895.1 Chrysanthemum seticuspe | reverse complement strand
CTTCCAATTTCTTAACTCTTTTGCGAGTAGTCCCCAGTGACTTCTTGGTCTTCTTCAATTTTTTCTCCAACTCATCAACCCTTGAAATCAGTTGTGGAACCAGTTGAAGTAGATCTTCCATAGATAAGGAACTGGGTTCTGCTGTAGTAGTGGGTGTTGGAGGTTGTGGTTGAGGAATCACTGGTGGTTCTTCCTCATGGACTGAAGGTGAAGGTGGTGGGGGTGTTGGTGTCCTCTGTTCAAACTCTGTTTTTTCAGGTTCAGATGTAGGTTGAGCCTGAGCTTCTGATGTAGCAGTAGGAGATGGAACAGATGTAGATGTACCTTCAGGGTCAGTAGCAACAGAAGGCAACATAGCTGACAAAAGTGGCTTGTGTGCCCCTTCAAAACCCCTTTTCATATTACCAAATATCTTTTTAGTGAAAGGGAGAGCAATGTAAGGATGTTTGCTTGCTGTTTCAACATTTAAGATCATTTGCAAAAATCTTAGGTACATCAAAAACTTTTTCTTATTCTTGGAATTAGCAACCATGGCATAAAAAATCATTTTTGAAAAATTGAAGAGTCTACCAGTGGAGAGACAGACCAATGCAGAAGCAATATTGCTTCCAAATTGATCCCATCCACCACTTTTAGAGCTCATACAATGTAAAATATGATGCACAAGGAAACGCCATTGTGGCGTAAAATGACTCTTCTAAAAAGTGAATGTTCCATCAGTTGGATATCCAATCTTTTCCAATCCCTGAAAGAGGTCATTATTTGCCAACATTGAAACCCTGAGGCATCAGCCAATTGAAGCTTGCTTCTGACTGATTCCTCAGTGATTGAATACTCTAACGTATCAATAGTTGCATTTAACTCTAGTGTCCCATCAGCAATAGTTCTAGCAGTAGCAGTCTGCCAGAACTGTTTGACTAGGGAATCATAGATAGTTGGATTATGAGTAAGGGCATACCTGATATGACTACCCTTTAGAAAGTCCACTATCTGCTCGAAGCCTGTGCTTTCAGCAGGCTTTTTGAGAAATCCCACTTGATTGTGCTTGTCTACAAACTTTAATTGTGCCATCTTTTATGTTAATTGAATTACTGGTAGTGCAGGGCAATTAGGGTTTAGTGCTGGTGAGGAGACTTAATCGAAATAAAATAATTAAACTTTTAAAGATTAGGATAAAGTAATTAAAGGATAAATATGAATTCTAAAAATAAAAATTATCCATATAAATACTTCTGACCATCTAAAATTAGGTAACGGTACTATTTAAACAGTAAAAATCATTTTTTATTTTTTGCACTACCAGACTAAAGAATGGTCAAACAGACTTAAAAATGACATCACCAGAATTAACTTTGTACTATAGCACATCAACTATCACAGCTTCCATACATCTCCAATCTGTGAGAATTCTTTCTTTTCAACATATCCTTAAACAAAAAAATATACCTAACAGATTTAACTAATATTAAGTCTTGTATTATAAACATAAATTCTTAAAAAAGTACAAAAAATCGAATATCTATATGCTTTAAAAGAGTGAAATATGATAAAGGTAGAGTGTGACAACTTGACCATAACATGGTTCACTTGGATTTTCGTATAACAACACCTCCACAGTCGGTTCGATAGTAGTCAGTTCGTGATTCGTTACCCAAGTCACGTCGATCCACACGTCGCAATATGTTATCATTGTGCTGGTGAATGACGGTACTAAATTCCTCATCGGCTTCGTCATACTTATCTTTGTAATTCTTGGGAGGTGTCTTAAACACAATAGACAATTTTTTATCTACCTGGTCTTTCACATAAAACACTTGTCGTGCTTGTGCGACTAATATGAACGGATCAACCTTGTGGCCTAAAATATTCAAGTCAACCAATGTATACCCAAGAGTAGTATCGCGTTTCACACCACCAGCTTAGTGATTAACCCAGTCACATTTGAAAAGAGGAATTTGCATGTAACGGTAATCTAGTTCCCATATCTCCTGTAAAACCCCATAATAATATGCTTTTCTTGTGGTTGCAACTTCTTTAGATATGTGCATATCTAATGCCTCAACACTAACCCCACTGTTCTGGTAAACTTTGCCTTCATGATCTTTCGTACGAAAAGTATACCCATTGATGTGATATGCATCGTATTTCACTACGGTGGCGCGTGGTCCATAGGATATCCACCTTACAGTTTCTGATACACTTTCTTTGTCAATTTCTAACTCTCTCTCAACCTGAATTTCATTACAAGTATATATTAGCTCAAAAGAATAAGTACACTAATTTTCAGATCAAAATGAGCTGAGAAATAAGGTTTAGAAAGGGTATGTTGAGTAACATAAGATTAATTACTTCTTTGCGTAACCACTTGACAAAAGATTTGATGTGCTCATTCTCCAGAAATGCTATTCGTTTACCCGGGTTTTCTGCTTTCACAACTTGCTTGTGTCGCCTGAAACAATGTGTTTGATTATTAGATTTGATACATCATTTTCAGTAATGAAATAGACATTTGTTAGTAAGACTTACTCGATATACGGTACAATTTCATCTGTATTATTTATTACATACAAATGTGCTTTCTGAAAGAGTTCCGCAGAAACTTCAGTTGATTTGCCGGCCGACAATGGCTTTCCTTCCTCATTTTCATTTGTTTCATGTTTCTCAGGTGGGATACCAACAGTTTTCATCGATTTATGATATTCGCTAAAAAAATCTATTGTTTCTTCCGTAATAGTCTCCTCAGCAATGCATCCATCTGGTCAATTTCTGTTCCGCACATGTCCTTTAATAACCTTCATACATCTTTCGAATGGATACATCTACCGAAAGCATATGGGACCGCATAATTTTACCTCCCGAGTTAGGTGCACAGTCAAATGTATGATAATATCAAAGAATGATGGAGGAAATAACTTCTCGAGTAGGCACAGTGTCACTACCAGTTCTGCTTGCATATTGTCTAGTTCTTGCAATATTATTTCTTTGCAACATATTGATTTAAAGAAAAAGCAAAACCTGATAATAGCATATCGTGTGGGTAGGTGCATGATTGAACGTATTGCAATTGGCAGAAACTCTTGCATTAGCATGTGATAGTCATGCGATTTTAGGCCAATGAGCTTCCTATCCTTTAGGCTGACCAAAGAAGAGAAATTTGAACAATAGCCTTGTGGTACCCTGATGTTGTGTAAAGTTTCACCAAAAATATCTTTTTCATCATTCGTTAATGTGTAACCTGCTGGAGGTAGTGTTGTTTTGTCTTGTTCTTGCATAGCAAACAACTCTTGTTTTACTCCCAACTCAGCCAGATCCAATCGAGCATTCAGTCCATCTTTCGTCTTTCCTGGAACATGTAGCAAAGTTCCGACGAGACTCTCAGCAACATTCTTTTCTACATGCATAAAATCAATACAATGTGGAACATAATTATGCCTCCAATACCTATGTTTTCGATACCAAATGTTGAATTTCTTCCAATACGCACCGTTTTGTCCGTTTACTTGGCTTGAACTACCCTCTACTTCTGTTATGTTTCTTTTCTGCTTTTGAATCTTCCCACCTCTGCCTCTCGTATCTTCTTGGTTTTCTGATGCATTATTGTTTGTTCGTTTTCCTTTTCCCCACTTATTTTCAATATGTTGTACCTCGTTGTATATTTGTTCCCCGATCATTGGGTTTGGAGCCGGGAGAAATTCTTGTTGTCCATTAAATTCCTTCCTTTGCCTTCTGAACAGATGGTCATATGGTAGATATCGTCTGTGACCAACATAACTTTGCTTGGATGAGGCAGAAAGTCTAACACAGTTTGTATCTTTCCCACATACTACACAACCTTTGAATCCACTGTACGGGCAGCCACATAATGTACCAAGTGCAGGGTAATCATTTATTGTCCATAACACAACGGCACGTAGATTAAAGTTATCTTTTGTGGATGCATCATATGTATCAACCCCTGTATCGAATAAGGTTTGCAGATCATCAACTAACGGTTCTAAAAAAACATCGATATCATTTCTCGGGTATCCCGATATTAATACCAAAAGCATGATAAACTTTCTTTTCATACACAACCATGGAGGAAGGTTGTATATGACCGTTAAAACTGGCCATACACTGTGATGCCTATTTCCTGAGTTGACGTCAACCCCATCAGCCGATATTCCTAGCCGTAGATTTCTTGGATCTTCAGCAATTTCGGGGAATTTTTCATCTATGGTACGCCATGCCTTTGAATCTGCGGGGTAACGTAACACACCATCGGTTATCCTCCGTGTCGCGTGCCATCTTAAATCCTCTAAAATACTTTCTAGCTTAAATAGTCGTTGCAGTCTTGGTATAATTGGAAAGTACCACATTACCTTTGCTGGAATGTTTTCGTACACTTTCTTAGTCTTATTATCCACCTTCCATCTTGATATCCCACAAGTTCGACACGCAGTCAAATCCTTGTCACCCTTCCAGTAAAGAAGGCAGTTGTTGATACATACATGTATCTTTTTGTATCCTGATCCCATCAATTTCAAACATTTTTTGGCTTGATAAGTTTTTTCCACCATTTCGTTACCAGCAGGCAGCATCTTCTTTAACAATCCTAGTAATTCAGTAAAGAACTTATCAGAACATCCGTACTTACCCTTCAAATTGAGTAGTTTAACTATTGCGGACATCTTTGTGAAGTCAGGACATCCTGCGTAAAGAGGCTTCTCTGCGTCTAATAATAATTGTTGAAACTTGACAAGATCATCCTCATCAAAATTATCTTTTGTAGCATTAACCATTTCTACTGTTGCTGGGGCATCTGTTGGAATATCTGAAGCAAAATCCGTGTCGTCAACAAACTCTGTTGTAGCGTTAACAGGTGTTTCGGTACTTATTGATGACTCATCCTTCTCTCCATGTTTAGTCCAGTTTAGGTAGCTTAGATCAAACCCATTGCTGAATAAATGGAACTGCACTTTCTCCACTTTATGCTCTATGTGGTTTAAACAATCTGTACACGGACATGGCATAGAAAGATCATTTTTCTTAACTCGTGGGTCGATGTTCCCCATCTTCCGCAAGTTGTGTACTGCATAATCAATAAACGCTGCTACTCCATCAACATAAGATTTGTTGGTCCTATTAGTTCCAATCCAAGACTTGTCCATGTTTATAAATGTAGTCCCTGCAGGCATGTTAAAAAGACAGTCCAAGTTATTGAAGATTATACAAGACAACATCAAACTTCAATTGATGATCTTAAAAGTTAAAAAAGACATTCCAAGTAATAAGGATAGCTCAAAGATTGAATGTGGTATTGAATTATGCTAAGAATTGAATAAAGTCTAATGAAACAGTTCCTAAAGGGATGTTTGGGTCAAGGAAAAATAAGAAATTAACTAGCTAAATTATGGTTCAATGTTCATGTGGTAACAGGCTTAACAGGGTTTCTTAAATTTTTTAACCAATTAACTATCTAAATTTAACAAGAAACTGACATAATTTACAAGAGGATATCTCGAAACAAATGTTCAATTAGCTAATAGGCTTAACAGGGTTATTTTATGTGTTAGAACGATGTATACAAAAGGAAGATAACAATACTTACCAGTGGTGACTGGACTGGTGGGTCTATGATGGGAGAGTTGTGGTGGTGACGGGATTTGTAGTGAGATGAGAGGGAGGTGTGGCGGTACAGGAGGAGGAGTTAATTTTTGCAATTAGTTTGAAATGCCTTGATGCAAACTTTGGGGGGAATAAATTTAATTTGTGGAGGGAATTTTAAATTTGCTTAAATTTTTGAAAAGTTTTCATATTAGTTTAAAAATGTTTTTTCTCTTATGATTTAATGATTTTTTTCATTTAATTAGTTTAAAAAGGTTTTTTATTCATAATAAATAAAATAAAATTCAGAAAAGTATAATTTAAAATATATATATATATATATATATATATATATATATATATATATATATATATATATATATATATATATATATATATATATATATATATATATATATATATATATGTTTAAGTATTTAGGACTTTTAAAAAATAATTTTAAATTTTATGCTTAAATTTACAATATTTGGTATTTTTAGGATTAAGTGCATTTTACGTTATTTCGACTTTTGTTAGTTGATTTATTTGCTTATTTAGTTGTTTTTAGTTAAAAAAAAAAAAAAAAAAAAAAAAAGTAAACTAACTCCCAGTATCGTCTTCCACGGTGTATGTGGGAGGTTGAGACGTAGACAGCCTTACCTCTACCTAAGGTAGAGAGGCTGCTTCCGGTTCTACCAAAGGTTGAAAAGGACCTCCGGCCTTGCAAGGGGTGAGGATCGAACCCTTGAGAGGCTGCTTTCGGTTCTACCAAAGGTAGAAAAGAACCTCCGGCCTTGCAAGGGGTAAGGATCGAACCCTTGACCTCTTTCTCCAGAGGCAAGAGTGTTAACCACTTGATCTAACCTTGCTCTTTTTTTGTTTTTAGTTTATGTTTCATCAATTTATTCACAAAATCCAAATATCTTTCATTATTCTTTATCACCCGATCACGAACCGAACGCGAATTTCCAAAACCGTAACATGTGTGACTATAATTTTATATTTACTATTGATTGAATGTTTGAATTTCCAAAACCGAACGCGAATTTCCAAAACCGTAACATGTTTCCAAAACCGAACGCGAATTTCCAAAACCGTAACATGTTTGAATTTCCAAAACCGTAACATGGTTTCAGATATAATTTTATATATACTATTGATTGAATCATGTCGTAAAATGACACTCTAAGCAACTATAACCCAATGCTTTTGACCCATATTATAGTGTGAAGGTTATATGAATTGTATTAAAGTTATTAAAGGTGGGCACGTTAATTTTGACATTTCAGGATGACATAAAATCATTAACTCACGTGTCTTACTCAAAACATTGTGTGAAACTGTGTTTAGGGTTGCGTTAGATATATACGTTGGGCACGGTAACACAACCCTTGTGCGTTTTTGTGCGTTTTAGTCGGTCCTATACGTTTTCGTCCGTGTTCATACGTTTTCTTAGTTTTGTACATGTTTTCTTCCGATTTTGTACGTTTTTACACGTTTTCGTCTCTTTTCACATGTTTTCATCCGTTTTTGTACGTTTTTACACTTTTACACATTTTCATACGTTTTTACACGTTTGCGTCTGTTTTCATACTTTTTCCACCATTTCCGTACGACTTTGTCCTTTTTAATAAGTTTTTATACGTTTTTGTTTTTTTTACACGTTTTCGTCTGTGTTTACACTTTGTCGCTGGTTTTTTCATGTTTTAGTCCGTTTGTATAAGTTTTTGACCGTTTCTAGCCGTTTTCATCTATTTTAGACGTTTTCGTCTGTTTTCATCTGTTTTACATATTAACGTACATTTTATTACGTTCTTATACGTTTTCGTCCGCTTTAGTTCGTTTTTTGTCCGTTTTAGCCATTTTCATATGTTTTGAAGACTTTTTCGCCGTTTTCATACGCTTTCTTACACTGTTACACATTTTCATACGGTTTTACACGTTTGCGTCTGTTTTCATACTTTTTCAACCGTTTTCGTACGACTTTGTCCTTTTTAATCAGTTTTTATACGTTACGTTTTTGTTTACACGTTTTCGTCCGTGTTTACACTTTCTCGTTGGGTTTTTCATGTTTTAGTCCATTTGTATAAGTTTTTGACCGTTTTCGTCCGTTTCTACCCGTTTTCATCTATTTTAGACATCTTCGTCCGTTTTTATACGCTTTCATATGTTTTACATATTAATGTACATTTTCTTAAGTTCCATACGTTTTCTTACGTTCTTACACGTTTTCGTCTGCGTTAGTCCGTTTCTTTCCGTTTTATCTGTTTTTAAGACTTTTCGGGTCAACCCAAGAAGCGAAGTGAATTCATATTCGGTTTTCGGTTCGCTTCAGTTTAATTCTAGTTCGGTTCGGTTCGGTTTTCGTGTTGAACCGAATAAAAAGATTACCGATTTAACAAAACCAAACAAACCGATAACCAAACGGATAAACACCCCTAATTTATAGTGATAGTTTAAAAGGAGGACTTGTTTTGCGGTTTTAAAGTTTAGGTCTTTATAGTTTGAATTCATAAGGAGTTACAAGTATCTTCTCTATCACACTATCCCCACAACTCTTCTTCAACCTTTCTTTGCAATCTTTCAATAATATCATATTTTACCCAATTTCATTATCAATGGCAGCACCATCACCACAAAACCATTTGGCTAAGCGTGTTATTGATGACCTAATTGAGTTTAGCGGGGAGACATCTATTGATGGTTACATGAGTTTCTTCAAGGCTCAGCAAATTTCCAGTCTCCGTGGCTTTATAAACCGGATGCGCGAAGATGCCACCACAGTAAAGAATGAGATTGCGCATTTTAATGCTTTAATTGCTGACATGGTAGCTATTGGAGATGGGGATGAATATTTTGACACATTGATGGATCTTAGGGATGACATGGAGGCTACGAGGACTAAGCTGCAGGGGTTGAATGATCTCATTACTCAAGTTGAGGAGGATATCGAGACCAAGGAAGAACAAATTAAGTCGATGAATGGTTGAAGGGTTGCTTGCTATGTAAAGGGATGGTTTCTTTTGCTCTAGTGTCATCTGTTTATAATGTCTAATTTCTTGATTTAATATTATGGTTTGTAGATATATTAACAATGAAACATGTATGGATCTTTTGATGGTTTATCCAATGGAATGGAATGGGATGCGCTCGCTACTTTGTTTCATCTTTTTTTAATGTTGTTTTGCATTTAGGAATTGGTTGTGGTGTTTAAGTTCATATCTGGTAGAATGTATTATTGTAGGTTTGAGGTTGATCCAAACTCTGTTCAATGTTGAGCCATGGATATGCGGTTCATAAGTGCTTTGCTTAGGTTGTTCATTTTTTAGGTTGTTGTCAATTTTTAGGGTGTTTTTGTTGTTGTTTTTGCTTTAAGTTAATTGCATTTACATGATTTCTTGATTTTTTTTACTGTTGGAGAATGTTAGAGCTTATTTAAGTGCTTATAAATAGGTTATTTATAGGCTTAAAGTAAGGTATCAAGGCTGTTTGTTGTGTCAGCAGTCCTTGGTTGGATTTGATTATTTTTGTGCTTACTTGTTTATCTGGGACTGCTTATTAGTTATAGTTGCTTAATTAGTTGCTTTAATTCCATTTTTTGATTTTGTTTCTTCATTTCTATGCGCCATGTGGTGAGATTTTAGTGTAGCTGCAGTTATATGTGTCTTTGATGCAGCTGGTTTGAAGTTATATGGGTGTTTGGGACTGTGGGTAAGAACCATTTCTGTCATGGGTGTGTTGGTTTCAAAATGCAGCCAAAAATGAAATATTTAAATTCTATATTATCAGTTTGGAGCCACATTTTAAAATTATGAAATTTGGAGCCAAATTTCAGCCAAAATTTTTAAAAGTACTTAGGAAATTATGGTTTCCTTTATTTGAAAAACTGCCCCATAATGAGCCCTAATTTTACTCCAATAAATCAGGATTCAAGCAAAACAACCAGAACTTCAATTTTTACACCATTATTTACCAATTAAGTTTACTAATTTTCTTTAACACATTACTTCTGACGAATCATGGCAACTCAAACCAATTGTCAGGATGATTTGGTTTATTCTGATCGTGAAAATGATAATCCATTTGGATATGAATTAGAGGCATATTCAGATGAGGGTGAGGATGCTGAAAACAACCATTCAAATGCGAATGTTGTTAAGAGGGGCATAACTAGGTTAGCTAAGTTTCGCAGGGATTATGGAAAAACCGACGGAATAAAGGTCAGTGTAACCTTTGATGCACTGAATATGATATCAGGAAAAAACAAGGCATTGTTTTCGAGTTTTTTGGGTGATTTGGTTCGTGAGCATATAGGTGTCAGGATAAGGTTGATTCAGAAGCAAGAGATAAAATGTGGGACGAAATCACGGTACACATATACTTTTTTTTAACTAGTAGTGGCTTGGCTGTCAGGTACAAGGTGTTAATAAGTTTATCTCTGCATTTACATTATGTGCAACTAATTAACAACATTGTGTTAATCTTTGCAGCGATATTTTGATGTTGGCTTGACTGTCCGAAACCTGATAATGAATCGTCTTGGTCAAGTTCTAAGGAATTTCAGAAGGAAATTGACCGAAAACTACATATTGCCCCACCAAAATACCCTTTCAAAACTTAATGAAGTCCCGGCGAAGTATAGTATAATTATAAAAGCTGAAGATTGGGTAAATTTTGTAAACTACACGGCCACCGAAGAATACAAGGTGTTAATTATTCAGTTTTTATTCAATTTCAAATATCTGTCACATTTGATGTTTCCATATATATTAGTTGTATTGATAACGCTACACGCGTCGTTCGGGGTCAAGGAAACTTCCTTTTCTTCGAGCAACTTTTATAACACCCTAGGCAGTGAACCTAATCGTTGTAGTGTAGTAATTAGGGTAAGCCACGGGTATTGATATCGTTCTCTAGGGGAATAGGAATGCTAGTAAGGAGTTACTACGCTAAGGTTGAGGTTGAGGAAGATTATTTTTTATCTTTTTATGTTTTATGAAATGGAAAGGTACGAATCTCGGGTATTGGATTTGGGATGAATCAAGCATTAAGTACACAACGAATGACCTATCGCATTACTAGGTCATTAATCAACTAAGATAAGAAACAACCAATCAATATTCAATAATTAAGTTTCATACTTCCTAAGCAAACACACAAATAAATTAGCCGGACATGGAGAACATGCAAGCATACACACAAATAATCAAAGACATAATTGAATTAATGAAGTAAAGACTTATCTTGATGTAAGATAGGGTTTAAAACCCTAAAATACTGTACAAGACACCTTAGGTTCGGTTTTAGGTTTTCACTCCAAAAGACTCTCTTAAAAACTGAAAAATTCGGATTCTATATATAAGATTACATATGCGACGGCGTCACCTTATGTTTCATGACGCCGTCGTGTCGCCGTCATTAGGGTTTCGTCTTGGCCACGTTAACCTTACGACGGCGTCACCTTATGTCCGTGACGCTGTCCTCTTCAGCTTCTGACGTCGTCTGGATTGCATCTAGGCCGTCTGAGTAGCGACGGCCTACTCTTTCACAACTAGACGTCGTCGCTTGAAAATACGAGTTTTGGGTTCTGGACCGTCACAACAATTTTGGGACGGCGTCGCCATTAGCACCTGACGCCGTCGCCTTCTAATTTCAGCAGCTGTGAGTGTCTCGATTTTGACTTTAGCCATTTTCTTCATATATTCGCGCCTTTTCGTCCAAATAAGTGCCATTCCAGCATTTTGCCTTCAAGAGACCTAAAAAGTGAAAAGGAACGATATTAAGTAATAACGGATACAAAAGTGATCAAATAAGGACTAAAACGACCCCTCAAAATGGTACCTTTTAAAACCTTATCAAATATCCCTACACTTGTTATTTGCTTGTCCTCAAGCAAATGTGCTTTTAACCAATTAATTTATAAGTTAGGGGTCATGAAGCATTAATTCAAAACGGTCCACAACACATATAAGCCCCGCAAAAGTCATAACAAGCACGGAAATTACATACTAGCACCTGACATGGGGTGTTTGGATACTCACATCTCTCTCGGGTGTATATATGAAATATAACAAATAGGAAATGGAAGATAAACACTCATTAACCGGTCCTAGTACATAGATTACCATAGGCTTGAGAATAGATCAAACCTTCATCGCTTTGGCGTAAGCACCTAGGAAAGACTATCAAAGAGGTCTTTTAAAGGGTTGTAATGTTAGGCTTACGGTAGGGAAACAAGGGTTTGGTGGGATAGGCTATTTAGTGGTGGTAAGTCAAAAATCTCTATGTTAAATGCATACGAGGAATGGCGTTGCTAAGCCAAGACTCGACACTCTAAACTCTAGATAACTGAAATAAATAAACATAAATTCAAAGATAGATGTAGGATGGTAGCCCGTATGTTTTTTTTTTTTTTTTTTTTACACTCTATTTTTTTTTCTTTTTCTCTTTTTCTATTTTTTTTCGATTTTTTTTTTTTTTTTTTTTTTTTTTTTTTTTCATACACTTTTACTCTACCATCCTCTAGGGTAACATCAAAATAATAGGGATTTATAGGCACATCCCTACACTTGAGTTTTTATTACTCTAACACTAATTTGACCCGATTTGAAAAGATCAAAACACTTGGGGTACATTATTACGCAAACAAAGGGAATTTGAATTTTTTAACGTTCCCTTCCCGTCATTTCATAAACTTTAACTTTTCCCATGAATCCCAATCGTCCCAAAACTGTATACAAAGGATATGACTCGACTTAGCAACTTATGCAAGCAACTAGATAATTGAACTAAGGGTTTAGGGTGATAACAAACATTTGCACTAAAAGTGAGTGCATAAGGGGTAGGCTAAGGCGATTTGGGTGTATATTTGAGGGTGGGGTGTAAACAATGCTCTTCATTGATATTCCGGAAAAACCGAAACATCACGAGAACCGCGAAAAGGATAGGCTCTAAGGGGTTAACTGTTAGGAATTAGAAATTCCCGGTATTAAAGTGTCGGTCACCTCAAGTATATGTAATCGTTAGAAAGCTCGTAGTCGTAGTTCTTTTAAGTTAAGTAGTAATTTAGTTAAGTATCACCGTGGAGGACGGACGGGTCTTTACCCACTGTATGCCTGATCCACAGCCCAAAGTGTGGCGAGTTATGTAAGACTATAAATACTCTCTACCTTCCAAGGTAGAGAGTTGGAGCTCATAATAATATCTTTCACTTTCTCTCACTAAGTTCCCTAAACCTCTAACTTTCTCTCTCTAGAATTCCATCTATATGCTACTTTGTGTTATGGTTTGATGTGTATGTGAAAAGTTATATCTTACAATTGGTATCAAGAGCCATGGTTAGGTCATATCTTGCACATCTTTGGATTTATAGTGGTCTTTAGGTGGTTTTTAAGTTTGAAAAAGTTTAGTGGTTTTTGCATCATTTGGTTGATCTCTTGTGTTAAAGTTTGAATTTTGTTGGTACTTTTATGTTTAGAATCATCAAAAGTGTTTAGGTTTTCATTTGGTAAGCTTGAATCATCTTGGTTGGGTTGTTTTTGGATTGAAAAGTGAAGTTTATTTGGTTTTTCAAGCTAGCGACTTAGCTCTCGGAATAGTTTCTTGGTAGCGACTTGCTTCACAGTTTTGTAGCGACTTACAGTGTTAAAGCTAGCGAGTTAGATCTAGCGAGTTAAAGGACAAGTAGTGGAATCTCCACTACGGGTAGCGACTTGTGGTAGCGACTTGGTCAGTAGCGAGTTGCTCTTTAGCGACTTGTGTTTCTAGCGACTTGTGTAGCGAATTGCTGCCAAAATTTGGTTAGCGACTTGGTCCGTAGCGAGTTACTACTTAGCGACTTGTTTTTCTGTTAGCGACTTGGGAGTCTAGCGACTTGGCTGTCTAGCGAATTAATTGGTAGCGACTTAGTGGATTTGTTTCTAGCGACTTAGAGCTTTATCATCTAGCGACTTGAGTGATTGTTTACGGTTTTCTCTTGATTTAGTAAAATCCCGTGAAAGAATCTATTTCCCGGTTTAATCATTGAGTTATAAAATCCCGTATAATCTGTTAACATGTCTACCAACGTCCCTACTGTCATCTCCACTGTTGCCGAGGATGTTCAAGCAGCTGGCTCAGATACTCGTCCACCCATGCTTGACAGAACTGACTACGACTCTTGGGCTCAACGAATCAGATTGTATTGCCTTGGAAAGGAAAATGGTGTCAACATTCTCAAATCCATTGATGAAGGACCATATCGAGTTGAGACGACTAGAGACATACTTGATACTAATGAAGATGGTACTCCTATTTACGGAATGGACAGACCTAAGATGTATGATGAGCTTGATGATAAGGAGAAAATGAGATTTGATGCATATATCAGGGCTTCAAACATTGTTCTTCAAGGTCTTCCTAAAGACATCTACAAGCTGATCAATCATAACACTGAAGCAAAGGCAGTTTGGGATAATGTTAAGATGCTTCTCTCAGGTTCAGAACTAACTGTGGAAGACAGAGAATCCCAACTCTATGACGAATTTGAGCACTTCAAGATGAAACCAGATGAGAGTGTCTATGAGTACTATGTGAGATTTCATAAGTTAGTGAATGA
Organism: Chrysanthemum seticuspe; assembly: GCA_019973895.1. Taxonomy (NCBI): domain Eukaryota; kingdom Viridiplantae; phylum Streptophyta; class Magnoliopsida; order Asterales; family Asteraceae; genus Chrysanthemum; species Chrysanthemum seticuspe. The sequence goes on along the minus strand of BPTQ01000007.1, from coordinate 345,657,132 downwards.
CATGAGGAACATCAGAATGACTATGCCTAACATTCAGCTCAACTCAAAGTTTGTGAACAACATGAATCCCGAATGGCACAAGTTTGTCATAGCTGTGAAGCTCACTAAAGGATTGAAGAATACAAACTATGAGCAACTCTATGCCTTCCTCCTTCAGAATGAGAGACATGCCATGTTTGAAAAATTGATTCTCAATCAGTTCAAAACCAACCAGGGAGAGACAAGCTCGTCTAATGACTCAACAGCCTTCTACTCAAACATCGGAATCACAACCAAAGCATCACAAGTCATACCCTTGGGGAATGGTAATCACAAACTCATTCCTGATCCCATGTTCAAACAAGCTGATGCTGATGCACACGTAGGTAACATCATCAATCAACTAGCTCTTCTCATTAGTCAAAACATGAATTCTCTCCCACAAACCAACAACAACCTCAGAACTGCATCTAACCCACATAATCAAGCCGCTGTTAAAGATGGAAGGATCGTGGTGCAACCAGTTCAGGAAAGACAGTATGATCAGGGAAGAGGTGAAGCTGGGAGAGGTTATGTTGGAAACCAGAATCGAGGAAGAAATGGTAACCAAGGTCAACCTAAGCCAATCAAATGCTATAACTGTGGTGGTGAAGGACACATTGCAAGGAACTGCACATCTCCAAAGCGTCCACAGAATGCTGATTACTTCAGAGATAAGATGTTGCTGGCACAAGCTCAGGACAATGGTGCTGCGTTGGATGAAGAGGAATTGTTGTTTCTTGCTGAGGGCAATGCCAAGACCTATGATGCAGATGTGGATGAGCAGCCTATTCAGGAGATAGGTCACAATCATCAGAACGCCTTTCAAGTCGCTGACTGTGATGCATACGACTCGGATGTAGATGATGGACCTACTGCACACACAATCTTTATGGCTAGCATCTCTCCAATGGTTTCTCCCAAGATCTCTTCTTCACCACAAGCTGGCCCATCCAAGGACAAACTCATCTCAGAGGTATTAAAGCTATACGATGATGCTGATGTGCAACAGATGCATGACAAAGTACAACCAACTGAAACTATTGAATCAAATATTGAAAATATGGGTAATATCAATATTGTCCCATACGATCAATACGTGAAACAAAGTGAAAGTGAAGTTGTACCAAGTGATGCATCTTCTGCAGTCAACAATGACTATGTCTTTGATGAATACACTGCATGTGCTCCTGATGATTCCATAATTTCTGAACTAAATGCCTATAAAGAACGTGTTGCTATTTATGAACAACGCGCTAAATTTGAGTTGACCACTCGTGAGCAGGAAATGGATGACCAAGTGCGTACAGTAATTAGAAAAAGTAATTTTAGAGAAGAAGTATTGAAACAAGAATTAAATTCTTTGCAAGAAAAACTTTCTAAAACAGCTAAGCAAAAACAAGAACTTCAAGAAAATGTGAAAATGCTTAAGCAAGAATTTAATGCAAAAGAATCAAAGCTCTTGAGAGATTTTTCTAATCTGAAAACTTTGAAAAACAAACTTGAAAACAAGTTGTACATGCAAGGAAACACCATTCAGACTGCTCACATGATCACTAAGCATAGAGTTCTAAGCGATAAGCATAGTGTTCCCATTATAGATAAACCCAACCCTGAGTATGGAAAGATAGCAAAAGCAGCTCAAAGTGTTATCTATGATGGAAATGAGATTCTTAAACCTAGACAAAAACCTAGTTGCATTGAGTGCACTGAGGATGACAAGAAATTAGATGAAGTCACTAGGGAGAAGATGAATAAGAAACTAAATGATCCTAAGTGCAAAGAGAAGAAAGTAATTATCACTCCCCATGACTACAAGAAGGAAAACTGGATTTCCTTGAACAAGTTTAAGACTCAGACATTGTTGACTCCCGAACAAGTCTTCTGGAAAATGGATTTAGATAAGCAGAAAGCTGAAAATATTGCTGTAACAAACCCTCCCCTTTGGAAAATGCCTAGAGCAACTGTGTATCCTCCTAACACACCAATGCATTTTGTTCCTAGAACAATTGCCACTAAAAGCAAGACCTTAATTAGCCAATACGTTATTTTTCAACTATTTGCTGATTTTGAGAAAACTTGCAAGAAAAGGATCACACCCACTGGCATAACTGAAGGAGAAAGGGGTTTTGAACAAATGAAAGAATGTTATTTAACTGAGGTCATGCCTTTCTTTAAACTTCTAAAAGATCACTTTGAGAGTCTTAAAAAGGGGATAGAAACAGATATTAAGGGAATGGAAAAGGAATTTGATGCAATAATAGTTGAAATTAGTGACTATGAGCGTGCACTAAAATATAATGAGATTGAGAGGAAGAACCTGCATACATTGAATGAGAATCTTATTACTGAATGTGTTGCTCAAGATGTCTTTTTCACTGCTTCAAATTGCTCTATTAATGCTTCCAAATTTCATGAACTATCTGTGGCCCTGAAAGTCTCCCATGATCGTGTCATTGAGCTTGAAAAAACCAATTCTAAACTAAATGAGAAAATTGAACTGGATGATCACGACAATTTGGTTAAACATTTTTCTAACCTAGAAGTTGAGTATTTTAATCTACAACTAAAATATCAACATCTCAAAGAAAATGTCAAAACTTCAAATATCAAGACATCTGCAGATGCTCCAGAGTTTGATGTAGTTTTTCAAATTAACAAACGAGATGAACAGATTCAAGCTCAGTGTAACACGATCAGAAAGTTGAAAGCCCAAATCTCTCAATTAAAGGGTCAAACGAACAATATGACAGGCTCCCAAATGCCTCCTCCTTTAGATTCTCAGAATTCTCAAACGTTTCATCTTCAAAACCTAGTAAATGCTTTACAAAAGGAAAACGAAAGTTTCCTAGAAGAAAATGAAAAGGTTAAACGTCATTTCAATGAGTTATTTGAATCAATTAAAGTCACTCGTAACAAAAACAACGAACAAATAGCTTCATTGCAAAAGGAAATTGAGAATCTGAAGAGTCAGGAAAAAGGGAAAATGCCAATGACCAATGGGGAGAATGTTGTATCAAAGGTTCACTCTTGTAAGAAATATGCTTTATCTGTGACATATGTCCCCCCTCATCTAAGGAACAACAAACTTGCCATTCAAACATATTTCTCATCCCTTAAGGATTGCTTAGAATGCCTGCGTGAGATTGTTGAAGAGGATAAGCTAGAGAAACCTCATGATAATGCAATTGGACATGCATGCTTATATGCCAAACGATCTCAAGAAATCTTAGAATGTTTGATCACAATATGCCCAAAGACATTAGGTGAGAGAGTTAACCCTTTGATTCCATGCTCAATGCCTAAGGCCAAACATGATATGCACTCGATTCCCAATGGCTTGAATGTGAGGAGTAGTGTACCATTGAGTAGCTCAGATTCTAGATCTGTCAATGCTAGGAAAGTGAACTCAAATGTGCCTTCTAGGAGTACTAGTCTCAGTACCTCTAGTGTTAAGAAAGTGAACCTTAGCGCACCTGCTTGTAGTTCAGATCCCAGCACATCTAAACAGGTGGTGCAAAGAGTAGTAAAACAAACTAATGTTCCCATTCCCTCTACAGGAGTAATCAGTGACATTAAAGGGAGCAGGTCAAAGTCTCAAGACAATACAAGGAATGATAGGACCTCGCAAGCTAAGAATGTCCACTGGAAAAGAGTAGAAGAACAACCTAGGAACTTTACGTTTGAATCGAATAAAACGAATCGTGTTGATTCTAGTATTAGCCATAGGCGTACTGTAATTAATTCGAATTCTGATACTATTTGCAAACCTTGTACTGATGTCTGCTTGAATTCTGTTTCTAATCATGAATGTGGTGTTAATGTTCTGCCTAATGATGTTAATTGTCCTGTTAATATTATTAATGCTAAAGTTCATGCTAGGAAGGCTAAGAGGCAAAAACGTAAGAAAGTTAGAAAACAGTGGAAGCCCACAGGAAGAACATTCAGTAAAATAGGCTTTTATTGGACACCTGTTGGTCTTAAGACTAATCAGATAATGCCCACTAGAAAATGGATGCCTACTGGTAGAACTATTCCCTTAAGAAGTGATCACACTGTGAACAGGGCTAATACTGACACTAGTACTGCATCTATTCACATCGATTCCATTGCCTCACTTTCTGATATGAATTCTTCTATTTCTGATGTGGGTGTTCCAAACATTGTTACTAACCAAATGGAACCCATTCTTGCATGGGGATCCCAATTATCCAGTTATCCATTCTTGTCTGTGTTCAACTGCAGACCGTTCAAATCGTTCTGTGGTACCTGGACTCAGGCTGTTCCAAGCATATGACTGGAGACCGGTCACGGCTCATGAACTTCGTGAGCAAATTCATCGGGACTGTTAGATTTGGTAATGATCATTTCGGTGCTATTATGGGTTATGGAGATTATGTTGTTGGTGATAGTGTCATCTCTAGAGTGTATTATGTGGAAGGTTTAGGTCATAATCTGTTCTCTGTTGGTCAATTTTGTGATTCTGATCTAGAAGTAGTCTTCAGAAAACATACCTGCTTTGTTAGAGATCTTAATGGTAAGGAACTGTTAAAAGGAACTCGTGGCTCAAACCTTTACACCATCTCTATCGATGACATGATGAGGGCCTCTCCAATCTGCTTGTTATCTAAGGCTTCAAAAACAAAGTCATGGTTATGGCATCGTCGTCTCAATCACTTGAACTTCGGCACCATCAACGATCTTTCCAGAAAGGACTTAGTTGTAGGTTTACCTAGACTAAAGTATGAAAAGAATCATCTTTGTTCAGCATGTCAATTGGGAAAAAGCAAGAAGTATGCCCATAAACCCAAACCTACTAACTCTGTCACAGAAGTTCTTCATATGCTTCATATGGATTTATGTGGACCAATGAGGGTGCAGAACATCTTTGGGAAGAAATATGTGTTAGTTGTCGTTGATGATTACTCTAGATTCACCTGGGTCAAGTTCTTAAGGACAAAGGATGAAACTCCGAATATCATCATCAAACTCATCAAACAGCTGCAGGTTAGACTTAACAAAACTGTCAGAATTATCAGAACAGACAATGGAACTGAGTTTGTCAACAAACAACTTAGTGAATTCTATGAAAGCGTTGGAATCAGCCATCAAATAAGTGTTCCACGAACCCCACAACAGAACGGTGTAGTTGAAAGACGAAATCGTACCCTTGTTGAAGCTGCTAGAACAATGCTGATCTACTCAAAGGTTCCAATGTTTCTCTGGTCTGAAGCAATCGCCACTGCATGCTACACACAAAATCGTTCCCTGATTCACACTTCTCATGGAAAAACTCCATATGAACTTGTCCACAACAGAAAACCTAATCTATCTTTCCTTCGTGTGTTTGGTGCCTTGTGCTATCCAACTAATGAGGGTCAAGACTTGGGCAAACTTAGGGCTAAAGCTGACATTGGAGTATTTGTAGGATATGCTCCAAACAAAAAGGGATACCGAATCTACAACAAAAGAACCCGAAATATCATGGAAACAATTCACGTTACGTTTGATGAGCTGACCGGTCAAATGGCTCCTGGACACTCCAGCTCAGGACCCGCACTTCAAAACAATCCTATTGGTTCATCCCTTGTTCCAAACTCCTCTCAAGAAACTCCATATGTACCTCCATCTGAAGATGATGTAAAGAAATTGTTTGATCCCATGTTTGATGAACTGTATGAGTCTACTACTAATGAGGTGCTGATCCCTACAACAGAGGATGCTCATATTCCAGTGAATGAAGTCAATCCATCAGTCTCAATATCTGTAAGTCAAGAAGCACCTGCTGCTGATCCTTCAGTCTCATCAACAAATCATCATTCTTCAAATGTACATCATGGAAATGTTTCTGGCATCAATGATGAAGTTAATCCCTTTGCGACTCCTGAAGATGCTCCATTTGAAAACATATTTGCTACTCCTGAATCATCATCAGAACCATCTTCTTCAGGAGACATCGACTCAGCTACCTCAGTTCCTCAACAAATGCCACATGAACACCTCAGAAAATGGACTCACGATCATCCATTAGACAACATCATTGGAAATCCCTCTCGTCCTGTATCAACCCGGAAGCAACTCGCAACCGATGCCTTATGGTGCTTCTTCAACTCCGTACTATCTAAGATCGAACCAAAAGATGTTAAAACTGCTATGAATGAAGATAGCTGGTTCAATGCTATGCAAGATGAAATTCATGAGTTTGATCGTCTTGATGTATGGGAGTTAGTACCTGCTCCAGACTGTGCTATGATTATAGCTCTAAAATGGATCTTCAAAGTAAAACTTGATGAGCATGGTGATGTGTTGAAGAACAAGGCTCGATTAGTTGCTAAAGGATATCGTCAAGAGGAGGGTATAGACTTTGAAGAATCTTTTGCTCCAGTTTCTCGAATCGAGGCAATCAGAATCTTTCTGGCTAATGCTGCCAGTAAGAACATGGTAGTTTATCAGATGGATGTAAAGACGGCATTTCTAAACGGAGATCTTAAAGAAGTCGTCTACGTCAGCCAACCTGAAGGATTTGTGAATCAAGAGCATCCTACTCACGTTTATCGTTTGAAGAAAGCTCTTTACGGTTTAAAGCAATCTCCAAGGGCATGGTATGATACACTGTCAAAGTTTCTTCTATCAACCGGATTCATCAAAGGAGCAGTTGATCCTACATTGTTCACCAGGAAGTCAGGCAAACATTTGATTCATGTTCAAATTTATGTTGATGATATTATTTTTGCCTCGACTGACCCAATGGAATGTGATCGGTTTTCAAATGAAATGAGTTCAAAGTTTCAAATGTCAATGATGGGACAAATGTCATTTTTCTTGGGATTACAAATTTCTCAAAGTCCCGGAGGCATTTTCATTAATCAATCTAAATATGCAACAGAGATTTTAAAGAAATTTGGATTTGATTCAAGTGACCCTGTTGACACCCCCATGATTGACCGAACCAAACTAGATGAGGACCTCTCAGGGATCATGATTGACCAAACGAAATATCGAAGTATGATTGGATCCCTGATGTATCTCACTGCTAGTAGACCAGAAATCTTGTTCGCTGTTTGCATGTGTGCTAGATACCAGGCTAAGCCTACTAAAAAGCACCTTGAAGCAGTTAAACGGGTCTTTCGGTATCTCCAAGGAACCATCAATATGGGACTATGGTACCCGAAGGACACCGGTATGTCACTAACGGCCTATGCAGATGCTGATCATGCAGGTTGTCAAGATACTCGTCGAAGTACGTCAGGAGGTGCTCAGTTTTTGGGTGATAAGCTTGTGAGCTGGTCCTCAAAGAAGCAAATGAGTACTTCTATTTCCTCTACAGAGGCTGAATACATAGCCATGTCATCTTGTTGTGCTCAAATCTTATGGATGAGATCTCAATTATCTGACTATGGCTTTGAATTCAACAAAATCCCTCTGTACTGTGATAATAAAAGTGCTATTGCTCTCTCATGCAACAACGTTCAACACTCAAGAGCAAAGCATATCGACATTCGACATCATTTCATCAGGGAACAAGTGGAAAAGGGTGTGGTGGAACTATATTTTGTGAGGTCTGAATATCAGTTAGCAGACATCTTCACCAAAGCTCTTCCAAGAGAACGTTTTGAGTTTATTCTTCCACGACTTGGTTTGAAAAGCCTTCAACCAGAAACTCTCAAACGTTTTCAGGAGGAAGACGAGGAGTAAAGGTCTATCTTTATCTATCTCTTGTAAATAGTTATTTGAAAAACAAAATACAAAATAATAAAACCCTCAAAAATCAAATAGAAAAATATAAAACTTTCAAAATCCATAAAAATTTGAAAAATTCGAAAAATCTTCAAAAAAAAAAAAAAAAAAAAAAAAAAAAAAAAAATATTGTCATTTTGTCTTGTTTCTCTCGGTTCGATAATATCTACGGTCTTTGTGTTGTCATTCAAAGAATGACACGGGACTTTAGATGTTGTTCGAATTCTTAAAAAAAAAAAAAAAAAAAAATTATTTTTGGGAGAAAGAGAAATGGTTTATTGTCATTTCAGGCAGTAACCCGGTTTTAAAAGAAAGAACAGAGCCATGTTTTAACATGTTTTCAAATTCCATGCTCTGATTCTATAAACATTTATCTGCTGAAAACCAAATGCTTTGAAAAATAACTCGATCTCTATTTTTGAAAATCATCAGGACTTATTTGTCAAAATCTCTATCTCTCAATCAACAACCTATGTCATTGATTGAGGGGGAGAATGATTTCAATTAAATTAAAAAGTTATTTGGCATTAAAACTGTTTTCAAAAGATATAAATGCATGTTTTATCGATGGAGTGTAAAGTCTTAAAATCCGATCCTTATCAGTTCAAACGCTTTCACAATCAAGTCACAATTCTCCTTAAAAGCTTTCAAAATCAATTTAAATCTATACGAGATCACAAATCTCAAATGTTTTGATAATTGTGATCGGGGGAGAATGTGTGATTTAAATTGGATTTAAACTAATAATTCGGTAAATGGTTTTATAAGGATGTACATGCTATCCTGCCCACATGTGACAAACGATTTCAAATTTTCCATGCACATGTTGAGGGGGAGCATCTATCTTAAACCTTTGATTTGAAACGTGATCATTCATCCTAATGTGCAGGTTCCCTCTAGTATGTGCAAAACTCTTTTCAAACCTCGAGGCACATATTGAGGGGGAGCGAATTTATGGAAACCTCATCCTTCCCGGAAATGCTATATTTACTTGATTTGATGTGGGAAGTGATGTTGATATCTTTTAGAAAATGGTAATCAAAGAAGTTAATTCTTTCTCTTGCCTCCGTGTGCAAAACATTTTTCAAATACTTGATGCACATGTTGAGGGGGAGTTCTCGTTCTAAAAATATCAAAAACAATTCAGGTACAAAATGCTTTGATAATATATCACAAGTATCTGAATTGATTTTCAAATGGTTTTCAATTGGTTCCAATGGCAGATGAACAATACCATATAGATCGACCAACTCTACTTTATGTACGGTGATATAAGGATGATAAGGTTAGGTATGTGTTCCCATGATCCGCCAGAACCGGAGGGATCTACCCAGGGACAATCCACTAGTTAGTGTAGAAGTCCTTAGGTATGATGATAAAAGGAGAAAAATGAGATATGGGAAGAGTGTGGACTAAGACTGAGCTAGTACTGGAATAAACCCAACAAGGTTCTAGCTATGAAGTCTCGGTAAGCACTGAAGGGGTTGAAGAATTAAAAAGAATTGAATGTGAAAAGGGTGAAAACAAATAGCCCTCCATTTATTCAACCTTAGGGCAGAAACCGGGTTCAATTCATATGCTACTGATGGTAACATCAGTATTGAAGACAAGACGTCATGGACCCAGTGACGCACTGCACTTCAACTTTCCAAACCACTCAAGTTCCTCTTAAAAGGACTTGTTTTATTCTCACGGGGAACCGACATTATCTATCGACTTTCTCTTAGAGATGGTTGATATTGAAGAAGGAGACCCTCTCCCTAGTCTCCGGCACAGGATCCAAATATGCACATATTGAGTCTAGAGCCACGAGATCATCAATAAATCTCATTAGGACACTTTCAATGAAGACTCTCTGTTTCACACAATGTGGAAAGAGAGATTATATCTTGAGTCCTACGCATTATCCTTGTGGTATTGCCTGAACATCTGAGTGATGTGTTTACATATTCACTATGAAGATGGAAAGCCTTCTGGAGCCAACATCAAACAAGCTCCTGGTAGGTGGCATGTGAGATCTATTATATAGATCAACCATGTGACAACTGAACAGAAACAATGGGGCGATTCAATCTCTTGAATCAATCCTGGTTCAGGTTATGGATTGACGGATACCTTTGAAAAACCGGTCGTTGTGCTTAAAATCTCTTTTCTTTAGCACATCGACCGTGTACTCATTTTTCAAACCAAAATGTGTTTTTATGATTGATAATTGATTTTCAATAAAACCTTCGTTGTATTGCAAAAACAATTTCTATTGAGCAATACACGATTGTTTTTCAAATCTCTTTTCATCAATCAGTGGACTTAAAATTCGCTGGTTCACTCACTCCGTGTTGTCTTCTTTGAGACGCTCCGGTTTGAGAACAGCTAGATCAGCTGCGAAACCCTGTCAAGGAAATTCTTCGGAATTATACCTGATCACAGGCAGTACTTGTACTGATCAACGGGGAACCGTGGGCCGTGTACCTCAATTCAACGAAAGTGATCAAAGACACTTTCGTGCGATTTATTGCTAACTGTTGTATGCAGGTACGCCCGACGTTTGCAGCTGATCAGAATGAAGCGGTCAATCCATAGCCGCATGCTCACACTACACATTCATCTCAAAAGAAATCATGATTAGTGCACCAATGACTCTGATATTTTCACTCCATGCTTCTACTACGCTGCTGCCAATATCATGATTCAACAAATGCTTCCGCTACTCTGATGAGAAGATTTCATGATCCAGAATGTGAGCATGTCGGTCCCAAAGTCACAACATCACAAAATACCAACACCACAAAGGATGTGTCAGAGATTGTTGATAGCTGATGATCTCCAAAGATGGCTCAAACTTATCATCACGTGGATCAGTAAAAGACCTCCACTTGGAATAACCAAACATGCAATGTGAAGAATCAATGACTACGAGCTTAGGAGCAAAGGACTACATCAAGAATGCAAGATCAATTGTTAATGTATTATCTATTTGTATTCTATGTAATTTTGGTACATGATTGAGGTGACCTCCCTTAGGGGGAGATTGTTAGGAATTAGAAATTCCCGGTATTAAAGTGTCGGTCACCTCAAGTATATGTAATCGTTAGAAAGCTCGTAGTCGTAGTTCTTTTAAGTTAAGTAGTAATTTAGTTAAGTATCACCGTGGAGGACGGACGGGTCTTTACCCACTGTATGCCTGATCCACAGCCCAAAGTGTGGCGAGTTATGTAAGACTATAAATACTCTCTACCTTCCAAGGTAGAGAGTTGGAGCTCATAATAATATCTTTCACTTTCTCTCACTAAGTTCCCTAAACCTCTAACTTTCTCTCTCTAGAATTCCATCTATATGCTACTTTGTGTTATGGTTTGATGTGTATGTGAAAAGTTATATCTTACATTAACTAGGGGTATCGTGTACTAAAGATGAGTACAACGTAAAAGGTGTGGGGGAATTACTCAACCGATATGGAAGAAGTAATTATATTACAGGTATCAAACAAGGGTTATCCTAATGCCTCTTATCATTTAGTTATTCCTAACTACACAAGTGTAGCATCACTTCCGATCTCGGAATGCATCACAAAACAAGTTCTAGAATCTAATATACTACCGGTTCACACTCTAAGCATTGAAGATGAATGCTTTAATTCCTACTAATCTAAGGGCGATCCTCACATTTTGGTGGAATTTGGGTGGTAAAGGGTTTTGTGCTAGTCATGCAACTTCCTATCCATGAGACGCTTTTGTTAAGACTAATGGCCCACTCCTATATGTCATAAAAAATTTTAAATTTGGTGCCAAAATTACCCTAACCGACATTTCCTCATGGTTTATTACACAATCACAATTGGACAAAGCAAATAGTCAAGGATAAGCATAGTTTCAAAGTTCCCGTTTTATTTTCCCTCCCTACACTTAAACTGAACATTGTCCCCAATGTTCCCCGAAAGTATCAAAGTTATGATAAAAGAAGGTAATTAAAAACGAAAGAAACTAATACTCCCCTGATTAGCTCGGTAGGATCCGTGTAAAGTGGTGGTTAAATCCTTTTCAAGAAGAATTATTGCGTGAAAAGCTCCTTCCAATCTTATGTAACTTCTTCTTGACAAACTAAACCTGCACACTTGAAGAAAACAAACGAAACCTTCGCGTAAAATCGGCGGTAATAATATATATAAGACTCGATTTAAACTAGGATATAATGCTTGTGGAATGGATGTTTATAGAATTTCTAAGAAAATTAAGACCTGGAAAATTCCAAAAATTTTTAAGTAGCTCAGAAAACGAGAAAAAAGTAATCTGATGTTTTTACTCCTTCCTGACGCCGTCAGGTTGTAATCCTGACGCCGTCAGGTTATCCTGACAAAAACTGGTCTGCGATTTTCTGGAAAAAATTCTGGAAAATTTACATCTTTAGAATCTGGAAAAATTTCTGCAAAACATCCATTATGACTCGATACAAGCATTTGACTCGAACAAACAAACATAAATATCTTTTAGTTAATTGTTATTCTCATGTTTACGTTTCTTTTGAAAACGTGTGTAATCCTCCCTACACTTATCCTTTATGTAAAATACCTTTATATGCAATTAAGACGAGGTTAAAAACAAAATAAAGCATTTTTACAAATTTAAACATGAGGATAAACAATTAATAAAAGATATATGACACTAACAAGCAAATAATTAAGCATGGGTTGCCTCCCACGAAGCGCTTTTCTTTATTTAAGAGTCTTGTAGCTAGACTCATAGTCGTGCTTCTACGTACCGATATACGTAAGTCTATCCTCAACAATGTCGTAAGGATCAAACTTATCATTCAAGTTCCTAGTAGTACGTTCGGTTAAATATGCCTTTTCAAACATCTCACCATCGGGATCATAGATTTGTATCCTAATGTGCCACTCTCCATTACCATCACTAGGCGGTCTATTCCAATCCCACTTGTGTTTAGATTTCTCAACTTTCCCCTTATTCATGACAAGGTTAACGGGCAAGCTTCCTAGGAACTCGGTCATCTTCCTAAATACTAAGGCGTCCTCGAACGGGTTCACTTCTATGTCCCTAGCCATTTCTTTTTCTTGGAAAGTTGCTGCACTAGCAAAGGCTTTATCTAGGTAAAAAGGTATTTGGGGGCCTATGATGTTCTTATCAATCCAAGGTCCATATCTAGAAGGCTCTCTATCCAATCCTATCTCTTGTGGGATTTCCTCATCCTTGTAGTATGTATGCCTTTTAACATCGTAAACGGATCTAGCACTCCCCTCCCCTACCACTATTTTGGATATCTTACAATCGATGATGGCACTAGCGGTAGCTAAAAATCCTCTTCCAACTAGTAATGGGCATGTCGGGTCCTTATTCATGTCTAGCACATGAAAGTCGGCCAAAAGAGTCAACTCTCCTACATGTACTACCATGTCCTTTATTATTCCAACCGGACGTGCTATACTACCGTCCGCTAGACCTAAGATGGTTTCCGTTGGTTCAATTTTACCTAAGTTAAGGCTTCTATGGAGGGACAACGGAACAAGATTGATGCATGATCCTAAATCGGCTAGAGCATCGAGTGGTTTGGAAGTTCCAAGTCTACACGGAAGAGTAAATAGCCCGGGATCGTCTAGCTTCTTAGGTAAGTTGTTTCGCACAAAGGCGGACCCATGTTTGCCAAGCCTAAGTTCTAACTCATATTTTTCTTTTAAAGCATTATAATAAGGTGCATGAGCTAAGACTTCAAGAATCGGTTTTTCTTGATGGAGTTCCTTGTACTCCTCCTCTAAACTAGGTTTGGATTCTTGGCTGACGGGTTTCACAAGAGTAGGCTTTACCAAAGGTGCCGGGCCTTGGTATCTCTTGGATGGCTTGGAACCCTTTTTGATAGCATTTACCGAGTGAACCGTTGGGTGGGAGGGGCATGGATGTGCACTCTCCCATGGTGAACTAGAACATGAAGTCGATGCAATCAAATTCACTTTTGGGTTCTTTATGGTATCACTTGGGAGTGCTCCAACTTCCCGCTCATTGAAGGCTTTTAAGAGGGCATCAAGCTTGGTTGTCATCTCGCTTTGTTTTTGCTTAAAATCGGCTTCAAGCTTATTCAGTCGAGTTTCTTGAGATGACAAAAATCTAGATGCAATTGCCTCAAGATTAGTGGGGTTCCCGGTATTAGAAGAATTGAACCTAGTAGGCGAACTAAATGAGCCTTGGGGTGTGCTTGGGTCTTGGTTCCACTTAAGGTTAGGGTGATTTCTCCATGAGGGGTTGTACGAGTTTCCTAAGTTGTTTTGTTCGGGTTTGAAAGTGTACCACTTCTCTCCCGCTCTGTCAGTACGTATGGAGGCGTAGTCTGCAAAAGCTTGTTCGGAGAGCCTTGTGCAATCACGAGTGTCATGGGGACCACTGCATAACTCACAAGGTAGAGTGATTTGATTCACTTGTCGTGAGGACTTAGGATTTTTGTAGGAACTCATGAGGAATCTAACTTGATCTTCAAGTTCGATCATCCTACGGTCGGGAGGAGGCAAGGAGATTGCCTTAATGGTTTTGGGCAGCTCACGGGGGTCATCCCAACTTTCGTTGTCATAGAGGGCGAGGTCCTCTATTATACCCCATGATTCTTCCGCGGTGAGATCACTAAGTTTTCCACCGGCCGCTTGGTCAATGGATCGCTTAGTGGGGAAGTTGACATGATCATAAAAGATTTGGACTTGGAGCCAAAGATCAATGCCGTGATGAGGGACTTTATGAAGTAAGTCCTTGAATCGGGTCCATGCTTCGTAGAGAGATTCACCTTGACGTTGTTGGAACATCAAAATGTCATTCCTAAGCTTAGTGGTTCTCCCCGGTGGGAAAAATTGAGCAAGGAAGCGAGAGGTAAGATCATCCCAACTTGAGATGGAGCCGGCGGGAAGTCGCTCAAGCCAATTACTAGCTTGGTCCCGTAGAGAGAATTGGAAGAGACGCAGGCGCGTGGTCTCCCGAGTAGTAGCATCAAGGTCGATGGAATCGACAATTTTGACGAAATCCCTCAGATGCTGATTTGGATCTTCGGAACGAAGTCCATGGAATGCACATCCGTTTTGCACCAACCGGATGGTGTCGGATCGCAGGGCCGTAGTTTGGGCTTGGTCGGGAAGCTCAATGGTGTTCCTATAGCCTAGGTGGCTTGGTCTCGAGTATTCACCAAGAGTACGGGCTCTTGGCGGGTCATTTGGTGGTAGGTTGATAAATGGTAGTGGGTTATCACCTTCCATGATGAAAAGTGATGGAATTACGAACAAAGGTCACGAAGAAGGGGGATAGACTAAGAGAAAGCTAAAAATGAGAAAAAATTTACTTGATAGGAATCAAGCAAAGAACCTAAACGAGGTGGACTACTAACTAGCTATTCTATTCCCCGGCAGCGGCGCCAAAAACTTGATAACGCTACACGCGTTGTTCGGGGTCAAGGAAACTTCCTTTTCTTCGAGCAAGTTTTATACAACCCTAGGCAGTGAACCTAATCGTTGTAGTGTAGTAATTAGGGTAAGCCACGGGTATTGATATCGTTCTCTAGGGGAATAGGAATGCTAGTAAGGAGTTACTACGCTAAGGTTAAGGTTGAGGAAGATTATTTTTTATCTTTTTATGTTTTATGAAATGGAAAGGTACGAATCTCGGGTATTGGATTTGGGGGGGTTGGTATTTCTACCGATTACTCTACTATTATCTAATTATCTAAACTAAGGTTGTGGGAGTCTATGTCTAATTAATGTGTGCTCGTATGATAGTTTAAAGATGTGTTTACTTAGGTTGTACTACTCCTTAATTATCTCCTATTGATGGTTGAGTTGTCACGTCTTATTCTTAGTTGCATTGTGTGTCGAAAGTTGTAGGGTATGCGTTTCTCCCTAACTCTTTGAACTTACCAAAGGGTCTCGTCTACAAACCCACTAGGGATGATAAACTCCTACTCTAAGGCACTCTTTGGATGGTTTAGCCTACAACTACTCAGGTAATTATATTCTAAGGTTCACAAAGATGAATCAAGCATTAAGTACACAACGAATGACCTATCGCATTACTAGATCATTAATCAACTAAGATAAGAAACAACCAATCAATATTCAATAATTAAGTTTCATACTTCCTCAGCAAACACACAAGTAAATTAGCCGGACATGGAGAACATGCAAGCATACACACAAATAATCAAAGACATAATTGAATTAATGAAGTAAAGACTTATCTTGATGTAAGATAGGGTTTAAAACCCTAAAATACTGTACAAGACACCTTAGGTTCGGTTTTAGGTTTTCACTCCAAAAGACTCTCTTAAAAACTGAAAAATTCGGATTCTATATATAAGATTACATATGCGACGGCGTTACCTTATGTTTCGTGACGCCGTCGTGTCGCCGTCATTAGGGTTTCGTCTTGGCCACGTTAACCTTGCGACGGCGTCACCTTATGTCCGTGACGCCGTCCTCTTCAGCTTCTGACGTCGTCTGGATTGCATCTAGGCCGTCTGAGTAGCGACGGCCTACTCTTTCACAACTAGACGTCGTCGCTTGAAAATACGAGTTTTGGGTTCTGGACCGTCACAACAATTTTGGGACGGCGTCGCCATTAGCACCTGACGCCGTCGCCTTCTAATTTCAGCAGTTGTGAGTGTCTCGATTTTGACTTTAGCCATTTTCTTCATATATTCGCGCCTTTTCGTCCAAATAAGTGCCATTCCAGCATTTTGCCTTCAAGAGACCTAAAAAGTGAAAAGGAACGATATTAAGCAATAACGGATACAAAAGTGATCAAATAAGGACTAAAACGACCCCTCAAAATGGTACCTTTTAAAACCTTATCATGTATACTATCAGCATTACTACATCTAAACACCTTTTTTATTTTGTGTTGCAAGGTGAAATCAGCTGCATCTAAAGTGGCGCGTTCCAAGTCTGTTTATCAGCATAGAATGGGACGAGGTGGATACGCCCGTGTGATGGATAAAATGGTAACATTAAACATTAAACATTTGCATTTAATAGCATCATACTTTCGTTTATATTGGTTTATCTTACAAGTGTAAGTATTTGATGTTTATAAGATCGAGAATAAAGAAATTGAACTAGATGAAGAACCACCGCGTGGTACGCTGTGGTTGAAAGGAAGGGTGAATAAAGACGGAGAATTTCACGATGATGATATCAGAACAGTTGGACAAAAAATTGTAAGTTTGACTCATTTTATGATTATGTTTATTGTTAGTTATAAGTTAATACTGATAGTGTGTTAGTTAAAACTGATAGTGTATTAGTTAAAACTGTTAGTTATAAATTAATACTGTTAGTTATAAGTTAATATTGTTATTTATAATTTGATACTGGTAGAATTAAATAACCTATTTCCCATATTGTGTGTGCAGAAAGAGACGGAGGAGAAGATCGAACAAGGAACCTTGAAGCTTGATCATGGCACTGATGCCATGACATTTGTATTAGGTAAGGAAAAGGGAGGATATGCGAGAGGAGTGGGAGGTGGAGTAACCTACAAGAGGTATTTTGATCTGCCTCGAATCAGACAAGCATCTGATGAAAGAGTGGTGTCACTTCAAAGTGAACTTGATAATGAGAGGCGCCAACGTCAAGAAAAAGAGGCGGTAATACAGGATTTGATGAAACAATTGGCTGCACAAAGGGGGCAGTTGCAATCAACTTCAAATCCATTGACAGAAACGGAAGTAAGACATAAGAAAGTAACATTCCATCTTTTTTTTACCCTTTTAAATACTGCTGCAGTCTTCTTAAACAATTTATATTTCAGGTGTCTCCGGTGAACATTAATCTTTTAAATAGCAGTGCTGATGAGGATGCCGGAACACGTGTTGCTGGACGTGAGAAAGTTGCGAGCATTGAGAAGTCTAATGGACTTGCAACTTTGGAAAAGGAAATTCAAATAAGTGTAAGTAATAAATCACCCCCCTGGGATTTTTGAATTCTACATACATGTATTATTTACCGTGTATTATACATATAGGAAACTGTTAAATCTGTCGCATCTAAGAAATCGACTAGATTAAAACGAAAGGATTCTTCACGTCAACTTTCTGGATCACAAGAACAGGAGTCTCCATTAACAGTACTACCACAAGTATGTATTTAAACATTTTCATATGTTCTTTAGTTTAATTAATTACTGATACATATGTACATGCAACAAATTATCTTTTTAGGTAATTAAGTGCAGACTGTGGCACTTAAAGAAATCAACTATTATTGCGGAGGGTACCGTGTACAAAACTGATGGAAAACAAATGCTTCATAACAAACCACTCCCAAAGGATTGCTACAGAGTGTCTATTGAAAAATCTTTAGTGGATGCAGCGTGCATACCGGATGTAGGAAGTAACGGTCTCAAAACAGTTAAGGATGCAGTAGGTGGTTTTTATGCATGGCCAAAGGATCAAGTGGTTTTCGATGAAAAGGTACATAAATGCATGTGTTTTATAAACCTACATATATCATTCTTCATATTTAATTCAGTGTTTGATACCCCGGCTTTTGTTTCCTACAGGTAACACCACCAAGTACCATAAAACTGATTGGTGAGAACAGAACTGCACCTAAATTACATACGAAGCGCTACGTCTCTAGTCATACCATGCAAAAGGAAGCTAAGAAGATCAAGAGTCAGAAGTCGTTAAATTATTGAGAATTTTATTATGTACGACATTACAATTTTATATACATTCCAATTTTATTGTATTTGAATATATTTTTATATATTAGAATTTGTTTTGATATATGCTGATTTCTTATATGTGACTAAAAGATTCATATAGTCATAATTATTAACACTTTTTGGTCACAGTTTGCTTAATTCGATGCGTGACTAAATGTTAGAAAGCGCCACACAAACATAAAATTAATATGGCCATTGGATGAGCAATAGTCACACAAAACACACATTTCTTCACTTAAAACACCATATGGTCACACTTTTGGCCACTTTATGCTTAATTTTTATGTGACTAAATACCCAAAAGAAACATGCTTTGTGTGACTAAATGTTAGAAAAGGCCACACAAACATAAAATTCATGTGGCCATTGGATGATCAATAGTCACACAAAACACACATTTCTTCACTTGAAACACCATATGGTCACACTTATTAACACTTTTGACCACTTTATGATTAATTGTATGTGACTAAATACCCAAAAGAAACATGCTTTGTGTGACTAAATGTTAGAAAATGCCACACAAACATAAAATTCAAGTGGCCATTGGATGATAAATAGTCACACAAAACACACATTTCTTCACTTAAAACACCATATGGTCACACTTATTAACACTTTTAGCCACTTTATGGTTAATTGCATGTGACTAAATACCCAAAAGAAACATGCGTTGTGTGACTAAATGTTAGAAAAGGCCACACAAACATAAAATTCATGTGGCCATTGGATGAGCAATAGTCACACAAAACACACATTTCTTCACTTAAAACACCATATGGTCACACTTATTAACACTTTTGGCCACTTTATGATTAATTGGATGTGACTAAATACCCAAAAGAAACGTGCTTTGTGTGACTAAATGTTAGAAAAGGCCACACAAACATAAAATTCAAGTGGCCATTGGATGATCAATAGTCACACAAAACACACATTTCTTCACTTAAAACACCATATGGTCACACTTATTAACACTTTTAGCCACTTTATGGTTAATTGCATGTGACTAAATACCCAAAAGAAACATGCTTTGTGTGACTAAATGTTAGAAAAGGCCACACAAACATAAAATTCATGTGGCCATTGGATGAGCAATAGTCACACAAAACACACATTTCTTCACTTAAAACACCATATGGTCACACTTATTAACACTTTTGGCCACTTTATGATTAATTGGATGTGACTAAATACCCAAAAGAAACGTGATTTGTGTGACTAAATGTTAGAAAAGGCCACACAAACATAAAATTCATGTGGCCATTGGATGATCAATAGTCACACAAAACACACATTTCTTCACTTGAAACACCATATGGTCACACTTATTAACACTTTTGGCCACTTTATACTTAATTGTATGTGACTAAATACCCAAAACAAACATGCTTTGTGTGACTAAATGTTAGAAAATGCCACACAAACATAAAATTCATGTGGCCATTGGATGATCAATAGTCACACAAAACACACATTTCTTCACTTGAAACACCATATGGTCACACTTATTAACACTTTTGGCCACTTTATGATTAATTGTATGTGACTAAATGCCCAAAAGAAACATGCTTTGTGTGACTAAATGTTAGAAA
The DNA here is from genome assembly GCA_019973895.1 of Chrysanthemum seticuspe. Classification (NCBI taxonomy): domain Eukaryota; kingdom Viridiplantae; phylum Streptophyta; class Magnoliopsida; order Asterales; family Asteraceae; genus Chrysanthemum; species Chrysanthemum seticuspe. The sequence continues at coordinate 345,637,079 of BPTQ01000007.1, read as the reverse complement.
AGGCCACACAAACATAAAATTCAAGTGGCCATTGGATGATCAATAGTCACACAAAACACACATTTCTTCAGTTAAAACACCATATGGTCACACTTATTAACACTTTTAGCCACTTTATGGTTAATTGCATGGGACTAAATACCCAAAAGAAACATGCTTTGTGTGACTAAATATTAGAAAAGGCCACACAAACATAAAATTCATGTGGCCATTGGATGAGCAATAGTCACACAAAACACACATTTCTTCACTTAAAACACCATATGGTCACACTTATTAACACTTTTGGCCACTTTATGATTAATTGGATGTGACTAAATACCCAAAAAAAACGTGCTTTGTGTGACTAAATGTTAGAAAAGGACACACAAACATAAAATTCAAGTGGCCATTGGATGATCAATAGTCACACAAAACACACATTTCTTCACTTAAAACACCATATGGTCACACTTATTAACACTTTTAGCCACTTTATGGTTAATTGTATGTGACTAAATACCCAAAACAAACATGATTTGTGTGACTAAATGTTAAAAAAGGCCACACAAACATAAAATTCATGTGGCCATTGGATGATCAATAGTCACACAAAAGACACATTTCTTCACTTGAAACACCATATGGTCACACTTATTAACACTTTTAGCCACTTTATGATTAATTGTATGTGACTAAATACCCAAAACAAACATGCTTTGTGTGACTAAATGTTAGAAAAGGCCACACAAATATAAAATTCAAGTGGCCATTGGATGATCAATAGTCACACAAAAGACATATTTCTTCACCTTAAACAACATATGGTCACACTTATTAACATTTTTTGCCACTTTATGCTTAATTGTATGTGACTAAATACCCAAAACAAACATGCTTTGTGTGACTATACAGTGTTTATGGTCACTAATAAGGATTAATCCAACAAAATTTGTACCTAATTAGTCACACATGTTACGGTTTTGGTTACTCTTTTGCAATAGAGACTAAAAAAAAGTCAAACACGTGACCATAGGGTACCTATGGTCGCGCGACCGTTAGTCACACACGGCCGAAAAAACATGTGTGACTATATGTATATCGTCACACATATTTGGTGTGGCCAAATCCACTTTTTGTTCTAGTGTATAGTGTACATAGCCAAGTCTAGCATGCCAGAGGGTAGAGTCAATCAGGTCAGAGGTGGTCACAAAGGCTGAATTATCACAACCATGATATGTGCAAAAACACATATCATTTCTTTTCTAAAATAAACCCAAAATAACCAAGAAAGAGCCGTTTATTGCTAATATTCGTTGTTTTCTTGAGTTTGTGCTTGTGTAGGTACGGATATGTCAAAACGCACAAAAGATAGCTAAATCAGACGAAAACCCGAGCACGAGAGATTAAGAGAGCTAAAGCTGAGCTAGAAGGTCAGAATTATGCATTTGTGAAGATCTTTATTCTCTGAGGATGATTTTTGGAAGATATGATCAAATTTGAAGAATTGTCAAAATCAGTCCCTGAACGCTCATCAAATGGCAGAATACACCCTTGAAGTTTCAGAAATAACAAGTTTGGTCCTTGAATTATTGAAGAATGGCAAGAAAGACCCTTGGATCACCTTTTCAGAATTATATTTCTAGTCCCTGGATTGTCAGAATATACACTTATGGTCCCTAAAATGCTAAATGTATACATTTTTAATCCTAGTCCATATCCAAACTAACACTATCCTAGGCCCAATACATCTAAAGCCCAATCATAATGCCACACCCGGTCCAAGCCTTAAACCAAAACCCGGTTTACCCATTTCCAGCAAAACCAACCTGTACCTCTATCATACCCGGTCAACCCATTTCTTTACCCGGTCAAACAAACCGAAATATACTAAAAAAACTTACGCGCCAAATTTCCCCCCTTTCTTACCCAGATGAAGAACCCTAAAATACCCTCTCCCCAATTCACCAAATTAGCCATGATTGAAGGTTAATTATGTCCTTTCTCTGACACTTATGACACCTCCTGACACGTGCTCAGTTCCAAGTCAGCAATCCGTGTGTTACACCTCAAATGTTGCTTTCTGATTGGTCCAAGGGACGTGGTATTGTTATTCCAAGGGTCAAGATAAGATGGGATTTGATCAATGGTGATAAACGACTCAGAAGAAGCACAAATTACAACTTCTGGATCCTTCCTTGGCCTCAAGCTCGTGTATAAATACCCCTCTTATTTCACACTTGTATTCATGTAAGAATTTGAGTAGATAATTAGTAGCTTATTAATGTTTTTATGTTTAAATTTCATTTCTGTATTTTTAAATTTCAAGTTCTATTGTAATCTCAAGTTTTATTAATTCAAGTAATTTTAGCTTTTGTTTTCAATTAATCTCAATTACTGTTTCATTGATTTCAGTAGCTTATTAGTGTTTCAGTTAATCATCTTAGCTTATCTCAAATCATTTTCAGCTTATTATCTCTATCAAAAAACAATCACAAAAAAAATAATAAAAATACTTCAAAATTCAAAAATATCTCAAATCTGTTTTAATCTAAATTTAGTTTAAGGATACTGTTTTTATAAGCTTTTAGAAGTTCACTTTAGCTTATTATCTACTCAAAAACTCATTACTCAGTTTATACTCTCAATTCTCTATTTGGTCTACTAAAATCAATCTGCAGTCACTCTCAATCATTTGGATCTGAATTGCTGTTATAGTCATGGATTTGGGTTAAAATTCAGTTTGATTTGGGGTTGAGAACAGGTTAGGATAGTGGTTACCTGTTCTTTGGCAAGCCATTGTGGCTGGACAACTGTGAGTACTAAGTTCCTTTTGAATCTGTATTGCCTGTGATCTTTAATTTAGTTTAATTAGAGTTAGACCTGTGTTCTTTTAGTTTAATATCAGTAGTTATATTGTTGTTTTCATATTGCTGTTGTTAATTTCTATAGTCTGCATAATTTCTGTCTTAAATTCTCCATATAGATCAGATTTGATTTGGTGTTTAGTAGTTACTTAGATTAGTTCATTCAGTAGTATTATTGCATTTTGAATCTAAAGTAAACAGTATTGTGGATCAGTTCATTGATAAAGAGTGATAAGTTTCTAAACAATATCTAGAACTAGTGTTTGGATCAGTTGGTTCTAGTGAGCTTGAGGCTTAGTTTGTGGTTAAGATCTGTCACATAAGTATCAGTTAGGATAATTAGGCTTAAATCAGTGATTCATTTGCATATTAGATCAGTTAAAGTCAAAATAATTTTATATCTGTTTTCTTGTTCATATTTGCTTGAATCAGTTGGTTGTAATCTTGCATATAGGCTTAGATTTAGTAGATCTAGATTAAGTTAGCATAATATAGTCTTAAATCATCAGTTTCATATCATTTCATAAGATCAAAAGTTGGATAAAGTCAAAATTACAATTCTGTTTGAAATAGTCAAAAGTGTCAAACTCAGTTTTCACCAAAGTTTGCTGAATTTTCATTGATTCATTATTGGTTCAATTCAATTGATATTTTGGTAAAAATAACTTCAACTGGTCAAGTTTTGAAAAATAATTTTTGGAGAATTTTTATAATTTTTCTTAAGCTCTAAACAAGCTACTCTATTAGCCCCCATTTGCCCTGTTCACACTCAACATACACTGAGTGTGAACCAGGCAACTTCCAGACCTTGTGCAGGTATTGTTTTTGATCACTAGGATCTGAAAATTGGTATACTTACTCTCTGGTTGGAGTTCTAGAGGTCCTAAGTTCTGTTTTCCACTTTAGCTTATTATATAAGCTTGTGCTTAAGCTTAAACATAGGGGGTAGGACTGTTTAAGTTCACTTGATCAATCAAGCCATTTCATTGTAGGTTGCACTATAGAAGTTAGGAGTAGTTGGAATTAGCTGCTTTTAGGTGATTTTAGTATAAATTAACTTCAGTAACGCTTTGGTGGTTTATAGCACTCATTAGCTTAATCTTAGTAGCTTATTTAGGGTCAGTTTCACTACAGCTCTTAAATCCTTCACATAAGCTATAGTTTTTATATCTTTCATAGATTTAGAATATTATTTTAGCATTTTCTTGAATTTTTCATAATTTTTCATCACTGTTTACTATTTTTCCCTATTTAAATCTGTTTTTAGGACTTTTTAATTACTTTTTAATACAAATAAATCAGAAAAGCTTCAAAAAAAAATAAGTTTTCAATTTTTATAGATTAAGATAAATATAAAAAGCCAAAAAAAAATATTTTTTCATAATTTTCCTAGTTCAAATTATAATTTTTAGCAATTTAATTAGTTTTTATTAGTTTTTAATTCAAATAAATTCGAGAAAAATCTTAAAAAATAGTTTTAAATCTTAGTTAATTTTCAAATATCATTTTTAGTTTAAAAGTAATTTTAGATCATTTTTAGGGCTTAGATTAGACGTAGTTGCATTTTATTTACGTTTCATTTATTACGTTTTAGTTTAATTCGCGTATTTAGGATTCCCCGTAGTATAATTTCCCTTAATTGCTTTCCCATTTCCCGTAGTTTAAATAAAATCAAAAAATCCAAAACATCGAGCATTTTAATAACAAACCAATAACGACGTTGCCCATTCACACCTCGTTGGGAAACGACTCGGATTTCCTAATCCGTATCACTATCACTCACGGGATTTGATTCATTATCCTTTTTCCTAAAGGGATTTTAAGTCATTCTTTGTGGATTATTTTTGATATCGATATTGTGGTTTTATCCATACACACATACCCCTAAACCTACTTCAACGAATCAAATTTTGGCGCCGCTGCCGGGGAGGTTGTGCCGCGACAATATCGTTAACGGTTTGACGATTAGTGACTCGAGATCCTTCTTCGTGAAGTTACTATTTTTTATAAAAATCAAAAAAGTAAAAAATATTTTCCTTTTTCTTTTGTATATATATATCATATTAAAAATACAAAAAGATTTTCTCTTGTGTTTTTGAGATTAAAATAGAATACATCAATTATATAACATTCTCAACGGAGGTGTTATCATTAGTAAGTTCCCGAACCAAAGATCAAAAACTTGCCTTTGTGTCGCTTGTGAATCAATTTATTTCTATCGGATAAACAAACTGTGTGGTGGGTATAAGGACGGCCTGACAATAAATTGCGGCTGAAAAGAAGCGGGTTTTTAATAAGCTTCGCGCTGACCTAAAAAGCTTCTCCGCTCGCTTGTGCGTTTGTCCTATAGAAATGATTTATTCACTTGGGATTATTGGTTAAGTTCACTGTGTTTTCGAATATCGGTCTCTTTTAATTGCCTTGGTTTTTAAAGTGCATGCGCACTCGCTCTTGATCAAGACGACTTCAGAATCAGAATCAGAACGTACCCGAGTTACGTAATATGGCTGCTGCCAATGTACCACCAAACCCCGGTCCTAATCCTCCTCCCGTTAATCAAAATGTAGCTCCCGATCTCCGAACGATGGAGGAGCTATGTCAACCTACAATGTACGGTAGGGGAGGACCCATTGCACCGACTAATTTTCAAGCTACGGATTTTAGCTTGAAACATCATATGATAGAACAAGTAAAAAACAGTTGTCAATTTCATGGTTTACAAGATGAAGATGCTAACAAGCATCTTGATAAATTTTTAACCGTCACTCAGAGTATGAAACAAAATGGGGTCTCCGATGATGCCCTTCGTCTATATCTTTTCCCATACTCTTTGACTCATCATGCCACTTCTTGGTTTGATCGACTCCCGAAGAATTCAATTCATACCTTCGAGGAAATGGTTTCGAAGTTTCTAGCAAAGTACTTTCCACCGTCGATGGTGACGAAGTTGAGAAACGATATCAGTAATTTCTGACAATATCCCAACGAATCTTTGTTTGAAGCTTAGGAACGATATAAGCTTGCAATTGAACGATGTCCGAATCATAACATGTTGCTTGTCACTCAAATTGATACGTTTTATAATGGTTTGACATTGCGACACCGTGAGACAATCAATGCTGCTGCCGGTGGAACTTTCATGAAGAGACGTCCTGAGGAATGCTACGATCTTATCGAGAACATGACCGCTCATTACAATTATTGGGATTCTACCGCCGAAAGGGGTGCATCATCTCGATCAAATACGTCTTCTTCTCTCGAAATAGCCGTTCTGAACAAAAAGATGGACGATATCTTAAGGATACATCAAATGAATAATCATAATCAACAAGTGAAAGCGGTACACCCGACTTGTGAGACTTGTGGAGGTCCACATTCTTATTCCGAGTGCCCAGCCGTCGGTGGCTACGCACATGAGAATGTTTATGCTGCTACAGGGAACTACAATCAACCGCAAGGAGATCGAAATCTTCTTAGCTACCGTTCAAACAATTATCTCGGACCTCCCGGTTTCAACCAACCTCAACACCAAAACCATAATCAAAACCGTTTCAATGGTAACCACAATGTTAATCAGAACCGAGGAGCTAAATGTTAATCATGGTAATCAACACTACCAAGCTCCTCCACCGCAAGTTTACCCACAACCACCTCCTCCTCAACATCAATATCAACCACCTCCTCCTCAACAACCTTATCAAGCACCTCCTCAAGTTGCTCCGAATAACGATTTTCTAACTTACATGAAGAACTCCGATTACACCATTAAATGTTTGCAAACTCAAATTAACGGCATGAGGACGGATTTCAAAAAGGAAATGGAAGCTACAAGTAACAAACAGATGATTGAAATGAGGAATATGATGGCTAGTTTCTTTCAAGCCAATCAACCGTCTACTTCTTATTCTCAACCCTCGGGTTCCGGTACTCTTCCAAGTAATATGATTCCGAACCCGAGAGGTGACATGAAAGCGAGCACTACCCGAAGTGGTGTTGCTTACGATGGACCTACGGCTCCTACCACTAATTCTTCTTCTCCGTCTCGTGTGGTAGACCGTGAGACCGGGGTGACAAAGGACCCGGTGATTCCTACTAATAAGGGGAGTACTGTGAATGTCCAACCCACAGTTGTCCAAGATTCTGAGCCCGAAGATGCTCCCGTTAATGTGAAGAAAGCTAATCCGAAAGCGTCTATCCCATATCCGTCTCGTCTTAAAGATCAAACGCTTCGTGAAAAGTCTAATCATCAAATGGAAACGTTTTTCCAAATCTTCAAAGACTTGAATGTGGAGATCAGTTTTGCGGATGCCCTTCTCTTGATACCCAAACTTGCTTCTACGATTAAGGGATTGCTTTCGAATAAAGAGAAACTATATGAGCTTGCTATGACATCTCTAAATGAGAATTGTTCGGCGGTTATCCTCAAGAAACTTCCCGAAAAGTTAGGTGACCCCGGAAAATTCCTCATTCCGTGCGATTTTCAAGGAATTGTTCAATGCTCCGCCTTGGCCGATCTTGGCGCGAGCATAAATTTGATGCCGAAATCAATCTACGAAAAGCTTTCGTTATCCCCACTTACCCCAACGTGTATGACCCTCGAGCTAGCCGATCGTTCTACGACCCGTCCAAAGGGTATAGCCGAGGATGTCTTTGTCAAAGTGGGGGAGTTCTATTTTCCCGCGGATTTTGTTGTGGTAGATTTTGATGCCGACCCTCGAGTACCCATTATTCTTGGGAGATGTTTCTTAAGGACCGGTCGTGCCTTAATTGATGTATTCGAAGGAGAGATTACGTTAAAAGTTAATCAAGAAGCCGTCACATTCAACATTAATCAAACGACGAGGTACTCCTCAAATTTCGACGATGCTTCCATAAATCGAATCGACGTTATTGATGTTTCTTGTGAGGAGTACGCTCAAGAAGTTCTCGGTTTTGCTAACAATTCTACTTCTTCTCTAAATTCTGAACAACCTTCTAAACCAATCATTGCTGACTCTTCCCCCTCTCTCACTCCGTTTGAGGGAGGTGACTTCCTTTTAGAAGAGATCGATGAGTTTCTTGCTAATGATGAATCGATTCCACAGGGAATTGATGATGGTGTTTATGATTCGGAGGGAGATATCTTTTATCTTGAACAATTGTTAAATGAAGATCCATTACCGTCACTCCCTCCGAAAGAGATTACGATTGAAGAAATTAAAGAAGTACAAACGTCTAACGAAACACCTCCGGAGCCCGAGCTCAAAGATTTACCTCCTCATCTTGAATACGCTTTTCTTGAAGAACCGAACAAGTTTCCCGTCATCATTGCTAAAAACCTAAAAGATGAGGAGAAAACCGCATTTTTTGATATTCTTCGAAAACATACGAGTGCCATCGCTTGGCAAATTTCCGACATTAAGGGCATAAACCCTCGTTTTTGTACTCACAAGATCTTAATGGAAGACGATTGTAAACCCGTTATTCAACAACAACGTAGGGTTAATCCAAAAATTCATGAGGTTATCAAAAAGGAAGTTCTTAAACTCCTCGACGCCGGAATCATTTATCCAATCTCCGATAGCTCATGGGTTAGCCCTATCCATTGTGTCCCGAAGAAAGGTGGAATGACCGTAGTTATGAACGAAGATAATGAATTGATTTCCACACGCCTCGTCACCGGATGGAGGGTGTGTATTGATTACCGAAAATTGAATGATGCGACTCGTAAGGACCATTTCCCGTTACCTTTTATGGATCAGATGCTCGAACGTTTAGCGGGGAATGAGTTCTATTGCTTTCTCGATGGTTTCTCCGGTTACTTTCAAATTCCGATCGATCCGCAGGATCAAGAGAAAACGACTTTCACGTGCCCTTATGGAACGTTTACTTACCGACGAATCCCTTTTGGTTTATGCAATGCTCCCGGAACGTTCCAAAGGTGCATGATGGCTAATTTTCATGACATGATCGAAAAGTCTATGGAAGTTTTTATGGATGATTTCTCGGTTTATGGAGATTCTTTCACTTCTTGCCTCTCTCATCTAGACCACATGCTCAAACGGTGTGAAGACACCAATTTGGTCTTGAATTAGGAGAAGTGCCACTTCATGGTTCGAAAGGGCATTGTCCTCGGCCATAAGATTTCAAAATCTGGGATTGAGGTCGACCGAGCTAAAGTTGACGTTATAGCTAAACTCCCTCATCCTACTACCGTCAAAGGTATTCGGAGTTTTTTAGGTCACGCCGGTTTCTATCGCCGTTTCATCCAAGATTTCTCGAAGATAGCCCGCCCTCTGACCCATCTCCTCGAGAAGGATGCTCCGTTTATCTTCACCAATGAATGCGTTGAAGCCTTTAATTTTCTCAAAAAGAAATTAACTGAGGCTCTGATCTTAGTTGCCCCCGACTGGGATTTGCCCTTTGAGCTCATGTGTGATGCAAGTGATTACGCAATTGGGGCAGTCTTGGGGCAACGTAAATCGAAACATTTTCAACCCATACACTATGCGAGTAAGACATTGTCTGAGGCCCAACACAATTACACGACTACTGAAAAAGAATTATTGGCCGTTGTTTATGCTTTCGAGAAATTCCGACCCTACCTTGTCTTGTCGAAGACCATAGTGTATACCGACCATTCTGCCCTTAAGTATCTTTTGGCAAAGCAAGATGCTAAGCCACGATTACTCCGGTGGGTTCTCCTCCTTCAAGAGTTTGATGTTACTATTCTTGACAAAAAAGGAGCGGAGAACCTTGCTGCCGATCATCTTTCTAGACTTGAGAATCCCCATCAAAGTGTGCTCGAGAAAAAGGAGATCACGGAAACATTTCCTCTTGAGACACTTGGGATGATTGCTAAGAAAGACCCAAACACCCCATGGTTTGCCGACTTTGCAAATTACCATGCGGGCAATTTCATCGTGAAAGGGATGTCGTCCCAACAAAAGAAAAAGTTTTTCAAAGATGTTAAGCATTATTTCTGGGACGATCCCTACTTGTTTAAGATTTGTGCGGATCAAGTAATCCGGCGGTGTGTTCATGGCCAAGAGGCCCTTGATATTCTTCATGCTTGCCATAACGGACCCACTGGTGGCCATCATGGTGCAAGCTACACCGCTAAGAAGGTTTTTGACTCCGGGTTTTATTGGCCTACCATATATCGAGATGCTCATGATTTAGTTAAATCTTGTGATTCTTGCCAACGTCAAGGGAAAATTTCACAAAATGATGAAATGCCACAAAATGCTATTCAAGTTTGCGAGATTTTTGACGTGTGAGGCATCGATTTTATGGGACCATTTCCATCATCTAAGGGTAATAAGTATATCCTCGTGGCCGTCGACTACTTGTCTAAATGGGTTGAAGCGAAGGCGCTCCCCACCAATGACGCCCGAGTGGTTGTTAAGTTTTTGAAGAATTTGTTTTCCCGATTCAGAGCACCTCGTGCTATCATCAGTGATCGCGGTACCCATTTCTGTAATGAACAATTCGCTAAAGTTATGGCTAAATATGGAGTTACTCATCATCTTTCTACCGCGTATCACCCGCAAACGAGCGGACAAGTTGAGGTCTCGAATCGTGGTTTGAAAATGATTTTAGAAAGGACCGTAGGAGAAAATCGAGCTTCATGGGCCGATAAGTTAGATGATGCATTATGGGCTTTCCGCACCGCATACAAGATACCCATCGGGTGCACCCCATTTAAGTTGGTGTATGGAAAAGCTTGTCACTTGCCCATCGAGCTCGAGCATAAGGCATTCTGGGCCTTGAAACATGCAAACTTTGATCTTAAGACCGCGGGTGATCACCGGAAAGTTCAATTGAATGAATTAAATGAGCTTAGGGATCAGGCCTACGAGAATTCTTTGATTTTCAAAGAGAAGACTAAGAGAATTCATGATGCTAAAATCAAAAACCGCGTTTTCAATGTTGGTGATCAAGTTCTCCTCTTTAACTCTCGATTGAAGATATTCTCAGGCAAACTCAAAATCCGTTGGTCCGGACCATTCACCGTTGCTCAGGTTTTTCCTTATGGAACGGTAGAGCTTTCTCAGCCCGATGGCCCAAATTTCAAGGTGAATGGTCATCGTGTGAAACATTATTTTGGAGGGGACATCACTTCTATGGTTGTCCCGGATCTCCAAACTTTCCCTAAGGACAATTAAATTCGGGGATCGAGTCAAGCTAGCGACTCGGTGACCAAAAACAGTAGCGCTTCGTGGGAGGCACCCCATGCTTATCATTTCTATCTTCTTTCTATTTTCTAATAAGTGACATGAAGGAGTTAGCCTCTTTGATTTCTCGTGTTTGGTTGTTTGTGATGTTGTGTTTAGGATGTTCCCGATATGAAGACTCTCGTGCTCGAAGTTTGTCTTTTCTCCACTCGAGTTTCATGATCGATGCTAATGGAAATCCGATATCCTAATCTTATCGACTAACGTTTATCTTTTAGCATACTTAATAAACGGCTTTTAGATTTTCGTTGATACCCTTGCCTTTAAACATTGAGGACAATGTTTCGTTTTAGTCTGGGGTGGGTAATCTTCGATTTGATTTGACCGCACTTGCTTATTTTCTGTCGTATACTCTCGCAACCCCGTTTTTCCTTAGAAAATGAAAAAAATGAGAAAATTTTAAAAATTTTGTAAGCTTTTGTTAGTTTTATGATTGAAAAGTCTTTGCGAGTTTCTTAGAAGTTTCTTTAAATATGCGTTTTTCTTGGAATAGCCTTTGCTAATTGCTTAGACAAGAGGCTATAAAATGCGATTCTAGCTCACAAGGCCAAGAATTTGCAAGTCTCCCTAAGTGATTTTAAATATGCGAAGCTTAAACAAGAATTTGCTAGTTTCTTATAAGTGACTTTAAAAATGCGAGACTTGAGATTATTTGACGAAGCATTAGCTAAGTTAATATATGTTTTGACACCTTGTTGGCTTTCCGCTGGTGAGAGTAGGAATGGAATTCTGACTTGACCGGGCGTGTTGAGCCCTAGCTTGTTTCCTTAACCATAAGATAATTTAATTATCGGCTAAGCATCCGCGGATCTCATTATTTGGGATTTTAAATTTGCGAAGATCGAGAAATGATAGAGTTACTTATGAGTTTAGATGCTAAGCGTGGAGTAGTTGGTTCTCTTTAGAGCCCATCGAAGGTACTTATGGCTTTTTGTTCCCACAAAATTGTTTCACCCCATATCTGTTTAATAAATAATTAGAGATGTTGAGTTTTTGGCGATAGTTAGTTCTTTATCTTCTTAAAAGAATCTTTGTTTTCAAAATTGGGTACACATCAAGGATCCGTAACTAATGATTCAGGAATAGAAAAGCAAGGTCCTATGCAGATTCTGATGATGATGTGACCCTGCATCCTATTGCCCGTGTGTGAATGACAACTCAGTTGGAAGTACTTTTCAGAGAGGAAACAAAGATGTGATCAAGCCTCATGATAATGATTAATGTATAAGTGACAATACAGAAGACAAGTGATAGAACATCAAGAAATGATCAGACACTAAAAGTGGTTAATACTGAAAAAGCCACATGTAGTATGGATGAGCTAAAATATATGATGGCTCATAATTCCATCTAGTAATCAGTGTTTCTGAGATCCTATGGTTGACTGATGAGATGGATTTTACTAACATAGCTTCATCATATGTGTTCCTACTCACACAGAGAATCAATCAGGATCATCCTTGCGAAAATGTATGGGGATGTCATGCTGAAAGAACTACAATCTAATTTCAGCATAGGAGAAGGATTGTTAGGCATCTTGAAGAGAATCATAGTGCTCACAGACATGTCTCTTGCTTGTTTTGTTTCCCAACAAACCAGAAAGTTACAATATCTCTTGAAGATGAGCATGGGTGAACAATCAGAAATGACTTCTCCAGTTCAACTTCAGATGTGTATGTGTTCTGTGATCTCCTGATGGCCGAAAAGGCTATTGGACACCAATGGAGTTTTGAAACAAGAAGTGATGAAAGGTGATGTGGTATAATGGACAGGCTAGACTGATGGCTCAAGTGTATACACAACAGGACGGATTGACTATGAAGAGGTCTTTGCTCTATTTGCAGATTGAAGCATTATTATTCTCTAGGCTGCATATAAAGAGACTTTGACATTATATCAGATGGATGAGAGATTGCTTGCTCTAGGAAACGAGGAGGATTTGTATGTCATTTGATATGTGCAAAAACACATATCATTTCTTTTCTAAAATAAACCCAAAATAACCAAGAAAGAGCCGTTTATTGCTAATATTCGTTGTTTTCTTGAGTTTGTGCTTGTGCAGGTATGGATATGTCAAAAAGCACAAAAGATAGCTAAATCAGACGAAAACCCGAGCACGAGAGATTAAGAGAGCTAAAGCTGAGCTAGAAGGTCAGAATTATGCATTTGTGAAGATCTTTATTCTCTGAGGATGATTTTTGGAAGATATGATCAAATTTGAAGAATTGTCAAAATCAGTCCCTGAACTTTCATCAAATGGCAGAATACACCCTTGAAGTTTCAGAAATGACAAGTTTGGTCCTTGAATTATTGAAGAATGGCAAGAAAGACCCTTGGATCACCTTTTCAGAATTATACTTCTAGTCCCTGGATTTTCAGAATATACACTTATGGTCCATAAAATGCTAAATGTATACATTTTTAATCCTAGTCCATATCCAAACTAACACTATCCTAGGCCCAACACATCTAAAGCCCAATCATAATGCCACACCCGGTCCAAGCCTTAAACCAAAACCCGGTTTACCCATTTCCAGCAAAACCAACCCGTACCTCTATCATACCCGGTCAACCCATTTCTTTACCCGGTCAAACAAACCGAAATATACTAAAAAAAACTTACGCGCCAAATTTCCCCCCTTTCTTACCCAGATGAAGAACCCTAAAATACCCTCTCCCCAATTCACCAAATTAGCCACGATTGAAGGGTAATTATGTCCTTTCTCTGACACTTATGACACCTCCTGACACGTTCTCAGTTCCAAGTCAGCAATCCGTGTGTTACACCTCAAATGTTGCTTTCTGATTGGTCCAAGGGACGTGGTATTGTTAATCCAAGGGTCAAGATAAGATGGGATTTGATCAATGGTGATAAACGACTCAGAAGAAGCACAAATTACAACTTCTGGATCCTTCCTTGGCCTCAAGCTCGTGTATAAATGCCCCTCTTATTTCACACTTGTATTCTTGTAGAATTTGAGTAGATAATTAGTAGCTTATTAATGTTTTTATGTTTAAATTTCATTTCTGTATTTTTAAATTTCAAGTTCTATTGTAATCTCAAGTTTTATTAATTCAAGTAATTTTAGCTTTTGTTTTCAATTAATCTCAATTACTGTTTCATTGATTTCAGTGGCTTATTAGTGTTTCAGTTAATCATCTTAGCTTATCTCAAATCATTTTCAGCTTATTATCTCTATAAAAAAAATCACAAAAAAAATAATAAAAATACTTCAAAATTCAAAAATATCTCAAATCTGTTTTAATCTAAATTTAGTTTAAGGATACTGTTTTTATAAGCTTTTAGAAGTCCACTTTAGCTTATTATCTACTCAAAAACTCATTACTCAGTTTATACTCTCAATTCTCTATTTGGTATACTAAAATCAATCTGCAGTCACTCTCAATCATTTGGATCTGAATTGTTGTTATAGTCATGGATTTGGGTTGAAATTCAGTTTGATTTGGGGTTAAGAACAGGTTAGGATAGTGGTTACTTGTTCTTTGGCAAGCCATTGTGGCTGGACAACTGTGAGTACTAAGTTCCGTTTGAATCTGTATTGCCTGTGATCTTTAATTTAGTTTAATTAGAGTTAGACCTGTGTTCTTTTAGTTTAATATCAGTAGTTATATTGTTGTTTTCATATTGCTGTTGTTAATTTCTATAGTCTGCATAATTTCTGTCTTAAATTCTCCATATAGATCAGATTTGATTTGGTGTTTAGTAGTTACTTAGATTAGTTCATTCAGTAGTATTATTGCATTTTGAATCTAAAGTAAACAGTATTGTGGATCAGTTCATTGATAAAGAGTGATAAGTTTCTAAACAATATCAAGAACTAATGTTTGGATCAGTTGGTTCTAGTGAGCTTGAGGCTTAGTTTGTGGTTAAGATCTGTCACATAAGTATCAGTTAGGATAATTAGGCTTAAATCAGTGATTCATTTGCATATTAGATCAGTTAAAGTCAAAATCATTTTATATCTGTTTTCTAGTTCATATTTGCTTGAATCAGTTGGTTGTAATCTTGCATATAGGCTTAGATTTAGTAGATCTAGATTAAGTTAGCATAATATAGTCTTAAATCATCAGTTTCATATCATTTCATAAGATCAAAAGTTGGATAAAGTCAAAATTACAATTCTGTTTGAAATAGTCAAAAGTGTCAAACTCAATTTTCACCAAAGTTTGCTGAATTTTCATTGATTCATTATTGGTTCAATTGATATTTTGGTAAAAATAACTTCAACTGGTCAAGTTTTGAAAAATAATTTTTGGAGAATTTTTATAATTTTTCTTAAGCTCTAAACAAGCTACTCTATTAGCCCCCATTTGCCCTGTTCACACCCAACATACACTGAGTGTGAACCAGGCAACTTCCAGACCTTGTGCAGGTCTTGTTTTTGGTCACTAGGGTCTGAAAATTGGTATACTTACTCACTGGTTAGAGTTCTAGAGGTCCTAAGTTCTGTTTTCCACTTTAGCTTATTATATAAGCTTGTGCTTAAGCTTAAACATAGGGGGTATGACTGTTTAAGTTTACTTGATCAATCAAGCCATTTCATTGTAGGTTGCACTATAGAAGTTAGGAGTAGTTGGAATTAGCTGCTTTTAGGTGATTTTAGTATAAATTAGCTTTAGTAACGCTTTGGTGGTTTATAGCACTCATTAGCTTAATCTTAGTAGCTTATTTAGGGTCAGTTTCACTACAGCTCTTAAATCCTTCACATAAGCTATAGTTTTTATATTTTTCATAGATTTAGAATATTATCTTAGCATTTTCCTGAATTTTTCATAATTTTTCATTACTGTTTACTATTTTTCCCTATTTAAATCTGTTTTTAGGACTTTTTAATTACTTTTTAATACAAATAAATCAGAAAAGCTTCAAAAAAAATAAGTTTTCAATTTTTATAGATTAAGATAAATATAAAAAGCCAAAAAAAAATATTTTTTCATAATTTTCCTAGTTCAAATTATAATTTTTAGCAATTTAATTAGTTTTTATTAGTTTTTAATTCAAATAAATTCGAGAAAAATCTTAAAAAATAGTTTTAAATCTTAGTTAATTTTCAAATATCATTTTTAGTTTAAAAGTAATTTTAGATCATTTTTAGGGCTTAGATTAGACGTAGTTGCATTTTATTTACGTTTCATTTATTACGTTTTAGTTTAATTCGCGTATTTAGGATTCCCCGTAGTATAATTTCCCTTAATTGCTTTCCCATTTCCCGTAGTTTAAATAAAATCAAAAAATCCAAAACATCGAGCATTTTAATAACAAACCAATAACGACGTTGCCCATTCACACCTCGTTGGGAAACGACTCGGATTTCCTAATCCGTATCACTATCACTCACGGGATTTGATTCATTATCCTTTTTCCTAAAGGGATTTTAAGTCATTCTTTGTGGATTATTTTTTATATCGATATTGTGGTTTTATCCATACACACATACCCCTAATCCTACTTCAACGAAACAAACCATTAACAATGTTCAACCTTAACATTTGATTACATAAATATCCAAAACCAATAAATACACCACTTTTAGATAAAACAAATTTATCAGATTCAATAACTTGTTTATAACCATGATTATTCAAAACACTTCTTGAAACCAAGTTCTTCCTTATATCAGGAACATGAATAACATTAAACAAAGTTACAATCTTTCCAGAACTAAATTTAAGATCTACACAACCACGTCCATGCACCAGGGTTGTTGACTCATTTCCCATGTGAAGAATAGAACCATCATTCAGTGACTCATAAGTCTTGAACGAGCTTCTATCTTTGCACACATGAACAATTGCTCCAGAGTCAACCCACCACGCAACATCATCATCCTGCATATAGTTTGATTCAGATACATATGTAACATAATAAACCTGAATAGATTCATTAAACATATTCTGACCTTTCAGAGGAACTAAACCATTCCCCGATCCACTAGTGCCTGATCCATTGGTTTTACCACCAATCTTAACACCTTTGCAATCCCTTTTAATGTGACCAGATTTGCCACATTTCCAACAAGTAGGTGTTGCCTTCTTGTTAGGTTATGCCCATGTGTTATCTTGATGTTTACGTTTACTCTTGTTGTCATTGTACCTGGTGGAGTTGTTATGCTCCATCATATTTGTTGTTCCCTATTCACTATCTTAAAAATAGTTAAGTGTCTAAAATAAGTTAATAGTGAATCAATGACTGAAAAGATATAAGTAAAACACAAAGAGTAATTTTCAACATCATATTCTTATTAGAAATGAATCAAAAGAATATGTTACCCTAGTACTTGCGGAACAGTACTAGGGATTGAAATGACAAAGTGTTGTTAACTCCTCTCGAAGCTCAGGCTAAGTCTGAGCACAACTACAAGTACCCACTGAGCTATCTCAGAGATTAAGTTGTATTTGGAAGAGTGAAAGATGGCTTGCGTGTATGTGTGTTTTTACAATTCACAAGCTTAATCTATCACTCCATCTCTTATGCTATTTATACATGTATGAGTTTTAACTCTTTCCTAAGTGACAAACTGAAAATTTGCAGAAGACAAAATACTGATGTATTTTGTCTCTGTTTACAAAGACTATATTAGGTAAAGGGACCAAGCCACTTTCTACTTGTCAGTACTGATGCTGAGCCTTTCAGGGAAAGTTGACTTCTTGAGGATAAGCACTCTGTCTTTATCGCTTCAAGCATAACCGTTTTGTCCCGCCCATTCTTCAGTCTTCATAGTCTTCAGTCTTCAGTTTCAGTTTGTCTTCAGTGTTTGTAGTTGGAGAGGAGTTTGAGGGATTCAGTGAGTTATTGTCATCACTCACTGAATCCACCATCTTCTTCTTGACTCAGACCTCACCATTTAAGTTCCGCCTTACTGAGTGGAGAGACTTCTTCTATGTCTCTTACTGAGCGTCCTGAAGATGGCTCACTGAGAGACTATGCAGTCAGTGACATGTTAGTGTTTAACGATATAAACACTTGGGGTATTTTCTATTCAAATCCATGACTTAAGGGGTTTGGGTATTTATTGAACCCAACAATATTGACAACAGATACACCAGTAGCTTTGCTACTCTTTGGCTTGTCATTATCCTGCACCCTGAGAGATTCCTCAATGCGCAGATGACTGCCCAACTCAACAAGAGTTAACTCCTCCTTCTTATGTTTCAAGGTATGCTTGAAATCTTTCCAAGAAGGGGGAAGTTTATCAATGACACAAGAGACTGAAATAGCCTCATCCATGTGCATTTTGTTTTGTGTAAACCTTCTAAGTATACCAAGAAGTTCATTGTATTATTCCATAACTGGTCTTGAATCAGTCATTTTGTAATTTGTGAAATTACTTACAATGAACTTCTTACTTGATGCATCCTCAGCCATATATTTGGCATCCAAAGAATCTCATAGTTCTTTGGAATATTCAAAATTCTGATAAATATCAAAGAGAGAATCTGACATACCATTAAGGATTAAACCTCTGCAAATGTAATCATCATTCTCCCATTTGCTCCTCTTCCTGATCAGTTCCACAGTAGCATCATCCCCATCATCAGGAATAGGTGTAGTCAGAACATAGACCACACTCATGCTTGAAAGAAGAAAGTGCATATTCTTTTACCATCTTCTAAAGTCCACCCCTGCAAATTTCTCAAGCTTGGCAAAGTTTGAAGCCATGTGTTTCATAGCAGCAACAGTCATTGATTATCACAAAGTAGTTTACTTTGATTGTTGGTGGTAATTCGCCCAGAACAGGGTAAGATAATCAATAGCAAACAAATACCAATACAGGTTACCGGATATCACTTGGAATCGTGTTATCACTTTCCAAAGTAAACTATTCGACCCTAATGCCTGGGTATCACGAATATCTACTTGGGATAAGACCAAATGTATGTTATTGAATTAGGCACAAATCAATAATCCTTTTGCTTACAAGTGTTTATGTTTTCTCTGTCTGTTTTTCATGCATAATCAGATTTTCTATTTATAGGAAATTACTCTTAACTAGTCAAATGGAATTATGAGGATTAATCGGCTCATTAATCGCCTCATAATTATCCCCATTATAGTTGATAGTGGTTACATGACCAATTAAACGTGGTCATTATGCAGTTGTAACTGCCACATGAATAGGTCAATGCCTGTTACAAGTTGATTCCAGTACTAGAAGTAGAATCTTGCCTACCAGTACTAACTTAGCACTACCAGTAGAAACTAGTCTATTAGTACTAACTTAGCACTACCAGTAGAAGCTAGTCTACGAGCACTAACTTAGCACTACCAGTAGAAACTAGTCTACCAGTACTAACTTAGCACTACCAGTACTAACTTTTGAATCTCTCCACTATAGAGTCAGGGTGTTCAGGGACCTTATGGGTGTACACTCCGTACCTCCTGACCCATTCCAGATGTGAACTTATTCCACAAGTGCACTAAATTTTCAAACAATGCGTGCTGATATTATCAAAGACGGACGTATAGGATTTCTGAAAAGAAATTGCACAAACTCTTTTTATCATATGTACGTACTAAAGTTGCACTATAAAAATTTCCTTTAGCTAAACTAAAGTTAACATCATAAAAAAGAAAGTAGCACGAAATATTATCAGATGTTGCATGTACTTAAAAGACATTTTTCAGAATACATTTACACTTCTTGAATTAAAAACGGATGGGATTGTGTCACACCCGGCTTATGTTAGACTTAACGAAAATACTTCCTTGGTTTCGGATCCTATAACATGGTAATTACAAAAAGAGCTGCAAAATATGCAATTCGTTTGCTACACGTAAAAATAATATTATAATGTTTTTTACTCCTTAATCCTCATACAACTCATATATCTAGGTGGATTACGATCTAAATCATTGTGCTTTAGAACACTAATCCATCTACTAATAACAAGTCAACTCAACTTATATACAAGTACAATGAACCATGCATATTTAACTATTTTTAAGGTCGTAGATAGATAACACATTTACCCTTTCGACATGACTTAACATATAATAATAATAATTAAACTTGTCGTCTTATAGGTAACAATTTTCAAAACGATAAAAAAGAACTCATTTCATCATACAAGGGTTTTGTGGCTTCATGTGCTTGAGGCATGTGGAGTTTCCATCACTTTCTTTAACCTAACAATGTTATTATAACCCTACATATAAATTAAATGTATCTTACTACAATTAGTCTTTGGACACGTTGATACCCTTTACAAATAAAAAAAATGTTTATCAAATGTTTTATTTTCTCGTAAGGAATGTCATAATAATATAATTAAGAAAGTTTACGTAATTAAACAACAAGATGAGCGAGAAAATATATATAACTTTGTTACGTGCAATTTTTTATTACATGTCTTCTAATGACCAGCCAATTTCTTTTATGGGGACATATTAAAGTGACACACTTAAATTAATTTACTAATGTGTGAGTTTATATAAATTAATTGATGAGGTACAAGTGTGCTAATAAACATACGTAATCAAAACTATAGATGTCGTTTGGATGCCTAAAAGGTAAATTAAATATATCTGATTTTATCTTGAAGTAGAGTCTACTTGATTAGTTATTCTAATAGAAGTTTGTTGCTTGAAGAAATTCTGTTTAAAGTATGTACGTGTTGGTCTAAACATTATGCATGTACTTAAAGCCAAGGTATACGTTACACGTAAAGTTAGGACGCGTAAAGTTATTTTCAATAATCTTGATTGGAGAGGTGGACGCCGTTGTTTGTATCATTTGGTTTTGGTTATACAATTTGTTGTCTTTCTAAAAAAACCCATAAAGTTCAGGATTTGTTGTTTGGTAAAAAAAACTCAACAATTCATTTATATGTTTTAGTTCACATTCTAGTTTGAAATTAATTCACTTTAATTAGGATAAAAATGAAACTGGCTTGAATTGATTGATTATTTGTTCGATTGTGTTTTACATGTTGGTTTCGGTTTAGTTATGAAGTGACACACACCTTTCTGACCTGAAATCTTTGGTTAAAGTCATTTGGCTAATATGTTAAAGTTGTGATACTTTGTGTAACACAATCAATATTGCGAAACCGAGTAAACTTGATGATGAGTATGGGCAATATCGACATACTTAGTATTTCTGGAATTATTTGTTGATATTATGTTTACTATTGGAGGTCTTGGTCAAGATGTGTCGATGGGCCGAGATCTATAATCTATAAATAATTGTGATCTACAGAGGAATTTAATTATTTAACACATACAACTCAACATATTCCTCATTTTCGTAATATTATATGATTACTCGCGCATGACGGTGGGGATATATAATAGCGTCAATATGTGTGTGTAATTTTTTTTATGTATATATAAGTGTGAAATAAGTTAAACTGAAAAAAGTTAATGGTCTAAATTATACTGTAATTAAGTATTTATGTATTTAATAAATTGCATTCCTTTTATAACTAAGGGTATTTTAGTATACGGCAAATGTTTTTAAAAGTTAATGGTTTAAAAAGTATGAATTTGAAAAAAAAGTACCCACAAAAGTCAAAAAATTTGTTCGCTATCCAAAAAAACAAATAATGACAAATATGATACATTTTAATAAACATTTGCCGTTTAGTATAACAACAAAATTTGTCTTCCCTAAACCACCTAATGGAGTAGCAAAAATTGTCACATAACTATTTATTTATTTTGTGAAAGCGAATTTGTTCAAAATGTACCAGTGCAATGTAAATTTTATTAAACGTATCGGATGTTTTTCTAACAACAATAATCAAATACTCAATGATTAGTGTTGAAGGTGGTGGTTTTCGTAGGCCCTTCATTTGTGGTGTAGAGGCTGGCGTTGGTATTTATTTCTAAAAATTGTCGGGTTGACTATGGATCACCCATCTATTTCATGTGCTAATTGCATTCAAGTGCCCATAACTTTATTTTTCTTATTTCTTGAATCTAATCTATGTATCACATTAATCATTGTTGGGACATTGTTGCTTATATATCTTGATAACGTTAAAGAATTTTACCTACTACTATCGTCAAATTTCCTGCCGTGTCTCATCAGTCGTAAATTAACTAACACGTAGCAACATGATTGATTTAACATTACTTTGTGTTATACATGTCAGTTTTGTTTTGATGGCTAAGAATGCAAGGTGCGGGGATAACGAATAACATGTTATTTGTCTGTCACCTTAGCACAATCTCATCACATTTTCAATAGCACAACAATATCTAAAATACTCTCACCAACAAAAAAATCAAATAACATATTATTGGTACATGCAAGTCTCACAAAATAACCCTCCAAAAATACCGACACACAAAACAAATCAAAACAAAAGACCAAATAGGACGAATGGCAAAAAATAAAAAATAAATGGGACGAATGGCACTAGTGATTGCATTTGCTAAATGTTGAATAACACACGAATGGCACGTTCGGTGGTGTCGTATAACATGTTTTTTAGCCATTGGTACCATTTTGTGCCCGATGGCACCCATACCGAGCACTAAGACTAACCAAGATTAGTCTGGCTGATAAGAGTTTTAACTTACTATTTATATGTCTATGTTCACGTATGATAACATCAAATTGTCCTGATATTTTAGTATCAATTTCTCCCTAATATGCTCATCAATTGTATCATTTTACTTGAATATATACTCTTATTCGTTTATATTTCATTTTCAGGTTAATAATGAGCATAGGAACGAAAAGACGCGGAATTGAAAGGTTTTTAATGCAAATACACATGAGTATGATGATCAGACAAGAGTTACGGCGTAAATCCATACTCTACTTACGCCGTAACACGGATTAACACTAAAAGATCAAAGTCAACGCTGACCAAAGTTACGGCGTAACTCCTATACAAGTTACTCTGGATATATTTTCAAGACTTAGAAGAATTTCGTGGGCAAAATATGTTACGACGTAACCACTCTCATGGTTACGGCGTAAAATGGTTAACGAAAGTTCTACGGTCGTAACTGACCTTTATGTTACGATGTAGTTCCATCAATGAAGATAAGATCGTCCTAGATACAAAGGTTATGGTGTAACTAACCCTAGAGGTTACGCTGTAACTTAGTCGAGACTATAAATACAAGCCCTAATCTGCATTTTATCAGATCTTCTCAACACACAACAACCAGAGACGATTAAGGGTTTTAAGGAGGACTATTTCCAGCAGCATACAAGTCATTTTCAAGGGAGAATTCACACTTATCATCACACAAGTTATAGTATTTCATATTAGATTTGTGTAACATGAACTTTAAGTGTCTTATGAGTTCATCAAATGATAATGTCGCCAAGTTTTTTGACTCTTCAATGGCGGTGACCTTTACTCTCCATTTAGGATATAAAGCCCTAAGAAACTTTCTAACATAATTCTTGATAGAGTAACCTTCATCAAGAGCTTTAAGACTAGTGGTAATAGTATTAAATTTATCAAAAGAATTATCTATAGTTTCATCTTTCGAAATGGAAAATTGTTTATATTGTTGCACAAGAAGATCAATCTTATTCTCTTTGACTTTATTATCACCTTGATGGGTGACTAACAAAGTTTTTCAAATTTCTTTTGCCGTATTACACATAAAAATTCTTTCAAATTTATTTTTCGGCAAAGCATTATAAATCATCATTTTAGTCTCATTATTTTTGGCTAGTTTCTTTTTAAGATTGTCATTTTGTTTTTCATAAGGAACTATTTTATCCTTTTTAGTTTCCGAATTCTTTTCAACCGGTTTACAATCACCCTCGGTAATAACATGCCAAAGATTAATATCTTCTGATTCCTCATACGTTTTGAATCTTGTTTTCCAATAGATAAAAGAATCGGTTTCAAAAAGTGACGGTCTTTGCATAGATTGTCCTTCTTGGTATTTGTCAAAATTCATTGATCGATTCAAGTTTTAAGATACAATATATTTTAAAAATCTTGGTTGAAGTGGCTTTGGTACCAACTGTGGAAAACTAGAAAGGGGGCTAAATAGTTTATCGTTTTTAATTTGTTATAAAACTTGGTTTTGAAAAACTTTGATTCGAGTTTCCGTGAAATCAATCAATTGCAATATGAACACTGTTGTAACAATTCTAAAGCAAACAACTAATAAATGCTACAAGATATAAAAGTGAGAGATGGAAAGATCAAACCGAGAAATAGAGATTTATAGTAGTTCGGTAATGAAGCTCCTCTTCGCGCTACTCCACTCCCCAAGTACCTAACTCGAGAGTTCTAAGCACTATGTCAACAAACTCCCTTCAGGCAGAGAAAACCATACAACGTCGCTTATCACAATTTTTGACACTATGCTAAATGTCGAGTACTAATATAGATAGTACCAATCTCACTCACGATCTACTTAATCTTCTCACAAATCATTCAAACTAAAAAATCTACCCAATCTTCACACGATCAACCCGATCTACGAACGATCAACACAATCTACACACTATCAACACAAGCTATACGAGATCTCACCTATCTCTATAAGATCACAAAGATCCACACAATCTAATTAAGCAAGATGATAAACAACTTGATGTATACAACAAGTATGTAACAAATGTTACGAGTGCATTACGCTAACACTACAACACTTTTTATTTTCGTAATACGGTTTGTTCTTCTCTTGCAGTAGTAGAGGAATGAAGGTGATCAATTGGTTGGATGATCGGATTACTCTTAAACAAAAACAAACCAACTAAATGATGAAGAATCAATATTAGAAAGGGTGGATTTAACTAAGAAAATTCTGTATGAAAATTTGTGAGTTGGGAGTGAAATCTGATCCACTGTTTATAGGCAAAAAAAACTAGCCGTTACAGACTGACGGTACCGTTAAACATCAGACGGCCCCGTTAAATATAACGATACCGTCCACTTTAGTGGTACCATCCCAGACCAGAACGCTCCAAAATTTGTTTTTAGTGGTGAAAGTTTATTTGAGGATGTTTGGAGATGTTTTAGGAGGGAAACAATTGTTGGGATTTTTAAACTTATTTTTCCAAATAAAACATTTCTTTTTTACTCAAAAATAAAAATAACTTGTAAAATGTATTTTTGTTAAAATTTTGATGTAAGATGGTTTTACATTTTGTTATTATCAAAACGTAGAGGTTTCGAAGAATAGAAATAAAGTTTTTAGACATTATTTGTATTAACAAAGATTATATGTGTATGAGTGAATTTTCCCTCCCTCTTAATCGTTGGCCATCCTACATAATGTGCAACTATTCTAACCCTTTAAGTTTAAGAATATGATGTTTAAGCAAGGTATTAGAATTCACATGAATGTTTGAAAGTTGTGGAAACCTAGAACATTGTGTTTGGCCAATTTAGTGCCCAATGATCTCTAACTATGATTTGAACATAAATTAGTCTAATTAAAAGAGACCTGATAATGAAATTAGAGAGCAATCCAAGAAGACTCGTTGATAATGAAATCAGAGAGCAATCTAAGAAGACTCGTTGATAATGAAATCAACGAGTAACCTTAGCAGAGTTCAAGTTATAGATATCGTCAAGGAAGTCGAAGATTACTTGAAGAGATACTCACTAGCTGATGCGGGTCATCCTTCATCAGGAGTTTGCAACACCCTGATAAACTTCTGAGCTCTCTGACAACCAACAAGAGCTTAGCTCTTAGTCCTTCAAGTTTAGGCGGGACTTTTAAAATATATAATTGAGCGGGATAAAGTGTGTTTGTTGAAAGTTAAACAAGATATGAGCAGGATAAAGTGTGTTTGTTGAAAGTTAAAAAGCAAGGAACGTTTCCAAGAATAGAAGCATTAAATGCAATATGTACTTTATTGTACTTCTTCCATAAGATGCTTGCTACGTATTTACCTAACCCCACTTGCAACTACCTCGTACCTAGTATATATAAAGGAATGTTGGTCAAGAGTAAATGTTTGAATAGAAGCATTAAATGAAAGATGTACTTTATTGTACTTCTTCCATAAGATGATTGTCATGTATTTACCTAACCCCACTTGCAACTACCTCATACCTAGTATATATAAAGGAATGTCGGTCAATGGTAAATGCTTGTCACTTCAGATTCTAATTGTTGAATTTTGTGAAGTGCATTTACTCTCGTTGTTGAATTTACAAGGAGTCTCTTAGAGACTCAAAAGTTCACTTGAAAACTTAGTATTCTAAGTTTGCATGTTCAGGGAGCTGAGTTATAATTGTCATTCAATTAAGTGTTTTTCGCACAACACTTTGTAATATCAATGAAGAGTTATACGTTGAAAAGCTACATTGTGTGTTGTCACTTAAATGATTTTAACTTATGTTTTATCAAACTGATATAATTTGGGATAAACAATTGGTAGTAGAGCAAGTTTGATTTCAAAATATTTTTCATAAGTGCTTAATAAAAAAACTTGTTCAAAACATTTTAAATCAAGATCATAATATGTCTGGAAATAATGACAATGCTACTAACTTTGGAAACAATGATGGTCCAAACTCTCCACTGCCAAATATTGGTGGTAATTTTGGTGGTGAAAATGGTTCGGGAATTAATTTTAACTTCAATTTATAAAATAATAAACTTTCACAACGCCTAGATTTAAGGAGGGGAGCACATGTTACTCATGTCCCATTACTAGACGTTGACGATTTTTTAGTCTGGAAGGATAGGTTCTTGGTCTATCTTAATGGACTATAACCCTTCCTTTTGAAGTTCTTGAAAATGGTTCGTAGATACCTGAAGCTATCACCTCTACACCTGAAAACCTTTTACCTAAACTACAAAAGCAATGGCTGCTTGATGAAATGAGGCTTGCCAATCAAGATAGTAGGTTAAAGAGTATAATCATCTCTGCCCTTTCTAAGGACATGATGAAGTCAGTTATAAGATGTAAAATGCCAAAGAAATGTAGACTGGCCTAGTTTTAGGGCATGAAGGACCATCTGAAACAAGAGACACCAAGATTGCAGCCCTAAGGCTGAAACTCAATGCCTTCAAGGCACTTGATGGTGAAAAAGTTGGACAGACCTACACCAGGCTGAAAATCTGGTTGAATGGCATTTCAAACAAAGGTGTTTTAGATTCTCATTCGCTTTTTGATTTACCTTCATAAGTATTGCATGTTATGATATTATCTTAATATTATAATTGATTGTATCAGTTACATTCATTATTATTCATACGAAAAATTGCATGCTGCTATATTGATGGGTTAGTGAATTTGGCTTTAATGCTTTTAAAACCCTAACTTGCGTTAGGGTTTTTTATCCTCTATTACTGTACGATTGCTGCTGTTGTTTAATTTTGTTTTGTTTACTACTGATATCTTTATTGTGTGTGAGGTTCGAGAGATGGAAAAAGGATTTTTTAATAACACTAGTGTGTCCAAATCGAAGAATGTTATTGGCAAGGTGTTGGACGAGGGTGGTGAGACTAGTTTGGCCGATCAAACTAGGCCAAGTAGTGGTACAATTATGAGTGATGATACGAATAGGGTTTCAAGTGGTAGTAGTTCGCATGTTAATTCTCCAGTTGAGTTAAGTGGTACGAATAGGGCTTCTGTCCTGAATGTGGAACATGGTACGACTAATCATGAGACTCGTAATGATGTGTCGAGTGATGCTACTACTCATATTACCGAACACGTGGTTAATAATACGTATATGGGGCCTATTATTACCGATTGGACAGTTGATGATGGTGATGTTAATTTGTCAACACTTGTGGACGGGAATACGGATGCAAAGGCGGCTTCTACTTCGACAACTGATAAAGCTACTAATTATGGTAGTGTTAAATCTAATGTGCATGTGGGTTCGGGTTCGGTTCCAAAGGTAGATTCTCCTACTTCTTTTGCCAATGTCATCAATGCTACTCATATGGTTCCGAAAGTGAATTTTAGAGCATTGGTCAATGAGGATCGAGTGGATAATCACGACACAATGTTGCCTATGGTTGCTATGAAGAAGGTTTTAAGTCGGTATGATAACACAATTGTTGGTTACTTTCTAGGTAAGACCATTGCTTTTCCTTTAGTTCAGAATTATGTTACTAATACATGGGGAAAATTTGGCTTGCAAAAGCTGATGAAAAATGGCGATGGTGTATTTCTTTTTGAGTTTGCTACTAAGGAGGGTATGGATCGTGTTCTAGAACGAGGTCCTTGGATTATACGTAACTCGCCCATAATTCTTAACAAATGGACTCCCAGTTTATCCCTCAATAGGAATGAGGTAAACAAGGTTCCGGTTTGGATCAAAATGCATAAGGTTCCTTTGGTTTCTTATTCTGAGGATGGGTTGAGCTTGATTGCTACGCAAGTAGGGAAACCTATTATGTTAGATGCTTTTACAAGCTCTATGTGTGTCGAGTCTTGGGGCCGTATTAGTTTTGCTCGTGCTTTAGTTGAATTAAGTGCGGATACATATCTAAAAAGCCAGGTTACAATGGAAATTCCAAATGAAGAAGGTAATGGTTTTACTACTGAAATTATTAATATCGAATATGAATGGAAACCTCCTCATTGTGGTGAATGTAAAACTTTTGGATATGCTTTGATTGGATGCCCAAATTGTGTTGAGGAGGCTGTTCGTAGTAATGCTAATGTGGAAGCAAAGGCTTCTGAAGCTTATACTACTTTGGAAAATACGGATGATGGTTTCATTGAGATGAAAAATCGTAAGAGTAAGGGGAAGAATGTGGCTGCTCCTTCTAGACCTATTGGGGGTGCTAAGCTTAATAAGCCTAAACCAAATTTTTGGAGACCTGTCTAGAAGAATCCGGTTGCTTCTAAAGAGAAAATCACTAATGAGGCAAGTACAAGTGGGACGAGTATTGCTACATCGAACCCATTTGATGCTCTTAATATGGCTGATAATGATGATAATGGTATTCCTTGTGCAACAAGTGTTTCTCCTAAGGATGGGTCTGATTTGGAGGTTGGTAGTAAGAAGGAAACTAAAGTGGCTGAAGAAGATAGTGATGATGAGGTTCTTAATTGCCAAAACGATATGGCTAGTTTTTTAACATCTTATATTCCTGTTGTTGCTAGTTCTTGTAAGGGTGGAAATGGAAATACTACTCCTATTGTTGAGAAAATTGGGAAGATTGAAAAACTAATTATTGAAGGGAAAGTTACTCTAGTGGATGATGATGGTAAACCTCTAAAAAAGGCTGATTTAAAAGAGAAGGAGCATGATGCGGCTACTAATCCTAGTATCTCTTCATCTAAGTGTACTTCTTCAACCAAGTTGGGTAACCCATTCTCTAAGGTGTGTAATGTGGTTGTTTCTGATAGCGACGATGATGAAGTTCTGGAATATCCTACTAATTATTTCGGAAGTGGAGGGAACGAGAGGAGTCTTTTGGAACAATGGAAAGATGGTACATGTGACTACAATGATTGTGATGATGATTACTTTGATGATCGTGGTCTATCTACAACCCAATTAAAGGCTGCTGCCATCCACGACATTAGACTTGGATAGGTTGTTTTCCTTTGGTTAGCATAATGGTTGATGTGTCTTAGTTTATGCTTGTTTTGTTTTGGTTTTCTAGTTGTGTGTAGCTAGTTGATCATTTATGGCGTGTCATGAATGATATAGTGGCTGTTTAAGCGGTTGCTTGATGTTAATGTGGTATTTCAGCCATATTTAATGCCAACTTGGCCAACAGCTTGCCTAAAAAGTGGTTGAGTCTAAATCAGACTCACAGAACGAACGACTCTATCAAAAATGATAGTCTTGCTACACTTTTTGGGAAGTACAACAATAAGGATGAACTCATTGACCAAATATATGAACCTAAGAATAAAAAGATTCATATATCTACCTCCATGTCAACTGCCTTGATTTCTAACACTAATGTGCAGGTCCCTTATAGTCACTCTGATGTAAAAGAAGATACAAAGAGCATTCAAGAATCTAACTATTGAATTCCAAGACAAAGCCCTTCTGGAAAATCAGAGGAGGTTTTAAAAAAGATCAGGGAGAGTGGGTACAGCTAAGGGAACAACAGACACGTAACAGGAGACTTGTTTCAGATGTGGGAATACAAGACACTTTCAAAAAGATTGTCCTAACAACAAAACATCCGCTCCTTGTTTTGTGTGTTTTCTGCAATATTATTTTTATTGATTCTTTTTTCTACGTAATTTTATGTAGATACTTTTTTTTACAATTCGAATGTGCTTAAAGTGCAAGTTTTTGGCTCTAAAGCTAAAAATATTGAAGTTGTTATTAGCTCTACTACCACATCTTTCCACATCATCCTGAAGAAGAGGTATTTTATATGTGTTTCAATAATCATTGCTATATTTTACTATGGATGTATTATATTGACAGTTATAATTCAATCTCGTACATAAACAATTCGGTGGAGAAGAAGCATCATCAGTTGGAAATCTTTTGACTCTAAAACTAAAAACAATGGAATTTGGTGTTAGAACATCATGAAGAAGAAGTATTTTATATATGTTTCACAAATCATTACTATATTTTACTATAAATATAGGGCAAATTGCATAAAAGTGTACTCAATTTATAGCCAATTTCAATTTAATGTACTCTACTTTTTTTTCTTCAATTTAATGTACTCAACTTATTTTTGATTGCAATGTAAGACATATAACGGATTTCTCAGTTATCTTATGTTGAAAAAATTACATGTTTCGTCCCTATAGTTATCTTATGCCAGAAAAATGTTTTCGTCCGCTTTTATACGTTTTCATACGTTTTGTCAATTTTTATACGTTAACTTTTTAAAAGAAATTAAAATTTAAAAAAAAATTATAATTTGAAAAAAATTAAAAAATAATTTTTTAAAAAAACAACAACATTTTTAAATTTATTTAAAAAAAATAATTTTTTTAAAAAAACTTTAAGTTTTTAAAAAAATTAAAATTTTTAAAAAAAGTTTTTATCCAGATTTTTTAAAAAATAATCTTTTAAAAAAAATTAATTTTTTAAAATTTTTTTTTTTTAAATTTTAAAACTTTTTATATATTTTTTAAAAATTTTAATTTTTTAAAAATTTTATTTTTTAAATTTAACTTTTTTATTTTTTTTTAAACTTTAATTTTTTTTAAAAATTTCTTTTTAAAAAAAAATTAAAAATTTTATTGTTTTTATAAAAGTTTATTTTTTTTCAAAAAAAATAATTTTTTTTTAAACATTAATTTTAAAAAAATGTATTTTTTTAAAACTTTAACGTATAAAAATTGACAAAACGTATGAAAACGTATAAAAGTGGACGAAAACATTTTTCTGGCGTAATTAAAATGAAATAGGGACTACGAATGTTATTGGGATAAACCATAGGGACGAAACATGTAATTTTTTCAGCATAAGATAACTGAGAAATCCGTTATATGTCTTACATTGCAACAAAAAATAAGTTGAGTACATTAAATTGAAGAAAAAAAAGTAGAGTACATTAAATTGAAATTGGCTATAAGTTGAGTACACTTTTATGCAATTTGCCCATAAATATATTATATTAACCAATTGAAATTTAATCAACTACATGAAGAAGTCGGGGGAGAATAAGCATCATGAGTAACTAACAAGCGTAAAGTCGGCAAACCAGCTGAAGATCGTTTTTCTCTAAAGCTAAAAGTATTGGATTTGGTGTCAGAATCATTAGATATGGAATAGAAATGAATCATCAATAACTAAGTGTGGAGCTAAGAAAGTTGCTAAAAACAAACAATTTAGCAAATATTTTAATTTTTAAAATTTTTTATACATTAATTTTCAATCTTAATATAAACCGTTTTATCTTTGCATCATTTGTCTTAAAAAAATTGTCTCGACTTTTACAAAAAATCGTTTTTTGCTTTTGTGGTTAATTTTAATTAAAATAATTCAAAATTTATTTAGATTGGTTCTCGAAACACTCTTACGATATAATAATCGTTTTGGAACTTTGTAGTTTTGCATGCATTTTAAAATCATATTCATTTATATGTGTATTTTTGCATTAAAACTAAACTAATTCAAAAAGAAATGAAACATTAAAATGTTGTGGAAGATAAATTAGTAAAAGCAATTTATTGTGTACATTATGCATTAAAAATTGTAATGCTTAAAAAATACATTAATGACATCTTAAAAAAATTTAGGAGAAAGAGTCATCCCTCCATTATAAGTAGTATAGATAATGTTTAAAAACTAAGCAATATATAATTAACCTAAAAACTTGTACGTGTACGAGTTTCTAAAACTAAGTATGTAATACACTAGTTGTAAAATAACGAACTATTTAGCAAGCTGTAAATCTTTGATTTTAGAAATCATATTGATCAAGTTGAATCTATAATGATGCAAAATATAACACATACATTCTATAAGAGTGAAAAATCCTTATTACCAAAAAAACGCAACATATAATCTTATGTAAACAATCATATATCTATACTACTTTATAATACATTTGGGACATGCTATATATGAAAAGGCTTAAAAATTCAGATTCAACACTACTTATAATAGAAAGAAATTATAATAAATTTGTTATTAAATCAATATCAATACATACACATAAAATAGAGGTTACATTACATTTTGAAAATTAAATGTATTGTAACAATCCATTTACTTGTAACAGCCTATTAATGCCATAATCACTATCTTTACTCCCCAAGCCCAGGTCCAAATATAAGCCTACACATTGTAATATCTCATTCACACATACGGTATGTTTGGCGCAATGGGCTGGGGCTGGGGCTTGGGCTGGGCTAGGGCTTTTATTATAAGCCGAAGTTGAAATTTGTATTTTTGTAAACTTGTTTGGCAAATGGGCTGGGGCTGGGGCTTATTATTGCAAAATTACTAAAAATGATATAATTAAATGAGTTTTATGGTATATGTTAGATATTTTTGTGGGTAAATATGTAATTTATGGTTCATAAGCCTCGGGCTAAAGTTTTTAGCCCCTTTTTTGGGGCTAAAGTTTTAAGCCTCTTCAGGGGCTTATGATTTCATAAGCCCGCATGAAAAACGAGACTTATTTTATAAGCCGACTTATTTTAGAAGCCCAAGCCCCATAAGCCCCTCATAAGACCGCTGCCAAACACAGCCATAAACAAAACTATTTTCCTTCGCTCTCATCACTTCCAGCCGTACCACATGCCACTGGTCCTTTCGCTGCCACCGGTCCCTTCGATGCCGTCATTTATGGTGTGTGACGATGAAGATAGGTGCGTGACGATAGCGACCAAAGGTGTGTGATGTCGGCCATGTTGTTGGTGTTGCTGAGATTTGCTGGTGGTTTCGAGTATGTATAGATTTGTAACGGTTGAGACTCTTATGGTTTCGAGTATGGTTGATCTTTTAATGTTTCGTGTATGTTTGGATGTGTTGTGCCTATTTGTTGTGGTTTCGAGTGTGTGTTTGTAGATTTGATAAAGTCCAGCCGGATCTTGTGAGATCGAGCCGATATACTAATATTACTTAAGGTATTTTGAGGTATTTCTTGAGGTATTATATTTGTGGATGTGAGATCTCTATGCTTTGCAATCTCAGTTTTTGTATCCTAGAAGTCTATTTTTGTAAAAGTCTGGTTGTATTGATGTTGCTTATGGTTTCAGTTGCATCGCTTTTGTGGTTATTTTGATGTGTTTTAGTTGGTTTAGAGTGTTGGTAGTGTGTTTGCGCGATTTCGATATGTTGGATGCTTTCGTGCTAATCGACTATTATGTTTTGAGGCACTTAATGATTCTCTTCGAAATGCTTATTGTTTATTTGGGAGTTAAAGAGTTTACTGTTTATCTTTTTTCTTCTTTTTATTAATTTTTAATAAGGCCAATGACTTGGTTTAAGGTTGGTTATCTTTTGAATCACTAAAGAATGCAAGAAGCAACGATATATGGTTTGGTCTCTGGTTGGAGGCTTCAACGTCAAAACTTTTTCTAATATTTTACATTCATGCAAGTCATGGTTTTTTTAATCTTGATGAAATAAAAAGACCTGTTGAAAAATTAAAGATTCATTTGCCCTTATAATGATATTAGTAATATGCAAGTGTGATGAAGTAGTTGAAAGTGAAATGCTTTGAAATATAGAAATTGAACAAACAGGTGGTCTTTGCCCAATCAACTAGGAAAGTCTTTGTGCATAATCCCAACCCATGAATGAGTAAGTGACGTTGCAAGAGAAATCTTATGATCTTGGAGCATATAGCTCAATTAGTGAGGCATTACACTAAAGAGTGACATGTAAAAGGTAGCTTTAAACCTGATAAAAAAATGTAAACTACGGCAACAAAATAAGGAAACAAAAAAGGAAGAAGAATGTGTATTTGTTTTTGGGACTTTTGATATGAAAAACGATGGGATGCGTTAGTTTGTTACATATTTTGTAGAGCCACATAGTATTTAAAGCATTAAATATATAGTTTTAGAAGATGAAAGTTTAAGTTAGTGCATGAGGGTTAAGAAATATTTGAGGTTTAACAATTTAGACACCTGCGTGAATGGTTAGGACCTTAAAAGCAACAAACTTATCTATACTACTATTTAAAGTATTTAAGTCGTTTCTTAAATAGAAAAGTTTAAAAATTCAGCGCACACATTTGCCTATAATGAAATTTTTTGGTTAAATACTAATATTAGTAAACGACATGTTTTTAATTTACGTACATAATAATATAAATGATTGTAATTGAAAATTTTAAAATATAATTAAGTAAATATACATTATTAACTTTCGGTTACACAATTAAATTCATATTAAGTTATAAGTTATTTGTTTTATTATAAAAAGGACCATGAAAAGATGTTAAATTCATTTTAGAAAGTGATTGTGCATATTTTGTTAATGTGGTGAAAGAAAATATGTTGACTTGAGTTTGTAAAATTAACCACGACATTTTTGCAATACTAAAAATTAACACCAACTACGACGTGTCATCACTATTACCGTGTAACAAAACGCCACAATTGTTGCTTTCTCCCTACATTGCGCATGTACTACTATTGTGGGTTATATGGTTATACGGGTACCCGCCGCCGCATCGCGCGGGTACCCGGCTAGTATGTATATACAGATACACCCACTTATAGATCTTGTCATTATGAAAACTAGAAGGGTATCCGCGCGTTGCGGCGGCGGGTACCCTGCAACTAAAATCATAGGTGATCAATATTTTTTGCAATTTTTATTAATACTTGAAGTGGTATTGTTTTGTAAATATGTATTATTTGTAGCAGCCTAATAGCACTTCGGATAGCAAAAATAAATTTGTAACCCAATGACACTTCGAATAGCAAAAAGAAATTTAGGCCCAAATTATGAAATTAATATATAGCCCATCACCGATTAACATATAACACTTCAAATCTTACTTTATACTGTAAAGCTATCCCTAATTGCAGTCTCACACAAACCCTAATATTCCTCTATCTAAAATATGCAGCCACACTTTTTTTCTCTCTCAAGTGAAGCTCTTTGAATACACAAGAACACAAAGACCTTTTCCTTGTCTCTTATCTATAACTCAAACACAACCACAACTGTGTTTGCTTTCTTTGTGCTCACAACGAACACAAACAAAAACCATTTTATTGATTTTTTGTTGTTGAAAACCTCACACTAAACACACTATATCTTTCTTTCATCCTGGTTCGCGTTTCCCAGCTTCAAGGTTTTTTAAAGATCTCGGGTAGGTACCTTTTTAATGTTTTTGTTTATCTTTTAACGAAAGAAAGAAGGATAATAACAGATTTGTTATTGTCTTTTCTTTAAACTTTTCGGATATGTAAGAGAAGCGGTTGTTTCTCACTGATCTGTGATGATTCTCGTGTTATAAATCTTTAAAAGATTTTGTTAGTACCGAACATGAAGCTGAGATCTTTGGTTCTTTGTTTTCGAGTCATGTTTTTGGTTTATATTTAGACGAGAGTTGTTGGAGTGAAAGTGAGGTTATATGGTTTTTTGTCTAGATGTAGGATAGAGGTTTGTTGTTCCAAGTTGTTATCTGTGTTTTTGTAGGGATGTAGATAATGTGGTTTGATGATGTAATTTGTAGGTCGTTGGTTGTTCTTATTTGGACAATGAGGTTGGGTTTGTTGGTTGGGTATATTGAATCTGGTCTCATTTCTTTTGTGTTTTAACTTTTATGTTTGTTATGGTATTTCGAATCTTGTTGGTGTTTGAGAGTTGTGGAGTGATAAGTGAGGGTCAAGAGTTTGTGGGGATTGTTTTTGGGTTGTTGATTGAGATTGAACAATTATTATGGGTTTGCTTCCTTCGTCAGAGAAAACCATATATGGGGAGTTGGGGTTTCTGGTATGAAGAAATTGGTGTGTGTGGAGGGGGATTTATATCCCTGTTTGTGGTGATCACAAGTTAATGGAAGTTAATGGGCTGTTACAAAAGTAATTAATGTGCTGTTACAAAAGCTCTTTTAAAAGCCATAAAGTCTGTATTGACCAAAACATACCAAACGCATTGACCATAATCATTAAGTCTGTATTAAGTCTGTATTGACCAATATTATGAACAACATTGACTAATGGTTTGATAATTTCTTTTTAAGGAAATGTTTTTGATCTTAAAATTTTAAGACTTCTTTATTTAAAAAGTCTCAAATCGTAGTATAGATTTACAAATATATTACAATCCTCAAGCTATAATATCAAAGAGCAATCATTATGTCATTTACATTTAATATCAAAGAGTAATAAGCAATCAAATGACATTTTACATTATTCCATGTATGCCCATTGAAACAAACTCCTAACGTTTAGTAGTTTTTGTTTTCTCTCATTTATGCACAGGTCTTCTTTCTTCTTCTCACGGTGTTTTCTTCTCTACTATAGATCTTTTTTTTTTTCTTTTCTTTTTTTTTTTTTTTTTATACTTTACATGAACGACATAATTCTTGCATTCAAAAAGCAATTGAAACACATAGTTAATCTTGCTCTTGTATAAACACATGGTTAGATCTGATGTCAGATCGAGTTCTTAGCTCTTACCCTACTAAAATATTTATTGTAACTTTATTAATATTATCATCATGTGCATCCTTAGAAACAGGGGCATATATTTTATTAATTAGAGTTTAAAAATAGGGATTCAAACTATGAAGGCAATAGCAGTAACGGGATGACGAAACAATTGCAGATCGTGGCGGAGCAAGTCGGTTGAGTTCAGGAATAATCATGAGAAAGATGAAGCTGTAAATAGAAAAACTGGAATAAAAGAAAAACTGGAATAATAGCAAGCTGTAAATCTTTGTTTTTGGAAATTATATTAATACTGATACAAGTCGAATTAATCTTTAAGATACAAAAATGCAACATATAATCATGTATATACACATCTGCACTCACTTATATATAAATCTTGTCATAATATTATAATTTACAAATATATTACAATCCTCAAGCTATAATAATATCAAAGAATAATCGTTTCGTCATTTACATTTAATATCAAAGAGTAAGCAATCAAAAAACATGCTTATGGAAAGTTAGTGATCGATCTTTATCACCATCTTTTCAGCAAAACTCAAAACTTGACATACGATGCGACCTTTGCTTGCATGTCGAATATCTCACACACTTGTCTCAGATGAGCTATAAAGTTCTGGTTGTTCTGATACACGCCAAAGCTTAACCGAATTATCCAAACTACCGCTATAAACAACCCAATCTGGATCACTCCCATCCTCGTCGTCCTCATGATCTAATCGTTCCTGGACCGCTAAACACTTAACCGGTCCAGTATGTCCATTTAACACCGATAAACATGTATGAACACCACTACCTTCACTTCTCCATACACAAATACTCTTATCGGCCGAACCACTCAACAAGAGTTTCCCGGCAGTTGCAAGACAAAGCACCGCGAGCTTGTGTCCCCTCAAAACTCCAACATCGGACAAAGTTTGCTTCTCACGTTCCCAAAAACTAACCAAACCATCCGAGGTACCAGCATAAACTGTACCTACATTATTCACCACGACAGCGGTCACAGCACTGTCCTGGTCTAAAAGCGTGTAGACAAATATGTGTTTTGTAGTTTTCCCGACTAATTCCCTTCTCCATACCTTAACCGTACCATCAGCCGACCCAGTAAAAACCAAACCATCAAATCCAACAACAACCGAATTTATAGCATCTTCATGCGCATGTACAGATTCCAAGCATTTGGAATCCGACAGGCGCCATACTTTAATAGTTTTATCCCATGAACCCGAATATAACAAACCATTTTCTTCATCTAAACTCATGCATGCAACTGCGTCGTAATGTTTTATCCGAGGAACATTACGACGTCTTCTTACTTCAATGTAATTATTTGGATTCATGGAGCTTTTGATATAATCTTTCGTAGTTGGTAAATTACCATCACGTTTATAATGTTTTTTCTTGTTATTCAAATACTTCCAAACACGAATTTTCCCATCTTGGTGACCAGTAAATATCCGGTCACCAGAACAAACAATAGCTTTTACTAAGCCACTACTTGATTTAAACCCTGAATATTCCATTAAATTCTTCCAAACCCTAATGTTTTTAGAATCCGAACCAGTGTATAGTAAATCACCCGATGAAGCTAACGAATAGATATGACCCTCTTCGCGTACTAACGAACCAATCAAGCCAATGTTCGTATCATTATCATTGTTGTATGGAAAAGTCCATGGAGATTTAGTATAGGGTGAAGACATTTGGTTTAATGGTGACATGAAATGATTGTTAGGAGATGAGTTTGTTGACATGTCGGGGCTTAACGACGAAGCGTTACTAGGTCGATTATCGAATGAATTTTCTTGCGTTGTGATGAAGATATTTGGTTCCGAGCTATGTAGAAGTACAGAGAGTTTTTGTCTCCGGAGTAGAGGGTTTTTGTTGTATGGAAAAGTTGCATTTTTATTCATTTGTTTCGGCATTTTTTTTTTTATAAAATGAAGGTGTGTGTTTTTGAATGTTATGAATGAATGAAATGAATGTGAAAGAGAAGGTGAAGAGTCGTATTTATAATAGGTCTTTGGATGTCTGAAAAGTATAGTGGGTAGGCTAAAAGTTTGTGCACTATAGGTGTTAGATGCTACACGTGTCCTATCAAAATATTTTTCATATATATAACGTG
Organism: Chrysanthemum seticuspe; assembly: GCA_019973895.1. Classification (NCBI taxonomy): domain Eukaryota; kingdom Viridiplantae; phylum Streptophyta; class Magnoliopsida; order Asterales; family Asteraceae; genus Chrysanthemum; species Chrysanthemum seticuspe. The sequence goes on along the minus strand of BPTQ01000007.1, from coordinate 345,597,940 downwards.
GTTTTACAATTCAATAACGTGTCCTTATTCATGTATCAAAATATTTTTCATAAGGCGCTTTTACAATTCAATAATTGTATAATGCCACGGTTGCATAGCTAGATTTCAATTAGAGTTGGAATATATAATCTTTTTTGTAACATATATAAAATCTAGAAGAAACAAGAATGCTATAATTTGGGACACATTGGCAATCTTTAACAAGAACGTAAAAAACAATTATCCAATGTAATTGACTCACATATACTAAAAACGTTTCACTTTCATGCTCCTATATCATAAAATAAATCAATAAGATTTTGTGATATAAACACCTATTTTTATTTTTAACAAGTACTATAAAAGAAGTTAATTATTCTTAGGAAATTATCTAGAAGAAATGAGTAAGGAAACTTTTAATTTAAGTTTCTAAAAGAAGATTTTATATTCCGAGTTCACGACGTGGTTGATTTGGAATGGTTGTGTGGATTTTCTTCTTTAAAATGTGAGTTACTTGTTTAAGAAGTTTGATGTTTGGTCTATTTTGAATAATATTAAGTTCGTTACCTCAAAAGTGTTTTTGGTTTTACGTTGGAGACATGTTAATGCATGTGGCAACTCGATAAGGCTATACACATCCCAAAGTTTAGGTCTTTGGATCCATCATAAATTTGTACATTCACAAGTTGAAGATACTTTTAATACTGAATGTAATAGGACCGAGTCATTCAGTCGGTATACCCCTTCCATGCCCCCGCCCCCCACCTCCCGAGAACCACAAGGAACACGTCCCCTTCCCTCTTAAATTTGATCCATTTGGTATGTTGTTGGATCGAATGAACTGTTTGGTTTGTATGTGCGCGCGTTTTTTGTTTTTATTTAATTTTATGGGGTATGTTTTTTGTTGTGAGTGTGGTCTCATTACTACGAGCATTTGGTCTGTGCTTGGTGATACGCATGGGACTTCATGTGTTTTATCTTTTATGTTTGGTGATACGCCTATTCATCGCTGAAATTACAGTTCACGAAGTATTTTTCTTCAAGTTACTATCCATGACATCGGGCAGCAACGATCGGGTCACACTATCTAAGCTCTTGCAGATGGGTACGATGGCCGAATATCAGAGTTAGTCTGAGATACTTACTAATCGAGTAATAGGGATCTCTGAAAATTTACTTAAATCGTTTTATATCTCTGGACTGAAACCGGCTTTACAATACTCTTAAGGTCAAACCCCATAACTTTAGACGAAGCTTTTTCATTAGCTCGTTTAATGGAAGCACGTTTCAAGGACCAATGGCCGGCTACAACTACCGCTACATTCAGTGGATATCAAATGAAAGCATCCGATTCTTCTGAAACATAAGAAGTTGCACCAGAAGTTGCAACTGAAGTTGTACCAAAAGCTACTATTGCCGTTGTCATATTGATAAAGATTGAAGAGGCTGTTAGCGCATATTACTCACCTGCAGTAATGGGGCTAGTTTATGGAAATACACATTTAGTTGTGTTTGTGGGAATGTTGTGGCCGACTAAACTAGATAGTGAGTTGTGGTTTGCTCCATCCGAATGGAAAGAATGTAAAACAGGAATTCAAGTGCTACTATTGTTACTACTTGATCTTGAGAACGAGTTGAAAGAGAGAACACAAATGATTAGGAAACATCTCAAAATATGGGACCCCGGAATTAAGAGTGCTTTTCGAGACAACACCTTGAGGGCAAGGTGATTTTGAAGGAGTGAAGAATGATACGCCTGGGACTTCATGTATTTTATGTTTTATGTTTGGGTCGTTTTAGGATTTGTGTTTATATTTATCAGGAATAAGTGTTTGGGCCCAAGCCCGGTTTGTGGGTTTAGGGTATCTAGGGTTTCGTCATGTCTATTTAAGAAATGGCAATCAATGTAATCATATAAGTTTAAAGTCAATAATATATTCTACTTCTCCAATCTTTTTTGTTAAGGAGCCCACGCCCGCTTGAAGTGGTGTCCTATCTTGATACAACCTCAACGGGGTGTATCACTTGGTCTATGAAAGAGAAAGCTGATGTGGCGGTGCTGTTTGTGATCTTGGCGTGATCTTATTAATATTAGTCTAACTTATTAACCTTCTCCGTTGGTCAAAAAAGATATATGTTTGTATCTTAGCAAAATTTTTATGTTTATACTAGGGCTCATCACGGTTCGAAAACTGAACCAAACCGACCAAAACTAGATCGGACCGGAAAACGATTTTGCCTAAAACACCGGAACGAAGAGTTTGGTCCATGTCGGTCGGTCCGATACAATGAAGCATAAAGGCCGGTTGTGCATAAGACCGAACCGAGTCTAACCGAACCGAGGACCTATATGAGGAAAATGGTGAACCGAGGACTGGACTAAAAGTCTGATTTTTCCGTTCGGTTCAGTCAGCGGTCTATTATAACTTGGGTTTTGAATATTCAATCCACATTCCAAATTACTTATTTTAACAAAGGGTTCGTTTGGTAGGATGAAATAAAATGTCAAATGAAAGGAATAAACAACGTAATGGAATAAGTGATGTAATGCAATGACTTATTTCTTGTAACGAATCATTACATTATATAATTGTAAACAAACAAAATTTTTTCATTCTATCGTAATAATTATTTCCATCCCCAATTTTTATTACAATATACCAAACATTACGAAAAAGTATAACATATGGGAGACGCCCAAACTCTAAGTTTGGTCATGCATGCACCGGCCAAACGTTGTTTTAAAAGGGACTTATTTTGATATTCTTTTAAATAGCCTTTTGCAAAAAGCATATTTTTTTGTAAGAGAGGGACTGATTTTGAATATTCTTAACGAGTATTAGGACGTGTTTGGTTTATTCGGTTTTGGCACCTTAACTTTGACGTTTGACTGGAAATTTTAACGTCAAGCTGAAGCAATAATGCAAAAATAAAGTTGGTCGCAGTGATAATTACGTGACATAGTTTTTATGTTTCTGTTTTGCTTTTCTTGGATTTTATTTTTCGTTCATTTAAGTAAAAATTTATGTTTCGGTAAATAGACAAAAAAATTTAATCTCGAGAATGCATGCATGTACGTATATCACACATAGACAGAAATCAATCTTCTATCGTATTCGAAACAAGTAATTTTCTTTTCAATATGTAGAGATACAAGTACATGTACGTAATCATGTTGCGAATAAAGCTATTGTTACAAATCAAACTGAGAACTAAACCATTTTGGATACCTTTTATTTGAACATGCGACCCCTACAAATCAAACAACTACACATGCATTATGTCTTACTCTGTATTTATTATCGTACTCGGGCTATTGAGAAAACCACACGTAGCAGCCGGCCATAAGTCTATAACGTGTACGATTGTAGCATATATTGATATATGACAATGACGATGTTAACTCGTACTCGTGAGAGGATGTAATTTAGTTGAAGTCTTGTATGATGATATATACTTATGATATATTTTTTTCTTTTCCATAAGAAACCATTTTTTTTAATACGTTTTGTGGACTAATGACGTGTAACTATATAGAGTGTAGCGTGAAAAAAGACATAATTCAGTACATAATATTGTGGTGATCGATCCCATCATGTCGAATATACTCGATCAGTTCTAATCAACAATACACAATTCAGTTGAACATGTCTTGTAAACGCTCAAACGGGGTTTTTTAGCGAATTTCTCATGGTTGAACTATTGAACTAATTTGCATTGTCACTATTATGACTTATTGGCATAATAGTATTATTAGAACTAATTACCAAATGAAATAAAGATAGAAAAAATCAATATTTTTGACTAATTTGCATTTGTGTTTTTTTTTTCTCCACATAAATGAGTTAATGATGATAGAATTATAACTCATGAAAATTAGCTACATGCATGATTCATTTTAAGATGCATGTCTTCTTACAAACCTTTACATAATTCTATTTAGTTAACGCAATTAAATAAAATTTATCATTCACAAAATAGATAATTTGAATATGATATAGCCATAGCATGACAGAAGCACGACACATAGTGCCCATCATATTGTTAAATTATTTATGGAGGAACATTATTTTATTAATTCTTTTTGTCAAGCCGAAATTAATACTGGTAGGTTAAAAAACGAAGAAAATTAGTTAACTTCCAAAATGAAATAATAATTGAAGAGATCTTAATTTTAAAAAGTCAACTACACCTCAGACAAATCTGTAGACTTTTTTCTTCATCAATATTTATGGATAATGGCTTATTTTGCCACGTACTTGTTAAATTTTAAATATTTTGTGATGATACGATTACGTTATCATATCACTTATTTTATTTCCCATAACTATTTTAACAATTGTTCCCTCTTTTCTAAACTTGCTAGTTGATGATTTTCTTATTTTTCTAATCTACTCCTAGTAATATATTTAATATTTAACAAAATGCAACATAAGGCTAGCCCCAATAGAACCAATCTCCTGTTGATCAAGTTCAAGTCGATCGACTTGATGTGGAGCTTGTCGAACGCCTCATGTTTATACCTAATTCACTCGTCTGCAAGATCGACTTCTCTTCTTGTATCCGTTGCATATGAAAACAAAAAAAAAAAAAAAAAAAAAAAAAAAAAAAAAAAAAGAATTCTACCGTTTATAAACTAAATATTTCAAATGTTTAGGCTAAAAAAAAAAAAAAAAAAAACCCTATTAAACTACCCTATAAATACAAAACATATTTACACACTAAACTCACAAATCTCATTTTACACATTTTCTATATTCTTTCCACACTATGAGTTTTAATTCTTACGAGCTATTCATTGCCGATTCGTCATCAGATGATGAAAATTAAGTCAGTACCGAGTTTATGATGTTTGCGGAAGAGTGTTAGGAGGCTTTTCAAGCCTCACAAAAACTCTCACGAAACACTATTACTAGGGATCGTTTGGGTGCTCACAATCGTTTAGCAGATGCTTACTTCAGCGAGACCCCAACATACGGCGATACAGCATTCCATGATCGTTTCCGTATGAACCGACGACTATTTACACGAATTGTCCGAGATATAATCGATCATTCACCTTATTTCCAACAAACTCCTAATTGTACCGGCGTACTAGGTATTTCTCCATTGATAAAGTGTACTTCGTCAATCCGTCAATTGGCATACGGAGTCAATGCTGATGCTCTAGAAAAATATGTGCAAATGGGTGCGTCAACAATTCGTGAGTGTCTTCAAAAATTTTGTGAGGTCATAATGGAGTTATATGGTGCAGAGTATTTGCGAAAGCCGACGGTTAGTGACATTGACAAACTCTATGCTCATCACTACCAAAGTCATGGGTTTCCTGGGATGATAGGAAGCATCGATTGCACAGATTGGCCGTGGGAGAATTGCCCACATGCTTTAAGCTCAATTTTGTAGGGGTGATCACGGGCAAAGTCCTTTCATTTTATTGGAAGCGATCGCGTCCAAAGATTTATGGATTTGGCATGTGTTCTTTGGTGTCGCCGGTATGAATAACGACGTAAATGATTTTTACGTGCATCGCCTCTTTTCAATGATCTCAAAACGGGGAGAGCACCGGATGTGGAATTCGTTGCTAACGGCATGCCTTATAAACGCGAATATTATCTTGCTGATGGGATATATCCGGAATGGTCGGTTATTATGAAGTCCATTAAAAATCCAGGGACGAATGATCACAAACGAATATTGTATAAGACGATGCACGAAGCAGCAAGAAAATATGTGGAACGTGCTTTTGGTGTACTAAAAAAGAAGTGGCTAATGATTAAACATCCGGCTAGAGGGTTTGACAAAGAGCGTCTATCGCATATAATGTACACATGTATCATATTACATAATATGATAATTCAGGACGAACAGGCGGCGATATCTCCCGTATTCTTTCCTGCAGAGCAGCATCGTTCTTATGATCCCATAAGAACGCATGTGAAATCGTTGGAAATTACCAAGGAGATATGCAACAGAACAGCTCATCTTAGCCTCAAAGCCGATTTAGTGGAAGACATTTGGCATCGTCATAATCAAAACTAGTTTAGTCGTTGTATTGTCGTAGCGTTTTAATTATATTTGAATTATTATGTAACGTTTAATTATTAATAAAATTTTATTTTGTAAAAAAAAAAAAAACCTTGGTCGCCCTTACTGGGACACCTAATCGCTTGAAAGTCGCTGGAGAGAGAAAGCTGACGTGACAGTGAAAAGTATGGGGATTGAATCCCCTTACTGGCACTACTAGAAAACAGGGCAACAATGACGGTCAAATCTGTCGGTAATTCGTCAGTGACGACTATTGCTGACGGATCACCAACTGAAACTTTTCGTCAGTAATATCACTGTCGGTAATTTTACTAACGGCTTTTACCGACAGATTTAAAAAATCACTAACGGAATTTTTCGTTGCTAATCTGTCATTAACTACCAAAAACAATGCCAGATTTTCCGTTACTAATCTGTCATTAATTTACCAAAAATCACTAACAAGTTTCACAACGGATTTCTAACAAATTCTATCGACGGATATCTGTTAGCAATGCCGACAGTTTACTAACGCTTTACGGCATATATTACCCACGGTCTACCAATGTTTCGGGACATATCAACATAACTATAAAAAAAATCCCAAAAGAACATACATTAAAGTCATGTTTTAAATTCTGCAAATCAACATACAGATCTAATTAACTTTCGAATTGCAAGATCAACGTAATAAAATGTTGTTAATATTCGATATCCGACTACAAATACCAAAAGATACTACTATCAACTATATATTAGTTAGGTGGGAGGAGGTGTGGTGATTTTCATAGCACGATATCTTGGAACTCCTTAAGCTTGGCTTGCCATTCATGACGATCATCTTCCCGTTGGTCCTCAAATTCCTTCCTTAGAGAGATTTCACAACGAACTCCATCCTCTCGTTGCTGCTCCAACTTTTCTTCTAATCAAGTACCTAAAATATGGATACATAAAAAACATACACAATATAAGGTGCTACATGCCTAAATACTTTATTGTTACAAGATCACACACTGATAATTAAAAGTTGATACATAAGACCAGGTAACCATTAGTTTAATTCAGTTAGAGTATAGCGGTACAAACTTTAGCTGAATAAAAGATGATTTGAAAAATAAATAGTTACAATTCAATGATCAAAAGGATATAGAGAATTAACCATGGTCTATATACTGAACATGAAAACACTTTAAATGACTAGGCAATAAAACGTAATCTCATAACTTAATACCAGATTTGGAATTGACTTCATATTGTCACGAGAATAGCCCAACTGAAGCTTTAATTATACCATTGTTGCCTAAATTTACTGTCAATGTTTTCTCTATCTTAAAATCTATGACTATTCAATACTTAAGAAATCTATGACTATTCGGTACCTATTCAATGCCTGCACTTTTTTTTTAGCAACAATACCTGCACTTACTTTATATAATAAAGACTAACATAAACGACCCTCAGAAGTCGAACCCTCATGATGAGACCTGCAAGTAGATGGTGGCGAAGGCATACCCGTCACCAAAAAATGGGGATCAGACAGCGAACTAGTACCAAACATTCTCCCATTTACTTTCCCACCACTACAATCGGGCCATAAATCTATATCACCAATCAGATGAAGAGACTTATATGACCCATGCTTTATCAACAAGTATTTAATACATGCCGCTCCGCGGCGGGAGTTTTCGAATACTGTCGTTTGTGGCTGTTAGTTGCGATATCCCCATTATTTATCCGAAACTACTACCACCTCCGCGAGTGGCCTATAACCATAACTAGGGTGCATTTGATAATGATATAGTTGTTAAGACTAAAGAGTGAATTTGTAGTCTTTGGCACCCATGGTATAATATCTATGCTTCCATTATTTTTCTCGTTCTCACTCTCCTGTTTCTCTGTTTTACCAAGTGATGGTTGAAGTAGGTTGGGACGGTTCGACCATATAAGCGAATCTGTACACGACATAAAACTGATAGGAATGAGTCGCCTTCTATGACAGGTAACTGTTATAATGTTGTGGTTTTCTTAGTTAGTTAAGTTGCATATCCTACTGCCTTAAGGGGATGGGAGACTTAAATACTCATGCTCATCATTATTACCGCAAAAAACACTACTACCAACTGTAACTCATACCTTTAATTTATTGTTTCATGCTATTGAATACAATCTAATAACCTTACCCAACCACTCCTTAACATTGATAGATTAAAGTACTTCAGATATTCAGAAATTCGTCAAAGACTTTCGTATATTAAATTCCTAGTTAGGCCTTTCAAGTATCATGTAAATAAAAAGTACATAATATATATTTTTTTGGCACCTGTTATCACTTTGTTGTGTCTCTAGTTCAGGTTGTTTCTTGAACAGGGAAAACTAAAACATTAACTGCATTGTGTGAAGTAAGTTCGTTATGCCACAGGTTTCCTTCCCTTTCAAAGTGCACCAACTACAACGATTTAAGAACACAAACGTGAGCAGCACATTTGTTGGCCAATTAGTCAACCCAACTAACTTTTGTTGAATGTAATAACAGTAAGCTAAACCTTCTTACCTGGCGTTGCGCAAAAAACCTTTTCCACCTTTGTCGTCTTGTGGTGGCTTCAGTTCCTCTTCCAGCCACTCTATAATACACAACTGATCCCTTTGTCTTTGCACACCAGCACGTACCACAAAAGTCAGCCAAGAATAGCAAAAAACTGGATTGTCTGCACACCAGACGGTTAAAATCTCCACTGTGGGAGTTTTTCTGTACCTTGGTTTGTTGCTGTTGGTTCCGATGACTTTTAACATTCAAATTAACATCTTTGATGTAAGCAGCCAACTCTACAAACTGATACTATCACTTTTGACATCAGTTTTATTCAACAGACATGATTCATATACAAATATGTTTGGCTACTAATAAATGAATAAACATATATTACACGCCATGAGCAAAAGTGAACGTTAAACATAACCAAAATCCAACTTATCTGTTTCAAAGTTACGTATAGATGCTCAAATTGAAATATGAGGATTAAGTCTCAATATTACCTTACTTCAAGATGGCAGCGACGCTCTCAGGCTGCAATGAAGGAGACACAAATGTGCTGTTTGAATCAAGGGCCATGTCATCTGCTACAACATCACCTTGACCTGCTAAGCAATCTGAACTAGTACTACCTCTAACTGCATAATAACGTTTCTTTGAATTACTAGTACTTATCTTCTCCAGGGTTCGCTTCATGTTCACTAACATATAAATGAAACAGATAGTTAGCAATTTAAATACTGGTCACAATGGTTAGTAAAAGTTAGCAATTTACTTGAATAATCAAATACGTATGTTATAACAGCTATGACACTAGAAAACTAAACAACACCAACTTAAGTGCCAAACAACCTAATTTGGGTTCTTAACAACCGCCATTCGAGTGCTTAAAAACCGTTATTCAAAGGAAAAAATAACTCTATTAGTCTTCTACTTTCATATTTCTCTCAAAATGAGTACTCTACTATTTTTATCATAATAGAAGTAGTCTACTGAATGCTAGCTCATAATTCTGCACTAATAAACTCATTGTAGTATCAAAGTCCTTCATTTTGCTTAATTGATAATACTTAGGCTACTAACTTTATGCATAAACACAAGTATACATACATAAGAACAAAATTTGTCAAAAGTCATAAAAACAATTAACTTCAAACTCAGCCCCACCTATAGTACGAAGTTACCTACCAAACTAAGCCCCTAAATCTGAAACCTAATTCTATTCGAAATTTAGAGAGAAATCAACAACTTTAACTAAGAAAACCTTGACTATATACTAGACTTTAAGATAAAACCGAACATAGCTGTTAACTAAATTCAGTAATTATAAATTCTAAGTTGCTAACATATATCAGAAAACAAACAATCAATATACATTTAAGAGTTAATTAAAAAAATTGAAGATGAAACCTTAGATCTAAAAGCCAATACGATTTTAAATGCAAATATCAAAACCTTAGATCCAAAATAGTGGTTGATGGAAGATAGCAGTAGGATGCGGTGGTGTGCGTCTAGAATGGGGCAGGACCAGATGGTGGGTATGTGTAATGGAAAATGGATAATGGGAGTTGAATGGATAATGGAAAAAGAAAAGTGATAGGTAAAGAGAGATGAGTGGTACTTAGGCAAATAATAGAGAAATAAGAGGGAATTTTTTGGGGTTTTGGATTTGGGGAAAATTGTTAGCGGGAAGAATGAGAGGGAGAAGGAAGAGCCAAAATGTTTTTGGTATAAAAAATGAGGAGAGTTATTTTACATACAAAACTTTTCTTACATACCAAGGGACTCATCTCCACCATCCATCTAAAAAGAAATCAATGGTTGAGATTAAAAGCATTTTATTATTTCACATATTTTTTATAATCTGAATATCTCTTAAACCGTTAATTGTTAAGAAAAAATAATTACACCATCGCGACGAGCATTTAATTATCTTTCTATAGACGGACACTTTGATATACTTTCGAAAAAGAAAAAAAAATCGTTTTTTTCACGTTTTTTCGTCTTTTTTTTTCGTTTTTCTTCGAAACTGGAATTTGCATGAAATATCATATATGATTTAACACTAATTTGAAGAACACATGTGATATAATGTTAAATCACATATGATATGTAATATCATATGTGATACTAGTGTTAAATCATGTATGATAAACCACATAAGATATACATATCATATATGATTTTACATTAATATCACATGTGGCATTCAAATTAGTGTTAAATCATATATGATATTTTATTGCAAATTTCAGTAACGTAAAAAAACGAAAAAACTTTAAAAAAAATGGTGAAAAATACGAAAAAAAAAAATTTTGTCGAAAGTATATCAAAGTGGCTATCTATAGAAAGATGATTAAATGCTCGTCAAAATGATATTTTCTTTTTCGCTTAACGATTAACGGTTTGAAAGTTATTAATATTTTAAAAAAAGATGATGAAAGTGGGTTTTTTAAATTGTTTGGATTAATCTCATCCATTAGATCATATAAAAATAGATGGTGGAGATTGATCCCTTAGTATGTAAATAATCTTTTGTCCTCAAATGATCTTAAATCATAAAAAATATCTTAGAATTTTTTATAACCATCACAATTTTTATATAATTTTGTTTATGAGAACTACTCAATATCATTTTTTATATAATTTTTTTTATATCATTGTTAAATACATATTTACAAGTTCAAATGCAAATAAGTACATACATACAAGTGTAAAATCTAAATATGTAACTAAAGGGAAATGGATCAAGTCTTTGTCGCATCTCAGCGATAATCAGTTACCTGAGAAACCGTGGCACACCGCCTTTGTTTTTGTAATCGCCGAAATTGTACGACGAACCTTCTTGTTCCAGGCGTACTACCCTGATACGTTAAGCTTTAATTATCCAGGCCCGGCTTCTCCCCACTCTTATTAAAAGAAAAAACCATGCTTTCATATTCCGTTATCTGAGTTTATAAGGTAAAGAAACAAACGAAAACAGAAGCTTGACATAGAGAGTCATTTCATTCATTCATAAATTGAAATTACTTGTCTTACATCATTAAGGCACAAACGAACATAAACAAGCTAGAGTGAACAAATGAACTAAAGTGAACAAACAAAAAACATAATTATAAACACATGATACAAAGAGAAACCACACACGACTAATGCAATGGGAATTTACCATGCCGGAAAGACATTCAAGGTATAGTGGGTCGATAGACTGACGTGATCAACTTTCTTAGTTGATATCTCGAATGGAAGTGTTGTGTAAAGTAGAGTGTGCTGATTGGCTATATGCCTATATCCAAATTTCTTATTATTCTCTCGAATGGAAGTGGTGTGCAGAGTATATTGGGTTGATGCTGGCTATAGGCACCACAACTTATTATATATGGCGAGAACGCAATAGTCCTTTGTTACGAACGCGTGGAACTTGAATTATGCTCGAGATCCCACATCACAGGGAATAAAGCGAGGTCGGGTGCATAAACCCCTAAGTGTTACAGATAAATATCAATACGTAAATAGGTATATATATAGAAAAACTATTACTTACGATGATACAAATATATGTGGGGCTTAAGAACAAGTGTAGTACATTAAAATATATATATAATCGTAAATTTCATCGGTAATCCTCTAGTGATAATGAGAGATAACAAATGAATAACCTTACATCACTAATCCGTCGGTAATTAACGACGGGTCAGCAACGGATCTTTGATCGTCAATTATTTGTCAGTAATCCGTCAATAATTAATGACGGATTACCAACGGATCTTTGTCCGTCGATAATTCATCGATTTTCTTGACGGAATACCTACGGTATCTCCCATCCGTCATTAGTCCGTCAGAGATCCGTCGGTATTTGATGACCAAATACTGACGAAATTTTGTTCGTCAGTAATCTGTCAGGAATCTGTTGGTATTCCATCGGCAACAGTCTCTGTCAGTAATCTGTTGGTAATCTCCGACGGATTTGTTTCCGTCAGTAAATCCGTCATTGTTGCCCTGTTTTCTAGTAGTGTGGGGGCAGCCTAACCTCCAACTGCCAATAGCATATGATTTAAAAGGTGACAAGTGTTCCAAAGATTTTTATTTTTATGTGTACTTTTTCTTTAAGAGGTATAGTTTATTTAAGTTCGTGATACTTTGATATCGAAATTAGCTAAGTCAACTATACTCTTTCAAGATATATGACAATAAACTCATGTACACGCGTCTACAGCATGCTTAAAAAAAATTAACACATATGCAACGTATATATTCATCATTTGTATATTACAAAATGTATATACGAGTTAATTTTGTACGTATTTTTTACCATAAGTTAATTGGAAAACTTTTTGCGAAAGGTCTTGTCTCTTTAAGCATGTAACTAAATAATGCATGTGGTTTCAAAGACGTATTATCCCCGTTTGTTTCAAACAATAACACGTGCACTAATAAAGTTAATACTCTTTATGACATTTGGAAGTTAAAAAATAGGTATACAAATTAGGCTTTATTTGTATTAAAGCAAACATTGATTGATATTGACTTTATAGGAAAAATGTGTGCTTAAACCTGATTGAAACATTTGTGGTACCCATTTCACGTTCTGCTCTTAATAAGCCTTATCTTATGATAGAGGTTATCATAACTTTTGAAATGATATGAAAGTTATTGGGCAAGCCAACTTTTAAACTCTTTGATCTTTAGCACTACATAAGATATATGAGTCATGATAGGTTATACGCTATACACATGTCCGTTTTTAGAGGAGTGCAAGCGGTGCTATTACACAAGGTTACTGCTTGACAAGAGTCATAAAACTTTATACACTTTTATTATGTATATACATTATATGAGGCTTGAGTTTAATTAGTTCACACACTACTGATACATGTGCATTTTGTGTGTGTGATTAAGAATTTCTTTGTGATAATGGCACGAGTCCGCTGAAATCCATAAGATGGCCCAGATGTTTATACACCTTGTCCAAAAAAGAAACAAGGTGCTAAATAAGAGCGTGCATGGTGAAGTTATTGGATGTCCCAACTCTTACACTCTTTAACATTCACCATATACAACCCATGACAGGTTATACCCTATGCTTCATGCATGCATGCGTGTTGGTGGTAATTCGCCCAGAACAGGGTAAGCTAATCAATAGCAAATAATTACCAATACAAGTTACCGGATATCACTTGGAATCGTGTTATCACTTTCAAAAGTAAACTATTCGACCATAATGCCTGGGTATCACGAATATCTACTTGGGATAAGACCAAATGTATGTTATTGAATTAGGCACAAATCAATAACATTTTTTTTCTGTCTGTTTTTCATGCATAATCAGATTTTCTATTTATAGAAAATTACTCTTTACTAGTCTAATAGAATTATGAGGATTAATCGGGCCATTAATCGCCTCATAATTATCCCCATTATATTTGATAGTGGTTACATGACCAATTAAATGTGGCCATTATGCAGTTGTAACTGCCACTTGAATAGGTCAATGCCTGTTACAAGTTGATTCCAGTACTAGCAGTAGAAACTTGCCTACCAGTACTAACTTAGCACTACCAGTAGAAACTAGTTTACCAGTACTAACTTAGCACTACCAGTAGATGCTAGTCTACGAGTACTAACTTAGCGCTACCAGTAGAAACTAGTCTACCAGTACTAACTTAGCACTACCAGTACTAACTTTTGAATCTCTCCACTATAGAGTCAGGGTGTTCAGGGACCTTATGGGTGTACACTCCGTACCTCCTGACCCATTCCAGGTGTGAACTTATCCCACAAGTGCACTAAATTTTCCAACAATCCTCCCTAAATTTAGTTCACTTCCTTTGCATGAAAATTAAACATCAAACAAAACATGTGCATAAATGAAAATATCCTGAGGATTGAATTTCCATTTTAGTACATTACACGTTCAAATATTCGAGAATCATGGTGTTCTAAGACTTGAACCCTTCAACCCATTTGAATACCTGAAGATAAAATACACACAAGTTTACAAACACTTAAAAGCTCTTGACACTATACAAGCCATGTGTCCATATCCAAATTCATAAATGTTGCAAGAGCCAAAAGTCCAAAGTTCCCTGAAGCGGCAAAACTTCAGCATTCACATAAGTGGTTCCTCTTTATTCATGCTCATGCCAAGCACTTTTTCAAAGAAATTAACCATTAAGAAGTAAAGACTTCATCCTCCTTTTCAGCAGGTTCTGAGCACAACCTTGGGATGTATAATAAAACATGTGCTCCAGTCCACTGAATATTCAGATTTCCACATTGAACTCAGCTCCCAAGTTTTCTCAAGATGGATTTGGGTGTCTTAGCATTCAGTGACTAAGTTGGACTTAAACCCATCCCTTTAGCAGACTTTAAAACCAAGTCTCTAGCCAAACCCTTCGTTAAGTGATCAGCTAAATTTTGTTGAGATCTAACAAACTCTATAGATACCACCCCATTCATGATAAACTCATGAATCATGCTATGTCTGACACCTAAGTGTCTAGACTTTCCATTGTACATCTGGCTATAAGCCTTTGCCAATGTAGCTGCACTATCACAACGGATAGAAATAGGTGCTATAGGTTTAGGCCACAATGGAATCTCAAGAAGCAAGTTTTTCAACCATTAAACTTCTTTACCAGCAGCTGTTAAGGCTACAAATTCAGATTCCATTGTTGAACTGGTGATGCAAGTTTGCTTCTTGGATACCCAAGAAATTGCACCTCCACTAAGTAGGAATACCCAGCCACTGTTAGACGAATTGTCTTCAGTGTTAGTGATCCAACTTGCATCAGTGTATCCTTCCAACACTGAAGGGTAACCACTATATGAGAGATTATAATCCATAGTTCTCTTCAGATACTTCAGTACCCTCTGAACTTCTTACCAGTGATGAGCACTAGGATTGCTAGTATACCTGCTCAGTTTACCCACTTCAAAAGCAATATCATGTCTTGTACAAGTCATGGCATACATCAAGCAGCCAATTACCCTAGAATATTTAAGTTGAGATACAATATTGCCATTATTAGGCATCAGCTTCTCACATGTATCCATAGGTGTACTCACTGGAGTACAATCAAAGTAATTGAATTTCCTCAACACCTTCTGAATATAATGAGGATGAGAAATAGAAATTCATTTACTTTCATGTTTAATCCTTATACCAAGGATAACATCAGCCTCCCCCATGTCCTTCATGGAGAACCTTGATGATAAAAATTCCTTTGTCAAGTTAACCTGATTTTGGTTAGTGCCAAAGATTACCATATTCATCAAATTTGCTATACAAACATTTGTCAGCTTGGTTAAGAACATAACCACTAGACAAAACCACTTCATCAAATTTTTGATGCCATTGCTTATGTGCCTGCTTTAGTTCATAAAGAGACTTAATCAGTTTACACACTTTGTTTTCATTGCCAGGCATGATGAAGCCCTGAGGTTGGTTCATATAAACCTCCTCATCCAATTCACCATTCAAGAAAGCTGTTTTAACATCCATCTGATGAATAATTAGATTGTGAATTGATACCAAAGCAATTAGCAGTCTTATGGTACTGATACGAGCCACAGGAGCATAAGTATCAAAATAGTATATTCCTGACTTTTGTTTAAAGCCCTGAATGACTAGTCTAGCCTTGAACTTTTCAATAGTTCCATCTACCTTTATTTTCTTTTAGAAAATCCATTTGCAACCCAAAGTTTTGCAACCAGGTGGTAGATCAACCAACACCCAAGTGTTGTTCCCCATGATGGAATCCATCTCATCATTGATTACTTCTTTCCAGAAAGTAATATCCTGGGACTTCATTGCTTCTTCAAATATCTGGGGATCATCCTCAACAATGAAGCAATAGGAGTATTGGTCAGAGACCTCATCCCTTGTTCCTTCAATTAAATATAATTGAAACTCAGGTCCAAATAACTTTGGATTCTTGACCTTTTTGCTCTTTCTGAGCACAGGTTCAGGTTGTTGAACCACAACCTCATCAGGGACCTCTGATGGTAATTCAACAGGGACCTCTGATACACCAATGTCATTGGTTCCATTTGGAATCCTCTGACTTGGTCTAGGGACTGATGAGAATCTATTCTCATCAAAGATTGCATCATTTGATTCAATTATGGAGTTAATTGAAACATATTCATTAGGTTCAATAACATAAAACCTAAAAGCCTTGGAATGCTCAGCATATCCAACAAAGATGCAGTCAATGCCTCTTTCACCTAAAGTTTTCAACTTTGGATCAGGGAGTCTTACAACAGCCCTACAACCCCAAACCCTGAGATAGTTCAGGTTGGGTTTTCTTTTAGTCCAGAGTTCATTAGGGGTAACCTTGTTCCTTTGTTGGGAACCCTATTTAATAAATAGCAAGCTGTTAACATAGCTTCACCCCAGATGCCTTGACTTAGCCCTGAATAGGATAACATGGAATTAACCATCTCCTTCAGTACCATGTTTTCCCTTTCAGAAATACCATTTTGCTGAGGAGTATAGGGGCAGTTGTTTCATGGATTATACCAACAGACTGAAAGTACAAAGTATCCATGTACTCACCTCCCCTATCAGTCCTTAATCTTTTGATCAGGGACACAAGTTGTAATTCAACTTCAGTTTTAAACACTTTGAATTTTTTTTAATACTTCATCCTTAGTATTTAACATGTAGACATAACAAAACCTAGAAGCATCATCAATAAATGTCACAAAGTACTTCTTATTCCCCAAAGAGGGAATGGCATGCAAATCACACATGTCACTGTGTATTAGCTCCAAGAGCTTAGTTTCACGTTTAACACCCTAAAAAGGTTTCTTAGTTATCTTGGTCAACATGCAAGTTTTACACTTTTCAGTGTCCATGTCAACTTCTGGGATTAACCCATCCTTAGACATATCTTGCATCCTTTTATAGTGTACATAGCCAAGTCTAGCATGCCAGAAGGTAGAGTCAGTCAGGTCAGAGGTGCTCACAAAGGCTGAATTATCACAACCATTAACAATGTTCAACCTTAACATGGATTACATAAATATCCAAAACCAATAAATACACCACTTTTAGATAAAACAAATTTATCAGATTCAATAACTTGTTTATAACCATGATTATTCAAAACACTTTAGAAACCAAGTTCTTCCTTATATCAGGAACATGAATAACATTAAACAAAGTTACAATCATTCTCCCATTTGCTCCTTCTCCTGATCTGCTCCACAGTAGCATCATCCCCATCATCAGGAATAGGTGTGGTCAGAACATAAATCACACTCATGCTTGAAAGAAGAAAGTGCATCTTCTTTTACCATCTTTTGAAGTCCACCCCTTTAAATTTGTCAAGCTTGGCAAAGTTTGAAGCCATGTGTTTCATAGCAGCAGCAACTATTGATTATCACAAAATAGTTTACTTTGATTGTTGGTGGTAATTCGCCCAGAACAGGGTAAGATAATCAATAGCAAACAAATGCCAATACAGGTTACCGGATATGACTTGGAATCGTGTTATCACTTTCCAAAGTAAACTATTCGACCCTAATGCATGGGTATCACGAATATCTACTTGGGATAAGACCAAATGTATGTTATTGAATTAGGCACAAATCAATAACCCTTTTGCTTACAAGTGTTTATGTTTTCTTTGTCTGTTTTTCATGCATAATCAGATTTCCTATTTATAGGAAATTACTCTTAACTAGTCAAATGGAATTATGAGGATTAATCGGCCCATTAATCGCCTTATAATTATCCCCATTATAGTTGATAGTGGTTATATGACCAATTAAACGTGGTTATTATGCAGTTGTAACTTCCACTTGAATAGGTTAATGCCTGTTACAAGTTGATCCCAGTACTAGCAGTAGAAACTTGCCTACCAGTACTAACTTAGCACTACCAGTAGAAGCTAGTCTACGAGTACTAACTTAGCACTACCAGTAGAAACTAGTATACCAGTACTAACTTAACACTACCAATACTAACTTCTGAATCTCTCCACTATAGAGTCAGGGTGTTCAGGGACCTTATGGGTGTACACTCCATACCTCCTGACCCATTCCAGGTGTGAACTTATTCCACAAGTGCATTAAATTTTCCAACAATGCGTGCTGATATTATATGTCAAAGACGGACGTATAGGATTTCTGAAAAGAAATTGCACAAACTCTTTTTATCATATGTACGTACTAAAGTTGCACTATAAAAATTTTCTTTAGCTAAACTAAGGTTAACATCATAAAAAAGAAAGTAGCACGAAATATTATCAGATGTTGCATGTACTTAAAAGACATTTTTCAGAATACATTTACACTTCTTGAATTAAAAACGGATGGGATTGTGTCACACCCGGCTTATGTTAGACCTAACGAAAATACTTCCTTGGTTTCGGATCCTATAACATGGTAATTACAAAAAGAGCTGCAAAATATGCAATTCGTTTGCTACACGTAAAAATAATATTATAATGTTTTTTACTCCTTAATCCTCATACAACTCATATATCTAGATGGATTACGATCTAAATCATAGTGCTTTAGAACACTAATCCATCTACTAATAACAAGTCAACTCAACTTATATACAAGTACAATGAACCATGCATATTTAACTATTTTTAAGGTCGTAGATAGATAACACATTTAACCTTTCGACATGACTTAACATATAATAATAATAATTAAACTTGTCGTCTTATAGGTAACAATTTTCAAAACGATAAAAAAGAACTCATTTCATCATACAAAGTTTTGTGGCTTCATGTGCTTGAGGCATGTGGAGTTTCCATCACTTTCTTTAACCTAACAATGTTATTATAACCCTATATATAAATTAAATGTATCTTACTACAATTAGTCATTTTGGACACGTTGATACCCTTTACAAATAAAAAAAATGTTTATCAAATGTTTTATTTTCTCTTAAGGAATGTCATAATAATAAAATTAAGAAAGTTTACGTAATTAAACAACAAGATGGGCGAGAAAATATATATAAATTTTTTACGTGCAATTTTTTATTACATGTCTTCTAATGACCAGCCAATTTCTTTTATAGGGACATATTAAAGTGACACACTTAAATTAATTTACTAATGTGTGAGTTTATATAAATTAATTGATGAGGTAGTACAAGTGTGCTAATAAACATACGTAATCAAAACTATAGATGTCGTTTGGATGCCTAAAAGGTAAATTAAATATATCTGATTTTATCTTAAAGTAGAGTCTACTTGATTAATTAACTCTACTTGATTAATTATTCTAATAGAAGTTTGTTGCTTGAAGAAGTTTGTTGCTTGAAGAAATTGTGTTTAAAGTATGTACGTGTTGGTCTAAACATTCTATTAAGCATTATAACCAAGCTAGGAGACATGTTTCAAGATATTATTGCAAGCTTGATTTGGAATTAGAAGTTGTTGTGAAACAGGCTACATGCATGTACTTAAAGCCAAGGTATACGTTACATGTAAAGTTAGGACGCGTAAAGTTATTTTCAATAATCTTGATTGGAGAGGTGGACGCCGTTGTTTGTATCGTTTGGTTTGGTTATATAATTTGTTGTCTTTCTAAAACAACCCATAAAGTTCAGAATTTGTTGTTTGGTAAAAAAAAAACTCAACAATTCATTTATATGTTTTAGTTCACATTCTAGTTTGAAATTAATTCACTTTAATTAGGATAAAAATGAAACTGGCTTGAAATTGATTATTTGTTCGATTGTGTTTACATGCTGGTTTCGGTTTAGTTATGAAGTGACACCTTTCTGACCTGAAATCTTTGCTTAAAGTCATTTGGCTAATATGTTAAAGCTGTGATACGTTGTGTACCACAATCAATATTGCGAAACCGGGTAAACTTGATGATGAATTTGGGCAATATCAACATACTTAGTATTTCTGGAATTATTTGTTGATATTATGTTTACTATTGGAGGTCTTGGTCAAGATGTGTCGATGGGCCGAGATCTATAATCTATAAATAATTGTGATCTACAGAGGAATTTAATTATTTAACACATACAACTCAACATATTCCTTATTTTCGTAATATTATATGATTACTCGCGCATGACGGTGGCGATATATAATAGCGTCAATATGTGTGTGTAATTTTTTTTATGTATATATAAGTGTGAAATAAGTTAAACTGAAAAAAGTTAATGGTCTAAATTATACTGTAATTAAGTATTTATGTATTTAATAAATTGCATTCCTTTTATAACTAAGGGTGTTTTAGTATAGGGCAAATGTTTTTAAAAGTTAATGGTTTAAAATTAAAAAGTATGAATTTGAAAAAAAAGTACCCACAAAAGCCAAAAAATTTGTTCGCTATCCAAAAAAACAAATAATGACAAATATGATACATTTTAATAAACATTTGCCGTTTAGTATAACAACAAAATTTGTCTTCCCTAAACCACCTAATGGAGTAGCAAAAATTGTCACTTAACTATTTATTTATTTTGTGAAAGCGAGTTTGCTCAAAATGTACCAGTGCAATGTAAATTTTATTAAACGTATCGGATGTTTTTCTAACAACAATAATCAAATACTCAATGATTAGTGTTGAAGGTGGTGGTTTTCGTAGGCCCTTCATTTGTGGTGTAGAGGCTGGCGTTGGTTGACTATGGATCACCCATCTATTTCATGTGCTAATTGCATTCAAGTGCCCATAACTTTATTTTTCTTATTTCTTGAATCAAATCTATGTATCACATCAATCATTGTTGGGACATTGTTGCTTATTGATAACGCTACACGCGTCGTTCATGGTCAAAGGAACTTTCTTTTCGTCGAGCAAGTTTTTCAACACCCTAGGCAGTGAACCTAATCGTTGTAGTGTAGTATTAGGGTAAGCCACGGGTATTGATATCGTTCTTTAGGGGAATAGGAATGCTAGTGAGAAGTTACTACGCTAAGGTTGTGATTGAGGAAGATTATTTTTTATCTTTTTATATTTTTTAAGGAAAGGAAAAGTACGAATCTCGGGGTTTGAATTTGGGGGGGGGGGGGGTGGGGTTGGTATTGCTACCGATTACTCTACTTATCTAATTATCTAATCTAAGGTGTATGTAGTCTATGTCTAATTAATGTGTGCTCGTATGATAGTTTAAAGATGTGTTTACTTAGGTTTTACTACTCTTTAATTATCTCCTATTGGTGGTTGAATTGTCAAGTCCTTATTCCTAGTTGTGTTGTGTGTCTAAGGTTGTAGGGTATGCGTTTCTCCCTAACTCTTTGAACTTACCAAAGGGTCTCGTCTACAAAACCCACTAGGGATAATAAACTCTTACTCTAAGGCACTCTTTGGATGGTTTAGCTTACAACTACTCAAGGAGTCATATTCTAAGGTTCACAAAGATTTAATCAAGCATTAAGTACACAACGAATGACCTATCGCATTACTAGATCATTAATCAACTAAGATAAGAAACAACCAATCAATATTCAATAATTAAGTTTCATATTCCCTAAGCAAACACACAAGTAAATTAGCCGGACATGGAAAACATGCAAGCATACACACAAATAATCAAAGACATAATTGTATTAATGAAGTAAAACACTTATCTTGGTGTAAGATAGGGTTTGGAACCCTAAAATACTGTACAAGACAGCCTTGGTTCGGTTTTTGTTTTTACTCCAAAAGACTACACACTAAATACTGAAAAATTCGGATTCTATATATAATATTACATATGCGATGGCGTCAGCTTATGTTTTGTGACGCCGTGGTGTTGCCGTCATTAGGGTTTCGTCTTGGCCACGTTAGACTTGCGACGGCGTCACCTTATGCTTGTGACGCCGTCCGTCTGGATTACATCTAGGCCGTCTGAGTTGCGACGGCCTACTCTTTTATAACTTGACGTCGTCACTTGAAAATGGGAGTTTTGGCTTCTGTCCCGTCACAAAGATCCTCCGACGGCGTCACAATTAACACCTGACGCCGTCAGCTTATGTTTTCAGCAGCTTTGAGTGTCTCGATTCTGACTTTGGCTATTTTCTTCGTATAATCGCGCCTTTTCGTCCAAATAAGTGCCATTCCAGCATTTTGCCTTCAAGAGACCTAAAAAGTGAAAAGGAACGATATTAAGCAATAACGGATACAAAAGTGATCAAATAAGGGCTTAAACGACCCCTCAAAAAGGTACCTTTTAAAACCTTATCAAATATCCCTACACTTGGTATTTGCTTGTCCTCAAGCAAATGTGCTTTTAGCCAATTAATTTATAAGTTAGAGGTCATGAAGCGTTGGTTTAAAACAGTCCACAACACATATAAGCCCCGCAAAAGTCTTAACAAGCACGGAAATTACATACTAGCACCTCACATGGGGTGTTTGGATACTCACATCTCTCTCGGGTGTATATGAAATATAACAAATTGGAAATGGAAGATAAACACTCATTAACCGGTCTTAGTACATAGATTACCATAGGCTTGAGAATAGATCAAACCTCCGTCGCTTTGGCGTAAGCACCTAGGAAAGACTATCAAAGAGGTCTTTAAAGGGTTGTAATGTTAGGCTTACGGTAGGGAAACAAAGGGTTTGGTGAGATAGGCTATATAGTGGTGGCAAGTCAAAAATCTCTTATGTTACAAGCATACGAAGAATGGCGTTGCTAAGCCAAGACAAACATAAAATTAAAGGATAGATGTAGAATGGTAGCCCGTATATATATATATATATATATATTTTTTTTTTTTTTTTTCATACACTTTTACTCTACCATCCTCTATGGTAACATCAAAATGATAGGGATTTATAGGCACATCCCTACACTTGAGTTTTTATTACTCTAACACTAATTTGACCCGAATTGAAAAAATAAAACACTTGGGGTACATTATTACGCAAACAAATGGATTTTGAATTTAACGTTCCCTTCCCGTCATTTCATAAACTTTAACTTTTCCCATGAATCCCAATCGTCCCAAAACTGTATACAAAGGATATGACTTGACTTAGCAACTCATGCAAGCAACTAGATAATTGAACTAAGGGTTTAGGGTGATAACAATAATGCACTAAAAGTGAGTGCATACAAGGTATGCTAAGGCGATTTGGGTGTACATTTGGGGGTGGGGTGTAAACAATGCTCTTCATTGATATTCCGGAAAAAACTGAAACATCATGAGAACCGCGAAAAGGATAGGCTCTGAGGGGTTAACTAGGGGTATCGTGTACTAAAGATGAGTACAACGCAAAGGTGTGGGGGAATTACTCAACCGATGTGGAAGAAGTAATTATATTACGGGTATTAAACAAGGGTTATCCTAATGCCTCTTATCATTTAGTTATTCCTAACTACACAAGTATAGTCTTACTAGCGATCTCGGAATGCATCACAAAACAAGTTCTAGAATCTAATATACTACCGGTTTACACTCTAAGCATTAAAGATGAATGCTTTAATTCCTACTAATCTAAGGGCGATCCTCACATTTTGAGTGGAATTTAGGTGGTAAAAGGTTTTTGTGCTAGTCATATAACTTCCTATCCGCGAGACGCTTTTGTTAAGGCTAATGGCCCACTCCTATATGTCATGAAAAATTTTAAATTTGGTGCCAAAATTACCCTAACCGACATTTTCTCATGGTTTATTACACAAATACAATTGGACAAAGCAAATAATCAAAGATAAGCATAGTTTCAAAGTTCCCGTTTTATTTTCCCTCCCTACACTTAAACTGAACATTGTCCCCAATGTTCCCCGAAAGTATCAAAGTTATGATAATGGAAGGTAATTAAAAACGAAAGAAACTAGTACTCCCCTGATTAGCTCGGTAGGATCCGTGTGTGAAGTAGTGGTTAAATCCTTTCCAAGAAGAATTTATGCGTGAAAAACTCCTTCCAATCTTATGTAACTTCTTCTTGATAAATTAAACCTGCACACTTGAAGAAACAAACGAAACCTTCGCGTAAAATCGGCGGTAATAATGTATATAAGACTCGATTTAAACTAGGATATAATGCTTGTGGAATGGATGTTTACAAAATTTCTTGAAAATTAAGACCTGGAAAATTCCAAATTTTTTAAGTAGCTCAGAAAACGAGAAAAAAGTAATATGTTGTTTTTACTCCTGCCTGACGCCGTCAGGTTATCCTGACAAAAACTGGTCTGCGATTTTCTGGAAAAAATTCTAGAAAATTTACATCTTTAGAATCTGGAAAAAATTTCTGGAAAACATCCATTATGACTCGATACAAGCATTTGACTCGAATAAACACACAAACATATCTTTTAATGAATTGTTATTCTCATGTTTACGTTTCCTTGAAAACGTGTGTAATCCTCCCTACACTTATCCCTTATGTAAAATACCTTTATATGCAATTAAGACGAGGTTAAAAACAACATAAAGCATTTTTACAAATTTAAACATGAGAGTAAACAATCAATAAAAGATATATGACACTAACAAGCAAACAATTAAGCATGGGTTGCCTCCTACGAAGCGCTTTTCTTTATTTAAGAGTCTTGTAGCTAGACTCGTAGTCGTGCTCCTACGTTACTTCATTACCGCCATCTTGACGGTCTCTATTGGGGGATTCCATGTTGTAGAAGTGCCCTATGATGCACCTCTCTAAGAGTTCGTCCTCTCCCCACTTGGTCCTATATTTCAGTCCTAAGTTCAAGCAATCCTTATAGAATCCAAAAATCTTAGCCATAACATAATCTACTCCTTTTTCCCTATCCTCATCATTCCTATAATAGACCGACAGTTTAAGTTCCTTTTCATCATTAGAGAGTGATGAAAACTTCTCAATCTTAAACGGCATTTGGTAAGCTATGTCATCGGTCTCATCCTTGAATCGCACTACTCCTAACGAGGGATTATAGGTCATCCCGGTGCTTTCTATGAAAGGTTTTCCTATAATAACATGGGACAAGCTAGGGTCTATGGCCGTGCTAATATCATCCACAATTATGAAGTCCGTAGAAAACGTAAAACTACCTACATAAACGGGCAATCCATTAACTCTACCAAGAAAATTGCACTTAACCCTAGGATCGGGGTCTTGCCTAGTTGGAATAGGATTCTTCATTACCCAATTGTAGTAGGTGCTAGTCATTATGTTGATTGGGGATTTGCGATCAATGTAGGCCTTTGCCACAAAAAGGTGTCCTATGAAACATGGTATGTTAAGATTCCAAGGGTTCCCAAACTTGATTCGAGGGATTTTCCTAACATACATGTGACGGAGGTCACGCACTAAGTGAGGGTGGCGAGATAGTTCTTCTTCCGTAGGAAACTTATTGAAATAGTCATTGTCTACTTCATCTACTTCCTCGGTTGTTTCATTATTCTCAAGTGTATGGTCCTCTTCGTCATTTGTTCCATTAGGTTTAACTAAGGCGATGGTATTGACGAATTGAACGTGCTTAGCTAGCTTACTTGGGTCCTTAATCTCTACACCGGAAGGCTCGGGAGTTGAGATAGCATTAACCTTCCTATCACTATTAGTTATGGCTTTCAAAAGGTTGTCTATCTTCCTATCCATTTCGGCTTGTTGTTGGTTAAAGCGGTCCGAGAGCTTAGCTATTTGGGATTCTTGGGATGCAACAAGGTTTTGCAACATCCCTTCGATGTTTTGTTGGTTAGGACCGTTAGGTAGGGGCCATGAAAAATCATTGGAAGTGAATTCCTTGGTTTGTCCCCAGTAGAAGTCGGGCTTGCCTTTCCATGCCTCTCGGGTTTCATTGAAATTCCTAGGTCCGGGTATTGTATGGAATCTTCCTCCCGTTCCATTAATACGCGAGGATGCGTAGTCAACGGAAGCATGTTCGGGGGATCGAGTGCTAGTGCGCGTGTTATGAGGATCACAAAACGGCTCACACGACCAAAGTTACTGCGTAACTCCTATACAAGTTACTCTGGATATATTTTCAAGACTTAGAAGACTTTCGTGGGCAAAATATGTTACGACGTAACCACTCTCATGGTTACGGCGTAAAGTGGTTAACGAAAGTTCTACGGTCGTAACTGAAACTTTTACAGAGGAATTTAATTATTTAAAAAGTGAAAAGGAACGATATTAAGCAATAACGGATACAAAAGTGATCAAATAAGGGCTTAAACGACCCCTCAAAAAGGTACCTTTTAAAACCTTATCACTTATATATCTTGATAACGTTTAATGAATTTTAACTACTACTATCGTCAAATTTCCTGTCGTGTCTCATCAGTCGTAAATTAACTAACACGTAGCAACATGATTGATTTAACATTACTTTGTGTTATACATGTCAATTTTGTTTTGATCGCTAAGAATGCAAGGTGCGGGGAGAACGAATATCATGTTATTTGTCTGTCACTTTAGAACTACCTCATTACATTTTCAATAACACAACAATAACTAAAATACTTTCTCCAACAAAAAAAATCCAATAACATATTATTGGTACTTGCAAGTCTCACAAAATAACCGTCCAAAAATACCGACTCACAAAACAAAACAAAACAAAAGACCAAATAGGACGAATGGCAAAAAAATAAAAAATAAAATAAAATAAAAAAAAGGGGACGAATGGCACTAGTGATTGCATTTGCTAAATGTTGAATAACACACGAATATATGTCTATATTCACGTATGATAACATCAAATTGTCCTGATATTTTAGTATCAATTTCTCTCTAATATGCTCATCATTTGTATCATTTTACTTGAATATATACTCTTACTCGTTTATATTTCGTTTTCAGGTTAATAATGAGCATAGGAACGAAAAGACGCGGAATTGAAAGGTTTTTAATGCAAAATACACATGAGTATGATGACCAGACAAGAGTTACGGCGTAAATCCATACTCTACTTACGCCGTAACAAGGATTAACACTAAAAGATCAAAGTCAACGCTGACCAAAATTACGGCGTAACTCCTATACAAGTTACTCTCATGGTGACGACGTAAAATGGTTAACGAAAGTTCTACGGTCGTAACTGACCTTTATTGTTAATACAAATAAGCTATAAAAAACGTTTATTTATATTTTACGATCTTCTAATATTTTGTCGATAACAAACGTAAAATCATTTTAACAAAACAAATAAAATACGTAAATGGTTTGAGCCAATAGTTTTCTAACACACTTACGTTTTCACATAAAACACTAAAACAAGTATAAGTGATTTTATGATTTAGTAATACATATGTACAACAACTAGTGTTTACATATTGGGTAAATATATACATAACTAGTATGTATTATAATGGGTAAATATAAATGGGTAGAAACTTAAGTACTTGACCCATTGACCAAATACATTGAATGTGTTTGGGTATAACCCAAAGTTAATGACCCATACCCATTGAGCATGACCCATAACCCATTGCATGACATCATGCTTAAGTCATATATGGATATTATCCATGATCCATGGTTTTAATCCATGACCTATGGACTAGATGCATTGCATCTTGTAGATACATTGTATCTACTTAGATACCCTTGATCCATAACCCATGACCTAAAACCCATGGGCAAAAAGGAGCGTCCCACGAATTCCCAGTAATACACTGGACGGATCTCTCAAGTGAGAGATCCGTGGGATCCGTGGAACAGTAGCTAAATTTCTTCTATAAATAGTGAGTCATTTCTTCCTTTTGGGTTGCCACTCCCACACATACTTTCTCCAAGTATTGTAACCTTCTAACTTCAGATCCTAAGGATCCCTCTATGTAGTTTGTCTTTTGTTTTTGTGTGATTCTCTTGGTTCCTCTTAAAGGCGAGATCACCACCCCTTGAAGTCGAGCAAGCTCAAGTCCATGAGTTGCCATGCTTCGTCATCATCAAGACTACTGAGGTTCTTTTGTTGATACTTCTTTCTTCCTCCATAGAAGTGTTGTGTCCAAGGTATTAGTGAAGGATGCCGAAAGAGTCAAGACGAAAGCATTTGTGAAATGTGCTTAACTTCCGTGTCAATAGCATTAGTGAAGAATGCTAAAGAAGTCAAGACGAAGGCATTAGTGAAAGGTGTCAAGCGTCCGAGTCAAGGGCATTAGTGAAAGATGCCTAGAACTCAAGTCAAATGGCATTAGTGAAGGATGTCAAGGTTGTATAATCGATGAGGTGTATCGATATACAAATAGAGATAGGTTTTATCTAAGGATATTGATATCCTTGATGGTGTTGTAATAAGGTGTTGGTCTCCTTTGGGGTTAGGTTTTGTGTAGTGTTGGGTAATAGTTCCTCCATTGTAATGGAGTTCGGTACTTAGCCTAGTACCGGATAAAGGGTAGGCGACGTTGTGTTAAGGTGTGGTTCTACCTTGTGGAAGAACCTGGTGGTTAGCCTAGTACCGGAAAAGAGTAGGCGACGTTGTGAAGGCTTCTTCGCCATAAGGAGTTGGTGTCGTGTAGTGATTACGAACTCTCGAGTAGGTGACTCGGGGAGTGGAGTAGAGCAAGGAAGGTGTCCTTGTAGCCGAACCACTATAAATACTCGTGTCGTGGTTATGTGCTTCTTACTCTTTATATTTCATTACACATCTACATATCTATCTATCAATGTCCAACATACACATCTAAATAGATTGACATAAGTCGATCTAAATATTTTAAAACGAAGTTTTAATCGGTAAAACTATTCAACCCCCCTTCTAGTTTTCCACAATTGGTATCAGAGCTTCGTTACCAAGTTTCTTAGAGTATGTTGTACTTTAAAAACTTGATACGATCCGTGTATGTTTGAAAACTACAAAGAATGATTTTTTTTCTAAAGGTCATGTTTTAAAAATCATCATATTGTTTAATGTTGGACAATGATACAACGTTCTAATATTTTCCTTGTTAAGAATTCTTTAAACTTGGATATGGGCTTACCAAGAGGATCATGAAGAAATTCTCTAAATACTTCTTTTCGTATAAAGAATATTTAGCAAAGTATTCCCCATACATGGATTTTAGCATCCTAAGAAGATCACAAAGAATTTTTCTAAATACTTCTTTCCTTAAAAAGAATATTTAGCAAAGGTATGATCTTTATTAAATTACAAACATTCTTTTTATTATTTTTCTTTCATGATTAAAGTCTTAGTAGTATGTTTACACTTTCTTAGTAATCACTGAAGTAGTTATCTATATTGAACTCATCATAAAGAATGGGATTTTATCATAATTTTTGAAAAACTTCCCAAAGAATTATGATTTATTCATAAAAAGGGAACCTCGTCAAATATGATTAGTATAAACCGTCAAAATCCCAAACCACAAGTTATAGAGCTTAAACATCGACCCTAGGCAATTTAGAACTCCCAAACCAAAATTATCAAGGAATACTTAAGCTGAATTTTCGCTGTTATGCCGGATCCCTGCTTTTGAACTAGCCGGATCCCTCATGCAAGGGATCCGTAGGATCCGTGCAACAGAAGACAGCATAAATTAGAAATGATCATTGTGGAAGTTCCACTATCACTTTCCTCTATCAAAGACTCACGAACAAAAACCTAGTTACTGTTCACAGGAGCAAATTGATCATTTCCTTCAAGCAAAACAATCTCTTGTGTAAGTATAATCTTCACTACATTGTTATTTCTATTCCTTGATTCCTTGGATTACAATTTTCATCTTTAGAAGTTGGGTTCAAATGGGTTTGTCATAATTTGTTTACCCATATTGTTTTCTAAGATAATCTAAATCAAAGAATTAACATTGTTAATACAAATTAAACTCATTCCTTGAATTCAATGAAGATGTTTTGAGCAAAATTGTAATCAAACCCTTTAGGCTACTATTCACAATTAACACCACATTGTGGTTTTGTTGTATAGGAACAATCGTGCCTAGTAACCGCCAACATGATTATCATGATACCGCCCACTACATCCCAATGTATCATCGAAAGGATGGACTTAGCCCGGAGGATAGGAAAGCTTTCAAGTTGCTCGAAAAGAGACTTTTTCATGAAGGTCGTGTGGTAGAACCATCATTCCTTTCTAACACCAACATCCGACAAGTTTTTGAAACAATTGGCTTTGATTGTCTTTTGGACATAAACGAGCAAATTTGCCTGGTGTTCGTGCTTGAATTCTACAAAACAATGAGAATAGTTAGGAATGAGAACGGGAGCATCTCAATTGTATTCATCATTAATGAGCATGAGTACACCCTTTCACTGGTAGAATTTGGAAGAATACTACGTGTTCCATATCAAGGAGTTTGCATGTATTCCAATGAATGGTCTTCGGCGGAGCTACACGACATGGTAGATCATCATGAAGTCTACCACATGAGAATCCAGGAAGCAACCACGGTAAGGGATACCGTGTTCATGGAAAGGGCATCCTCATCGAGGGTCACTAGAAATTCCAAAGTGATCTATAGGGATCCATTTCAAATGGAGCTTTCCGAGATGTTCCCGTTGTATAAGAAATGGGAAGTCATGGTAAGGGAGAATGTGCTTTGCTTGAGAGGGAACAAGGATCATCCCAATGCGTGCTTGAGCTTCATGATTTATTGCCTTGTGATCTAGACTCGCTTCTACCTTGCATATTACATGATTAAGAGAATGGCGAGTGTGAAAAGCATGGACAAGATGGTGCTCCCTTATGCAATGCTCCTATCCCGTCTAGCAAACTTTATCTTTGCTTTAGAGCCTTCTCCGTATTCCTTTGATCATAGCTTTTGCAACAAAGTTATGGTGCCGTTATCCGAGGGAAAAACGACAAGGTTCATGGTGGATGGCAAAAGACCTCACCCACCAACGGATTCATCGGATGAGCGGGAGAGACAAATAGAAGGAGAAGGAAGTAGCAACCCCCTTGGAAACACCGATCTCGACCCTTTAGATTACATCAATCAATTACCGGACATTCCTAGCCCATTACAAGAATGGCAACAAACTAAAGGGATCTTCAAGTGTTTCTATAACTTCTTGAAGAAAAAGACGTAGAGATGGTGGGTTAAAGAGTGAAGGGGATGAAGATGAGGATGAAGACGAGGAGTGATATGGAAGGAGATAGGGATGAAAGGTAAGGTCATAGGACCTTAATTTGTGAAAACAATTTAAAAAAATGGTTTGTAACAACTTAACAATACTTATATAGAGTAGGAATTAGTGTGTAGAAATTGCCATGATTTGGCATTGAACATCTTAACGTAGGAACAAGCAAGATGAGATTTTACGACATCTTGAATTCATTCAAGTAGTCGTCATCACTCATCATTAGTTACCTTTTAGTTCCCCCACACTTGCTATGCGTTATACTTGTTGTGTGTATACATTTACTAATTGTAGAAATGACTAGGATAAGCATTTGCTCAGAGTGCAAAAATTGCACAATTGCTGAAAGCCATCTGTTCTCTAGTAGCCAGATCCCTCCAATGAGGGAACCGTGGGATCCGGGCAAACAGATACCAGATACAGATCACTATACATCATAGTTATCCCCTTGATCACATCATATTGGCCAAACATGATTCTTTAATATCACTTAAGCCTTCCTCAAGCACAGTAGGTCTCACATTCACCCGTAGTTAACTTAGGATCAAATTCAAAAGTGCTTTTGATTTAATCAACTCACCAATAACCACCATATTTCCGCTCCAATGCTTACACATTTTTCCTCACATCTCAAAACACTTAGTTTGATATTTCTATCAATTTTAGCAAATTGATTTTAGTCACTCTTACCTCAAAATAGGCTTAAAACTAGTTTTTCATTTTTCTTTATTTTTTAAGAATTTTTCAAATTTCTCTTAAGCCATCATCTGATCTCTAGGATCAATTACCACCATTTGTCAATTTCAAAACAAATGGTATCTTCCTCAAACACTTAGTTACACTCTCAAAAGCCCACTTTCTTAACCAAAAACATCATTAAGTATCCTCACTCCTTATGGTTGAGTATTTAAGACATCCACCACTTAAGATATCTAAGGAAAGTCAAAACCTCAAGATTCATAGGTACTAGACCTTACAAAAACCATAATCATTTCATCACATCTCTGTCTGACAGACGGATCCCTGGTTTATAACCAGACGGATCCCTAGTGAGAGGGATCCGTGGGATCCGTGTCTATAGAAAGCTTCTAATCAGCTCTTCATTCAAATTTAAACCATATCTGGTAAACTAAACACCTTTAGTTATCATTTAATGATTTCCTAGAGCTGAACAATACCTTAGTTGACCTTAGTGCATGCCTAATTATCCTAGTGGTCATGAATTTAATTCATTAATTCAAACTCACTCCTTATAAACCAAACACTCTTGAGATTAAGTCATCACTCTTACCACATTCCTAAAAATTAGTAGTTAGAAGCTTGTATTGCATCCTCACCATGACTAAAGCACCTAGCAACAACTCCTCAACCAAAGGTTCATCCAAAAGGAATGGTCATATGGTTCATGAGATTTCATCCACCGAATCATCACTCGTAACAGATCATAGTGCTAGAATCCCACCTCAACAAACCCAATCAATAATTGCCAAGAGAACCGCAAGAATTAGCATTAGACCTTTTGGGTTAGAAAAGGGTTCATCAAGCTCTAAACCAAACGTACCTAGTTCTAGTAAAATGCCTAAGCCTTCATTCCTAGAGCATAGACTACACTCCTTCACCGAGCCTCACCCAAATCTCTATTCATTAGAGAACTCACCGAGAACTTCTCATTCACCAACATTCTCGTTAAATAGGGAACCACCTACATCACCAACTAGTCCATCGTTGGAGACAAGGAACCAACAAGGACTTGATCATATGGAGAAATTTCCATTACCACCACACTCATTCTTAGTAGAACCTCATCCTACATTACTCAATGCATCTCCACCATCATTTGTAGAACCTCCTCAAAACATCCAATCTCCTCCGGTTCCTAATCAAGACAATAATTGCTCTAATTGTCTAATCACTCAAGGACTTGTTCAAGAAGTACGAAATGAGTTGCATTTCATGTTTAATCATCTTCTTGAAATATTGGACCAAATCAACAAGTCTACTCATCTTTAGACTCAAGCACATTGTTGCTTTTTGTGTTTTTGGTTACTTATTAGTATTAGTAGAAAATGTATTACATGGCGAAATCATTCTCTTAGTTTTTAGAGATTTGTAGATCATCTCTTATGTTTTATTGAATGATAGTTTATATGCCATATTGCTTTGAGTATATGTTTGTTGCTTGAATACATATCTCACTTTGATGTTCACATTATTTGTTACATCACCATTGCTGAATTCTGTTATCAGACAGCCGGACCCCTGAGTTTTGCCTTGACGGATCCCTCTAAGGAGGGAACCGTGGGATCCATGCAATAGAAGACCTGTTTTCTACTAACATGAGTCTCATTTACAGGAAAATATGCATTATATACTTGGTTTCTAACCTTTGTTTTATAGATTTTTAAAATACACATGAAGACTTTGCAACCTTAGCTAGGGGGAGTTTTATGTCAAAGCGATACATTGCAAAATCATTTGCAATATGTTTTAGGATCACGTTACATAACGTCCCTAGCATTATCGTCACAAAGACGAAACCATTTGCAAACATCATTGCAAAGCATTAGCTATGTAGTTTTCCTTACTTGACGCCCTCACAAAGGGATGGACTCGTCAAGGGGGAGTTAAGACGAGAACACTTCCCGTCACTTGCTCTCTATATTTTTTCTTCTTTTATATGTTTTTCTTAAAACACTGTGTTAGTTTCTTTTCGACGCTCTTTTTGTTTCGAAAAAAGGGGGAGAAGAGAGTAAAAACTCCAATTCAAACTTTTACGAATTTTAGTTTTTCCTTAAAATAATTTTATATTTTGTCATCAACAAAAAGGGAGAGATTGTTAATACAAATAAGCTGTAAAAACGTTTATTTATATTTTACGATCTTCTAATGTTTTGTCGATAACAAACGTAAAATCATTTTAACAAAACAAATAAAATACGTAAATAGTTTGAGCCAATAGTTTTCTAACACACTTACGTTTTCACATAAAACACTAAAACAAGTATAAGTGATTTTATGATTTAGTAATACATATGTACAACAACTAGTGTTTACATATTGGGTAAATATATACATAACTAGTATGTATTATAATGGGTAAATATAATGGGTAGAAACTTAAGTACTTGACCCATTGACCAAATACATTGAATGTGTTTGGGTATAACCCAAAGTCCATGACCCATACCCATTGAGCGTGACCCATAACCCATTGCATGACATCATGTTTAAGTCATACATGGATATTATCCATGACCCATGGACTAGATGCATTGTATCTACTTAGATACCCTTGATCCATAACCCATGACCATGACCCAAAACCCATGGGCAAAAGGGAGCGTCCCACAGATCCCTTGTAATACACTTGGCGGATCACTCAAGTGAGGGATCCGAGGGATCCGTGGAACAGTAGCTAAATTTCTTCTATAAATAGTGAGCCATTTCTTCCTTCTGGGTTGCCACTCCCGCACATACTTTCCCCAAGTATTGTAACCTTCTAACTTCGGATCCTAAGGATCTCTCTATGTAGTTTGTCTTTTGTTTTTGTGTGATTCTCTAGGTTCCTCTTAAAGGCGAGATCACCACCCCTTGAAGTCAAGCAAGCTCAATTCCATGAGTTGCCATGCTTCATCATCATCAAGACTACTGAGGTTCTCTTGTTGATACTTCTTTCTTCCTCCATAGAAGTGTTGTGTCTAAGGCATTAGTGAAAGATGCCTAGTGAAAGGTGCTTAAAGTCCATGTCAATAGCATTACTGAAGAATGCTAAAGAAGTCAAGACGAAGGCATTAGTGAAAGGTGCCAAACGTCCGAGTCAAGGGAATTAGTGAAAGATGCCTAGAAGTCAAGTCAAATGGCATTAGTGAAGGATGTCAAGGTTGTATAATCGATGAGGTGCATCGATATACAAATAGAGATCGGTTGTATCCAAGGATATTGATATCCTTGATGGTATTGTAATAAGGAGTTGGTCTCCTTTGGGGTTAGGTGTTGTGTAGTGTTGGGTAATAGTTCCTCCATTGTAATAGAACTCGGTACTTAGCCTAGTACCGGATAAAGGGTAGGCGACGTTGTGTTAAGGTGTGGTTCTACCTTGTGGAAGAACCCGTTGGTTAGCCTAGTACCGGAAAAAGAGTAGGCGACGTTGTGAAGGCTTCTCCGCCATAAGGAGTTGGTGTCGTGTAGTGATTACGAACTCTCGAGTAGGTGACTCGGGGAGTGGAGTAGGGCAAGGAAGGTGTCCTTGTAGCCGAACCACTATAAATACTCATGTCGTGGTTATGTGCTTCTTACTCTTTATCTTTCATTACACATTTACATATCTATACATCAATGTCCAACATACACATCTAAATCGATTGATATAAGTCGATCTAAATATTTTAAAACGAAGTTTTAATCGGTAAAACTATTCAACCCCCCTTCTAGTTTTCCACATTTATGTTACGCCGTAGTTCCATCAATGAAGATAAGATCGTCCTAGATACAAAGGTTACGGTGTAACTAACCCTAGAGGTTACGATGTAACTTAGTCGAGACTATAAATACATGCCCTAATTCGGCATTTTATCAAATTTTCTCAACACACAACAACCAGCGACGATTAAGGGTTTTAAGGAGGACGATTTCCATTAGCATACAAGTCATTTTCAAAGGAGAATTCACACTTATCATCACACAAGTTATAGTATTTCATATTAGATTTGTGTAACATGAACTTTAAGTGTCTTATGAGTTCATCAAATGATAATGTCGCTAAGTTTTTTGACTCTTCAATGGCGGTGACCTTTGCTCTCCATTTATGATATAAAGCCCTAAGAAACTTCCTAACATAATTCTTGCTAGAATAAGCTTTATCAAGAGCTTTAACACTAGTGATAATAGTATTAAATCTATCAAAAGAATTATCTATAGTTTCATCTTTCGAAATGGAAAATTGTGTATATTGTTGCACAAGAAGATCAATCTTGTTCTCTTTGACTTGATTATCACCTTGATGGGTGACTAACAAAGTTTTTCAAATTTCTTTTGCGTATTACACATAAAATTTCTTTCAAATTTCTTTTGTGGCAAAGCATTATAAATCATCATTTTAGTCTCATTATTTTTGGCTAGTTTATTTTTAAAATTGTCACTTTGTTTTTCATAAGAAACTCTTTTATCCTTTTTAGTTTCCGAATTCTTTTCAACCGGTTTACAATCACCCTCGGTAATAACATGCCAAAGATTAATATCTTCTGATTTCACATACGTTTTGAATTTTGTTTTCCAATAGATAAAATAATCGGTTTCAAAAAGTGGCGGTCTTTGCATAGATTGTCCTTCTTGGTATTTGTCAAACTTCATTGATCGATTCAAGTTTTAAAATACAATATATTAAAAACCTTGGTTGACGTAGCTTTGGTACCAACTGTGAAAAACTAGAAAGGGGGCTAAATAGTTTATCGTTTTTAATTTGTTATAAAACTTGGTTTTGAAAAACTTTGATTCGAGTTTCCGTGAAATCAATCAATTGCAATATGAACACTATTGTAACAATTCTAAAGCAAACAACTAATAAATGCTACAAGATATAAAAGTGAGAGATGGAAAGATCAAACCGAGATATAGAGATTTATAGTGGTTCGGTAACGAAGCTCGTCTTCGCGCTACTCCACTCCCCAAGTACCTAACTCGACAGTTATAAGCACTATGTCAACAAACTCCCTTCAGGCAGAGAAAACCGTGCAACGTCACTTATCACAATTTTTGACACTATGCTAAATGTTGAGTACTAATATAGATAGTACCAATCTCACTCACGATCTACTTAATATTCTCACAAATCATTCAGACTAAAAGATCTACCCAATCTTCACACGATCAACCCGATCTATGTACGATCAACACAATCTACACACTATCAACACAAGCTATACGAGATCTCACCTATCTCTATAAGATCACAAAGATCCACACAATCTAATTAAGCAAGATGATAAACAACTTGATATATACAACAAGTATGTAACAAATGTTACGAGTGCATTACGCTAACACTACAACACTTTTTATTTTTGTAATACGGCGTGTTCTTCTCTTGCACTAGTAGAGGAATGAAGGTGATCAATTGGTTGGATGATTGGATTACTCATAAAATAATAATAATAATAATAAATGATCAAGAATCAATATTAGAAAGGGTGAATTTAACTAAGAAAATTCTGTATGAAAATTTGTAAGTTGGGAGTGAAATCTGATCCACTGTTTATAGGCAAAGAAAAACTAGCCGTTACAGACTGACGATACCGTTAAACATTAGACGGTCCCGTTAAATATGACGATACCGTCCACTTTAGTGGTACCATCCACTTTAGACGGTCCCGTTAAACCAGAACGCTCCAAAATTTGTTTTTAGTGGTGAAAGTTTATTTGAGGATGTTTGGAGATGTTTTGGGAGGGAAATAGTTGTTGGGATTTTTAAACTTATTTTTCCAAATAAAACATTTCTTTTTTACTCAAAAATAAAAATAATTTGTAAAATGTATTTTTGTTAAAATTTTGATGTAAGATGGTTTTACATTTTGTTATTATCAAAACATAGAGGTTTCGAAGAATAGAAATAAAGTTTTTAGACATTATTTGTATTAACAAAGATTATATGTGTATGAGTGAATTTCCCCTCCCCCTTAATCGTTGGCCTTCCTACATAATGTGCAACTATTCTAACCCTTTTAAGTTTAAGAATATGATGTTTAAGCAGGGTAT
This sequence comes from Chrysanthemum seticuspe, assembly GCA_019973895.1. Classification (NCBI taxonomy): domain Eukaryota; kingdom Viridiplantae; phylum Streptophyta; class Magnoliopsida; order Asterales; family Asteraceae; genus Chrysanthemum; species Chrysanthemum seticuspe. The sequence goes on along the minus strand of BPTQ01000007.1, from coordinate 345,559,716 downwards.
TAGAATTCGCATGAATGTTCGAAAGTTGTGGAAACCTAGAACAGGGTGTTAGGCCAATTTAGTGCCCAATGGTCTCTAACTATGATTTGAACATAAATTAGTCTAATTAAAAGAGACCTGATAATGAAATCAGAGAGCAATCCAAGAAGACTCGTTGATAATGAAATCAGAGAGCAATCCAAGAAGACTCATTGATAATGAAATCAGCGAGTAACCCTAGCAGAGTTCAAGTTATAGACATCGTCAAGGAAGTCGAAGATTACTTGAAGACATACTCACTAGCTGATGCGGGTCATCCTTCATCAGGAGTTTGCAATACCCTGATGAACCTCTGAGCTCTCTGACAACCAACAAGAGCTTAGCTCTTAGTCCTTGAAGCTTAGGCGGGACTTTTAAAATATATAATTGAGCAGGATAAAGTGTGTTTGGTGAAAGTTAAACAAGATATGAGCAGGATAAAGTGTGTTTGTTGAAGGTTAAAAAGCAAGGAACGTTGCCAAGAATAGAAGCATTAAATGGAAGATGTACTTTATTGTACTTCTTTAATAAGATGCTTGCCACGTATTTACATAACCCCACTTGCAACTACCTCGTACTTAGTATATATAAAGGAATGTTGGTCAAGAGTAAATGCTTGAATTGAAGCATTAAATGAAAAATGTACTTTATTGTACTTCTTCCATAAGATGCTTGTCACGTATTTACCTAACCCCACTTGCAACTACCTCATACCTAGTATATATAAAGGAATGTTGGTCAATGGTAAATGCTTGTCACTTCATATTCTAATTTTTGAATTTTGTGAAGTGCATTTACTCTCGTTGTTGAATTTACAGGGAGTCTCTCAGAGACTCATAAGTTCACTTGAAAACTTAGTATTCTAAGTTTGCATGTTCAGGGAGCTGAGTTATAATTGTCATTCAATTAAGTGTTTTTCGCACAACACTTTGTAATACCAATGAAGAGTTATACGTTGAAAAGCTACATTGTGTGTTGTTACTTAAATGATTTTAACTTATGTTTTATCAAACTGATATAATTTGAGATAAACAATTGGTAGTAGAGCAAGTTTGATTTCAAAATATTTTTCACAAGTGCTTAATACAAAAACTTGTTCAAAACATTTTAAATCAAGATCATAATATGTCTGGAAATAATGACAATGCTACTAACTTTGGAAACAATGTTGGTCCAAACTCTCCACCGCCAAATATTGGTGGTAATGGTGGTGGTGAAAATGGTTCAGGAATTAATTTTAACTTTAATTTATAAAATAATGAACTTTCACAAAGCCTAGATTTAAGGAGGGGAGCACATGTTTCTCATGTCCCATTACTAGACGTTGACGATTTTTTAGTCTGGAAGGATAGGTTCTTGGTCTATCTTAATGGACTATAACCCTTCCTTTTGGAGTTCTTGAAAATGGTTCGTACATACCTGAAGCTATCACCTCTATACCTGAAAACCTTTTACCTAAACTACAAAAGCAATGGCTGCTTGATGAAATGAGGCTTGCAAATCAAGATAGTAGGTAAAAGAGTATAATCATCTCTGCCCTTTCTAAGGACACGATGAAGTCAGTTATAAGATGTAAAATGCCAAAGAAATGTAGACTGGCCTAGTTTTAGGGCATGAAGGACCATATGAAACAAGAGACACCAAGATTGCAGCCCTCAGGCTGAAATTCAATGCCTTCAAGGAACTTGATGGTGAAAAAGTTGGATAGACCTACACCAGGCTGAAAATCTGGTTGAATGGCATTTCAAACAAAGGTGTTGATATTCCTTAAGCCGAGGTTAATGCCAACTTGGCCAACAACTTGCCTAAAAAGTGGTTGAGTCTAAATCAGACTCATAGAGCGAACGACTCTATAAAAAATGATAGTCTTGCTACACTTTTTGGGAAGTACAACAATGAGCATGAACTCATTGACCAAATATATGAACCTAAGAATAAAAGATTCATATATCTACCTCCATGTCAACTGCCTTGTTTTCTAACACTAATGTGCAGGTCCCTGATAGTGACTTTGATGTAAAAGAAGATACAAAGAGCATTCAAGAATCTAACTATTGAATTCCAAGACAAAGCCCTTCTGGAGAATTGATGAGTGTGTAAATACTCATCATTTTTGGGTCAATCTGAACTGCAAAACGTTTAAAAATGCTCAGAAATGCATCAAAATACTGAAAATATTCCAAAATTGCATTTTATATGTTTCAGATGCAAAATGTTCAAAAACAGATTAAAAATGAGCTAAGTTTGCATAATTGGCAGTTTCAGTCCCCCAAGTTTCAAAAGTTGTCAGAAACAGTCCCTGAGCACTTAATTTCAAAAGAAAAATCACCAAAGGTCCTTTTAAAATCATAAGTTATCAAAATTAGTCCTTTGGTGAAAAATGTCAAAAGTTTTGAGAAATTACAAGTTTGGTCCTCCAAGTTTAAAAATTGGCAAAAATGGTCCTTGGAAATTGGAAAATGTCAAGTTTGGTCCTTGTACTTTTGGAGATTGTCACTTTTAGCCCTTGGAACAACTTTGCAAATTTGGCAGCCTAGGTCCTTTGAATTTCAGAATTTACAACATAGATCCTTGTATCATTAAACCTTTAATATACCTTTGGACCATGTCAAACACTTTGGACCCCAGCCAATAACTAATTTGGACCCTCATTTTATATTAATACCCGGTCAAATTTTGGTCAAACAAACACCCCGCGCCAAAACTTTTTCCCCTTCAACTGCTTTCTGCAAATGCCTGCCAACACTCCATCTCCCCTCCTCCAGCTCATCTTCACCAACCTTTTCACTCCACCTCCACCACATTCCAAAAGGCATTAAATGCCTCCCCCCTCATCACACTCAATCTCAACCCACTGGCAAAAATACATTTCCCGCCAAAAATGCAATCAAGGGCCAATATCAACTTAACTCATCCAAGGGTCTCAAATAGATGTGGGAAAAGCTCAGAACAAGTGGAGAAGCAGTTTGGGTATAAAAAGGAAGCAAGAGGAGAAAGAGACGAGTAGTAGTTAGTTTTAAAGTTTTTCTTTATGTCGTTTTTTTATAAAATGTCTTAGTTTAGCTTAAATTCTGTAATCTTTTGTTTCTATGATCCAAACTCAAGTTATGTTATCATTGTAATATGTTTTTAAGAATCAATTTCAAAGATTGGATAAAATTCTTGTTCTTGTGATTACTGTTGGAAATTTCAAACTCATGTTCCTATATAAAAGCTTCCAATAGCCTCTTTTCTAATTCAAACAAGTTAATTTAAGCTTATTATAGCTTTTGATTAGCTTGGGAAACAGTTTCAAATATTTTTCATTTATAGTCAACAAAAGTCAAACTGGGCTCAATTTGAAATGAAAATGGTTATGGATGATGCAGAGCATGGACATGGGGTGGATTAGACTAGATTAGAGTAGGTTGGTTCTGGTTTAGCCTGAGAAATAAGCTGGACATTGGTGAGTGAGTTTCTCATTTTCAAATTTCAAGCCATTTTGCATTTTATGCTTGTCTGTGTATCTGTGGTCACCATTAGTGTAAACCTGTTTATATAGTTGTATTTAGGTCATGTAAACTTAATTTGATCAATATAGCAAGGTAGTTCAGTAGCTTAAGTAGTTTAAATTGCTTATCAGATTGTTAAAGGTGTGTTTGGATTTGCTGTTTCATCTGTGATTTAGGTTAGTGCAGTTGTAGATTATTGTTGCTTTAGGTTTGTTTAACTCTTATATACTCAATGCTGTCTTAATGTTGCATCTACAAAAGCTCAAAAGTCAAAATCCATCCTCATATGTCTTAACTGCTTATCTGTTATGATTTTAAAAGCCAAAAACTTGTTCTGTGTTTATAATTCATAGATACAACTTGTAGTAGCTTAATTTCATCCATATACATCATATTCAGTCCTTGAATTGGTTGCAAATCTCAAATAAGTCAACTTTCCAATTCTTTATCAAAAGTCAAACTTGAAAAACCAGTTTTGAGCCCAAATGGGATGAATTTTCTTGAGTTTATTTCTGGGCCAAATCAAGTGAATCTTGTGGTTTTAAAAACTTCCACTGGTCTAATTTCTTATGGTGATTTTTGTGGATTTTTGTTAATTTTTTATAAGCCTCATAATCACTGTTCAATATGGGCACAATTGCCCTGTGCATAGACTCAGTCAACACTGAGTCTGCACAGGGTCTTGCAGCCTTTGCACAAAGCTCTTAAGAGCTTTTCTAGGTCTGTATTTTGGTTTGCAAGTTCCTAGCCAGGTCCTCTTTAAGTTCCAACAATTGTTTTTTAGTTTCTAGCTTAATTAAGTGCTTATTTTTAAGCTCAAAGTAGACCCCCTTAAACTGCTTTTAGCCTTAAGCTCAAATAAGTCAAATCTGTTATACTTGCAATCAGAGGTTAAGAGCAGTTGAGACTTGTTGCATTTTGGTTCTTTTAGCATAATAAAGCTTCTGTGTTCAGTTGGTGCTTATTGGTGTTCATTTGCTTATTTCCAAGTGCTTATTCTTAAGCACTTATCCTTGCAGTTTCATATTCTACCACACAAGCACCTGTTTTTCCATTTTTCCTAGATTCCTCATATTATTTTAAGCTTAACTTGAATTTTTCATATTTTTCCAAGTCAGTTTGCTATTTTTCTTGATTTTAATTAGTTTTTAAGCATTTTTAATTAGCATTAATTCAGAAAAGTTTCAAAAAAATAATTTTTCATTTTTCTTAAGTTAATATAAATATAAAAAGTCAAAAAAATATTTTTCCAAATTTTTCTTAGTTAAATTTGTATTTTTAAATAATTTAAGTAGTTTTAAATAGTTTTTAATTCATAGAAAATACAAAAATAATCAGAAAAATACAAAAATAGTTTTGAAAATTCTATTTTGTTATTTTAGATTTTTTCAAGTCATAATTTTATTTTTCTAGCTTTATTTCCTATTTTCTTGTATTTTAGGTTATTAATTAATAAGTAAAAATTGTTTTTAATTAATAATAATTAGATAAATAGTTATAAAAATAATTTTCTTTTTCTAAAAACTTTCTTTTATCATTAGGTTTGTAAAAATGTCATTTTCATATTTTTAGGATTTATATTGATTTAGTTTCACATTTTCTTTTGTACGTAACGTAGTTTTTAAATTAAGTTTTATAAAAACATAAAATCAAAAACATCATTTTGCAAATAGTGATAGCGTTTATTTAATATTTTTTATCTTTTTAACTTTCTTTAATTTGCATTTAAGCCGTTGTAATTTATAGACTTTTTCTGTAGTCATAATAATCACAATCCTTTTTTCTGTTCAAATTTCTCGATCACTATACGTTTGGTGATCCATTGCATAGCTCGCTGGGACATAACGACCCGGGGAAACACTATACTCCCCAGATCTTCATTGCATTTGCTTTTGAACCGTTTTAAGTTTGTTACGGTCGGCCATTCACAAGTGGCCGGCTTGAGTGATAAAACTTGACTGTTTGGGAGCGAATCAAATTTTTGGCGCCGCTGCCGGGGAGCTGTGCTGATTATCTTCCGTTTAGCAGATTAGTGATTTGAATATTCACTCCTTGTTTATACCATCTGTATGTATTTATATTTTCTTTTAAAAAATCAAAAACCCAAAAAGATTTTCATTCTTTGTCTTTGCAAAATGTTTTTCAAAAATACCAAAAATATTCATCTTTACCCTCTTACCCTTTTTGATTCTTTATCCCTTTACCCTCTATCCATTTGATTCTAAACTTCTTCTATTCTCATGGAATCTCTCGAGGACGAATTCTGGGACGAAGTTGAAAAACTTCAAACTTTATCACAAATGTCAAGAATTCGTGTTGTTCGTGATGATCCATTAATTCTGCGTAGGGAAATGGGTCGAGAAACCGGGGTGACAAAGGACCAGGTACTTCCCTCTGATAATGGAAGTACTAAATACGTCCAACCTACGGTTATCCAAAGATCTAACCCCGCAATTGCTCCTAAGCCGTCTAGAATTGATTCTAAACTTTCACGATTTACGGTTAAAAGCAAACATGCAGAATTTAGACCGGTGACTAGCAAGAATGACTTGCCTAATCTTCACGTTTCTCAAGAACCAGAACCAGAGACCATAACGGAAGTGGTGGAAATTGCTAGCTCTCAGAGCACACCACTTGTCCCACCTCCTGATTTTTCAAAATGTTCTTCGAGACTTGATAGTCATTCAGATCACCATGTTGGTTTTGTTGATTCTTTGAATGAACTAATTCCTTTTCATAACTATCAAATGAAATCGTTTATTCCTTGTGTCGGTTGTGGTGAGCCTCTCTTTGGTTCACCCTGTCGTTGGTGTACGTGTGTACAATGTGGTAATGATATTCATAACGGGAGTTGTTTGTTTTGTGGTTCGAGGAATTCATTTGATTATAATCCTAATCAGAACTCATTTAACGACTCCTCAAACTTTTCCAATTACCCACCACAGCCCGACTTATCTTCATATAATCAACATACCTGCTGTGAATTTTGTGGAAGTCCTCACCAAGGATTTGAGTGTCAATCCGGAAACACGTTTGTCTATGAACAGTTTTCCGGTGATGCTCAGAACTTTGGATATGACCAATACCCATATGATTCACCAGTCCAGACTCAACAGTTTTACTGTTGTGAGTACTGTGGAGGTCCCCATTTCAGCTCTGATTGTCAAATAGGGAATCCATTTCCTTGTAACAATCATGACTCTTACAGGTTTGACAATTTCCAACCTCCACAGCACCATATGGTTCAAACTCCACCTGAGCCGTTGTCTCAAGAAATCTCCCAAGATTTTGAAACCGTAATGAAAACACTTGAGGATATGATTCAAAACTTTAAGAATCAAGTAAGTGGTGAAAAGACCATGGGAGAATTGCTTGCCGAAGAACGAGAGGCCCGCCAATCTAGGGAAGAATTATTAGTCCTAGAGCATACAGCTCTTAGGCGTTCCCAATTTCTTAAGGCAGCTCTATATGATGATGACGAGGAGAGTTTTTATCCTTTTAAAGATAATATTTCTCAACTCCCTCAGTCAGTTGATATCCCAGCAGTTGAGATTTCATCTCAAACAACTGCTATCACACCCAAAGCTCCCACTCACTCTCTGAACATGGGGGACGAGCATCTTGACACTATTCCTGAAAAGGAATCGGACGAATTCATAAAGTCTAGTGTTGAGAACCTTGTCCCAATCCCGAGAGAGTCACAGGGAACTTTTGACCATATGTGTGATTCTCTTTCCCCTCTTGAGTGTTCAAAAGATCATTTTGAAACTTTCTCCGATTTTAGCGAAGATTGTGCTTCTTATGGAAACATCGAGTATGTTGAGGCATCGCTTCCACAATCTGATGCTGATCATCTTCTTGAGGAGTTCTCCGATGAACTCACTCACATCAATGATCGTTCACTCACTTCTTATCCCAACAGTCCAATAGAGAATGTTGATCACTTTGTTCCCGAAACATTCAAAGCTACTTTCACCAATCCTCTATTTGAATTCGACTCTGAATTCACTTTAATTTCTGAGAATCCACTCTTTGATACTCAGATTGAGGATAGTGATGAGCCCACAATGGAACAAGAGTTCACAATTTCACTTCATGTGAATGATTCTCTTCATGAAGAGTTCTCCGGTGAACTCTCTCATGACATATCTCCTCCGGAACATGATCATTTCTATTTTGATCTTGAGGATGATATTAGCTCGGAGGAAGGTGTACTCTATCATACGAGTTTGCTTATTAATGATACTACCCTCACCCTTCCTCCCGATATGTCTACATTTGAGGATGAAGAATGGATCTTGATTGTTATAAAAATCTTTATTCCTTTCCTCAAATATCTTGTGATTTCCCTTCATCTTCACTCCTTCGGGAATGAAGACACTATCTTTGACCCCAGCATTTTCATTTATCATTTTTTGAGCCGGTTCTATGTATATCTCATCGGTGTGGAACTCTCACGTGCTTCAAATGTTTGTCTAAACATCTTGAATGAAAGTCCGATGGAGATTGTTTCTTCCACTTTGCTTCCCCATAAACCAATTAATTCGGGGTCGAGTCAAGCTAGCGACTCGGTAATCAAAAACAGTAGCTAAACATAGGTTTTCACCCATGTGTTCCACCCTAGTGTGGGGGAGTTGCCCCACATGTTATATATATATATATATATATATATATATATATATATATATATATATATATATATATATATATATATATATATATATATATATATATATATATATATATATATATTTATATATATATATATATATATATATATATATATATATAAGTTTTCCAAAAAAAAAAAAAAAAAAAAAAAAAAAAAAAAAAAAACTTTCAAATAATGGCCGTAGTATTTCCCTTTCACGTTCTCAGTTTCGGCATAACCGCCGGTACTTTGAATATTGAGGGCAATATTCATTTCTAAGTGTGGGGGGGGGAATTCTCACGAATTATATCATGTAATTATACCGCCTAATTCCCCCGTTTTTGGCCAAATTTTTTTTTTTGAGTAAGTGTTTTGCACTTACTCAGCTTACGGTTATCAGTCCACCTTGTCTAATAAACAAAAGGATTGGCTAATCCAGGAGCAAATGGCTCTTGGTAAAGATATCTCAAATCCGTTGACGGCTTGCAGTTTGCCCAAAATTGTATGGTATTCAGCTCACCATATCCTTAAAAGTGAAGAGTTGGCTAGCCCGCAAGTTTATGGCTTGTGGTAAAGGCAGTGGAAAAACCATAATTGGTAATCGAATCACCAAAGATAATATTGATAATTTATCTAAGAGTTGGCTAGTCCAGAGCAAACGGCTTCTGGTAAAGACAAACCAAATCCGTTGAAAGCTGGTGGTTTGCTCAAAATCACATGGTTATCGGTGTACCATGGTTCTTACTTGAACTGAAACATTTGGCTACTCCAGAAGTAATGGCTTTTGGTAAAGAGATTCAAATCCATTAAGTTTTTCTCAAAAGATTGCTAGGGACTAGCAATAGTTTAGTGTGGGGGATTGATGAGTGTGTAAATACTCATCATTTTTGGGTCAATCTGAACTGCAAAACGTTTAAAAATCCTAGAAATGCATCAAAATACTGAAAATATTCTAAAATTGCATTTTATATGTTTCAGATGCAAAATGTTCAAAAACAGATTAAAAATGAGCTAAGTTTGCATAATTGGCAGTTTCAGTCCCCCAAGTTTCAAAAGTTGTCAGAAACAGTCCCTGAGCACTTAATTTCAAAAGAAAAATAACCAAAGGTCCTTTTAAAATCATAAGTTATCAAAATTAGTCCTTTGGTGAAAAATGTCAAAAGTTTTGAGAAATTACAAGTTTGGTCCTCCAAGTTTAAAAATTGGCAAAAATGGTCCTTGGAAATTGGAAAATGTCAAGTTTGGTCCTTGTACTTTTGGAGATTGTCACTTTTAGCCCTTGGAACAACTTTGCAAATTTGGCAGCCTAGGTCCTTTGAATTTCAGAATTTACAACATAGATCCTTGTATCATTAAACCTTTAATATACCTTTGGACCATGTCAAACACTTTGGACCCCAGCCAATAACTAATTTGGACCCCCATTTTATATTAATACCCAGTCAAATTTTGGTCAAACAAACACCCCGCGCCAAAACTTTTTCCCCTTCAACTGCTTTCTGCAAATGCCTGCCAACACTCCATCTCCCCTCCTCCAGCTCATCTTCACCAACCTTTTCACTCCACCTCCACCACATTCCAAAAGGCATTAAATGCCTCCCCCCTCATCACACACAATCTCAACCCACTGGCAAAAATACATTTCCTGCCAAAAATGCAATCAAGGGCCAATATCAACTTAACTCATCCAAGGGTCTCAAATAGATGTGGGAAAAGCTCAGAACAAGTGGAGAAGCAGTTTGGGTATAAAAAGGAAGCAAGAGGAGAAAGAGACGAGTAGTAGTTAGTTTTAAAGTTTTTCTTTATGTCGTTTTTTTATAAAATGTCTTAGTTTAGCTTAAATTCTGTAATCTTTTGTTTCTATGATCCAAACTCAAGTTATGTTATCATTGTAATATGTTTTTAAGAATCAATTTCAAAGATTGGATAAAATTCTTGTTCTTGTGATTACTGTTGGAAATTTCAAACTCATGTTCCTATATAAAAGCTTCCAATAGCCTCTTTTCTAATTCAAACAAGTTAATTTAAGCTTATTATAGCTTTTGATTAGCTTGGGAAACAGTTTCAAATAATTTTCATTTATAGTCAACAAAAGTCAAACTGGGCTCAATTTGAAATGAAAATGGTTATGGATGATGCAGAGCATGGACATGGGGTGGATTAGACTAGATTAGAGTAGGTTGGTTCTGGTTTAGCCTGAGAAATAAGCTGGACATTGGTGAGTGAGTTTCTCATTTTCAAATTTCAAGCCATTTTGCATTTTATGCTTGTCTGTGTATCTGTGGTCACCATTAGTGTAAACCTGTTTATATAGTTGTATTTAGGTCATGTAAACTTAATTTGATCAATATAGCAAGGTAGTTCAGTAGCTTAAGTAGTTTAAATTGCTTATCAGATTGTTAAAGGTGTGTTTGGATTTGCTGTTTCATCTGTGATTTAGGTTAGTGCAGTTGTAGATTATTGTTGCTTTAGGTTTGTTTAACTCTTATATACTCAATGCTGTCTTAATGTTGCATCTACAAAAGCTCAAAAGTCAAAATCCATCCTCATATGTCTTAACTGCTTATCTGTTATGATTTTAAAAGCCAAAAACTTGTTCTGTGTTTATAATTCATAGATACAACTTGTAGTAGCTTAATTTCATCCATATACATCATATTCAGTCCTTGAATTGGTTGCAAATCTCAAATAAGTCAACTTTCCAATTCTTTATCAAAAGTCAAACTTGAAAAACCAGTTTTGAGCCCAAATGGGATGAATTTTCTTGAGTTTATTTCTGGGCCAAATCAAGTGAATCTTATGGTTTTAAAAACTTCCACTGGTCTAATTTCTTATGGTGATTTTTGTGGATTTTTGTTAATTTTTTATAAGCCTCATAATCACTGTTCAATATGGGCACAATTGCCCTGTGCATAGACTCAGTCAACACTGAGTCTGCACAGGGTCTTGCAGCCTTTGCACAAAGCTCTTAAGAGCTTTTCTAGGTCTGTATTTTGGTTTGCAAGTTCCTAGCCAGGTCCTCTTTAAGTTCCAACAATTGTTTTTTAGTTTCTAGCTTAATTAAGTGCTTATTTTTAAGCTCAAAGTAGACCCCCTTAAACTGCTTTTAGCCTTAAGCTCAAATAAGTCAAATCTGTTATACTTGCAATCAGAGGTTAAGAGCAGTTGAGACTTGTTGCATTTTGGTTCTTTTAGCATAATAAAGCTTCTGTGTTCAGTTGGTGCTTATTGGTGTTCATTTGCTTATTTCCAAGTGCTTATTCTTAAGCACTTATCCTTGCAGTTTCATATTCTACCACACAAGCACCTGTTTTTCCATTTTTCCTAGATTCCTCATATTATTTTAAGCTTAACTTGAATTTTTCATATTTTTCCAAGTCAGTTTGCTATTTTTCTTGATTTTAATTAGTTTTTAAGCATTTTTAATTAGCATTTAATACCAATAATTCAGAAAAGTTTCAAAAAAATAATTTTTCATTTTTCTTAAGTTAAGATAAATATAAAAAGTTAAAAAAATATTTTTCCAAATTTTTCTTAGTTAAATTTGTATTTTTAAATAATTTAAGTAGTTTTAAATAGTTTTTAATTCATAGAAAATACAAAAATAATCAGAAAAATACAAAAATAGTTTTGAAAATTCTCTTTTGTTATTTTAGATTTTTCCAAGTCATAATTTTATTTTTCTAGCTTTATTTCCTATTTTCTTGTATTTTAGGTTATTAATTAATAAGTAAAAATTGTTTTTAATTAATAATAATTAGATAAATAGTTATAAAAATAATTTTCTTTTTCTAAAAACTTTCTTTTATCATTAGGTTTGTAAAAATGTCATTTTCATATTTTTAGGATTTATATTGATTTAGTTTCACATTTTCTTTTGTACGTAACGTAGTTTTTAAATTAAGTTTTATAAAAACATAAAATCAAAAACATCATTTTGCAAATAGTGATAGCGTTTATTTAATATTTTTTATCTTTTTAACTTTCTTTAATTTTCATTTAAGCCGTTGTAATTTATAGACTTTTTCTGTAGTCATAATAATCACAATCCTTTTTTCTGTTCAAATTTCTCGATCACTATACGTTTGGTGATCCATTGCATAGCTCGCTGGGACATAACGACCCGGGGAAACACTATACTCCCCAGATCTTCATTGCATTTGCTTTTGAACCGTTTTAAGTTTGTTACGGTCGGCCATTCACAAGTGGCCGGCTTGAGTGATAAAACTTGACTGTTTGGGAGCGAATCAAGAATCAGAGGAGGTTTTAAAAAAGACAGGGAGAATGGGTACAACTAAGGGAACAACAGACACGTAAAAGGAGACTTGTTTCAGATGTGGGAATACAAGACACTTTCAAAAAGATTGTCCTAACAACAAAACATCCACTCCTTGTTTTGTGTGTTTTCTGCAATATTATTTTTATTGATTATTTTTTCTACGTAATTTTATGTAGATACTTTTTTTTTACAATTCCAATGTGCTTAAAGTGCAAGTTTTTGGCTCTAAAGCTAAAAATACTGAAGTTGTTATTAGCTCTACTACCACATCTTTCCACATCATCCTGAAGAAGAGGTATTTTATATGTGCTTCAATAATCATTGCTATATTTTACTATGGATGTATTATATTGACAGTTATAATTCAATCTCGTACATAAACAATTCAGTGGAAAGAAGCATCATCAGTTGGAAATCTTTTGACTCTAAAACTAAAAACAATGGAATTGGTGTTAGAACATCATGAAGAAGAAGTATTTTATATATGTTTCACAAATCATTACTATATTTTACTATAAATATAATATATTAACCAATTGAAATTCAATCAACTACATGAAGAAGTCAGGGGAGAATAAGCATCATCCGTAACTAACAAGCGTAAAGTCGGCAAACCAGCTGGAGATTGTATTTCTCTAAAGCTAAAAGTATTGGATTTGGTTTCAGAATCATTAGATATGGAATAAAAATGAATCATCAGTAACTAATTGGATGTAATTGTAATTTGATTACATTACGTAGTCTGTTTGGTTCGCAGAATGGAGGGAATGTAATTCAGATTACATTACGTAGGCTGTTTGGTTTGCGTTGTAATTGTAATTCAGTCATTTCAATTACATCCAAGGAGGGAATTCAGATTACATAGGATGTTTGATGAAAGTTTTGAATTACGTTGTAATTCAGAATTTTATATTTATTATTATTATTATTATTATTATTATTATTATTATTATTATTATTATTTATTTATTTATTTATTTATTATTATTATTATTATTATTATTATTATTATTATTATTATTATTATTATTATTATCATTATTATTATAATTATAATAATTTTATATATTTATTATAATAAAATTTATATAATAATAATAAAATAATAAAATAATATTATAATAATAATAAATATTTAATATAAATATTAAAATAATAATATTTATATAATAATAATAATAATAATAATAAAATATAATAATTATTATTATATTTTATTATTAATAATTATAATAATAAAAAAATAATTTAATAAAAATAATATTATTATTATTATTATTATTATTATTATTATTATTATTATTATTATTATTATTATTATTATTATTTTTATAATAATAATTAAATAATAATAATAAAATATAATAATAATAATTATTATTATTATTAGAATTTTAAATATTTATTATAATAATATATATACAATAATAAAAATAATAATAATAATAATAATAATAATAATAATAAAATGAAATAAAAAAATATAATAATAATAATAAATATTTATTATAAATATTAAAATAATAATAATACTAATAATAATAAATATTTATTATATTAATTATAATAATAAAATAAAAAAATAATATAATAATAAAAATATTTATTATTATAATAATATTTACATAATAATAATAATAATAAATAAAATAAAATCATAATAGCAATATAATAATAATAATAAAATAAATATTTAATATAATTATTAAAATAATAATAATAATAATATTTATTATTTTTATTATTATTATGTAAATATTTATTTAATTATTATTATTATTATTATTATTATTATTATTATTATTATTATTATTATTATTAATTTTTTTTTTAGTTTTCTTGAATTAAATTACATTGAGATTCAAGCAAACACAATGACAGAATACATCAATTACAATTACAACACATTACAATTACAACATATCCTGCGAACCAAACGCACCCTAAGACTATCTTTATCGGCGAACTCATCCAACCGATTGGAGGGTATAAAACAAAAAAAAACTCAATTTTATATTATAAGTATACAAAAGAAAGAAAGAGAAAGTCACGATCCGTTCGCTTTGTGATTTCCAAATCCTCAAGCCAACTTTGCCACATGTCACGCTCTGAATCTGCCACAAGTGCACCGAGTATTACTGTTTAATGAAGTTAAATATAAGGGATGTATTGTTTGCAATGTCTTACTAACTCACCTGGGTGTTTGAGAAAACCAGTTTTCTTGTAGTTCGAGAAATAAGTTGAACAAGTTATAAAGGGCATAAGGAAGTAAAATGGATCTAATTGATGAAAAAGTAGGTTGCTGGAATTCCAACTTCACCTAAATTTGTATAGTTTGAAGATATAAAGAGGTGTTTGGTAATGCTGCATATGTATTATTGATGAAAAAGTAGGTTGGTGAAAAAGTGAGTTTTGTGGCATATCCGCATATGTATTATTGAAACTTTATGTTTGAGATTGGAACACGTGTCTTAACCATATAACCGCTTGAGCCATGGCTTATCCACAGCGTTCAAGATTATGGTAAAAAAAAGTAAATGTTTGGCTATTCATTTTTGGGTTTTTAATTTCTAAAAATATAAAAATAATATTATATGTTAGGTTGAGTTGTTCATAAATGGTAAAAAAGTTGAGATTTGTTGTATGTATAGATTGTATATGTAGATGAGTGAGAAAATAATATTTTAATTAAAGATTGGGTTGGATGAGATTGTGAATAAAGATAGTCTAAGTGTGGAGCTAAGAAAGTTGCTAAAAACAAACAATTTAGCAAATATTTTAATTTTTAAAATTTTTTATACATTAATTTTCAATCTTTAATATAAACTGTTTTATGTCATTGTTGTTGTCATCCTTAATGAATGCATTTCAAAAGTGACAAAACTCATTGTCAATATAATGTAATTAAAAACTAAGCAATATATAATTAACCTAAAAACTCGTACATGTACGAGAATCTAAAACTAAGTATGTAATATAGTAGTTGTAAAATAACGAACTATTTAGCAAGCTATAAATCTTTGATTTTAGAAATCATATTGATCAAGTTGAATCTTTAAGATGCAAGACACAACACATACATTTTACCAGAGTGAAAAATATTTTTTACCAAAAAAACGCAACATATAATAGATACACCCACTTATAGATACAACATATAATCTTATGTAAACAATCATATATATGTATATACAGATACACCCACTTATAGATCTTGTCATTATGAAAATTTACAAATATATTACAATCCTCAAGCTATAATATCAAAGAGCAATCATTATGTCATTTACATTTAATATCAAAGAGTAATAAGTAATCAAAAAACATGCTTATGGAAAGTTGGTGATCGATCTTCATCACCATCTTTTCAACTCTAGTTCGTATAAATCTAACAAAATTCAAAACATGGCATATATCGACAAATCGACGTGCCTTGAACCATCATACAATGCGAGCTTTGCTTGCTTGTCAAATATCTCACACACTTGTCTCATACGCGCCAAAGCTTAACTGAATTATCCAAACTACCGCTATAAACAACCCAATCTGGATCACTCCCATCCTCGTCGTCCTCATGATCTAATCGTTCCTGGACCGCTAAACACTTAACCGGTCCGGTATGTCCATTTAAAACCGATAAACATGTATGAACACCTCCACCTTCACTTCTCCATACACAAATA
Organism: Chrysanthemum seticuspe; assembly: GCA_019973895.1. Lineage (NCBI taxonomy): Eukaryota > Viridiplantae > Streptophyta > Magnoliopsida > Asterales > Asteraceae > Chrysanthemum > Chrysanthemum seticuspe. Next base: position 345,543,594 of record BPTQ01000007.1, on the reverse strand, counting down.
CTCTTGTCGGCCGAACCACTCAACAAGAGTTTCCCGGCAGTTGCAAGACAAAGCACCGCAAGCTTGTGTCCCCTCAAAACTCCAACATCGGACAAAGTTTGCTTTTCACGTTCCCAAAAACTAACCAAACCATCCGAGGTACCAGCATAAACTGTACCTTCATTATTGACCACGACAGATGTCACCGCACTGTCCTGGTCTAAAAGGGCGTATACAAAAATGTGTTTTGTAGTTTTCCCTACTAATTCCCTTCTCCATACCTTAACCGTACCATCAGCCGACCCAGTAAAAACCAAACCATCAAATCCAACAACAACCGAATTTATAGCATCTTCATGGGCATGTACGGATTCCAAACATTTGGAATCCGACAGGCGCCATACTTTAATAGTTTTATCCCATGAACCCGAATATAACAAACCATTTTCTTCATCTAAACTCATGCATGCAACTGCGTCGTAATGTTTTATCCGAGGAACATTACGACGTCTTCTTACTTCAATGTAATTATTTGGATTCATTGAGCTTTTGATATAATCTTTCGTAGTTGGTAAATTACCAACACGTTTATAATGTTTTTTCTTGTTATTCGAATACTTCCAAACACGAATTTTCCCATCTTGGTGACCGGTAAATATCCGGTCACCAGAACAAACAATAGTTTTTACTAAGCCACTACTTGATTTAAACCCCGAATATTCCATTAAATTCTTCCAAACCCTAATGTTCTTAGAATCAGAACCGGTGTATAGTAAGTCACCCGATGAAGCTAACGAATAGATATGACCCTCTTCGCGTACTAACGAACCAATCAAGCCAATGTTCGTATCATTATCATTGTTGTATGGAAAAGTCCATGGAGATTTAGTATAGGGTGAAGAAATTTGGTTTAATGGTGACATGAAATGATTACTAGGAGATGAGTGTGTCGACATGTCGGGACTTAACGATGAAGCGTTGCTATGTCGATTATCGAATGAATTTTCTTGCGTTGTGATGAAGATATTTGGTTCCGAGCTATGAAGAAGTACGGAGAGTTTTTGTCTCCGGTGTAGAGGGTTTTTGTTGTATAGAAAAGTTGCGTTTTTATTCATTTGTTTCGTCATTTTTTTTATAATGTGAAAGAGAAGGTGAAGAGTCGTATTTATAATAGGGTTTTGGATGTCTGAAAAGTGTAGTGGGTAGGCTAAAAGTTGGTGCACTATAGGTGTGACATGCTACACGTGTCCTATCAAAATATTTTTCATAACGTGGTTTTAAAATTCAATAATTGTATAATGCCACGGTTGCTAGATATGTAAAGATTATTTGACTAATATTGTTAAGCATAGCTAGATTTTAATTAGAGTTTCTTTTTTGTTTGCTTTGTAACATATATAAAATCTGGAAGAAACAAGAATGCTATAATTTGGGACACATTGGCAAACTTTAACAAGAACGTAAAAAACAATTATCCAATGTAATTGACTCACATATACTAAAAACATTTCACTTTCATGCTCCTATATTATAAATAAATCATTAAGATTTTGTGATATAAACACTGAGGGGATGTTTGGTTCAAATCAATAAATGACAATGACAAAGATAATAAAAATAATAAGAAATGCAATGTTATTTTGTTGAGTAATAGTTGATTACCCTCGTTTGAGTATTGTTTTATTTCATTATATTGAATCAACCATAGTCAATAATTATGTTTCTAATTGCTTACTTTTTTTATACCACCAACCAAACATGCCTTTATTTTTATTTTTAACAAGTACTAAAAAAGAAGTTAATTATTATTAGGAAATTATCTAGAAGAAATGAGTAAGGAAACTCTTAATTCAAGTTTCTAAAAGAAGATTAGATTCTGAGTTCACGACGTGGTTGATTTGGAATGGTTGGGTGGACAATTGACTTTACTTCTTTAGAACGTGAGTTACTTGTTTAAGAAGTTTGATGTTTGGTCTATTTTGAATAGTATTAAGTTCGTTACCTCAAAAGTGTTTTTGGTTTTACGTTGGAGACATGTTAATGCATGTGGCAACTCGATAAAACAATCCACATCCCAAAGTTTAGGTCTTTGGATTCATCATAAATTTGTACATTCACGTGGTAGGCTACACACAGTAATAACAAACGATCGATCGACTATGCGGTCGCGATCGAGCCTCTTTTTTGTGGCACAAAATCACCAATCGATCGATCGCCATTTTTGAGAGGTTTGGGTCGTCCAAACGATCTAGATCGTCCCATGTTTTGTGTTTTGCATATTTCGCCCAAAGTTTTTTTTATTTCGTTACTTCCTTTTTTTCAATACATGTGTTTTGTTTTTTAAATTTGGTAGTGTAATGTTAAAATATTTAAATCCTATTTGATACGGAAATGAAAATACATTAAACATTGAATTGAAAATACGAATTACAGATTAATACAAACACGATACGGAAATGAAAATGAAAATAAAAAAATTACAACGAAAAGTCTGAGTTGTAACCCTCGTCGTAAGGATAATCTGCATCTACAAATATGTCCTCTTCATACTCTCTTTCCAGAATGTCAAACAAGTTGTTTTTGCGGTATTCTGCTTCCCTTGCTTCCTGCTCCATACGAGTAGCTTCCTCTTGTGCTTCGTTTTCTTCTATTTCTCTTAATAGTTAATACTTCTTCATCCTGAGCGAGTAGTCGTTGTTGTTCCTCGATTAGTTGAAACGGATTAGCTTGTTGTTCGTCCACCGGTTCCTCGTCCGTTATAAAAATCGGAATGATATCTGTTGGTGGAGTGTTCATCGTGTTTTCGGGAAATTGTTGAGAGAAGTTGTTTTCGGGAAATTGTTGGGAGAAGTTGTTTTCGTTGGGAAATTGTTGGGAGAGGTTTTTTTTGGGGAAATTGTTGGGAGAAGTTTTCTTGAGACGTTATTGAGAATCTGTGATAAAAAAATTTGTGTGTGTGAGAAAAAAAGCAGAGTGTTAGTATATATAGGGAAATTTTGAATTGAAAATTGAATTTGAATTTGAATTTTGAATCCTCCCGCTCGTACTGTAAACCTTTAATTTGAATTTGAATTTTGGTTATCCCGTTCGTACCGTAACCTTTAATTTGAAATTGAATTATTAAATTGAATAGGGTTTGTTTTAAAAATATAAAAAGATAGGGTTTTTTTTGAAAAAAAAAATAATGAAGGTCGCCCTTACTGTGGCAACCAATCGTCTGTAGGTCGCCTGAGAGAGAAAGCTGACGTTGCAGATAAAATGAGGGGGATTGACCCTCATTACTATGTGTAACCTTAAAGATGCTTATAAGACTGAACGTAATAGGACCGATCCATTCGGTCGTTCTACCCTTTTTGCACGCGTTCCCCTCTCCTTCTCCACACCCCCACCACCACCACGAGAACCACAAGGAACGCGTCCCCTTCCCTTTAAATTTGATTCATTTGGTATGTTGTTGGATCAAATGAATTCTTTGGTTTGTGTGTATGCTTTTTGTTCTTATTTAATTTTGTGAGGTATGTTTTTGGTTGTAAGTGTGATCCCCTTACTATTAGCATTTGTTCTATGTTTGGTCTATGAAAGAGAAAAATGATGTGGCAGTGTTGTTTGTGGTCTTATTACTATTAGTCTAACTTATTAAATTTCTTTGTAGGTTAAAACAGATATATGTCTATGTCTTAGCAAAAATTTTATTATTATACTAGGGCTCATAACGGTTTGAAAACTGAACCAACCGACCAAAACTAAACCGAACCGAAAAATGATTTTGCCCAAAACACCAGACCGAAGAGTTTAGTCCAGGTTGGATGGTCGAATACAATGAATCATAAAGGTCGGTTGTGCGTAAGACTGAATTGGGTCTGACCGAACCGAGGACCCATATGAGGAAAATGGTGGACTGAGGACCGGACCAAATGTCTGGTTTTTCCTTTCAGTACAGTCAACAGTCTATTATGCTTAGCCCTATTTGATACTAAAAAAAAGCAACTAACCTATTCCTGTTGAAGATCTTAATCGATTAGTCTTACAACCAACATGACGGGTCTTTGTTATTTTATTTTCATTTTTCAATGTAAGGTTATGAAATGAATAGATAATTAGTGTGCGATGGTATCAAAGACAAGATCTAAACCTCAAACAATAACTTTTTTCAACAATAATCCAAACTAGTTGGCACAGATTACCAACTATAACAATACCCAAACTAATATAAGATCGGATTATTATCTAAATGGTAATAATCAAACGATTACAAAAATAGAACAAAAGATCAAGATGATCTGATTACATAAGAACTAGGAAGGAGAATAGAGCACTATGTGTTTTAGAGAGAGAGTGTGTGAAAGTCAGAATGATAACCCTAATTGGGTTATAAGATTTCTTATATACCTAAGTAAGTTTCATCTTCAACCCTTGAACTTTGAGACTCTTGACACTTTGAGCCATAATGTTCCAAAAGCTTAATCAGCTTTCATCTTCTACAACTTTAGTCCATCAATATTGTATCAGCAAAACTGCAAAAATATAAACACTAGAAACCAACTAATAAGTTGATGAATAAGCAAACATGTCTAGAAACATATTATAAGCACTTATTTTTGCTTATTTGAACATTCCCCCTTAATTCCAAGAAAATGCTTAAGATTTCCCAAATCTTTTATATTGAATTTTGATTTAAGAAAGATCATAAATTGTTCAATTTCATTTAGACAGTTTCTAGTAACAACAATATCATCAACATAGGCGAGTAATGAAATGAATTTTTCCTCTTTAGTTTTAGTAAACAGAGAATGATCATTGACAGATGAACAAAACCATTTTCCTTAAGAACACTAACAAGCTTTTCATTCCACTTTATGGGAGCTTGTTTAAGCCCATAAAAAGATTTTGTAAGTTTGGAAACTTTGTTTTTGTTATTTTCATTTGAGGAATAGTCAAATAGACATCCTCATCTAAATCACCATAGAGAAATGCATTATTAACATCGAGTTGGAAAAGAGGTCACTTATTTTTAACAGCTAAAGCAATAAGCAATCTAACAGTAGACATTTTTTCACAACATGAGAAGAGGTTTCATTAAAATCAATACCTTATCTTTGGCTAAAACCTTTAGCAGCTAATCTAGCCTTATATCTTTCAATTTCACCAATAGCCCTTTGTATTTAATTTTCTAGATCTATTTATAACCAATAGGTTTTCTATTGATAGGTAGACCAGTAATTTCAAAAGCATTGTTTCTATATGAAGCTCCTATTTCTAAATTCATAGCATCATCCCAATTAGAATCACGAATAGCTTCATCATAACATGTAGGTTCAACACTTTTAATTAGACTAGCAGCAAAGCAGTAATTATCAAAACTCATATCAGAATAATTCACAACCCTTTCAACACCATACTTAACTTTACCATCAATAATAAAATCATTTAAGCTTTTAGGCAGTTTAGTAGGTTTATAAGACTTTCTAGTAGTATTGACTGGCAAGTCATCACTTTCAATGTTAACTTTAGAAATATCACCAAAATCACAAACATGGTCTGTTTCATTAGAAACATTGCCCTCAGAGTGTGTATTTTCATCTTTGAAAGTTGCATCAGAGGTATAATCATTCTCATTAAGAGAATTCACATCTGAGCCATCAACACAAAAAGACACTTTCCCTTCATCATTGGGTCTTTTATGGTTTTCTGTGTCAAAAAACTTATGTAATCTAAATCTTTTGTTGTTTCAGTTTCAAAGATTTGTTATTTTTTTCAAATTATTTTTCATTTTGAAGGAAAAACAGTTTCATAAAAATTTATCAGATGGATGTAAAGACGGCATTTCTGAACGGAGATCTTAAAGAAGTCGTCTACGTCAGCCAACCTGAAGGATTTGTGAATCAAGAGCATCCTACTTACGTTTATCGTTTGAAGAAGGCTCTTTACGGTTTAAAGCAAGCTCCAAGGGCATGGTATGATACACTGTCAAAGTTTCTTCTATCTACCGGATTTAGCAAAGGAGCAGTTGATCCAACATTGTTCACCAGGAAGTCAGGCAAACATTTAATTCATGTTCAAATTTATGTTGATGATATTATCTTTGCCTCGACTGACCCCAATGAGTGTGACCGTTTTTCAAATGAAATGAGTTCAAAATTTCAAATGTCAATGATGGGACAAATGTCATTTTTCTTGGGACTACAAATTTCGCAAAGTCCCGGAGGCATTTTCATAAATCAATCTAAATATGCAACTGAGATCTTAAAGAAATTTGGATTTGATTCAAGTGACCCTGTTGACACTCCCATGATTGATCGAACCAAACTAGATGAGGACCACTCAGGGATCATGATTGACCAAACGAAATATCGTAGTATGATTGGATCCCTGATGTACCTCACTGCTAGTAGACCAGACATCTTGTTCGCTGTTTGCATGTGTGCTAGATACCAGGCTAAGCCTACTAAAAAGCACCTTGAAGCGGTTAAACGGGTCTTTCGGTATCTCCAAGGAACCATCAATATGGGTCTCTGGTACCCGAAGGACACCGGTATGTCACTAACAGCCTATGCAGATGCTGATCATGCAGGGTGTCAAGATACTCGTCGAAGTACATCTGGAGGTGCTCAGTTTTTGGGTGATAAGCTTGTGAGCTGGTCTTCAAAGAAGCAAATGAGTACTTCTATTTCCTCTACAGAGGCTGGATACATAGCCATGTCATCTTGTTGTGCTCAAATCTTATGGATGAGATCTCAATTATCTGACTATGGCTTTGAATTCAACAAAATCCCTCTGTACTGTGATAATAAAAGTGCTATTGCTCTCTCATGCAACAACGTTCAACACTCAAGAGCAAAGCATATCGACATTCGACATCATTTCATCAGGGAACAAGTGGAAAAAGGTGTGGTGGAACTATATTTTGTGAGGTCTGAATACAAGTTAGCAGACATCTTCACCAAAGCTCTTCCAAGAGAACGTTTTGAGTTTATTCTTCCACGACTTGGCTTGAAAAGTCTTCAACCAGAAACACTCAAACGTCTTCAGGAGGAAGACGAGGAGTAAAAGGTTTCCTTCATCTATCTCTTGTAAATATCTATTCAAAAAAAAAAAAAAAAAAAAAAAAAAAAGAAAAAAGAAAAAAAAAAGAAAATTGTCATTTTGTTATGTTTTTTTCGGTTCGACAATATCTACGGTCTTTGTGTTGTCATTCAAAGAATGACACGGGACTTTAGATGTTGTTCGAATTCTTAAAAAAAAAAAAAAAAAAAAATCAAAAATTATTTTTGGGAGAAAGAGAAACAATGGTTTATTGTCATCTCAGGCAGTAACCCGCTTTTTAAAGAAAGAACAGAGCCATACTTTATCATGTTTTCAAAATTCCATGCTCTGATTCTATAAACCTTTATCAGATGAAAACTAACTATTTTGAAAAATAACTCGGACTCTATTTTTGATAATCATCTGGACTTATTTGTCAAAATATCAATCTCTCAATCAACAACCTATGTCATTGATTGAGGGGGAGAATGATTTCAATTAAATTAAAAAGTTATTTGGAATTAAATTGTTTTCAAAAGATATTCATGCATGTTTTACCAATGGAGTTTAAAGTCTTTAAATCCGATCCTTATCAGTTAAAACGCTTTCATAATCAAGTCACAATTCCCCTTAAAAGCTTTCAAAATCAATTGAAATCAATAAGAGATCACAAATCTCAAATGATTTGATAATTGTGATCGGGGGAGAATGTGTGATTTAAATTGGATTTAAACTGATAATTCGGTAAATGGTTTTATAAGGATGTACATGCTATCCTCCCCACATGTGACAAACGATTTCAAATTTTCCATGCACATGTTGAGGGGGAGCATCTATCTTAAACCTATGATTTGAAACGTGATCACTTATCTCAATGTGCAGGTTCCCTCCAGTATGTGCAAAACCCTCTTTCAAACTTAGAAGCACATATTGAGGGGGAGCAAAATCATGAAAACCTCATCCTTCCCGAAAATGTTTTATCTACTTGATTCGATTTGGGAAGTGATGTTGATATCTTTTAGAAAATGGTAATCAAAGAAGTTAATTCTTCCTCTTGCCTCCGTGTGCAAAACGATTTCAAACATTTGATGCACATGTTGAGGGGGAGCACTTGTTCTAAAAATATCAACAACAATTCAGGTACAAAATGTTTTGATAATATATCACAAGTATCTGGATTGATTTTCAAATGGTTTTTCAATTGGTTTCAATGGCAGATGAACAATACCAAATAGACCGACCAACTTTACTTTATGTACGGTGATATAAGGATGATAAGGTTAGGTATGTGTTCCCATGATCCGCCAGAACCGGAAGGATCTACCCAGGAACTATCCACTAGTTAGTGTAGAGTTCTTAGGTATGATGATAAAAGGAGAAAAATGAGATATGGGAAGAGTGCGGACTGAGACTGAGCTAGTACTGGAATAAACCCAACAAGGTTCTAGCTATGAAGTCTCGGTAAGCACTGAAGGGGTTGAAGAATTAAAAAGAATTGAATGAGAAAATGGTGAAAACAAATAGCCCTCCATTTATTCAACCTTAGGGCAGAAACCGGGTTCAATTCATATGCTACTGATGGTAACATCGGTATTGAAGACAAGACGTCATGGACCCAGTGATGCACTGCACTTCAACTTTCCAAACCACTCAAGTTCCTCTTAAAAGGACTTGTTTCATTCTCACGGGGAACCGACATTATCTATCGACTTTCTCTTAGAGATTGTTGATATTGAAGAAGGAGACCCTCTCCCTAGTCTCCGGCACAGGATCCAAATATGCACAAATTGAGTTTAGAGCCACGAGATCATCAATAAATCTCATTAGGACACTTTCAAATGAAGACTCTCTGTTTCACATAATGTGGAAAGAGAGATTATATCTTGAGTCCTACGCATTATCCTTGTGGTATTGCCAGAACATCTGAGTGATGTGTTATCATATTCACAATGAAGATGGAAAGCCTTCTGGAGTCAACATCAAACAAGCTCCTGGTAGGTGGCATGTGAGATCTATTATATAGATCAACCATGTGACAACTGAACAGAAATAATGGGGCGATTCAATCTCTTGAATCAATCCTAGTTCAGGTTATGGATTGACGGATACCTTTGAAAAACCGGTCTTTGTGCTTAAAAACTCTTTTCTATAGCACATCGACCGTGTACTAATTTTTCAAATCAAAAGGTGTTTTTATGATTGATAATTGTTTTTCAATAAAACCTTCGTTGTATTGCAAAAACAATTTCTATTGAGAAATACACGATTGCTTTTCAAATCTCTTTTCATCAATCAGTAGACTTAAATTCGCTGGTTCACTCACTCCGTGTTGTCTTCTTTGAGACGTTCCGGTTTGAGAACAGCTAGAGCAGCTGCGAAACCCTGTCAAGGAAATTCTTCAGAATTTTACCTGATCACAGGCAGTACTTGTACTGATCAACGGGGAACCGTGGGCCGTGTACCTCAATTCAACTAAAGTGGTCAAAGACACTTTTGTACGCTTTATTGCTAACTGTTGTATGCAGGTACGCCTGACGTTTGCAGCTGATCAGAATGAAGCGGTCATTCCATAGCCGCATGCTCACACAATACATTCATCACTCAAGAAATCATGATAAGTGCATCAATGACTCTGATATTTTCACTCCATGCTTCTGCTACGCTGCTGCCAATATCATGAATCAACTAAAGCTTCCGTTACTCTGATAAGAAGATATCATGATTCGAATGTGAGCATGTCGGTCCGAAAGTCACAACATCACATAATACCAACACCACAATGGATGTCTCAGAGATTTTTGTTAGCTGTTGATCTCAAAAGCTGGCATAATGTTATTATCACGTGGATCAGTAAAAGACCTCCACTTGGATTAACCAAACATGCAATGAGTGAAATCAATGACTACGAGCTTCGGAGCAAAGTACTACATCAAGAATACAAGAACAATTGTTAATGTAATATCTGTTTGTATTCAATGTAATTTTAGTTTATGTTTGAGGTGACCTCCCTTAGGGGGAGATTGTTAGGAATTAGAAATTCCAGGTATTAAAAGAGTTGGTCACCTCAAGTATATGTAATCGTTAGAATGCTCGTAGTCATAGTTATTTTATGTTAAGTAGTATTTAGTAAAGTAACACCGTGGAGGACGGACGGGTCTTTACCCACTGTATGCCTGATCCACAGCCCGTTGTGTGGCGTTTTATGTAAGACTATAAATACTCTCTACCTCTCAAGGTAGAGAGTTGGAGCTCATAATAATATCTTTCACTTTCTCTCACTAAGTTCCCTAAACCTCTAACTTTCTCTCTCTAGAATTCCACTTATACGCCCACTTTGTGTTATGGTTTGATGTGTATGTGAAATCCAATATCTTACACACACTGAGGGTCATCAATTTTAGCAATAGTACCCATAAGCTCAATGGTTTTAGCAACCCTTTTCATAACAAGCTCACTACTAAAATCAAAGTCCATACTAGCAGGCCCACCAGTAATTTAACACCATGCAAAGGTCGGGCAATATTTGGCGGGAAAACACCCGCAAACCTGATATAGTGTCTTCCTTTGGCCAAAAAATCTCAGTTTTATCAACATTGAGGTGCAAACCGCAACGAGGTCCATCCACTATAATAAGCTCTAAAACCTTCCCCACGACTAGAGTATCTCCAATTAATAGTGCCATCATCCAGATACCAAGCTTGAAACGAAAGGCTAAAAGAGTCTATAATCTTGCATACCAAAGGATGTAACACTAAGGCAAAAAGCAAAGGTCCAAGCGGATCACCTTGTTGCACACCTTGGTGCGACCATAAGGTGTGCTCCCCATAATATAATCTAGCTGGGCTGGAGTAACAAAATTCCACACAACGTGAAATAGCAGGACAACGAAGGCGAACCTCCTGTAACATAACCTCGCGATCCACAAAATTGAAGGCGTTTTTGAAATCCACAAAATCGAAAGACCCACATCATCTCCATGGTCTTCAATCAACTGATTCACGGCATGAAGAATAGCCTCTCCTCCTCCAGATACCCCAACACCAAACTGTAGATCATTTAAATATCCATCCAAAGATTGGCCAATCACAGCAGCACTAACCTTGAATACCAAACGCCTCCAAACAGTCCCCACAGCAATAGGACGGATACCACCTCCTGGCTTGACTAGCGGTGTGAGAGGAGCACTAGCAATATACTCACCCAATTCCCTAAGGCATTTTCCACCAAGAAAAAGATTCACCACTTGGGTGATAGAAGCAACTAACTCATCAGAAATAGCCACGGCAACACAACTTAAACAATCCAAAAGGTGTTGGGCACGTAAACCATCCCGACCACAAGACGTACCACGGGGGAAACTCTTAATCATATCAAGAACCATAACAGGAGATGCAACGAGGTGATGATGATCAATAGGTATATGCGGCAAAGAGGGAGCATGTTAGGCGATATCCTAACCCTTCCCTCCTTAATCGTTTTTTTCAATCAAATTGGCCTTAAACTTGGATTCTTTGCATCATTCTTACTTTGTTCTGATTAACATCATTGTTAATTTGTCCTAGTCTGAACTTTTGCAACGTTTCTTGTGTTTTAGGGTTATTTTTTTTGAATCATTTTTTCTAGGGTTTTGGTAATCGTTCTTTGGTTTTCTGCTACGTGGGCTGCTACGATCATCCTTGCTTGGTATTAATATCCTTGCTGGTCTGTTTTTAATCGTATTTAACTTGATTGATCATGGGAGCTGGTTAGATTATGGTGCGTATCGCTTCAAAACCCTAACTTTTTTAGTTAGGGTTTCGTTTTATTTGTATTAACTGTTCGCGTGTGGTTTGTAATCCGATTGGTTGTGGTGTTTGTTTGGTTGGTTTGTGGGGTTTTAGAGAGATGGAGAAAGGTTTTCTTAACAATGATAATTCTGCAGCGAATAAGGTTAAGGATAAGGTTGTTTTGGATGATTTGGAGCAAGGCCATGATACCTCTGTTTCTGATTCGGCCTCAAATGTTTCAAAACAGCCTAATGTGGAGCAATTGATTGCTAATGCGCATAAGAACTTTGATGAAGCAATGAATAAAATTGATTGTGATATTGCTAAGATGGCGTCATCTTCTGATGTGAACAATTCGAGTGGTATTGGGCTTCAATCTAAGTCGAATGGTACTAAAGTTTATTCAGCAAATACTCCTCTGTCGAGTTTTGATGTAGCTATGCAATCCCAGATGTATGGTACTAAGCATAGTGTTACTTCTGATCCTAATGCACCTAAGGTTGTTACTACTAGTGGTAATGGAGTTAAGTCGGTTTCTTACGCGGGTGTTGCTTCTATGAATCCCAGAAACACGTGTCTAATTTTCGGAGGTTAGAATGCAGCAAAAAGAAGGATGATGTTGACCTTTCAGTCCCAATGAAAGTGGTGGAAGAGGTGAACATGAGGTTTGAGAATACTCTTTACGGATACTTCATTGGTCAACGTCTTGCTTTTCCTGTTGTTGACTATTATGTTCGCAATACGTGGGCTAAGTATGGTTTACAAAAGGTTATGATGAACGCTAAGGGATTCTTCTTCTTCAAGTTTAATTCGAAAAAAGGCGTTGATGATGTTCTTGATAATGGTCCTTGGTTGATTCGTAATGTTCCTATTATTCTTAAACCATGGACATTGAACACCAACTTGCTTAAAGAGGATTTGACTAACATTCCGGTGTGGGTTAAATTCCATGATGTTCCTTTAGCTATGTTTTCTGATGACGGGCTCAGTCTTCTTGCTACATTGATTGGTACGCCCAAAAGGTTAGATGCTTTTACTAGTCAAATGTGCAAAGAATCTTGGGGCCGTAGTAGTTTTGCTAGGTGTATGATTGAAGTGAAGTCTGATGAGGTTCTTAGGGACAGCCTCGCTGTCGAGATTCCTTTACTTGATGGTACGGGTTCGACTATTGAGAAGATCCGTGTTGAATATGAATGGAAACCGCCTAGATGTGAGAAATGTCGGGTATTTGGACATACTTGGTGGATTGTCCTAAGGTTGTGATTCCGACTGCTCAACCTCATAAGGACGTAAGTGATGGTTTCCAGACTGTTAACAATAAGAAGAAGGGAAAGCAAGTTGGGCCGAATCCGGGTCGAGGAGGTTCTACTAAATCTGTGGTGGGCAAGCATTTAGAATATCGGCCCAAAAAGCCTCCGCCAGAACCCAAGAAAGTAAATGTCGGTAAGACGATGGCTTCTAATGTGGCTAGTTTGAGTGGAACCAGGATCACTACGTCTAATCAGTATGATGCTCTTAATATGGACGATACAGATGTGGATACTGGTCGTACAATGGAGGTTAATGAGGATGAGTCGATTAAGACTGGTTCTACATCACATGTTCCGCTTGTGAGTGATTCTATGGGAACAATAGATGTTGGTTCTACTCCCATAGTTGAGAAAATTGGTAAGCTTGAAAAACTAATTATTGATGGGAAAGCTATTCTTGTGGATGATGATGGTCAACCTATTCCGTCTACCTCTTCTACTAAGAGAGCTAACCCTTTTTCTAAAGTGGGAGAGATTGAGGTGTCTGATTCTGAAGATGAGGTTGTTGCTAACCCATTTGATGAGTCTGCTAATATATTTGGTGGTGGCCAAGAGTTTGAAGATGAGTATGATGAATATGACTTCGATGACTATGCAAAGCAGTTTCGTGATCTTCCTGGGAATTTGGATGCCTTTAATGCCATGTATGGCACAAAGTTTCAAGGTCCTAGGAAGTAATCTTATTTCGTTGTGTCATTTGTTATCATTTGAGTAGTGGTTTGTTTTCTTGTTTAGAAAATAGGAAGTATCTTGTTATGTAAGCTCTATGCCTATGTAACGGGCTGATATATGGGATTTCACTCATATACATTGTACTTAAACGTTTATTTGGTTAATATATTTACCAGGGTGCAGGATTACTCCCCTTTACCCAAAAGAGGGAGCATGTTTGAAAGGGTGCTTAGCCTTTAGGTCTTCAAGAGTAGCATCATTATATGGAGCAACACCAGAAGAAGAAAGAACTCTGACAGCCGCCGTATAAAGGCCATCACAAATCTTCTCTTACATTGCTTGACAGCCGCCGTATTATTATTATTATTATTATTATTATTATTATTATTATTATTATTATTATTATTATTATTTTTTATTAAAAACTCATAGGATTACAAAAGATTAGTGGAGAGCCTCGAAACCAACTGAGCCCCCACACCTCTAGCAATGGTAAAACCAATCATATATATATATATATATATATATATATATATATATATATATATATATATATATATATATATATATATATATATATATATATATATATATATATATATATGTATGTATATATATATTATATATATATATATGTATGTATGTATATATATATATATATGTATGTATATATATATATATATATATATATATATATATATATATATATATATATATATATATATATAAACATCACTTTATTAAAAATTTATAAGATTTACAAGAAATTAAAGGGAATCCGAGATACTATCTAAGCTCCCACTCCTCTAGCTATAGCAAAACAAATCCTACTATAAATATTGGTAGCAGCACGTGCCCCAATGTCTTGAGTAACAGAGAACTTTTGGATCCGCTTTAGGAAGGTCACAACATCCTTCTCAAGTTCCCCAAAAGAAGAGAATGAGAAGGGGAGAAACTCATATCCAATATCCGCGCATTTAGCCTCATACTTGACACGTTTACGTTATGCGGCCTCAATCACCGCATGACCAGGTACAAAATTAGCCATACCAGTCTGCGTCAGGGGCGATTATTATTAATTATTATTTTTATTTTATTTTTTATTTTTTTAATTGAAAAAAATGTACAAAATCGAAACCGACAAAAACCGAAATAAATATGCAAAACCGAAACCGAACCCAAAAAGATCGTTTCGATTCGGTCCAGTTTCAGTCGATTTGTCGGTTCGAATCGGTTCTCGGATGGATTTGCTCAGCCTTACTTTGAGCCATAATCTTCCATATGCGTAACCAGCTTTCATCTTCTACAGCTTTAGCCCCTCAATATTATATCAGCAAAACTAGAAAGACACAAACACTAGAAACCAAAGAATAAGTTGATGAATAAGCAAACATGTCAAGAAATAGATTATAAGCACTTATGGTTGCCTATTATATTGCGTTTTCAATATTCAATCCACATTCCAAATTACCTATTTTAACAAAAAGTATAACTTATGGGAGAGTTTGGTCATGCATGCACCGGCCAAACGTGGTTTTTAAAAGGGGACTTATTTTGATATTCTTTTCAATAGCCTTTTGTGAAAAGTATAATTTTTTGTAAAAGAGGGACTGATTTTGAATATTCTAAACGAGTATTAGGACGTGTTTGGCACCTTAGCTTTGACGTTTGACTGGAAATTTTAACGTTAAGCTGAAGCAATAATGGAAAAATAAAGTTGGTCGCAGTGATAATTACGTGACATAGTTTTTATGTTTCTGTTTTGTTTTTCTTATTTTATTTTTCTTTCACTTAAGTAGAAATTTATGTTCCGGTAAATAGACGGAAATCAATGTCGAGAATGCATGCATGCATATAGATGTTTAACTGGGGAAAAAAATGAAAACTAGTGGTAAAAAAACGTGCGTAGATACATTTTGTAATATTTAAATGATGAATACGTTGCATATGTGTGTATTTTCTTTACGATGTTGTAGACAGGTGTGCCTGAGTTTATTGTCATAGTTAACTTAGCTAATTTCGATATAAAAATATCACGAACTTAAAAAGCAAAAATACGAATTGAAAGAACATATAAACTATAGCTCTTAAAGAAAAAGTACACATAAAAATAAAAATCTTTGGAACACTTGTCACCTTTTAAACTACTGCAACACAAATTGGATGAAACAGAAGACCAAATCATATATGCTATTGGCAGTTGGAGGTTATGTTCCATTTTCTTAAATATTATTACTAGTAGATTAGAAAAAGGGGTTTTCTAACATGGTAAGCACACCAAAAAGACGGTGGGACTTACGAAAAATGACGTCCGAACCCACATATTTTATTTAAAAAGTGTATTTTTTTGGGTCCAAACGTCCTTTTTCGTAAGTCCCGCCGTCATTTTGGTGTGCTTAACATGTACCCGGGGCACATGTTAGAAAAAACCTTACAAAAATAAGAAAATCATCAACTTAGCAAGTTTGGAAAAGAGGGGACAATTGTTAAAATATTTATGGGAAATAAAATAAATGATATGATATCGATCATCACAAAATATTTAAAATTTAACAAGTACGTGGCAAAATAAGCCATTATCCATAAATATTGATGAAGAAAAAAGTCTACAGGTTTGTCTGAGGTGTAGTTGACTTTTTCAAACTAGACCCTTTCAAAGTTTCAATAATTATTTGATTTTGGAAGTTAACTAATTTTCTTCGTTTTTTAACCTACCAGGATTAATTTCGGCTTGACAAAAAGAATTAATAAAATAATGTTCTTCCATAAATAACTTAACAATATGTGTCGTGCTTCTGTCATGCTATAGCTATATCATATTCAAATTATCTATTTTGTGAATGATATTTAATGATGTATTTTGTGATTGATAAATTTTATTTAATTGCATTATGTAAATAAAGAATTATGTAAAGGTTTGTAAGAGGAAATACATCTTAAAATGAATCATGTAGCTAAGTTTCATTTATGTGGAGAAAAAGAGCACAAATGCAAATTAGTCATCATATTGAATTTTTCTATGTTTATTTCATTTGGTAATTAATTCTGTGATACTATTATGCCAATAAGTCATAATAGTGACAATGCAAATTAGTTCAATAGTTCAACAATCAGAAATTCGCTAAAATAACACGTTTGAGCATTCCCAAGACATGTTCAACTGAATTATTGGGTATATTCGACATGATGGGATCGATCACCAAAAAATATATATTTGTATTGTGTTTTTTATTCGCGCTACGCCCTATATAGTTTCACTTCATTAGTCCACAAAACGTATTTATAAAAAACATTAGTTTCTTAATGGAAAGAAAAAATCAATCATAAGTATATATCATCATACAAGACTTCAATTCGATTACATCCTCTCACGAGGATGAGGTAACATCGTCATTGTCGTATATGCTATAATCATATGTTATAGACTTATGGCGGCCTGCTACGTGTGGTTTTCTCAATAGCCCGAGTACGATAATAAATACAGAGTAAGACATAATGCATGTGTAGTTGTTTGATTTGTAGGGGTCGCATGTTCAAATAAAAGGTATCCAAAATGGTTTAGTTCTCAGTTTGATTTGTAACAATAGCTTTATTCGCAACATGATTACGTACTTGTTTCAAACAATAACGTGTGCACAAAGAAAGTTAATATTCTTTATGACATTTGGAAGTTAAAAAATGGGTATACAAGTTAGGCGTTATTTGTATTAGGGGCTTTTACATATATGTCCTTGCCTAAATGAAAAATTACATATATATCCTTTGAATGCATTAAAAGCATTGTACTTTATGCATAAAAAACTAGTACAAAGGACATATATGTAATTATTCATTTAGGGAAGGATATACATGTAATTCTCCCTTTGTATTAAAGCAAACATTGAATAATATTGACTTTAAAGGAAAAATGTGTGCTTAAACCTGATTGATGCACACCAAGCATATTTGTGGTACCCATTTCACGTTCTGCTCTTAATAAGCCTTATCTTATGACAGAGGTTATCATAACTTTTGAAATGATATGAAAGTTGGGCGAGTCAACTTTTAAACACTTTGATCTTTCATAAGATATAGGAGTCATGATAGGTTATACACTATACACATTTCCGTCTCTCGGGAAGTGCAATCGGTGCTATTGCACAAGGCCATCGCTTGACGAGAGCTACAAAATTTCATGCACTTCTATTATATATATACACTATATGAGGCTTGTGTTTAATTAGTTTACTGTGTGTATGTGTGTGTGTTTAAGGGTTTTATTTTTGGTAATGGCACGACGCCACTGAAAACCATAAGATGGCTCGGATGTCTATACACCTTGTCTAATAAAACCAACAAGACGCTAAAAGAGAGCGTGCATGGTGAAGCTATAATGACCCAACTCTTACACTCTTTAACATTCACCATATACAAGGCATGACAGGTTATACTATACGCTTCATGCATGCATGCGCGTTGATATTATATACCAGAGACGGACGTATAGGATTTCTGAAAAGAAATTGCAAAAACTCTTTTATTATATGTACGTTCTAAAGTTGCACTATAAAGATTTTCTTTACCTAAACTAAAGTTAACATCATAAAAAAGAAAGTAGCACAAAATATTATCAGAGTTGCATGTACTTAAAAAGTCACTTTCGCGAAAACTTTTACTTTTCATGACTTAAAAACAAACGGGAATGTGTCACACCCGGTTCAATCCAAGTGGGTCTGTCCATTCATGCTTATGTTATACTTAACGAAAATACTAAGGGAGAGTAAAAGCTATAGTTAGTTAGGAAGCTTTACCATAATCGCATCGCCATATATTTGTATATTTTTTTTTTTGAAAAGCAGAATATTATTTCAAACCCCAACAAAGAAAATACAAGAGACCTGTGACAGAAACACAGGAGATTAACCACACAATTCACCAACAATACAACAAAAAAGAACCCACCACATGAGATATATGGTGCAAGTAAAATGTTAATGGTCCACCAATACTACTAAACCCACCCCACCATCAGTAGCCACACAGAAAATCAAAATCCACGAACTACACGCGCAACACACATAAAAATCACACACCATCAGCAACAATTCGAACACAATTATATGGTCTCTCGAGCCAAATATCCCACTGCAAGTTCCACATCTTTGACCTCCTATTGATCCATTCGAAGGCCTTTAGTTGTATGTCCGTGAACAATTTTGACCCGTTCTCCATCTTCCCCTTAAAAACCTTCATGTTCCTACTTTTCCAAATAAAGTACACAGCCACCAACAGCACCGCGTGCCATAAAACTTCTGCTTCCTTACCCAACGAGCTCCCCCCCGGATGATGTAATATATCCTTTATAGTAAAGGTATCCACTAGAAATATATTTGTATATTTATTTGGCATATAACGTATCAAGTTTTATAGCTTCTTTTATAAAAAAATTTTAACGATAGCTAACTGTCTTACAGTTTTTACACCATAAATTTATCTCACATGTCTTAAGCGGTACTTAAACCTATAATAATTTGATTAAAAAGTTTCTCACACAACTTAAGATACTATTAGGACACAAGCCCCATAACCTACACTTCCTTGGTTTCGGATACTACAACATGGTAATTACAAAAACGACTGCAAAAAATGCAATTCGTTTGCTACACGTAAAATAATATTATCATTTTAAAAACTCCTCATACAACTCATTTTAAAATACTAATTCATCTACTAATATCAAAGTCAACTAAACTTAAACGTACAAATACAATGAACCATGCATAATTAACTATTTTTATGGTCGTAGATAGATAACACATTTACCCTTTCGACATGACTTAACATATAAATAAACTTGTCGTCTTACAAAGGTCTTGTGGCTTCATGTGCTTGAGGCACGTTTTTGTTTTCAAACAACCATCACTTTCTTTAACCTAACAATGTTATTATAACCCTATAAAATATATCTTACTACAATTAGTCATTTTGGACACGTTGATACCCTTTACAAATAAAAATGTTTATCAAATGTTTTATTTTCTCTTAAGGAATGTCATAATAATATAATGGGTGAAGGCTGAATATACGTAACAAACTTTTCTCAAATTACCCAATATACGTAACATACTTATTTTAATCTCCACATACGTAATATACTTTCAAATCTTTACCAATATACGTAATATTGACAGGTTACCACTTTAAAAAGTTACAATAATGGTCTCTGCCGTTTGAGTTGGCTTTCACCGTTAGTCCTTTGACATTTTTTCACTTAAAAAAGTTACAGTAATGGTCCATGTGGTTTGCTTTGACTTTCACCGTTAGTCCTTTGACTTTCATCTTTTTCATACACGTTTTTATACACGTTTTTAAACATGTTTTTACACACGTTTTTATATACATTTTTTTACACTTTTTTATACACTTTTTTTACACGTATTTATACACGGTTTTATGTACGTATTTTTACACGTTTTTATACACGCTTTTTAAAAACGTTTTTATATACGTTTTTTACACAATTCTATGCACGTTTTTATATACGGTTGTATATACGTTTTTCACACGTTTTTATACACGTTTTTTTACACGTTCTTTACACATTTTTATATACATTTTTACATGTTTTTATACATGTTTTTTACACATTTTAATACACGTTTTTATGCACATTTTTATACACGGTTTTATGTACCTTTTTTTGCACGTTTTTATACATATTTTTAAAAAACGTTTTTATATACGTTTTTTACACGATTTTATGCACGTTTTTATACACGATTTCATATACGCCTTTTACACGTTTTTATACAAGTTTTTTACCGTTTTTATACACGTACTTTACACACGTCTTTATATACATTTTTTTACATGAATACATGCACGCTTTTATACACAGTTTTATATACGTTTTTATACACGTTTTTTACACGTGTATAAAAACATGTATAAAAATGTGTGTGAAAAACGTGTATAAAAATGTGCAAATAACATGTATAAAAACGTGTAAAAAATGTATATAAAATCGTGTGTAAAAGCGTGCATAAAATCGTGTAAAAAACGTATATAAAAACGTGTGTAAAAAGGTGTATAAAAACGTGTATAAAACATGTAAAAATCATGTATAAAAATGTGCATGAAACAGATGAAAGTCAAAGGACTAACGGTAAAAGTCAAATCAAACCAAAGGGACAATTATTATAACTTTTTTAAGTGAAAAAATGTCAAAGGACTAACGGTGAAAGCCAACGCAAACGTCAGGGACCATTATTGTAACTTTTTAAAGTGGTAACTTGTCAATATTACGTATATTGGTAAAGATTTGAAATTATATTACGTATGCGGAGATTAAAATAAGTATGTTACGTATATTGGCAAATTTGAGAAAGTTTGTTACGTATATTCAGCTTTCACCCTAATATAATTAAGAAAGTTTTAAATAACAATATTTAAGTAAAAGATGGGCCAGTAAATATAAATAAATTATTTTGTTCAGTGCAATTTAATATTACATGTCTTCTAATGACCAGCCAATTTCTTTTATGGGGACATATTAAAGTGACATACTTAGATTAATTTACTAATGTGTGAGTTTATATAAATTAATTGATATTAGAAGGTTTAAATATTGAAGAGGTACAAGTGTGCTAATAAACATACGTAATCAAAACTATAGATGTCGTTTGGATGCCTAAAAGGGATGTTAAAAATATCTGATTTTATCTTAAAGTAGAGTCTACTTGATTAGTTATTTTAATACAAGTTTGTTGCTTGAGGATAATTGTGTTTAAAGTATGTACGTGTTGGTTTAATAGAAGTTTGTTGCTTGAGACATGTTTTAAGAAATTATTGCAAGCTTGATTTGGAACTAGAAGTTGTTGTGAAACAGGCTACATGCATGTACTTAAAGCCAAGGTATACGTTACACGTAAAGTTAGGACGCGTAAAGTTATATTCAATTGGAGAGGTCGATGCAGTTGTTTGTATCGTTTGGTTTTGGTTATATAATTTGTTGTCTTTCTAAAAAAAACGTAAAGTTTAGGATTTGTTGTTTGGTACAAAAACTCAACAAGTTCTGTCATATGTTTTAGTTCACATTCTAGTTTGAGACTTAATTCACTTTAATTAGGATAACAACGAAACTAGCTTGATTTGATTGATTATTTGTTCGATTGTGTTTTACATGTTGGTTTCGGTTTAGCTATGAAGTGACACACACCTTTCTGACCCGAAATCTTTGCTTAAAGTCATTTGGCTAATATGTTAAAGCTGTGATACTTTGTGTAACACAATCAATATTGTGAAACCGAGTAAACTTGATGATGAATATGGGCAATATCGATATACTTAGTATTTCTAGAATTATTTGTTGATATTATGTTTACTATTGGAGGTCTTGGTCCACATGTGTCGATGGGCCGAGATCTATAATCTTTAAATAATTGTGACCTACAGAAGAATTAAATTATTTAACACATACAACTCAACATATTCCTCATTTTCTTAATATTATTATTACCCGTATATAGCTGTGGCGATATATAATCGCGTCAATATGTGTGCAATATATATATATATATATATATATATATATATATATAATGTGAAACAAATGAGAATAAAAAAAGTTAATGATTTTTAATTGAGTATTTAAATATTTAATAAATTACATTTTCTTTTATAAATAACGATGTTTTAGTCTAACAACAAAGTTTGTCTTCCATAAACCACCTAACGGACTAGCAAAAATTGTCACATAACTTTTTATTTATTTTCTCATGGCAAATTTGCTCAAAATGTAGCAGTGCAATTGTAAATTTTATTAAACCTATCGGATAATGTGTGGTGTAGAGGCTGGCGTTGCTATTTATTTCTAAAAGTGCCCATAACTTTATTACTATATATACTAAAATAGGGCTGCTCAAACGGACCGGACGGACCGGACCGACCGACAAAACCGACCGGACCGGACCGAAACCGACCGGACCGATGGACCGGCGGTCCGGTCTCGGTCTAGGATTTTTGCCGGATTCGGTCTCGGTCCGGTCCGGTCCGGACCCAAAACCGGCGAAAACCCGAAATTTAGCCTTGTGGACCGGACCGACCGACAAAACCGACCGGACCGGACCGGACCGGACCGGACCGACCTCATTCGGTCTCGGTCTCGGTCCGGAGTTTTTGCCGGATTCGGTCTCGGTCCGGTCCGGTTTTCGTCGGTCCGGTCCGGTTTTAGACCGATGAGCACCCTTATACTAAAACACAGGATCTAAAGTTTTGCAATTCACGCATTTAATGCAAAGTTTGTCAAATTGGCGGAAACAGCCCATGAGGTTTAAGTGTCGTTGCAAAGTAAGTCCTTTAACATTAATAATCTTTTGCAACTTGGCAAAAACAACCCCTGAGGTTTAAATGTCGTTGCAAAGTAAGTCCTTTAAGCAATCCCGCTGCATCGCGCGGGTTTTCCAACACTCGTTTTGCTTATTTCTTGAATCTAATCTATGTTTCACATCAATCATTGTCGGGACATTATTGATGCTTATATATCTTGATAACGTTTAATGAATAATTACGATGACCATCGTCAAATTTGTCTTTTTGGTCTAGTCGTGTCTCATCAGTCGTAAATTAACTAACACGTAGCAACATGCTTGATGTAACCAGGGGCGGAACTACATGGTGAGTATGAGGGCGGTGCCCTCCACGATTCGTAAAAAATAAAATAAAATCATATTTTAGTGTTAAAAAATAATTTACAACATTTTATTAAAGTGTACCCCCTCATAAAATCAAATTGCCCCCCACCTTGAAGCCAAACAATGTAAAAACCTTAGATCTCTATCTTAATTTTTAAAAATGTCAGTTTTTAATGTAAAAAAAAATTAATGACCTTTTTATTAAAGTGTATCACGAATTTTATCAAAAAAAAAATTTTGCCCCCCGTCTTCTAAAATTCTGGGTCCGCCACTGTGATTAGGGGTGTTATTCGGGTTGACCCGATCGGTTCGGGTCAACTCGGGTCGGGTCAACTCGGGTCAAGCCTTAAAAAAACATACCCGAACCCGATCTTGTTTAGAACTCAGGTCAACTCGGGTCGGGTCAATTCGGGGATCAATCGGGTCGGGTCAATTCGGGTTCGGGGTCAACCCGAGTATTTTACATTGTAAACGTGTTGTTTAGCCGGGTTAGTCGGGTTCGGGTCGGGTCAAGGCTAAAAAAATATATCCGAACCCGACCTTGTTTAGAACTCGGGTCAATTCGGGTTAACCCGATTGACCCGAATATATTTTTGAACCCGATTGACCTGACCCGAATTGACTCGGGTCGGGTCGGGTCAGCCCGAATGATACCCCTAACTGTGATTATTACATTTAAAGTATTTTGATATAAGTCAAATTTGTAACATTACTTTGTGTTATATATGTCAAATTTGTTTTGATGGCTAAGACTAACTATGATTATTACATTTAAAGTATTTTGATATAAGTTACAATACATTTAAATTTTAATTATTTATGCATGCAAATTGTATATTATCTGATTTTAATATTAAAACAATTAGTTAAAAAAGTAAATTTCTATTTTGGTATAGTAAATCATGTCCGGGTGCATATACAAAGTTGTAAAATAAGATTTTTCTATAACATTATATATAAAATCTTTTATACTTATATAATTATAATACCCGTGTACGGACGAGGTTTTACGTAAATTTCTAATTATATATTAATATCAATTAATATTATGTATACTTTTTTGTTGGACGAAGGATTTGACTTTGTTTAACCGGCATGGTGTTGCGGTTGATATAATGTTTAAATTTAACTATTGATATCATGTTTTAGACATGGACTAATCACTTGGAAATGTATCATACTTGACACATTTTCCATTTCTAATCACTGAACTAAAAATCTATGCACACTAATCCCTAACATTTAATTAATGCATATTCAGATATCATGATACTCAAAACTGACCTAATTCCGTTACCCAAAACTAACGTATGTGGGTAAAATGTTACCCAAAACTGACCTTAAATACTCAAATGTGCACAGATTTTAGTTCAGCGATTAGAACAGGAAAAAGTGTCAAGGATGATACATTTCAAATGATTAGCCCTTTATACATTATGCGTGTTTAATAGCACGTAATGACCTATAAAAATGTTTTTCTTGATATCCTTATTTAAACTTTAAAGAATAATTACATGTGTCGTTGCCATATCCACAATATCGTGTATATGTTTTCATCTCACAACTAACACGTGAGGTCGTGCCTTCATTTTGATACTTATGTTCATGTTAATAATAATTTTAGCTGTATTTAATTTTTACACATGTGTACGCATGGGTTAGACTTATAAATAGAAATGACATGAGTCTTTATTGAATGTGGATAGTAATTTTTTTATCCGGACATCCATACTTAATCACATAAAGAGGAATAACATTAGTTGTTCGTATAAGTACAATATCGTGTATTCATTTACATATGACAATAACTCGTGCTTTCATTTTGATATTTATTCCGTTCATAATCAACTTAAAAATGATACTAATATTTATAAATAACAACAATATATATGTTGTTGTTTTAGCAAATATATATGTTGTTTTAAAGAATATATATATATATATACAGGTTTGGGTGTATAAAGTGTATGGGCTATTTATTAAATTTATAAAGTTTAAAACATGAAAACACATAATTTTATTTAAGTTCATGTAATTTATTTAAAATTTAACAACTAGAGTTATATTTATTTTCTCTCATTTTTTTAGTTTTTTTCTTTACAAAATTGACACATGTGTTTTTACATATTTTTTTGCTTGATGAAATTTAGATGAGTTTGAACAAATTGCTTCAAGGTTGACTTTCTATTAACTAATGGGATGACTTAATTTCTCTTACGTGACAAAATTGAGTACCCCCAATAGTCCAATTTCAATTACTCCATATTCATTTTTTTAACTTTTTGAAAATCTCTTTATTAAGACCCGCAATTTTCCAGGTCAATACCTACTTATAAACTCACAATTATTTAATTTAAAAGTTTACTTAATTACCTTTACGCGTAATCGTTAACTTAAATCGCGTAAATCAGAAATGACACTTAACGTAAACCGACATTATACAAAGTTAAGTCTATATAAAATATATGTCATATGATTATTTCAATCATATTTTATAAGTTTACACTTTTTATTTTTAAGTTTCACGTAAAACGCTTTTATTACGCGTTTTAATATTTACACGCATGCAATGCTTACCCAATACCCGTACCACCTTTACCAATACCCTAAATACTCATACACATTTAGAATGAACTCATTTCATCCAATTTTTATAATAAAAATCACCCCCCCCCCCCTTAATATATACAAAAACATAACAAAATCTCACCTATGATATCTTTTACCAACAACTTATGACAAAATCTTGATGCACCATTCCTTGAATCATCACCACAAGTCAAATATATTCCACCCTTCACTCTCTTTACACATTTTTGACCAGCCCCCCTTACCCCCTTACTTCCCACCATCCCTTGTCATAGATTGTCTCTATGGTATTCTTCAAAACCATCAAATGGGAGAAAGTAGCTAGTTTTCACTCCTCACTTCCCTATAAATAGAGAACCCTCTCTACCTATTTTACACACACTTAAAAACTTCATTCTCACTATCATCTCAGCTCACTTTCAAATATATCAAGCTTGGTTAGAGGTTTTTCAAGAGTATTTGGTTAAGGGTTTGGAAAGTTAGGGATTTGGTGCTTATTTTGGGGGTTTTTAGTTAAGTTCTTGGGTCCTTTTAAACAAACCATCCACCAACTCATTGCAAGGCTAATGAACTTACTTACATACTCTTATTTACATATACATTACATTCCATGTTCATACTATCACTTATATAGACATTTAGTGTTGCGGAAATTAATATAAAGTTGACTTATCAAAACAAGTTTCTGACCCAGTTTTACAACAGCATGTTTCGACCTTAAAACCCAACCTAGACACTTTTATATACCTTTTCAATTTTTTTAAACCTATATACATGTCTTAAATTGATCCCTACCAAATTCCGTGGTCATTGGAGTTGATTTGATATTTTATAAAAATCGTACAAGAAAATTACTCAAAACCGACAAAGAAATTTGTAATATGTTTAATTGTGTAAAAATAACTAACCTAAGGGCATTTATGGCTTTTTCACTAGTTGAGACATTTTTAAAGGACTCTCACACCTTTCAAGGGACAGTAAATTCGCGATCTAACGATAAAAAACGAAGAGAAAAGGTCCCGACACCGTAAGCGTAGTTTTCTGAATTTGAAACAATTTTGATACCTTGTTACATTTTTGACTTTATAGAAAAATTAGTGAAGAACCAAGCCGAGTGGCTGCCATTTTTGGAAAATAGACTCGAAAACAATGAACCTAGGCCCTTTTAAAAAATTGTCTTCTATAGAAAATAAGCGAGCAATGACCCAATTTAGAGGCAGGTTTTCTGAAAATAAGGCCTTGCTACCCCAAATTTTGCTTTAATAAAAACCGACACTTAACACTTATTTTCTCAAACAAGAACTTTGAAATAATGAAAATGGACACATTTATCTAGGTTTATAGAGTTTAGCAAGAAAAAACGGACTTAAAACAATGACTTGAATTTTTTAGGATTTCTAAGTAACTAAAACGCGTTTTGAAGTATATCTCTTAAACGACCGACTTGCGTAACATGTTAAAACCTCACTACAAGTATATAAAGGTGTTAAACTTCAAAAAATTCATATGCATGTAGTACGCGTTGCATTTTCCTGAAACGACTTATATTTCTAGGTTGCGTTAGGATTCCCGGTTGATTTTATTACTTTACACCTTCGAGCGTACTTTGAGTACTTGAGGTGAGTTTTATAGCCCCACTTTTACTTGTTTTACTATTCGATTTGAAATACTTGGGGTGACAATACATTGTTGGTTTTTACATATGGACACAAGTAAATAAAACATTTACGAATTGCCTAAATTACCACATTTGCCATTAAAGTCTCCATGATCATGAACCGTTAATTACTTTGTAAGCGCGA
The DNA here is from genome assembly GCA_019973895.1 of Chrysanthemum seticuspe. Taxonomy (NCBI): domain Eukaryota; kingdom Viridiplantae; phylum Streptophyta; class Magnoliopsida; order Asterales; family Asteraceae; genus Chrysanthemum; species Chrysanthemum seticuspe. Next base: position 345,515,782 of record BPTQ01000007.1, on the reverse strand, counting down.
ATGTTGTGAATAGATCTATTGGGGGTAAACTCTCCCGTCCGGGTTGGTCGCTCCAACTGGTCAAAGGGGCGCATTTCATTTGATGTTGTACGAGTGCTTGGCAAGGCACCGGTTTGAGGTGAATATATAAACTAATTGTCAAGGCTTCGGTGTCATTAGGGATGGCAACGGGGCGGGGAATGTCGGGGATTGTATTTACCATCCTCATCCCCGTTTTCACTCTCCATCCCCATCCCCGTCCCTATGCCCATCGGGGAATTGCTTTACATCCCCATCCCTGTCTCTAATGGGGATCGGGGATCCCCGTGAGGATTCGGGGATTTTCAATCCTTATGAACTAACATAAAGTTTCCAACAACTCATCGAAAATATAAAGAATTTTAACTCATAAAGTGTTTCAAGAAACATGCGTACATCGCACATAGTTGGATTCATTAAAATTTCAATTCAACTTTAAAGCATTCTTAACATTGTAACATCACATATAATATAAAAAAATATGTATCATATGTGTCTATTCTGACAAGATAATAAGTAATATACTAATATGTAGTTGGTGCTTATGCTTCTAATTCTAAAGGTACTTGATTCTATAAATATACATGTCGATACTCATAAACATATATACATATACATATACAAGTTAATCGAGTATGTATATAACATATAAATTCTAAATACTGATACACTAGAAAGATCGGAGTCGGGGTCGGGTTCGGGGATTTATGTTATCCCCGTCCCCTCCCCATCCCCGGTTTCATATTTGGGGATTCCCCATCCCCGGTCAACTCAGGGATTCCCCAGTCAAAATTGGGTTTGGGGATCGGGTCCTCATCGGGTACGGATTATTTTGCCATCCCTAGGTGTCATGAGCTTAGTGTAACAGTAATACTTTTCATGAACATATTTGGAATTCAGTTTTTGTAGAAATCTTGTATTCCACACAGCCATTATATACTTAAACCTATGAACTCACCAACATTATTGTTGATCCTTTAGCATGTATTTCTCAGGTTTGTGATAGTAAATTGACATATCATGGAGCATGAGCGTTCAAGTTACATATTTTGAAGACTTATGCAAATATTCATCGTTTGATAACTTTTTCAAAAGCATATTTACTTATTGTTGAAGATCTTGCATTTGTAATGATTCAAAACCCTGTTTAAACTTTATCGAATGTGAATTTCAAAACGACTCATGTAGGTCGTTCGATGTAACTGTAACTTTGTGCTATGAAGTCACGCCCCAGATACTTTTCCGTTGCGGCCCGATTTTGGGCGTGTGACACTCTTATTATATAACAGATTTTTAAATTTATACTTTTTGCAATCATATATGAAGTGTTGGTTTTAGGGTCTTGATAATCAAAGATTGCTTGGATAATCCTTGAACCGTGTATAGTCCACTTTCCTAATACAATATTTCGACCCTATTTGGTGTCTTGAGTTACACGAAATTCGTATTGGGATAAAACAAGAACACTCTAATTTTAGGTACAGAGCAAAACATGGATACTTTGTTATATTTTTTGTTGATATGAATGTGTTTATATAAAAGACCAAATTATGTTTATATAAACACTAGATGAAAAGTCACAACTTTTGGTGACATTATTTGGTGAATGGACACACCCTTTGGCGTTGGAAACTAAATTAATTTATATGAGTGTGCACTCCGCACCACCTAACCTGTATTATAGTTTAACCTGAAATCCCTTTGGTCTTTGGGTAAATCACAATTATAAAATGATTAATGACACTAAAATCACCAACAAGAAGTATGTGCAATGTAAGGCTTTATTTAGTACTCGTTCGTCCCAAAATAAATGCTCATATTTTAGTTTTCGATTGTAAGCGGGTGAATATGAAAACTTATTCGCTAACGTTGTTATGATATTATTACTTTTTAAATGCATGCAATTTGAAAGTAATATAAAGTTTAGAACGAATGAGTAATTAAAAAGGGAAAACAAACATTGCTATACAAGTTATATTTTAGTTCCTTGTAGTTTAACTTACAAACATTCCGGACATGCTTGAGGTCTTTATTCGAAACAATTCGAAAAGATCTAAGTTTTGTAATATGCAAAATCCTAGGATATGAAAGTTTTACTCAATATATAGAGCGAAATTTTGTTACAGAGAAAATAACACCTGTGATGATAAATCAGATCATCTAAATTTTCGCACATATGGCTATCTAATATAAAAGAATCTGGTATCAAGAGTTGGGCCCAATAGTTAATAGCCAGTAGCTATTTGGGCCAATAAATATATGTCCAGTGACTACAATTGTCCAAAAAATGCATGTCCAAAAACTAGTGATTAAATCCATTATATTTGCTTTACAAAATACGTAGTATATATGTAATGGGGAGGAATTTTCTTTTGCTTACCCTTATTTTGGTGCTTACCAATGGGCAAATCTCCACCATCCATCTAGTTTAAGGATTAACCTAAGATTTAATACTTAAACCTAAGTCCATGTTTTTTTTCTTGTCTTTTTGTCTTCCTTTTTTATTCAACTTTTTTTTATTTCATTTTTTTTTTTTTTTTGTTAATTCCCGTTTTTTTATAAATGATTTTTTTTTTTTTTTTTTTTTTAATTCGCGTTATTCGCGCTTTTTATTAGTGTTTTTTTTCCGCTTTCATACGTTTTCGTATTTTTTTCATCCGTTTTCATTTGTTTCGTCCGTTTTCCAACGTTTTCCTCCATTTTCTTAAGTTTTCGCCCGTTTTCATTCATTTTCATGCGTTTTCGTCCGTTTATTTACGTTTTCGTGTTTTTCGTCTGTTTTTATACGTTTTCGTCAGTTTTCCAACGTTTTCCTCCATTTTCTTACGTTTTCGCCAGTTTTTTACCGTTTTCATACGTTTTCGTCCATTTTCATACGTTTTCGTCTGTTTTTTTATGTTTTCATGTTATTCGTCATTTTTTATACGTTTTCGTCCGTTTTTATACGTTTTAATCCGTTTTCATAGGTTTATATACGATTTCGTCCGTTTTCATATGTTTTCGTCCGGTTTTTATATTTTCTTTCATTTTTAGACGTTTTCGCCCGTTTTCTTACGTTTTCAAACGTTTTCGTTCGTTTTCATACGTTTTCGTCTGTTTTTTTAGGTTTTCATGTATTTTCGTCCGTTTTTAGACGTTTTTGTCTCTATTTTTATGTTTTCATGTATTTTCGTCCGTTTTCAGACGTTTTCGTCCGTTTTTTACGTTTTCTTCCATTTTTAGACGTTTTCGTCTGTTTTCAGACGTTCTCGTCCGTTTTTATACGTTTTCGTCCGTTTTCATACGTTTTCATCCGTTTTTATAAGTTTTTGTCCATTTTCAGACGTTTTTGTCCGTTTTCATACATTCTTATACGTTTTTCATTCATTTTTATACGTTTTTGTCCGTTTTCAGACGTTTTCATTTTGATATTTGTAAGTGACACTTAATTATCTCCTGTGATATAACACTGTAAGAAAGATGAAGAGTATTACATTCTTTATCCTGTATGTGTTATCAGTTGGGATAATCAACTAAGAATGTGATGATTCTGATGATTGGGGTTATTTGTGTTTTTGAAAATACTTAGGAAGATTTTTGTGTTTTATGATATTATAAAATATTAGAAAAGTTTTTCAACTGAAAACAAAAGATGTTATGATACTTTTGTTAGACTTGTGGTGGATTTTTTCTATTTAATAGATACATTGTGCATGTTTCGATAGGTTTTATCGCGGGATTTGAAAATATATATGGTTGAATCAGCAAACTAAAGAAGCTATGGTTGAAGAAAGCACACATCTTTATAAACAAACTGAGGAAGCTCAAACACCTGTGATATGACACATGATATCACAGGTGATATCACCTCACTTGTAATATCATGTGTGATAACACAGGTGATATCACCTGTGATATCATGTGTGATATCACCGGTGGTAGTATGTGTGATATCACCAGTGATATCACTTGTGATATCATGTGATATCAAAAGCGAGGTGATATCACCTGTGATATCATGTGTGATATCACAGGTGTTTGAGCTTGCTAAGTTTGTTGTGCTTTCTTCAACCATAGCTTATTTAGTTTGTTGATTCAACAATAGATATTTTTAAATCCCTCTATAAAACCTATCGAAACATGCACAATGTATCTATTAAAAAGAAAATGCCACCACAAGTCTAACCAAAGTATCATAACATCTCTTGTTTTCAGTTAAACACCTTTTTTTATATTTCATATTATCATAAAACACAAAAATCTTCCTAAATATTTTCAAAAACACAAATAAAAAAATGAACAGAATCATCACAGTTATATAATAAGTGATGTATATTATTATTTCTTTCATATATACTTGGTAAAATACTAAATTCTTATCACATTTGGTAAGAATGTAATATTTCACATTCTTAGTTGAGTATCAAAATTGATAACACATACATGATGAAGAATGTAATACTCTTCATCTTCCTTACAGTGTTATATCACAAGAGATAATAAGTGCACTTAAAAATATCAAAATGAATAAAAATGAAGCAAACTATGAAAATAGAGATTTGAAATATTCTCAAATTCAAACAAGTGTTGCATTAAATTAGCATTTTTTTGAACAAAATAAGAATTCACCTAAAGAGACTTTAACCATTTTATTTCTACTAAGAGTATAATATCACAAGTGATAGATAACACTGGTTGCATTAAAAAAATATACGCTTGTCAATTGCGATGAAAGGTACAAAAACTATCATGTAACTGAAAATTATAAAAATATTAGAAAACACATAGGTGATAATATATAAAAATATACAGAGCAATGAAATATCTCAAGTGATATTAAATGTTAAAAAAACATGCTTGTTTGTTTATGAAATATTACAAGTGAAATTAGACATTAACTTTTTTTTTTATAAAATATCACAATTGATATTAGACATGTAATATAATAGAGTTTAATAATAAGCATGAAAACGTATGAAAATAGACGAAAACGTATAAAAAAAAACTACAAAAAACGGACGAAAACGTATGAAAACGGACGAAAACGTCTGAAAACGAAAAAAACGTATAAAAATGAATGAGAAGCGTATTAAAACGTCTTAAAACGGACGAAAATGTATAAAAACGGACAAAAACGTATGAAAACGGACGAAAACGTCTGAAAACAGACGAAAGCGTCTAAAAATGGACGAAAACGTAAAAAAACGGACGAAAACGTATATAAACCTATGAAAACCGATGAAAACGTATAGAAGTGGACGAAAACGTCTGAAAACGAAGAAAACGTATAGAAACGGATGAAAGTACATGAAAACGTAAAAAAAACGAAAACGTATGAAAATGGACGAAAACAAAAGGACGAAAACGTATGAAAACAAACGAAAACCTAAGAAAACGGACGAAAACGGACCAAAACGTAAGAAAACGGGCGAAAGCGTCTAAAAACGGACGAAAACGGACTAAAACGTATATAAACCTATGAAAACGGATGAAAACGGATAAAAACGGGCGAAAACGTCTGAAAACGGACGAAAACGTATAAAAACGGACGAAAATACATGAAAACGTAAGAAAACGTATGAAAACGTATGAAAACGAACGAAAAGGTAAGAAAATAGACGAAAACATATGAAGATGGACGAAAACGTAAGAAAATGGACGAAAACGTTTAAAAAACGGACGAAACAGACGAAAACGTATGAAAACAGAGGAAAACGTATGAAAGCGAAAAAAAACGCGAAAACAATAAACGTGAATAACGCAAATTTTAAAAAAAAATACGTTAACTCATAAAAAAAACGGAAATTAATAAAAAAAAAGACAAAAAAAAGAAAAGAAATAAAAAATGGTTAATAAAAAAGAAAGACAAAAAGACAATAAAAAAACATGGACTTAGGTTTAAGTATTAAATCTTAGGTTAATCCCTACCATTAAATTATACTAGATGGATGGTGGGGATTTATCCCGTGGTAAGCATGGATTTTTAAGTAAGCAAAATAAATGCCTCATGTAATGGGAGAAAAGTTCAACATATATTACAAATTTTCTAAAAGATCAAATAAAATAAATCTTAGCCATTATTTTTTTATTAAATTAAATTAACTCATTTTCATCATTTATTTTAATAAATAAATATTTTACAAAGCGTTAATCGTTATGCAAAACAAATTATATCATCGCAATGAGAATCAAATCATTTTTATATAGAGATACACTTTTATATATTTTTATTAAACATTTTTTTTTTAAGTATTGAAATTTTCGGCAAGAAAAATCACATCTAATTCGTAAAACAGTTGAATTGGTATTTTAAAAATCATATGTAACTTATGAAATCCCCCATACCCTGCCTAGGCGGGATTGGGTTTTGTTGTTGTTGTATATGTAACTTATGAAATCACATGTGATTTTTAAAATAAAAAATACACGATCTTACAAATCACACGTAATTTCTAACAAGAGGAATTGCGTATATATCCCTCCAAAAATCTAAAATTGCATATATATTCAACCAAAACTTACAATTGCATATATATCCTTTCAAACCTTTAAAATTGTCGTATATATCCAAATACTTATTTTTCATTTATTTAAAAACTCAAAAAACGTTATAACCATAATATAAATTTAAAATGAATATCATACCCTTGTTCATATCATTTCATTACTGCAGGTAGGTATATCATCGCTAAAATAAAAAAATAATAATAATAAAAAAATAACTGGCTCATAAATCTTACAACCTATAAGAAGTAGCTTACACATAAACATATTCATTGTCAATAAATTGAATTTTTTGAACTGCTTCCATACATCAACAGGGTGGCATCACTGTTGCTAAAATCAAATTACTTTTACATCCATATGTGGTGTAAATCCATTAGAATATTAAAGTAAGCGTTATTGTTTAATGGTTAATGCATCATAGGCCTAACATTGGAAATATAGTTAGCGAATTGTTTTGGAAGGACAAAGAATTGCAATGTTCATGTCGCATATGATATAATGATCTCATTAATAATTCAATAATAACAACAAATCAATCAGTGAAACACAAGAACAGTAACCAAAAACAATACTTAAGCAAATTGATACAATCAAACATTAATAAAAATACAATTTAAGAGATTATTAGTTACCCGAGTTAGTGCTTGAGTTTAAAGTACAGTATAAGTCGATCTATGAGAGGGAATGATCACATAAACCGGGATGATGATGATGATCAATGGTATATGAAACACAAGGGTATAATGGACATTTCAGATTTATATTATAATTATAATGTCTTGTGAGGTTTTAAATATATTAAGAATGATTATTTGGATATATATATGACATTTTTAATGGTTTGAAAAAATATATATGCAATTATGAGTTTTGGTTGAATATATACGCAATTTTAATATTTTGAAATGATATATACGCAATTCCCTTTTTCTAAAATAACAAATCACATGTAATTTTTCTAAACAAAAATTTTAACATTAAAAAATAAAGCTTGAAAGAAAATGGTCAAAAGTATATCGAAATGTCAAATGACTGAAAGATAAAAAAAATTCTCATCATGATAGCGTATTTTTTATAGCTTGAAGATATACCGTTTGGAAAAAAAAAAATTATTTTAAAAAATTATGAAAATGTGTTTTTGATAACAAAATGAACGGTTAAGATTTGTTTATTTTACTTTTAAAAAATTTGTAATCTATGTGTATCTCACTAGTCTTTCAGATCAATAGAGAAGTGAGAATATGGCTTTGATAATATATTCGTAATCTATGTGTATCTTTGATAATCTATGTGTATCTTTGATAACAAAATGAATGGTTAATATTTGTTTAATTGAAAATTCACTTTTGTCTTTATGCTTATAAAGCTAAAAATATCTAAAATACTCTATTTATTCACGTGACTTGGCATCTTTGCCACACCTCTGCCACACCATTTGAGCTTGTTGTAGCTTGCCACTTTGTTGTTATTTGTCTGCACTACGAAACAAATAAACGTTTTTTTTTTCCTTGTTTGTCAGATTTGGTATGTTACACATTGAGTAAAAAAAATAAAATAGGTAGTGGTGGCTCCAAATAAGAAATTTGATACTACGTAGTTAGTTGTAAAAGGGAGGTTGTTTATTGAGGTTTGTTAAAGTGATATGGTACCCTGTGACTCTAAATGAAGAGTTTTGCTTTGTCACGACATCTTATGCGCTTATAAACAAAGATAAAAATTTTATCATCACGTTATCTCGTTGATGAAATGTCAAACTAACATATTGAGTATGAATATAAACACGAGATAGATGATTACGGATTTCACCTCTGAGCTAAAGTTATTACGACATTTCTAACGCATATTCAGTCGTACCGGCATGGCCCTGAAAATATCTTTTCTATAATGAATTTTAACTATATAATAGAAAAATCATTTTTTTTATTAAATGTCAGTGAGACATCTCATAATATAAATTAAGCAAAATATATATATATATATATATATATATATATATATATATATATATATATATATATATATATATATATATATATATATATATAGGGGAGGGTTAATGTGAGATCAAGCTTAAAGTTGTAAAAATAAGATCAAATCTAAAAAACCACTAAAACATTTATAAATAACAATTTTAGCAATCATACACAAAAAAAAATTATATTTTAATACAAATTAACATTTTAGCAACTAATAACCAAATGATACATGAGTTTGGATTAGTGATACACCTGATACACATTACACTAATAAATATTCCAAAACCTGATACACATACAAAACCCTGATACACATTAAACTTCTAATCAAAGTGTATCACATAGGTTTCGTAAATTTTAAAAACAAATCTATCGAAACTTTAACAATTTTAGTTGTAGTAAATAAAAAAATTATTTTTATTGTAAGGAGAGTATCTCTTGTCAAATTTTAGTTCGATCTCATTTTAACAACTTTAAGTATGCCCTTATTTGATCTAGATTTTATATATATATATATATATATATATATATATATATATATATATATATATATATATATATATATATATATATAGGGAAGGGATCTAGTAAGAAGAAAAACTAAAATGAGAAGAATAAGAAGAATTCCTAGCCACACATTTCAAATAAGGGAGAGATTTTCAAGGGGAGATGCATGATTTTAATAGGTGCATCTGAAATGTGTGGTTGTGGTTTCTTCTTATCCTTCTCATTTTAATTTTTCTTCTTATTTGATCCTAACTCTATATATATATATATATATATATATATATATATATATATATATATATATTGTACAAACTATTTAAACACAAAAATAACAATTTATAGAATACAAATAAAAAGCTAAAGATACAAGTTCTAAACCAATGTTTGCAATTATTTAATACACCAATACATCTATACAACACATATAATTAATGTTAGCCTTAAAAGTATCTACCTATTCAAAAATACAATTAATCTACCGCAATTTATAAACCAAAAAAGCTACTAATGTGGTCGTCATAACTCAGGCATTTAAATTCGATTGAAAAAATCGTGCATGTCAAAGTACGAAAATTTTCAGGTGGTTTATAAGGTATGAAAAATATGTAACTTTTGAATGTCGTAATTCATACTATATTAAGCGATGTCATATATAGGGTATGTTTGGCGGAATGGGCTAGGGCTGGGGCTAAGAGTTATATTATAAGCTAAGCCAAAAGATGGAGTTTGTATTTTTAAAAAGTTGTTTGTCGAATTAGTTGGAGCTGCAGCTTATTAATGTAAAATTGTATAAAAATACATCAAATTAAGTTCAAATATATTTTCGGCTTTTGCGTGATAATCCATTATATTTTTAATGATATTTAAGTAATTTAACTAGCCATAAACCCCTTTTTATGGGCTTGGGCTTATGGAGACTTATGACTTATTTTGTAAGCCATAAGCATCATGATAAACGAGACTTATATTATAAGCTGATTTGCTTTATTAGCCCAAGCCCCAATGAGCCCTCATAAGCCCCCGTGCCAAACATAGCCTATAGATTTACTAATCATATATTTGCAGGAATTAATGTATACTACTCTATGTTTACACGTTATATAATATTGTGACGAATATTACACAACATTTATTAACTAATAAGTACCTTTAATATCAATTGTTACAACTTCGTAATACTACCAACTAGCATTTTCGTATAGTCATTACATCGCGATGCACAAGTAATCTACCATATTTATATAAGATAATGTGCGATAAAGTTATTTTCCAAAATTCTCGCTATGTGTAAAGTTATTATCACAAAAATATATAATCGAATACTATTGTTCCTCTAAAGTTTTAATTAAATGAGAATATAGCGAGCAGTAAACTTTGAGATTTCCAAAGGAGCACCTGAGCATGAAGGGATACATGCATAGAAAATAAAGTTGACGTTGATTGTTGATTTGTAAGTGGTGATTTTCATTTGTGTCCCAGCATTTGTGGTCCTTTTAACAGATTTGATATCTAGGCATGTGTGGTTGTTATTTATACAGGCCAAGCCTATGCAGGCACCCCACGTTCTCCTTGGCAGGCACCTCAAATAGGTGTGAGTCCCCTCTTCCGTATGGCGGCGGGAGAAAAGTTCATTATAGAACCCATATTTGCCATAGAACCAATCAACCAATCATAGCCGCTCATTTCTTTTATTAAAAATATATTCACTCTTTTTTTGAAAATTAAATATCTCACAAACCGTTAATCGTTAAGTCAAAAAAATTATACCATCTCGACGAGAATTAAATTATCTTTCTATAGATATGCATTGTTATATACTTTCGACGAACTTTTTTTAAAAAAAATTTCGTCCAGAAAAATCACATGTGATTTGTAAAAATCACATGTGATTTGTAAGAATCACATGTGATTTCTTAAAATCATATGTGATTTGATTTTTCCGAATCACATGTGATTTTTAAAAATCACATGTGATTTTTACAAATCACATGTGATTTTTCTGGACGAACTTTTTTTTAAAAAAAATTCGTCGAAAGTATATAACAATGCATATCTATAGAAAGATAATTTAATTCTCGTCACGATGGTGTATTTTTTGTAGCTTGAAGATTTACCGTTTGCAAGATATGTTGTTTTCAAAAAAAGTGAAAATAAAAAAATGGATGAATGTGATTGGTTAATTGGTTCTATGACAAATTTGAGTTCTACATGGATCTCAACTCATGGCGTCGGTACTTTTTGCTTTTTTTTTTTTTTTTTTTTTTTTTTTTTAATTGTGTGTGTAGTGTTTAATTTATGTATATTGTATAGTGTATTTAATTTGTGTAGTGTTTTTATATGTATAGTGTATTTAATTGTGTATTGTTTTTATATGATATTTACTTTACGTTATGCTTTTTAATTGTGTGTTTGTTTCCATTTAATTAAACAATAACAATAAAACATTAGACATTAAAACATTAAACAAGTAAAACAACAATGTTTTCAATATTACAACGAAATCTACTCCACATGAAGATTATTAATGTCATCTATAAGCTCATAGAGTATTCCACTCGGCTGACATGCGTGATCAACTGGATTTCTTGCCAATTCCAGTGATGCCTCCAACGCCTTTATTTTTGCCTGCAACAAATTGTTTTCAGCCAATAGCATGTTGATCGTTGTATCTTTAGTTTCGCAGTTTGAGCACTGCGTTGAAGAAGAGGCTTCACCAAAGTACTTTTGTTGAAATATTTCCTTCCACATGAAGTATCGACACCCATAGTCTTTAGTCCCTGACTGTTACATGACGAAACAATTATAAGAAATGTATTCTAAACAAACAAGTTATTGATATATTTACGCAAATAAGCAAACGTTTAATTATTTACCTTTGACAAAGGACATGCATAATACTTCAGACCACAAGTTTTGGGCTTGTGAGATGTTCTTTCAGTTATTAATCCACGTTGACAACGACACAAGAAAGGATTTTCTTATTGCATCTGGCCAAAAGAATTTGTATAATTATTCACAACATAAATTAGTAATATCATGGTTCACAATAACCAATCTTGTTATAGATTAATAGTTGATACATGGTTCACAAAATTACAATATAACTAGAAACTAAGATCAATCACGCCCGAGGCGTAGTCGCTCCAATGATGCTGCCATCTGTCCCACACGAGACTCTAACCCTGAAATGCGTCTCCTCAATCCGTCAATCTCTCGCTCGTACTCGTCAACGCGAGACGACTATAACAAAAGATGAGGAAGAACCAGAGGACGGTGTATAAAATTGTCCTCATCTGCAGCTGGGGATATAGCTGGAGAGGGAGGCACATAAGATTGTGAAGAAAGCACATAATCTGGACTCTCAACACGAGCGGGTGTGTGGTTGACACAATGAATGTCCCTCCACTGAATGTCATCCGATTCCTGTAACAAAACATGAGGAAGAACCGGAGCAGGAGCAGAAATCTGTAACAAAAGATGACGAGTCGTTTGCTATAAATCAGTAATCGTCTATACATGTTTTGTCATTTACAATATAAATCAGTAATCGTCTATACATGTTTTGTCAATTACAATATAAATCAATAATCGTTTTCTACGTATATCTAAACATCCTCTGTCGTTGAGTAAACACATGTTCTCATGGCGCGGGCACGGCATTTCTAAAATATCTCCATTGTGGGTGATTGATTCGCTCCAGACAGTCAAGTTTATTACACAAGTCAACCACTTGTGAATGGTCAACCGTAATAAAATTCAAACAATCTAAAACCAATGCAATTTCCCTTGGAATATAGTGGATTCCCGGGTCGTTAAGTCCCACGGAGGATTAATGGTGCTTAAAAACGTTCAGATGTCGAATGATCACTAAGGATAATGATCAGTAAGGATTTTGATTGATAAATACACTACTGATTGATTGGAATGGTATTGGATACATGATTGTAAAGAACAACAATCAGATTAAACAAACGTAAATACGTACGTTTATTAAATATTACGTAAACGTACAAAATCAAACGTGAGTTTTAAGAAATAAAAGACCTACAAATATGAAAATGATATTTTTACAATCCTAATAATAAAAGAAAATTATTGGAAAATTAAAATTATTTTTATGACTATTTATTTAATTATTATTAATTAAAAACTATTTCAAACTATTTAATAATACTCTAAAATATAATAAAATATGAATTTAAGCTAGAAAAATTAAATTATGACTTATAAAAATCTAAAATATTATAAAACTAATTTTAAAACTAAAAATATATTTTTTACACTATTTATCTATTTATTATTAATTAATTACTATTTATTAAGTATTTAAAATACACTTAAATAAAAGAAAATATAAAATTAACCTGGAAAAATGAAATTTTAACTTAGAAAAATCTAAAATATTATAAAACTAATTTTAAAACTAAAAAGATATTTTTTATGTTTTTTATTTATTTATTATTAATTATTTAATACTTTTTAACTATTTTAAATTCTAATAAATACTAAACAAGCTAAGAAAATTATGAAGTTTTTTCTATAAATATCTTATGATGACAGAAAACTAAGAAAATTATAAAAACAGAAAGTGCTTAATAATAAGCTGAAAAGAAAAATTAAAAAGCTAATTTATATTAAATAAATGCTATCACTATTTTTAAAATGATGTTTTTGTGATTTTTCTTTTTGAAAAATATTATACTACTGATAATATGCAACTTTAATGAAAACAAAAATTTTGAAACTTAAAAATAAGCAGTTTAGAAGCTAAAGAGCTAAACAGTTTAGCTTATGAGCTTATTTTGATGTTTTAAGCTCAACTAAGCTACCAAATAAGCTAATCAAAAGGAAACAAGACTGAAATAAGATGAAAATAAGCAAAAGGAACTGGTAATGAGTAAAAATTTACAAAGAGCAGCACTGATAAGCTTATGATAAGCCAATAAGCACTTGTGCTGAAAACTGAGTAGCAAACAGGCCTAATTGGCCAACTTCCAGGCCTTGTGGGGTCCACAGGAGAGATTGGAAGCCCAAACAAAAAATGAATCCAATAAGCTGAGCTTATTGGCTTTTCAAAAAGCTAAAGCTCAACCTCTAGGACCCACTATTAAGCTCTGTGTGAGCTTGTGAAAGTGGCATGAGTACACTGATGACTCAGTGTATACTGAGAAATGGGACAAGGTTAAAGCTACAAGCAGCCCTATCAAATAAGCTAGAAAGTGAAAAATTAAGATTGGATCTTTAAGACAGCTAGGTTAGCTTTCCAAAAAACCAAGATTCACAAGCTGAGGTTCACTAATAAGCTCTGTGTGAGCTTGTGAAATCAAGCAGGTAACACCTAATTCTCTGGCACAGGGCACATTTTTGAACAAGTGTCTAAAGTAAGCTAAGAAATAAGCTGTTTAATAAGCTAATTGGAAATTATAAAAAATACTGTGATTAAGATGAGCAACTAAAGTTTATAATCCTAAAAGCTCATATTTTGAAAGCTAAAATTAAGTCCTATAAAAAATGATCTATTTTATTCAAAAACGACTAAACTGAAAATTTTGACTTTTTAAGATGAACTAAAAGGTTGACTAATATGAACTTTAGATTGATTCTACTTACTGATTTTGATGTATTAAGCTAAGTTAAGATGAGATTAAGCTAAAGTACCAAGTTATAAACCACTGTGATGAGTTTTATATGTCAAATCTTAACAGTTAACTAGTTAAGTAAGATTAAAAGTATTTTTGACTTTTTCTCAAATAAGGACTAGTGTTTATGGTTTCTCTGAGTTATTATGACCTAATGTGACATATAACAACAACAAGCAACAACATAAACAACCTCTAACACAGTTTTTACTCACAAATCCAAACAACCTTTTAACTAACTGATTTTTGGTTTTTTAAAGCAAATGAGTACCAAGGCTTTTGAAACTGCTTTTTATCAACTTGTTATGAATAAATAAGCTTAAATGAACACAGAAACACTAGCTTAAACTATAATTACTTGGTATTCTATATTATGCTCAAATGACAGTTAAACTAAGGTTTTTAGTAACTATAAATTAAAGAGAACAAGCAAACTGTTTTAATATATAATTTTACTCAACTATAACTAAGAAACATAAAAACTCAAAGATTTAAGCTATAAGCTACTTATACAGTTAAATGCAAGAATTGCTTAAAAAGGCTTACAACTTCAATTTAGCTGAAAACACAGAACAAGGTCCAAAGATCAACCCTATTAGCTTACCACTAAGCTTCTAAACCCAAGGCCATCCAAGATTTACCCTGCTCCAGCTTCTTGATCATCTTCTCCATGGATTTTTGATTTTCCAACATTTTTTAGTATTTTTGGTATTTTTTTCTTTTTGATACTAAACAGACTTTTATGGTTTCTAATAGCTATATAAAGCTATCTAGGAGCTTATATGATCTTACTGAGTCCAAAACAACAGCTACAAACAACTTTAGATTAATATGAGAATTTAAGGTAGAAATTGCACAAACATGAGAACTTGAAAATTAACTGAGATTGAAACTGAAAATAGGTTTATATTACACTGAAATTACTTAACAAAGTGATTGAAAGCTTAGAATTGCACTGGAAATTTAAATTTAACTAAAACGACATAACTTAAACTAATTTTCACTAGATATTGCACTCCTCTCCTTCTCCTTCTTTCTTTATAGACTTTAGAGACTCTCCACATGCTTCTGATCATTTCCCACTTGCAATCTTGGCCATTGATTTCTCTGAATTCATCCTAGCCTTTAAAACTGATTTTGGCACCAAAAGTGGTACTAGTGGATTGAAGCAGTTCTGCTGCAATTAATGCACTTTGGTATGTTGTGGAGGTGTAAGGGGACAATTTGGGAAGTAGATATGGAGCTAGGGGCAAGGTGGCAGCAAAACCAGGGGTTGTGAGGTGAGGTGAAGTGTTTGATGGTGGGGAAGCATTAAATGATTGTGGGCTGGTATTGGAGGAGGGGGGACGAGCTGGAGAGAGTAGGTAGTGAGGTGGAAAAGTGGTGAGGTGGTGGTAAAACCACCTGGTTTGTGGTTTGCAGGTGTGAGTGAGGACGATGAACAGTGAAGGGCGGGATTTGACTTTCGTTGACCGGTATTTATTAATAACGAAAGGGGGGTCAAATGAGGGGTCACAGGTTTATTGACAGGGGGTTCTTTTGGGTTTTGGCTGGGTTAATAATACAAAAGAGGGTCCGTTTGGTTTGTTTAATACACAAGGACCAAAGTTGTAATTTCTCCAAACTTGAGGGGCTGAACCTGCCACTTTTCCAAAGATAACACAAGGACCAATTATGCCATATATTAATAGTACAGGGACCACATTTGATTATTTTCCATTTTTAAATATCCAAGGACCAATTTTGACACTTTTGTAAAGTTGAGGGACCTTTTCTGCCATTTGCCCAAAGATTCAGTCAAGGACCATTTTTGACAATTTAGAATATTTCAGGGACCTTGAATGATAAAACTCCATATTTTTGGATTCCAGGGACTAGATTTGACAACTTTTGAAACTTGGGGGACTAAAACTGCCAATATGCAAACTTGATATGTTTTTCACCTGATTTTGGTATTTTTGAATTTGAAACACATAAAACACTTATTTGTGATATTTTTATCATTTTGATGCATTTCTGAGTGTTTTCAGATGTTTTTGCAGTTTAAATGGTATAAAAATGATGAGTATTTGCACACTCATCAGTGATTATACGGGAGTGGTGAGTCTTCATCAAGAACCGCAAGAACGAAGTGAGCACAATCGTTGTTCCCCACACGAAGAATCACAACCGGAGACAATATTTCTGCTGAATTGGGAGAACCTCCCAGCGGAAGACACAAAAGAGATTGTGAATTGGTTATACATACAATAGGACGGTTAAGAGCTGTAGAAATAACCACTCCCATTTCTGGCATAGTCATCCAATAATGTCGGGGTGCTGCACCGTTAAACCAATTCATCGAGTTACGTGTAGATGTAAAAGAATTACCCCACATTTCCCTGTAAACTTCCTCGTGATTGTCTACCTCTTCCATGGCAAGAGCTCGAATTCTGGCTGATGGCCAAGACCTATGGCAAGAGCTCGATAGCCACAATTTCCATCACCCTCCACGTTAAATATCCCTAGGATCCAGCGTCGGAAAAGAGCTGGAATTTCAGTCATACAATATTCGCTAAAGTAATCTGGAACGTACAAGTGGTGTCTTAAGTCGCCCTCGCTAGGTCCTTCGTTAGGTCCTTCGTTTAAGTCTGGGACGTTAGAAGGCTCTCCCACATAAGAACTGTGTCTCGCAGATTCTTTATTTACTTCTGGGACTTTTTTAGGTTTTGTGTAGCTTCTGCGGTGCCTTGTGGGGGGTTCTTCGTTCAAATCCGGGATATTTGGTTTAGACTTGGATTTGTTGTCCTTTGCGCTCGGACGTCCACGATTACTTTCTTTGACAGCAGGTTGTTGGGCTGACACAGATTCAGGAGCGTATATACCTCTGAGCATGTTTAACATATTTTTTTTGACAAACGACGATGCTCTGGTATAAACACTTTGGAATTTTTGTACGTCATCTTGACAAGAAAAATATTCAGGCTCTTCAGGCCCTTGAGGCTCTTGAGGATATTCAGGCTCATCAGGCTCTTGAGTATTTCGGACAACAGGCCAGGGAACGCTTAGTGTTCTCCAAAAATTGTGAGGTTTTTAAAAAAAAGGTGAGTTCGTTTGATTTTCTTAAAAAAATTAGATCTACTTGTTAGATCTTTAATTTTGTGATGATATTGTTTTGTGACTCAACTGTGGTGGTAGTGGTGATGTTGTGGTGTTTTTACGTATGTTACGTTGTTAAAGTTTTTAGATCTAAAACTAATTTTAGATCTTGAAACGTATATTTTGTTGAAACAATTGTGAGGTTTTTTAAAAAAAAGGTTAGGTTCGTTTGATTTTCTTTAAAAAAAATTAGATCTAACAAGTATTATACTTGTTAGATCTTTAATTTTGTGATGATATTGTTTGTTGACTCAACTGTGGTGGTAGTGGTGATGCTGTGGTGGTTTACGTATGTTACGTTGTTAAAGTTTTTTGATCGAAAACTAATTTTAGATCTTGAAACGTATATTTTGTTGAAAAAATTGTGAGGTTTTAAAAAAAAAGGTTAGGTTCGTTTGATTTTCTTAAAAAAAATTAGATCTAACAAGTATTATACTTATATGTTTGTATGTTTTTTTGCAGGTTTGCCTGCATAGGAGGACCCTTTTGTTGTGGGCAAAGCCTACACAGGCACCCCACGTTATCCTTGGCAGGCACCCCACGTTATCCTTGGCATTACTGGATGGTAAAGTGATTCACTTTGCAACTTTAATGAAAAAAACTTAGTGTTTTGGTATAAAAAAATTTCATTACTGGATGGTAAAGTGACCATTCAAGGTCATTTTGCAACTTTAATGAAATAAAAAAGGCAATGATGATTTTTTTTAAAAACTTAAAAAGAGTTTTGGCGAGGCAAAACTGAATTTGCAGCCAACATGAGCTATAAAGCTAATAATCTGAGCCTTTGATAAGTTGTTTACCTCTTGTGTGTTAAATGGTGAACTAGACATGGTGGTTGATTGTTGTTGTTGATCTGGACCACTAGTTGCTGTTGTTGGTTGATTGTTGTTGATCTGGACCACTTGTTTGTGTTGTTGCTTTCACCTGGGATTATATGGGGTGCATGCCTAGGATTATATTGTTGTTGGTGTTGTTTCTGGACCACTTGTTGGTGTAGCTTGCTTTCACCTGGGATTGTTGTTTGTGTTGTTGCTTTCACCTGGGATTATATGGGGTGCCTTTGAGAAGTATTGCCTTTGAGAATCTTAGTACACCTTGTGAACTTTTGAGAATCTTAGTACACCTTGTGAACTTTTGCAGTGGTAACTTGTGAGAATCATGTTCAAAACGTGTAACTTGTGTAACTTGTGAAACCTGTGAAACTTGTGAGTCTTGTGCTGGTGCAGTTGTGAGGCTTGTGCAGTTTTGTGAGGCTTGTGCAGATTTGTGAGGCTTGTGCAGTTTTGTGAGTGCAGTTTTGTGCAGTACATGTGAACTGGTGACTTTGTGCAGTTGTGACTAAAACTTTTCCGAGGCGATGATGATTTTTGAGCCTAAAAACTTTAAAAACTTTCCGAGGCGATGATGATAAAAACCGAATGGACGGTAAAGTGAGATCAAATCTCACTTTGCAACCTTCGGGTTTGAGCCTAAAAATTTTCCGAGGCGATGATGATTTTTGAGCCTAAAAACTTTCCGAGGCGATGATGAAAACCGAATGGACGGCAAAGTGGGATAAAATCTCACTTTTGCAACCTTCGAACTGAGCCTCAAAAATTTTCCGACTACGGTTTTTTTAAAAGTTTTAAAACTGAATTTATATCATAAAAAAACTTGTAAAACCAAAAAATAACTTGTAAAATTGTAAAACCAAAAAAAAAGTTATAAAAAAGTGGTATAAGTTATAAAAAAACTGGTAAAAAAAAGTGTATAAAAAACTTGTAAAATAATAAGTGGTATAAGTGGTAAAAAAAATAAGTTGTAAAAAAACTTGGCACGGAAATCGAGAAACCAATCATTACCAATGATTGAATACCCATGATTGGCACGGAAATCGAGGCACCCCTTTGCAAAAATGCAGGGTTTTACTATATAAACCCTCCCTATGGGGTCACATCCATAGGGAATATTCCCTTTGTCCCCCCATTTTTCAGTACAACGCAGTTTTTTGTCAGTTTCTGTTCCGTATTTCTGACAGTTTTAAGCGTTTGGCTTATTAAACTTTATATTTACAGTTCCGCATTTTCAGGTTTATAGTTTTTTTATATAAACAAAATTATAAAAATAAAAAATAAATAAAAAAATAAAAAAAAAAAACAAAAAAACTAGGGGGGTCAATCTAAAAAACTAGGTACCGTCCCAATAACCCAGCCCAAAATGCAGCCACGCCCTACCATGGGGTGCCTGCATAGGAGGACCCTTTCTACAATAATAAATCCAAAATACTGAAAAGGAAAGACGTCTAACGTACGATTATGATTTTCAAAATCTAACCGGACAACTTTTTCGTGTTTAACGTTGTTTTATTTTTTTAGTTTAATAGGATAGTTCAGCCTAACCGATTTTTGATTCAACTAGTCGAAGTCCGATTTAGTTTTCAAAACATTGCAAATAATCGGGCTAATTTAAAGGTGCTTGATAAATCCATTTCCATAATAAGTAAGCATTCATAATGGTCAAGTCTTTAAAACCATTTTTCTTTAACAACTCACCATACTACTCCATGCGTCATACAATAAGTGTTCGCATTATATTTTAAGTTATCTTATATTGAGTATTCACTTTCTATTTCAATCAGGCAAAAGAAATTTCAGTAGATAAAAATGATATTTTCTTGATGAATATTGTAATTAGTGTGAATATTTTAAACTTAGTCATTACTAAAGTGAACACTCAATAAAAACTTTGAACCTCCCCTCTGGCGATTTTGGAGACAAACGAAACCCTAATTCGGTTTTCATTCTTTTCATCCTTTCAAACACCTAATTGACATCCGATCCTTTTCTTGTGTATGATTAATCTTCTGTTTGATCTTTACCTAGTTAGAATCGTGTTTTGATTGAGTTTTTCTAAAGACGATTACGGTTTGCTGATTTTAAGGGTTTTCCTATAATCGCATTCTTGGTTTTATTCAAAACATTAATCGATCTAATTCTTCCTGGATATGATTGTATTCGTTTAAGTGGTGGTGCGTTTATTGAAAACCCTTGTCGATTTAACGTCGGTTAGGGCATGTTGTAGTTTTAGATTTGTTTGGTGGTTCGTATGGTCTGACTGAGTTCGCATGGTATAAGCATGAAGAGTGGATATTTTTTATTATAGGGGGGGGGGGAGGAACAACAAACATAAGAAGAAGAAAAGTAACATTGATGGGTCGACGCCATGCCTGTAATGGCTAATGAGGGTGCTGGTGTGGAACCTGCTTCGTCTTTGGAGGGTGCTAGTGTTATCCAGAGTGAGGAAGACATGAATGTCTCATTAGAAGCTAAGATTCGTGATGCAGGTTTTACTGACTAGGTTTTACATTT
This sequence comes from Chrysanthemum seticuspe, assembly GCA_019973895.1. Classification (NCBI taxonomy): domain Eukaryota; kingdom Viridiplantae; phylum Streptophyta; class Magnoliopsida; order Asterales; family Asteraceae; genus Chrysanthemum; species Chrysanthemum seticuspe. The sequence continues at coordinate 345,494,671 of BPTQ01000007.1, read as the reverse complement.
ATAGTAACTCGTCTACCTATGGCCTACCTAATGCACTAACGGGCAGTGTACCCGGTCGCATGTAGTGAGGGAATGGTAAGACCGAGGTCGTCCCAAGAACGGTTGATTCCTAACTGTTTAATTAATTAAATTGGTCAAATAAATAAGTTTTAATGATAGGATTGATAATATTTAAGGTGTCACGTGATCAATTGGGCTGGTTCTCTGGTAAACAAGCTAATAGGAAAGATAGTGATGCAACGCTTAAACCGAGTTCAGCCACAAATGGATCGTGACAAAGGGTCGGTAGACTCCTATGGTCAATTCGTCTACCCTATGATTCTTAGAATCCTCACCAAGATGAACAGGTCACCCGGGATCATTCGGCAATCTAATAGCAGTCATTAAGAGTTGGCGTTTACTATCGCATTACATGGGTTCTCAAAGTCACTAGATTCCTGTTTCAAGTGGGGGTTTAAGTCGCTAGGACAACATTTGGTCAGTTCGTCCTAACCTATCAGCAAAGGTTTCCACCGGAGATCAACAGGTGACCCCTTGAAAGTCCAGTTGTTTTTAGTCCCCTAAGCCAAGTCATTAAGTACCTCTACAAGCAAGATTCGCAATAATGAGTGCCCGGGCGCTAGCATCTTAGACACTCATCCCTAACTTCTTAAATTCATCCAAACGGCAGGTGATCAGTTGGTCAAATTGCACAAACGAAGAAGGGTCGTCAGTTGGTCAATTCTTACCCTTCCCACTCAGTCTACCTACTTAGGGTCAGTTGGTCAATTCTCCTAAGCAACTAGACACTACCGCCATTCAAAACTGCCGAAACTAGGGTGGCTACCAACAAACTATGCAAGCATACACTAGAAACAATTAATAACGCAAAAACATTAATAATAAAAAGAAGACTAAAATACACCGTTGGTCCCTAAACTTGTATCGGAGGATCGCGATGGGACGAACCTCGCCCTTTTCATCGCCACGGGTCCAAACAGTAGCCATTAAATGCCAGATTGGTCCCTTGACCAAGTCAAACTCTGATTTTTGTTTTGTAGTCAAGGGTATTTTAGTCCATACACATTTATACTTTTATAACACATTTATATTTTACCCCTTCATCTTTCATCCTCTTCATCATCTACCCAAATCATTCATCTCCCCAACATCATCATCTCCCCCAACATTCATCATTCATGTGATCTCAGTTTGATCACAGTCATATTATTTGTACAGCAATTAAATTATATGTATAGTCAAACATTGCAATCTTTTGGGATGAATGTTGAAAAGTGTATATAAACTATTTGAATGCATTATAGAAGAGGATGAAAGATAAGGTTATAAGCTACTCAAGACTATCTTTATACATAGACTTCTGTCTTCTGATATACATCTGATCAACGAGACCAAGACAATCTGTTAGAGATAAACATGCAAATATCTTTTCATCTAAATATATGTAGCCAAATTTTGGCTCATAGATGATAGATCACTGGTACCATTACAAGTATAAAAGTCCAGGGTCCATAATTGTTTTACATAAAAAAGCTAACATCATATTTTCTTACTCATGAGACAACATTCCCAATACTGGAAAGGGAAACATATTATTCTCAAGTCAATGATCTATTTGATTCCGACATCAACGTTTTTAAATTACTGTTTTTGGGTAGCCAAGAATTTTCCCCAATGATAACCCTTGTGTTTGGCCGGGTTTTCTTCACTTATCAACTCTGGCAGCGGCTCCACAACAATATAGAAAGCGGGGTTCATAAAAAATGGGATTGAAAACCTTTCTCTTGTTGAGTTCACCCTCACCCTATGCTCTATACTTTCATAAATATCATTGCTCCATACCTATAAGAGAAAGAAGTCTTTTAATTCAAACTAGTGCAATAACAATAGATGGCCCCACGAGATATATCGGTATCTATTCTAGATAAATGATGTTGAGGGTACCTGCATAACGTCCCCAAGATTGATAATGAATGTATTATGTACAGGCTTGACAAATATCCACTCTCCATCTGTTTTTCTCTTAACTTCTAAGCCACCTACATCATCTTGAGCCAAGATAGTCAAAGCACCTGCATCCTTATGCCGACCAGCACCAAGGGCTAAATTAGGAGCTAGGCAGGTCGGGTAGTGGTTGAGCCTAACAAAAGCGGTTTGGTCTTTGAAAAATGGCTCTAACCGATTTGGTGAGAGGTTCAAGCTCATAGAGATCAATTTTAACAACTTATTAGATAATTTTTGCACAGCTTTAACATATTCCTCACACGCCTCCCTGTTTAACATATTCTCGATGTTTAAGTGCCATTGGAAGTATACCTAAGAAATAAATCGACGTTCTGCCGGATAGTTGGAACATAGGAATCTTTCATGTCCTTTTCACATGAAGAAAAAACATCTCCTCCCCTTGTCAATATCGAATTGAAAGATGAAGTGTATAATTGAATCTTATTTTCTCACTTTTGACCACCTTGTTGGCATATCAAACTCGAAGATGGAGGATGGCCAACGAGACATGCATGATGTTGGCATATCATTTTTCTACTATGGAACAACTGTAGCACCAGAACCAGAACTATACACTTCATCTTTCATCCTCTTCTATAATGCATTCAAATAATTTATATACACTTTTCAACATTCATCCCAAAAGATTGCAATGTTTGACTATACATATAATTTAATTGCTGTACAAATGATATGACTGTGATCAAACTGAGATCACATGAATGATGAATGTTGGGGGAGATGATGATGTTGGGGAGATGAATGATTTGGGTAGATGATGAAGAGGATGAAAGATGAAGGGGTAAAATATAAATGTGTTATAAAAGTATAAATGTGTATGGACTAAAATACCCTTGACTACAAAACAAAAATCAGAGTTTGACTTGGTCAAGGGACCAATCTGGCATTTAATGGCTACTGTTTGGACCCGTGGCGATGAAAAGGGCGAGGTTCGTCCCATCGCGATCCTCCGATACAAGTTTAGGGACCAACGGTGTATTTTAGTCTAAAAAGAATCAAAACTAAGCTAGGACCTAGTTTCCACGTCACCAAAATACCCTAGTGAAATGACAAATAAAACAATAAATAAACAAAAACATAACGTCAAATAATTAATTGTCCAATAATAAATTAAAAGACAATTAATTATGAATACAATAAGAATTAATTCGCCAACAATTAATTAAGAATCAAAATTATAAATAACAATAATGAAACCAAAATAATATTATGAGTCGGAAATAATTACATATCGCGCCAAGGATAATGTTATCGATCCCCTAGTCGAGTACTGGCAAAATCCCAAAGGGTTTGCCCCACAAAAACCATTGTTGCGCTGTCCTTTCTGCTTTGTTTCTTGCGTCGGCCCACAGCAGCAATAAATATATTTCAAACCTAAATTGATGACATTTGCAATTCACGTACATGTATGGTAGACATTGGCTTGTTAGCACTTAGGTCCTTGTTCTTTTACAACTTGTCACTTAGAGTCCTTGGCTTCATTATAAGTTAATATAAAGTAGCCGCTTTTAATTAGTTACGGCGTAATTAAATTACAATTACGTTGTAGCCTTCGAAACTTTACGCCCAAGTAATTAATTACAGCGTAACTAAACATCAGGTTATGCCTAGTTACGCCGTAATCCTTCGTTAGCTTATACTTATTCACTCCGAAATTGTCTCTACAGCGTAACTAATTTTCCTCGTTACGCCGTAACCTTCACAAAAATAATTACGACGTAACCATAAGAATTGGTTACGCCGTATCCTTCAAAGCAACATATTTACGCCGAAACATTATTAACGAGTTACGGCGTAATCTTCACAAATAATTATCAGGCCCGCGTAATATTAGTTACGGCGTAGTCAAATGCGCCACTTACACAGTAACTTGTCTTCAAAATATATTTCATGGCCTTTTCTCACATCTTTTCCGCTCCAACGCCTCATTTATCCTGAAATGTAATTATGAACGAATATGAACGAATTAAGTACCATATTAATACAAATGAGGCCATAAACACGGGAATTTGATATATAAAAGATCAGGCTAATTTGATGTTATCAAATATCCCCCACTTGAACTCTACTTGTCCTCAAGTAGACCATTTAAATAATTCTTAAAAAGATATCTCCTAAGATTAATTGGAAGATATGAGTTTAAAAATCACCTAAGCTAGAAAATTCCAAACCGAGCACCTCACGAAAAGGGAATTGAAATCACACTCTCTCTCATAATTCACGTGTTTATTTTTGGGTGATCACTCAACTGCTCAGTCATGGTGAGTATTCTATCATAAGCTTGGCAAAGATACTAATCTCCACCACTAGAGTCTATAGATGCAGCTATTTTAAAAGGCAATGGGTTGACACAACATAGGCTTATGGGGTTATTTTGTCATTACTAACGAGCTACGACGAAGGGGACAAAACCAATAATACATGACCAAATCCATTGCCAAGACACCAATGATTGCTCGCTTCCTCACCTAAACTCGATTCGTGACCGAGGGTAGGATAAGACATGGGAAAACATTTAATGGGTATAATCAAAAAGACACGAAACAAATAGATTCCTAAGTCCACAGTCGCCCCACCACTAGTCGCATTCAATCCTATAGCAAAAATCGAGGGTCAAGAGTCAAAGGGTCTTCAATAATCCAATACACGAGTTAATGCATAAGAAATGTAATGTGGTGCCTCATAAACTCCATAAACTAGACAAATAAGATTCATTAACTCGGCCTTCATCATTAATGAAAAAGTATGTGCTATAATTTTTTTTAAAATTTAGGTAATTTTAGCATATATTTCAATCAAAATTATATAATCAAACATTTCTATCTCCCATCCCCCCACTTGAGATGTACAATGCCTGATGAGTGTGCAAATACTCATCATTTTTAGTCAAATCTGAACTGCAAAACGTCTAAAAAATGCTCAGAAATGCATCAAAATACTGAAAATATTCCAAAATTACATTTTATATGTTTCAGATGCAAAATGTTCAAAATCAGATAAAAAATGAGCAAAGTTTGCAAAATTGGCAGTTTCAGTCCCTCAACTTTCAAAATTTGTCAAAAATAGTCCCTGAGTCAAAATTTCAAAAGAAAAGTCACCAAAGGTCCTTTTTAAATCATAACTTGTCAAATTTAGTCCTTTGGTGAAAAATATCAAAAGTCTGAGAAAATTACAAAAATGGTCCTTCAAGTTTCAAATTTGGCAGAAATGGCCCCTGGAAAATTGGATAATGACAGATTTGGTCCCTGTACTTTTTATGATTGTCATTTTCAGCCCTTGTATCAACTTTGAAGTATTGGCAGTTATAGTCCTTGTATTTTCAGAATTGACAACAATGGTCCCTAGTATTAATAAGCCCTTTCAAACCTTTTTGGACCCTTTCACAAACCTTGGACCCCTGTCAATTGCACTTTTGAACCCCCTGGTATTAGCCTCCCAAGTCAAACAAAGGATTGACTAAACCCTTTTGGCGCCACTCTCTTTCTCTTCCACTTGAGTCCTGCCAATCCCCTGCTACACTCCAACCCACCATCACCTTATCCCTTCACCTGTCTCCCCCCACCTCCACACAACTCCAAACACATTAAATGCACCTCCAAAACCCTTTACTCAATCTCCACTGCTCAAATCTCAATTCCCGCCAAAATTGACAAAAGTGCCAAAATCCACAAAAGTGACCCATTTGCCCTGGAATCAAGTGGGATTATCTCATAAGGCCACGTGGAGCTCAGTGGATGTATAAAAAGGATGAAAGAGGAAGAGATAGCGAGTAGTTAGTTTTTATAAAAATTTCCTTATGTCGTTTTTTTTTAATCAATGTCTTAGATAGTTCAAATGATGTAATCTCAATTCCTTTGTATAACATTCAAGTTTAAACATCATTGTGGGGTGCTTTGGATATCCATTTAAAGTTTTTATATAAGTTTATATTCTCAAGATTACTGTTGAGATTTTCAAGTTCTAAGTTTTCTGTCCAGGTTGTTAGTTGTTTGTTTTAAACTTAAACAAGTTTGGTTATGGTCTTTATAAGCTTTCTATAAGCTCACAATACATTTTCAAGCAAATGTATTGCCTGGTCAACAAAAGTCAACTATGATGAATTTGGCAGTGGTGATGGATTTTGGTGATGCAGAATCTGATATGGGTTGGATTAGGTTCAACTAGTGTAGTAATGGGTCTTGGTTTAGCCTGCAAATCAGTTGGAAATATGTAAGTGAGCATTCCACTTTTCAAGTTTCAACCCATTTTGCATTGTATGCTTATTTATGCATCTGTGGTCACAGCTGTTTTTCAAGTGTTTAGATAGTTGTATTATGATTATATAAACTCAATTTGATCAATAGTACCATCTGGTTTAGTGTTTTTCTCATGTTAAATTTGCTTTACAGTTTTTAAGGGGTGTTTGGATTGCTTGAAAATCAGTGGTTAGAGGTCATATTCTTGCATTAGATCAGTTGAAATAGTCTTGTTATAGTCTATTGCAGTTTTATCTGTCTTCAGTTTGTGTTTGTTTCATTCTTAGTCAACAATTTATAAAATCTGTTCTTAAGTTCATTTTTGTTTAAATCTGTCAACTGTCATCTTTCCATATAGGTTTAGAATCTGTTTAACCAGCTTGTTAAAGTTTTATTACATCAAATTACATTGAATTCAATCCTTAGTTTGCTTCTAAATTTCATTTTAGTCAATCTTCACATTGTTCTTAAAAAGTCAAATCTGTCAAAAACACCAGGTCTGATCAGTTTTCTTCAACCTTGTAGCAACTGTGCAGACTTCATTTCAACTAATTAAGGTCTGATTCTTGGTCATATTGTAGTTTGCTAGGTTGTTTTCAAGACCCCTTATCTGTTTTGTCCTAAAGCTTTTCTGATAAGTAGTTACATGATCTCAAACTTGGTACCTGATTCTGTTTTTACATCAGCAGTCCTAATGTCCACTTGGCCAGTTTTTATGTGATCCATAACTTCCTCATATTAAGTCCATATTAGCTGTAATTTTGGTTACTTGATCTCTGGTTGGTGGTCTAGAAGACCACACTTTTAGTTTTCTCTTGTGCTTATTAAATAAGTAGTTGCAAGTGCTTAAATAGGGGCCTGTTTGTCAGTTTTACTTAAGTGGTCAGTTAGCTCATAACTTGGTTAGATGCTTATTTAGGTGATAGGAGTAGATGCTTTAGGTTGCCTTAGGTTCATTTTAGCATACTATAGCTTATTTTATCAGTTGGTGTACTGTAGAGCTTATTTGCTTATTTCATTTGCTTATTCTCATACTAGTTTACACTACAGCTGCAGGTTCTTACACATAAGCCCATGCTTTCTTATTTTTCTCAGATTTAGAATAAGATTTTAGATTTTCCCTGAAATTTTCATAATTTTTAGACACTGTTTGGTATTTTTCTTAATTAAATTTAGTTTTTAATCAATTTTAATTAGCTTAAATTGCAATTAATTGAGAAAAAGTTCCAAAAAATAAATTTTCTATTTTATTAAGTTTAGATAAATATAAAAAGACAAAAAAATATTTTTCTAGATTTTTCTTAGTTAAATTTGTATTTTTAAATAATTTAATTAGTTTTTAATAGTTTAAAATTCATAGAAAATAGAAAAATAATTATAAAAATACAAAAATAGTTTTGAAAATTCTAGTTTGATATTTTAGATTTTTCCATTTCATAATTTTATTTTTCTAGCCTTATTTCCTAATTTCTTGTATTTTAGGTAAATATTTAATAGTTAAAAATAGTTTTTAATTAATAATAATTAGAATAATAGTTATAAAAATAATTTTCTTTTTCTATAAATTTTCTTTTATCATTAGGTTTGTAAAAATGTATTTTCCATATTTTTAGGCTTAATATTGTGTAAGTTTCACGTTTTTATTTGGACGTTTACGTAATTTTAATTTAAACGTAAGTTTTTAGTTTTAAGTTTTAAACGTTCATCACTTTAAATATAGTGATAGCGTTTATTTAATAGATTTTATCTTTTTATTTTCCTTTAATTTGCATTTAAGCCGTTTTAATTTTCTGGCTTTTTCCTGTAGTTATAATAATTCCAAATCTTCTTTTCCGTTCAAATCTCCCGATCACTAAACGTCTGATAATCCATTGCATAGCTCGCTGGGACATAACGACCCGGGGAAACACTATGCTCCCCTGATCTTCATTGATTTCGTGCTTGAGCTGTTTTAAGTTTTCTTACGCTTGCGTGAGGGAACTTGACGGTTTTGCGCGCATCAATGCCCCCATTGTACGAATATTGATTAAAATTTGAAAGGCGAGATAGAAATGTACGGGTTTCTAATTTTATCCGTCAGACAAAACGGATTTCTAAAAATTTGCGCCTAATTGAAAAAGGCGAGAATACTCAACACAATACGACAAATAAGCTGATTTATTTTACCAGCTATAAACAAACTAACAAACTCTTGCTTGCATTCCCTTTTTTCTTTTTTTTTCTCACTTTTTCACATTTTTTTTATGCAAGACAAGGTATACATGAATAAAAACAATTCGAACATATAAAACATCCCCCCACTTGAGATCAACTATCATCTAAACCCGATCTTCTTTAACAACCCATTATTCAAAACTTACGACTTTCACTAGTGGAACCAAAATTAACCAACAGCGCCCGGACCATGGACATAAGGAAACTACAGGGTAGGCTAGGCGATATGTGTAACGAAACAATTATATTGGTTGAACAAAATAAAAGGAAAGGCTCAGAAGGGTGTACTAGGGGTATCTTGCACTAATGATGAGTGCAACAAAAAGGGTTTAATAGGGGGATTGACTGATCGATGTGAAAAGTCAATATACACAATACATATATGGGCTATTTGGGTTTAATCCTAAAATTGCCTTAAATCCTAGTTGCACCGATCACACCAAGTTACCTCAACGTAATGCTCATGATAATGGTCTCGAAAAGATATGCAAGGCCAAGTTCTAAAGTCTACTACAGCCACCGGCACACTCATTTTTATGAAATTATGTATAAGGGGAAAAACAGAAAGGCTTATCCTCACATAATGGAAATATAGGGTATGTGTGCTCAGTCTAGATTAATCCAGTTAAGTAATGAAAAACATGTCAAAACTTTATTAATAAAACACTTTTCATCAAAAACTAGAAAAATAAGGGCAAGTAAAATCAAGCGGGTGTCTATGTCTAATCCCTTCCCCCCACTTGGGTCGTACTAAGCATATAATTGAAAAATAGGAAGGGTTAGAGATGGAACGAAAAACTCCCCTGGATTTGCTCGGTATGATTAATAATGCATGTTCAAAAACATGCTCCAAATGTGCCTCCTCGAGCAACATCCATCTTCACATCAACTCTCCAACACCAACATCAACGGTACTCAACCAGTCGGATAAAAAGTGTTCTCTTGCAGCCTATCATAACTCCATAATTCTTCAACCTGTATTGTTGCAAGAAAAACTAATACCAAAAAGCATAATTCCGGATAAAAAGCAAAAATAACACGAGATATAAAAAAAATAAAAAATAAAACCTAACTCACTTTCGTAGGAATCACGGTTGCATTTAGCGCATGTAACAAGCCTTTTAAACCACTCAGTGTCCCGAGTAGACGAGTGAAGTCTCGTGAGGGTTTACAGGGAACACACCCACAAAGTTCATTTAATTACTAATACAAGGTTATGAAAATATTTTGAAACTGTTTTTATTAGAAATTTTCATATCAGAGGATAGTTACGGCGTAACTGGATTGGCCCAGTTATGGCGTAGGTTAGTTGACTTAAGAAAATTGTTTACCAGGAAGGGGTTATGGCGTAATTGGATCGGCCCAGTTACGGCGTAATAAGAAACCCTGAGAAAAGAAGATGTTAATACAAATAAACCGTAAAAACGTTTATTAATATTTAGCGATCTTTTTGTGTTTTGTTGATAACAAATATAATGTTATCATAAGTAAAATTATAAGGATACATGTTATTTTTGTAAAGCATTCACATATAGTCATTTAATACAAATTGTTGTAATAATTCATTTGTTGTAATAGTTTATTATGATGGATAAAAATCACAACCCATGACCCATACCCATGGATCATATCCATAACCCATGGAGTTAACCCATACCCATTGACTAGATACATTGCATCTATTAGATACATTGTATCTACTTAAATACCCATGGTTCAAACCATAACCCATGACCCATGACCCATAACCCAAAAACCCATGGGCAAAGAGGAGCGTCTCACGGATCCCTGGAGTTACACTAGACGGATCCCTCAAGCAAGGGATCCATAGGATCCGTGCAACAGTGGCAAGAATTTGCCTATAAATAGAGAGCCATTTCTTCATTTTTACTCACCCCTCTTCTTACTAACTCTCTCATATATTCTTACACTCTTCTAACAAAAGATCACTTGATCTATAGAGTTGTTCTTCTTTCGTCTATTGTGATTCTCATATAGGTCCTTCTGTAAGGCGAGATCACGAGCATTCTACAAGTCATCCAAGCAAGGGGTCCTTGATTTATTTGTTCCGCCGCAAGATTTCTGTAGCAAAGATCTTGTATTTCATATTTCACATACTTGTTGTGTTATAGTAGTGTTGGTTTGGTCCTCCGTGTTACGGACTCGGTATTTAGCTTTGTACCGGAAAAAGGTATAAGCAACGTTGTGAAGGCTTCTCCGCCAAGTTGAAGGAGTTTGTTGACATAGTGTTTGAACTCTCGAGTAGGTGACTCGGGGAGTGGAGTAGGGAAAGGAAGATGTCTTTGTAGCCGAACCACTATAAATCGGTTGTGTCATTTATATCCTTTACTTTACTTACTTTACTTGCATTACTCTTAGATCTATACTTTTTCTTCATCCATACGATTTCACATAGCATCATATCTAAAAGTTTTTGAAACTAACTTAAAATCGGCAAAACTATTCAACCCCCTTCTAGTTTTCCACAGAAGATACACGGAACAAAGACATTACGACGTAACTAGATCGGCCTAGTTACGCTGTAGTTATAATGAAGTGGGCAGATGGCCTTACTGATAGCCAGTTACGGCGTAAGTGGGTGGGCCCATTACGCCGTAATTACTTACTGCTGTTGTAGTGCCCAAAATGTCAACTTCTTCCTACGTGTTCAAGAGGAGTCATTGGAACTCCTATCATCTATCATTGGTCTTGAAACCTGTAAACAAGATAAACAAAACATGCCAAACCCAAAACAAATAGAAAAAACTACAAAAATATCCAAAAAGGTCTAAGAAATAAAATCAAAAATTAAATCTAGGATAGGGACGGGTAGTCTCCCGACGAGAACTTTTCTTTAATTCCCTTGAGTCTTTAAGTTAGACTCCTGCAACAGCTATCAATCGGACGTCTCCAAATAATGTCCATTGCTCAACTAATCTTGACTTATGATCATGTCGAGATTCCCTCCACTTGTTCTTCTTGCTCAACCTGCACACTATCACAACCTCGTGCATTAAATGTGTAAAAATAATAAACATGAGCAACAAGTGAGATATAACACATCATTCATAATTTAAAGATGTCTCAGACTTGTTTACGGCGTAAGTCCTATTACTAACTACGTCGTAACTTCAGTCTGAAAGCAACCTGAAATAATATAAGAATAGATTACGCTGTAACCATGGCCAAGGTTAAGCCGTAATCTCAAGATAGAAGACATAATTTTAGAATAATATCAATCAAACAGCCAAAAATACGAAGACCGTTCCCCGGCAGCGGCGCCAAAAACTTGATGCAGGTTTTACTGACCAAATTTTACATTTATAGTAACTCGTCTATCTATGGCCTACCTAATACACTAACGGGCAGTGTACCCGGTCGCATGTAGTGATGGAATGGTAAGACCGAGGTCGTTCCAAGAACGTTTGATTCCTAACTGTCTAATTAATTAAATTGGTCAAATAAATAAGTTTTAATGATAGGATTAATAATAGTTAAGGTGTCACGTGATCAATTGGGCTGGTTCTCTGGTAAACAAGCTAATAGGAAAGATATTGATGCAATTCTTAAATCGAGTTCAGCCACGAATGGATCGTGGCAAAGGGTCGGTAGACTCCTATGGTCAATTCGTCTACCCTATGATTCTTAGAATCCTCACCAAGATGAACAGGTCACCCAGAATCATTCAGAAATCTAATAGCAGTCATTAAGAGCCGGCTTTTACTATCGCATTACATGGGTTCTCAAAGTCACTAGATTCCTGTTTCAAGTGGGGGTTTAAGTCGCTAGGACAACATTTGGTCAGTTCGTCCTAACATATCAGCAAAGGTTTCCACCGGAGATCAACGGGTGACCCCTCGAAAGTCCAGTTGTTTTTAGTCCCCTAAGCCAAGTCATTAAGTACCTCTACAAGCAAGATTCGCAATAATGAGTGCCCGAGCGCTAGCATCTTAGACAATCATCCCTAACTTCTTAAGTTCATCCAAACGGCAGGTGATCAGTTGGTCAAATCGCACAAGCGAAGAAGGGTCGTTAGTTGGTCAATTCTTACCCTTCCCACCCAGTCTACCTACTTAGGGTCAGTTGGTCAATTCTCCTAAGCAACTAGACACTACCGCCATTCAAAACTGCCGAAACTAGGGTGCCTACCAACAAATTATGCAAGCATACACTAGAAACAATTAATAACGCAAAAGCATTAATAATATAAAGAATCAAAACTAGGCTAGGACCTAGTTTCCACGTCACCAAAATACCCTAGTGGAATGACAAATAAAACATCACATAAAATAATAAATAAACAAATAAATAACATCAAATAATTAATTGGCTAATAATAAATTAAAAGACAATTAATTATGAACACAATAAGAATTAATTCGCCAACAATTAATTGAGAATCAAAATTATAAATAACAATAATGAAACCAAAATAATATTATAAGTCGGAAAATAATTAAATATCGCGCCAAAGATAATGTTATCGATCCCCTAGTCAAGTATCGGGGCAAAACCCCGAAGGGTTTGCCCCACAAAAACCACTGTTGCGCTGTCCCGAAGGGTTTGCCCCACAAAAACCACTGTTGCGCTGTCCTTTATGCTTTGTTTCTTGCGTCGGCCTGCAGCAGCAATAAATATATTGCAAACCTAAATTGATGACATTTGCAATTCACATACATGTGCTTTTATAGACATTGGCTTTTTAGCACTTAGGTCCTTGTTCTTTCACAACTTGTCACTTAGAGTCCTTGGCTTCATTATAAGTTAATATAAAGTAGCCGCTTTTAATTAGTTACGGCGTAATTAAATTACAATTACGCCGTAGCCTTCGAAACTTTGCGCACAAGTAATTAATTACGGCGTAACTAAACATCAGGTTACGCTGTAATCTTTCGTTAGCTAATACTTATCCATTCCGAAATTGTTTCTACGGAGTAACTACTTTTCCTCGTTACGCCGTAACCTTCACAAAAATAATTACGACGTAACCATAAGAATTGGTTACGCCGTATCCTTCAAAGCAACATATTTACGCCGTAGCATTATTAACGAGTTACAGCGTAATCTTCACAAATAATTCTCAGGCCCGCGTAATATTAGTTACGGCGTAGTCAAATGCGCCACTTACGCAGTAACTTGTCTTCAAAATATATTTCATGGCCTTTTCTCACATCTTTTCCGCTCGAACGCCTCATTTATCATGAAATGCAATTATGAACGAATATGAACGAATTAAGTACCATATTAATACAAATGAGGCCATAAACACGGGAATTTGATATATAAAATATCAGGCTAATTTGATGTTATCAATTCGTAACTATGAAAAGCTAATGCTGGAAAGAAAACTTGTGTTCTTGGATGACGATGGAAAGCCATTGAAATTTGAATAGAATACTAAGTCGTGTGTTCATGAACATGGTGTGAATTCACATAATGTTGAATCAATGGCTGAACCAATTGTGAATGTGATGGATTCATCGATGAATAACACTCGTCTTGAATATGTTTTCAACAGTGTCTAAGAGGCGTCAAAGGCTGTAAATGAATCAAATATGGCTCGTAGAAAAAAGAGCAAAGGAACATTGTACTCACGCTGTCCCTATTTGGTTTTGGAGCTTGATCCGTCCAGAAACAAGCAAAAGAATGGCTATCTTTCGTACATTAGAAGCGGGTTTACAAAATGGTGATAAGGAAAAAGTTCAAATCCCTTTGTCATCGGTCTTGGTGGCGACTTCTAGGCATGGAAACTCGTTGTTTGGTTATTTTCTTGGGAAAAGAATTGATTTCCCTGTTGTAGAACACTATGTGATGAATGTATGGAAGAAGTTTGGTATTGTTAAAGCAAGGATGAATTGGAAAAGGTTCTTCTTCTTTAAATTAGGTTCGTGAGCAGACAGGGATGGGGTACTGGAAAATGGACCATGGTTGATACGTAATGCCCCAATTATTCTCAAGAAATGGTCTCCTAATGAGTGTTTATTAAAAGAAGAACTGGAATATATCACGGTTTGGGTAAAATTGCATGATATTCCAGTTACGGCGTTTACTGAGGTTGGTTTGATTGCCATTAGATTAGGTACACCAATTATGCTAGATTCCTATACGAGCACTATTTGTATGGACTATTGGGGTCGTTTGGATATGGGGGTTCATCGTGTTCTCAAAGATACTATGGTAATTTATATTCCTTATGTCGAGGGTTTGGGTTCTTATTTGAGTATAATTAAAGTAGAATCTGAGTGGAAACCGCCAAGATGTTGTAGCTGTTTGGTGTTTGGTCATGATAATAACATATTCCCTAAACGTGCGGTTTCTAAAGTTGGTGCGAGATTAGGTGCTGATCTAAGGAAACAAAGTGGGCCAAGTCATGTGAAGAATGTTGCTGCCCATAATGATGGGTTTAAAGTGGTACAAAGCCGTAATTCTAAAGGTAAGAAACAAACTAGGCCAACTGGTTTCGAACCGAAGACATTTGTGTATCGTCTTGTTTCTATTCCCAATGGGTCTGGATCGTCTAAGAAGCATGTAAGTGAGGAAATAGATGTGGCAACGAGTTCGAAAAAAGACACTGCTAATATGTCCTCGAGTTCTAATTATAAAGGACTGAGAAACATAGATGATATAAACCTAGTTACTCTAAAGAATTTATTTAAAGCGTTGAAGGAAAATGACAAGATCTTTGAGAATGTGGGTAATATCGGTTTGGATGCGTAAAAGGTTGTGGAAGAGAGTGATAGTGATGTTGATGTAGTTTTCAATGAGACTACTTAACTCATGGCTAGTGGAGGTGCAAATGATACAAGTTTATATGAAGACAAAGATTATGATATCTATGATACTTATGATCTTCAAGGTTTAACTAAATAATAATTGGCATTTTGTGATGCGATGGATGTAAATCTTCGTGGTTGAATTAGAAGATAGTTTATGTTTGGTGTTTTTATGAGTCAAATGTAAGCTAGAATTTAGTGGTTGTTTTATTTGATAGGACTAGTTATATCTTGTTATGTAAGCTTTATCGCCTATGTAACGAGCTCAGATGTGGGATTCACTCACATCTGATATACTTAACTGTTTTTTTGAGTAATATATTTACCGGGTGAAAACCCTTTACCCAAAAAAAGTGAACACTCAATATGCAAACAATCTTTATAAAAGTTTTTTTTTTACGTAGGACCTGAAAGAGAATTTTGTTAACCCTAATCAAAGGTTTGATAACGAGGATAAAACTTCCAGCGAATAAAACCCAAAAAAGAGATAAAACTATAAAACACAAAGTTTATTTATAATCAAAAGCTTCATTACTATAATAACGAGCCCTATATTTATAGGGGAAGGTATCATGTGTATAAAGAAAACAAAATAAAATAAAGAAACTACTTTAAAACATTTCTAAATAATAATTATCCTAAAAACAACGTAAACAATAAAAGGAACATTCTACAATCGTTGTCTCTACGACGTAGGGAGACGTTTCCCTCTATGATATAGAGACTTTAAGCCTTGAATAAAATCTTATTCGAGAGCTCTACGGTGTAGAGAGGAAAACACCGTCCGTCATAGAGGCCACAACTTCTACGTCTTTGGGTCTTGAATCTTGTCCCCATCATTCCCCCTCACTAGAACTCGTCCTCAAGTTCTCACTACCAAAGGCTTCATAAACCTTGAACACTTTCTCACGACGAACCTTATCTTCAGTAAACTTGTGCTTCACATCAACTCGTGAACCTTCATGTTTTTTAACACACCTTTCATATTCTCAACGATCAACCCATGAACCCAATCATCGGGTTGTGTACTCCTTATCAACGATCACCGAGTTTTCAATAAATATAACTTTTGTGTTCACTATTGAAGACTTAATTGGATTCCTGATAATCATCTTTAAAATTAACCCATAATTAAAATCACAAACCTTTAAATCATGGATGCATTTGGAGTCAGTTTTTAGCTCACTACCAAAACTATTCACGTCGTCATCACCACTGAATTTTCCTACACAAGTCTTCAAGATACCAACTTTATTTGTTGTTTCCAATACTAAAATGTGAAATATTGTCATCATGTTGCTCATAACTTTGAAGGTCTTGGATTTGCTCAGCGTGTTCATTAACAACATCGGTCTTCAATATCTTTCTTCGTTCTTAACATCGACCATTGGTACATGTACTTGGTCTTCTGATGGAATCATCGCAATTCACTTTCCTTCCCATAATAAAAGGTAGGGATACGCTTTAAATCATTAAAACCTTGAACTTTTCAACGCCATGATTTTCCCAACCATATATGGCAATCCTCCATGTCATCCAAATGACAAGTTACCTCCTCCTTGTAGAAGTTACCAATAGATATCGGGATCCTACAAACCTCATGACCTCTAACCAAACAAGTTTCTATAAAGAAATTGAAGTAGTTGACCAATTTTCTCGACACCATAATTATCAATAATTAAAAGAATACATTATTATTGATCAAAACTTTTGAACGAAACCACTTGATTGTTGGTAGTCTAATCTTCATCTTCATTCTTTCTTCCCATTCATCAACCCACCAATTGTTGAACGGGGATTGGTTGCACCTACTGTTGTCAATAGAACTGTCTATGGTTGGACGAATTCTTGAACCTTCTTAATTGCTAACCTTGTGGTTTTCGTGGTTGTTACTCCCACGGTCCTACCTACGAACACGAAACGTCGTTTTTTATACATAGTAGATTTCCTGTCAAGTTTGGATACGCTTTTGATAAAACCATAATCCACGTGCTCTTAAGACCATACCCCATCAACAGTATGATTTTTTTTAATATTATACATCATTCACTATCAAGATACTAACTTGGCTCTTATATCAACTTAAGCAGGCGAAAGCGAATTTTGTTAACCCTAATCAAAGAGTTGATAACGAGGATAAAACTTACAGGAATAAAACCCAAACAAAAGATAAAACTATAAAACACAGTTTATTAATAATCGAAAGCTTTATAACAATGATAATGAGTCTTATATTTATAGGAGAAGGTATCTTGTGTAAAAAAAACCTAAATAAAATAAAGAAACTAATTTAAGACATTCATAAATTATAGAGTTAATTACATAAATCGTCCTTGTGGTTTGATGAAAATTACGGATCCTGTCCATGTGCTTTTTTTCTTACGGATCCTGTCCCTGTGGTTTATGATTTTTACGGGTCCAGTCCAAATTTCGACCCGACTCCTAACGGTCGTTAAAAAGGACTTAACGTGACATAGATTCTAACGTGAGGGCTAACATTGTATTTTCGTTTTAACGATCGTTATACAAACCACATGGACGATTTATGTAATTTACTCTTTAAAAAAAATAAAGTTTTTTCTTTTTAATTTTATTATTCGAATTTTTATTTTATTTTATTACGATTAAATTTTTTAATAAAAAAAAAACTTTTTATTTAAATTTAATTTTAATTTTATTATAATAATTAAAAAAAAACTATTTTATTATAATAAATTAAAAAAACTATTTTTATTTTATTTTTAATTTTATAAAAAATCAAAAATTTAAAATAAAACTAAAAAAATTAATTTTAATTTTATTATAATATATTTTTTTAAAAAAAAAAAACAGGTTTTTATTTAAAAAAATTTAATTTTATTAAAAAAATTAAAATAAAATTTAAAAAAAAAACATTTTTTTTTTTTTTTTTTTATTTTTTAGTTTTATTATAAAACGGATGAAAGCGTATAAAAAACGTTTTTATACGGTTTCGTCCGTTTTTTCATACATTTTCATAAAAAAACATTTTTATACGGTTTCGTCCGTTTTCATACATTTTCATAAAAAAACGAACGAAACCGTATAAAAACGTTTTTTTATACGCTTTCATCCGTTTTATAATGAAATTAAAAAATGTTTTTTTTTTCTTTTTTTTAAATTTTATTTTAATTTTTTTTTAATAAAATTAATTTTTTTAAAAGAAAAAACATTTTAATTTTTTTTTATTATAATTAAATTAAAATTAATTTTTTTTAGTTTTATTATAAATTTTTGATTTTTAATAAAATTAAAAAAAATTAAAAATAGTTTTTTTTAATTTAATATAATAAAATTAACATTAAATTAAAAAAAAAATTAATCGTAGTAAAATTAAAAAAATTTCGAATAATAAAATTAAAAATAAAAAACTTTATTTTTTTTAAAGAGTAAATTACATAAATCGTCCCTGTGGTTTGTATAACGATCGTTAAAACGAAAATACAATGTTAGCCCTCACGTTAGAATCTATGTCACGTTAAGTCCTTTTTAACGACCGTTAGAAGTCGGGTCGAAATTTGGACTGGACCCGTAAAAATCATAAACCACAGGGACAAGATCCGTAAGAAAAAAAGCACAGGGACAGGATCCGTAATTTTCAGCAAAGCACAAGGACGATTTATGTAATTAACTCCAAATAATAATTATCCTAAAAACGACGTAAATAAAAGAAACATTTTTGAATCGATGTCTCTACGGCGTAAGGAGATATTTCCATCTACAGCGTAGAAAATATAGGACTCGAATAAAATTAAATTCGGGAGATCTACGACGTAGAGAGGAAAATACCCCTACATCGTAGATGCTACAACTTCTACGTCTTTTGGTTTTGAATCTTGTCCCCATCATTTTTTTTAACTAATTCTAAACGATATTAAGTGAAAGGTTAGAATTTATCAAGTCTAAGACAAAAAGCTTTTGTTAAAGCCTTTCCTACAAACCAAAAAAGTAATTAGAAAAGCTTGATAAAATACTGTAAGGTTATCAAAAACTTTTGTATTATAAATGCTCTTAAATGTTAATAACCGCGTTCATTAAACATAAACGTTTTTTAAATTACAAATTACATTTAATACATTAATTAAACTCATAAATTAGTATCATTAAGTCTGATTTTTAGGGCCCGTTTGGTTGGTGTGGTTTGGATTTGGATTAAGGATTGATGGTAAAAATTATTTGTTTGTTTTAAAAGGTGGGTTTAAAAAATGGGAGTAAACCCCACATTCAAGGGCATACTCAATTCCTGTCAACTAAGGCTGGTATACTGACAAATCACTATTCAACCATCTCTCTCTCATATTTTTTTTGGTTTTATTCGGTTGCATCCACACAAAATGTACTAGCCATGACATAATTTATTATTTTACTATTAAAATAAATATAAAACTCAATCCCATTTTAAAACCCAATATATACAAAACAAACAACTTTTAACATAATTTAAATCCAAATCCAAATCCTAATCCAAATTCTAATCAAAATCCTAATCTTAATCCTAAACCCAACTACAAACCAAACGGGCCCTTAATTCATTAAACTCATGCCCACCGGACAATTTTTAAACACATTTATTAGTCTTCTTAGAGTAAATTGCAAAAATCATCCTTGTGGTTTGGCCAAATTGCATATTTCGTTCTTGTGGTTCATTAAGTGCAAAAATTGGCTTTATTTTGCATTGTTTGGATTCATTTTAGTCCTTCGGCATTGCAAAAATCGTCCGTGTAGTTTCTTAAAAGCTAGCGCCGAAGGACCAAAATGATTTCAAACAGTGCAAAATAAGGACGATTTTTGCACTTAATGAACTAAAAGGACGAAACATGCAATTTGGCTAAACCACAAAGACGATTTTTGCAATTTACTCGTCTTCTTATTTCCATTTTTATACCACCCAACCAAGGACGAATCTTATATAGGGCAGGAGTGGGCCTTGGCCCCCCCAAACTTTTTTGTCCTTAATGTATATCATGTATTGTGCTAGTGTAAAAAAATGCGAATTAACAATTTGGCCCCTCCAAAATTAATAAGTTAATGTTTGGCCCCTCCAATAAAATGTTTCAAGCGTCGTCCCTGCACCCAACATTAATTTACTTATACATATTTTGTTATACCTTTTCTACCCTTGTTGTATCTGATCTATTTTTGCAATTTGACCAAGCATTGCAACTCATATGGATTCACTTGTTTTATATTAACTATATTATCTTTCAGAAATTCCAGATTGACCAAGCAACAAATACGTACGTTTTTATTACATTTTTCTAGTGTTGCCATTGTGATTATCTTTTAAAAATTTCAAATTGACCAAGCCACTAAAGTGTTGCTCAATATATAAAAGAGACATGAATGTAAACATAAATGGTTTATTGACCCACAAATGGTTTATCAATAGCATCTTGCATAATTTGTTCATCTTCTTCCAAAATAATTTCATTTAGATCAATATTGATAGGATCTAAATCAGTTGGAATTTTATTTAAATCAAAAGAAATTTTGTTATGCATCTTTTAAGAATGTGCAAAAAAAAAATTATTTATATTTGGATCACTAAAACATGAATGCTTAACTTTGACATAATATGATATATAAAAAATGAGATAAAGAAATTGAATTGTTGTAGTTGTAAAAGAATATAGAAGTCATATATATACACATGCTACTTGGCGCCAACACATAATTACAATCATTCATTTTTAACCAAATTAAATAAGAATATTTGTTGTATCTTGAGAAAAAAAAAATGAATTTTTTTTAACGGCAAAGTGATATAAAACAAGCTAGAAAAAAAAGCTAGTAACTTATACAAAGGAATACAACATTGGGTTTTGAAGCCACAATACCATGGGATGTTATGTTTTTTACATCTACTCAAAAACCAATGAAAAGAGTTAATAACAATGGACTCGAAAATAACTCTTTTTTATGGTTGAATCTTTGAACACCACACCGTTTCGAAACCTCCAAATACACCACACTGTTGCATACACAATCACCTCCAGGATTCTTCTTCTATGAACATCGATCGTTTCCAGCCAACTAAGCATCGAGAAGATGTTATCACTAGCTGGCATATTTAAAGAAGTAGATAGCTAGTAATCTCTATTTTGTAAACACATAGTTGATACTAGCTTATAGCCCCGTGGATTTACGGGTTTTTAAAACAAATTATTCATTAAAAAGTTGAGTGTGTGAATATATAAATAAAAAAACAAAGAAATTAAATAAGGTCCATTATTATTTAAAGGGAACAATTAGTAATGCTTCAATGATACGATAAACAATTTGGTTTGTAATTATTAAGAAAATAAACGTGCATGTATCGTCTTCTCCAACTGGTAGATAATCTTGTAAAGCAAAGTAATGCGGTAAACGTCAAACACTCAGTCCATGTTCATTCCGTGAACATCTAAATATGGAGAAAAAAATCAAACTAAAAAGGAAGTTGTTCATAATAGTATATGTAAAGTTAAAAAAAATAGTATAAAAAAAGCGAAACACCCCTTAAAAATATCATCAATTTTTCAGTTCAAGCAAAATGCAATACGTGAATGTGATGACACAAATTAACTCAAAGCCAAGTCTTACATTAATATTAATGGAACGACACTCGTGTACAAAGATACATGAGGTTTTATTTTAATTAAAGGACATGAAATAATTAGCATATGATTTCTGCAATGACTTTTTTGCCGCGGATGTAAATAACTCACTCGTAAGCACTGCCGTGGATGCTCTTGATAGTACATAGATCTAAGATATCTATCAAAGTTTGATTAGTAGTGCACCTCGGAGTCTTAAACTGGCTTATCGTTGCACCATTTCGAATAGAATGTTCCATGATCTTTTTGAAGGTGCCTTGTACCACGATACAAAGCTCTAATGGGCCGATTGATTTGTTTTTCCTCGAGACAATATAGCCATAGTCTACAAATGATGCATCCATTTCCTTGCAACATTGAACTAATATCTCTTCACTAGCTTCACCCTTGATCTCCCAATATACTACATAGTGGCCAGGCTGATTCTTGATGTTGGCATGGCTCGTGAAATCGACTAGCTCAGCTCGAGCCTTTATAAGCGGTTGAGAACCCTTCTTGATTGCCAGTTGAAGGTCCTTTTCGGTGTTCTTGTCAATATTCACCGTTAAAATTAGATCTCGTCTGTATAAAAACTTAAGTTTTGGAGTTCCTTTGAAGAAACCATCTACTTGAACCACATCCCCTAATCTATATCTATAAAGACCTGAAAATATAAAATTGTATTTCGATTACTATCATATAACTCTAAACAACTTACTCCTCCATGAAACTTGTCGACTTTTTAGTAAAGGGCGTTATTGGTTTGTTTTTAAGAGAATATATGCTTCAAATCCAGATAAAATTAGGTTGAAAAAAAGTTAAGAAAATATTTAAATGAAGTGTTTTTTCGAAAACGCAAAGCTGATGAAGTGAATGAAAAATACTCAACCACACATTCACCCAAAGTCGGGACCTGAACATTTCATATATACGTACAAATAATTAAAAAAATTGAATTATTTAAAGCATTGGTATGCTATCAACCTACCTTTTTTTTTCAAGAGTTTTATCATATATGTCAATTGATATGCAAATTTTGTAAAATTTTCGTGTTTGATTTCATCTTCAAAAAATATCTGTTGCAATATATATTTTATATCTATATATAGCTGGTTGTGTTTTAAGTCACCTATATCTGGTGTATACATGACAAGGTAGTGTTTTTATATTGATAACGTACTCATCTCCAACAAACCAAACACATAAACTAAAAACGTGTTTAGAAGAATTAATTAATTACCTGTGAAGGTCGTAAGAACAATCTCGTACTGTTTCCCAACCTCGACCTTCGATAATGGCACCGGATCATCTTCTAGGTAGTCTTCGTCACCAGCAAAAGCATTAGCAACCATATCATCGCAACCTTTATGATGCTGAAGGTGCAATGGTAAGAATTCAAAGTAAGAAAATGTTGGAACCACAACGAATGTCACATCATGAGCATTATACGACGGGTCCATGTTCATACCGATCCAACTCTCGGTGGACCCGTATTCAGCGCTCACCAATGGCAAATGGTCCCCTGAGTAATGCTTTAGTTTCTCAGAGTATGGTAGCATTGAACCTGTCATTATGGAGTAGACATATTTTGCATTTGGCCACAACTTTGGGATCAAACCATACCATCCTGATTCTTCCAACTCCTTGCATTTTGACCTAACACACTTTGCTAGACATAAATCAGGTTTGATCAAATCAAGAACCGATTTCCTGATACATGGGTCCGTGATTCTAGGACTTAAGGTTCCATTAGAAAGGTCATTGCATATGTCTTTCCAATAATCTTGGAATAAGTTAAGTGCTTGAAGGATGGAATATGCAAAAGTGGATGTGATGATTTCGACTTGAGGAGAGTAAAAGAGTCCGAGTAGGAAGTGACAATACGTAGTTTGCTTGTAGTCGCCACTCAAGATGACTTCTTGAGGGCTACAAGTGAATGATTTGGTTTGTTGTTGCTTGAGTTTGAACTCTTGGCTTGCAAAGTAATGACTTGTGGCTGTTCCTGCTGATAAACCACCCTTTGTTTTGAAATGTTTGTTGCCATAGATAAACTCAAGAGTTTTGCCTCCTTCCCTTGTAGGATATACCCTTCATATAAATTCATCAACTTGATTTAATGAAAAGATGGATAAATTGTCACGAAAGTTCACAAAAATAGAGGTGATGAAGTTAACATTCACATACCTATTAGACTATGTAATCCAAGGGTTTCTTGTGCTCAATATATACCACAATAATAATAGATTATTGTTTTTTTTTTTGTAAAGATTTTCCTCGGTAAATTTGTTACTTCAAAAAACAATTAAGTACAACAATGTAGGTGTATTACACATCTCAGACCAAAATAGGTGAAAACAAACACACCAATTGCACTTCAAACCTAAACTATCATAAGAATAACATGTCACACTTATGAGACCTACTACATATACGTGCTATCTAATTTAATCACGAAGACTGATATCAAAGGCATTAGCATAAAATTAATAATTGTTTCATTACTATTTGGTAGAGATAACTATAAAGAATGATTTAATAAGCAGGTAGATGACAAAAAAAAAAAAAAAAAAAAAAAAATGGTTTTTCATCACGGCTAGTGATTTGCAGATTCTTTTATTTTATTTGCACACTCCATATTGTGCTATAAAAAATTATACATTTGCTATATATAACTTCTCCATTTTTTACACTGTTGTGCAAATAAAAAAAAATGAGTGTGCTAATCACACACATAGAGAAAGAGAGAGACCTTGATCTATAAGCTGCAGCCAACTTAAAGATTTGAAGGGTGGTCATGGAGCTATGGGAAGTAAAGGGAATAAACTTTTGTCTTCCCTCGGTTGTTCCAGAGCTATGCAACCCATCATGAAAAAAAAATGAAGGCGTTAGTGATTGCAGGTAAAAAAAAACCAAAAACAAATTTTGATATCCTAATTGCTAAAATGAAAAGCACTTAGAAAATCAGTCATGTAGCCATATTATTAAGATCAAGCACGCGGTACGTAAGTTATAGACCCACGACATCACAGACAACACCATCGCCACTGCCATTGCTATGGCGTCGCTTTACGCGGTCTTTTTTTCTTTCTACTTTTAAAAATCGAATTTTGGAGACGTTTTAGTGTTTTGTGTACATGTTGTGTGTGTACCTTTTATTTTATTTTTGCGCGTTAATGTGTGCGTTTTACAATATTAATTATTTGCGTTTTGAAAATTTTGTGTAGTTAGTCTTTATTAAATTATAAAATGTTATTATTTTGATGTGTTTTTAAGATAATAAAGATATGTCGTTTTCTAAAGTTTGAAAACTTTTGTTCTTTATAACTACAAGTCACCATATATAGCTTATGCTCTAAATATAGCTTAAGGTATGGTCAAGTTTGAATTTTTAGTCATTTTAACTACCTAAAATTTGTTTGTCAACCCTTAATCACCCATATTAGGTTATTTTAAAGTAGGTTGTTAAAGATATATTATACCTTAAGGAGAGAGTGGTGATGAGTTGTTTAGTGAGTAAAGTGGAAGTATCACCATCAGCAATCCTTTGAATATAAGGTTCCAAATCTGCATGGGAAGCCAATGGAACTTTCGCTACGTAAAGTGACTCCAATTCTTCTCCATCCATGTTACCGACATCATCGATATTTCCTAACCATTTCTTCAAGTACTCAACCCCATGATTCATTTCAAGAATCTTCTTTAGGGTTTCTGTTTGAGATTTCTCTGCATTTCTTGCCACTTCTTCGAACCAATACATCATATCGTCACTTGAACTTGATACATGAGTCAAATCCATAGTGTAACCCTGAAGTATAACTAAAATATGAGAGAGATGATTTGGTTGAACCACAATGAACTGGAGAGGGATACCAATGTATGACATTTAAGGACACTGGTGGTGGGGACATATGACATTCCATTTAAAGAAAAACATTAAAGGTGAGCTGGTGACTTGCAACTTTCTCCCTCTGTCGACACTTAGTTGTTTTTTGAAAATAATTGGTCATTTTCAAATTTCAACCAAGTAAAATGGTTTTCAAAGATTCGTGTCAGAATATATAAAATGTACGCAAGTGAACATTTGGGAGGTGTTTGGTTTGGAGAAGAAATGACTATTGTTATAAAAATAAGTATGGGTTTAGAAAGCCATCATATTTGATAGGTTTAAAATATATCTAGTTTTGAAAGTTTGATATGTATTTTTAAAAGTGAAACTCACTAATCAAAGTTGTTTGGAAACAAAAGTCGTTTGAATAAAAGTTGAATATGAATAGAAACCTCCTCATCAGGGGCGGAGCCAGGAATTTCTATTAGGGGGTCGGAAATTTCGAGATAGTAATAACGTTTAATGTTTTTTTTTGAACCAATGATCGGATCGGTAAACCTGTTTGAACTCAAAATGATAGACTTGCTTAACTAGAAATATGTCTTTATCGTTATAAAAAATATAAAACTTAAAGCAAGGGAGGTGATCGGCACACTCACGTTTTTTTATTGGCACACTTCAGTGTATAACCAGTTAAAACATGTTATATATACAGTACAACTGTCTAATGCGTATGGTAGGGTGTGTCAATAAAAAGTATGAGTGTGCAAATCAATTATTAAAAAGGAAAGAAAAAAGAAAGAAAAGAGAACGAAATATCACAACTTAAAAAATATTTTGAATGATAAATAAAACTAAATGTTTACAAGCCAAGTGTTTTACAAAATAGAAAGTAAGTTACATATTTTAAATTATTAATGGAAAACTACGTAGCTTTTGTGGAGCAAGAATTGACAATATACGGAATACAAATAGTTGACCCCGATGGCCTGTCCCTTTTTGTTTAGGCATTAAAAAACAATGATAGACATGACAAAATGTTAGCTATAAGACAAAAGACTATAAAGACATTTAATAACCCAATACATTTCTTCAAAACAACCCTCTAAACCATATTTCTCCAAAAATGGGTGTAGCACTTCAAAAAAACCAGGAATTTTTACAACAAAATTACTCTTCATCAACCACAACCGTATAGCCCATATATAGATCAGCCCTGGTGCTGCAAGTGTTGGGGGTGGCTTATGCCAAAATAGATGAAACATGGCATGAAATTCAAACTATTAGTCGAAGAAGTTAGGTCGGTTAGGGGTGGCTGAGCACCCGCTAGCCACCCCACTGGCTCCGCCCCTGCTCCTCATTATAGTGTGTGTAAAGTTTTTGGGCATGATTGTATTAATTGCCCAAAATGTGTTAAGGAGGATGTTCAGAGTGATACTAATGTGGCATCTAAAGCTTCTACTACTATGTTAGAGAATAACAATGGTTTTATCAAGGTTAAGAATCGTAAGGATAAAAGGAAGAAGTTTGCTGATCAATCTCGTCCTATTGGAGGTGTGAAGCTTAATAAACCTAAACCTAACTTTTGGAGACCAAAATCGACGACAACTACCGATCAAACTTCGGATCCTAAGGTTACAAAGGAGACTTCTTCTCCTAATGCTAAATCCGGAACAAATACTAAGTCTTCTAATTCTTTTGATATTTTGGCATCGTTGGTTGATGAGGATTTTTTGGATGGGTGATGCAGGTTTTACTGAACAAGTTTTAATATTTATAAAGTTTCGTTATACCTATGGTCTACCCTAATGCACTAATAGGCAGTGTACCCGGTCGTGTGTAATGTAGTAATCGGTAAAGCCGAGGTCGTCCTAAGAGCTATGTGTGTTAGATTATTACTAAGTCTAGGTGTCACAGATTAATAATGGTTTCGATAGGGATTTAATTAATTAAACTACTAAAACAGAATAAAGCAAATAAAAGCAGATAATTGATAAAGAGAAATCAATAGAGGAGAGTGGTGCTGACATAGTTAATCCTCCTAGCTAGTTATGTCTACGTCTACTTACTTCTAATTACTTCAGGTGGGGTCAAAGTCGAGAGGACAACATTTGGTCAATTCGCCCTAACCAATCAGCAAAGATAAAACAACAGGAGAAGTAAGGTGTCTCCTCATAAGTCCTATTGTTCCTGGTCCCCTAAGCCAAGTCATTAAGTACCGCTACATGCTAGATTTATAATAGTGAATGCCCGGCCGTTAGGAACTTAGACACGCACCCCCTAATTCTTAAGTTCATCCAAACGATAGGTGATCATTTAGTCAAATCGCACAAGTAGAAAGGGTCGTCGGTTGGTCATATCTTACCCTTCCCGTCTCAGTCCGCTCACCTAGGGTCAGTTGGTCATATCTCCTAGGCAATTGGCCTCTACCGCCATTCAAAACTATCGAACTAAGGGTGGCTACTAATAAACTATGCATGCATACACTTAGAAATAATTGTACGGAAGTAAAGTAAACGCAAACAAAACAACTAAGGAATCATAACTAGGCCAGCACCAAGAGGTGCTTAGCCGCTCATATTAATCATGCAAACAAATTCAATATTCAAAGGTACGAAATACATGAATTGAAAGTAAAAGAAATATAAAACGCTAATGCTTATCATAGGGGAGTGATTTCTCCCTTGGAGACAGCTCCGTATGCTCTTCTAGACCTGCCTTGAGCTTTTTCCCATGTTCTCTGAGTGTTGTGTGTGGAATGGAATGCATAAAAATGCTGGAATTCGTGGGGTATTTATAGGCCAGATATGGGTTACGGCGTAACTAATATAAGAGTTACGCCGTAACCTTCTATTTCCACGTATTTTGCACTAGATCTGCTGGTTACGGCGTAACCTTATGAGTGGTTACGCCGTAGTATTCAATAAACTCGGTTACGTCGTAGTTGATGGAGTAGTTACGGCGTAAGTATCAGCGGCGTGGAACCTCATTTGACCTAATATAGTTACGTCGTAACCTTTGGGAAGAGTTACGCCGTAACCTTCTAATAAGTTGGTTTTCTGAGTCACGCAATAGTTACGGCGAACTTCTTCAAAGTAGCATACTTTGATTAATCTTTAGATATTTCTCCAGTTCCGCGTCTCTTTAGCTCTAATGCTCGTAATTTACCTAAAAGTGGAAAACAATGGAAAACAAGCATAAATCCATATAAATGATATAAATTACAAGCATTATCGGGGGAAATTGACACTTAATAATCAGGACTATTTGATGTTATCAAATATCCCCCCACTTGAACTCTACTTGCCCTCAAATAGACCTTATTAGAAAGATTCCTAAAAAGATATCTCCCATAACCTGGAAAATATAAGTTTACAAATCCCTTATGCTAGAATAAAACAAAGCCGAACACCTCACGAAAGGGGAACAAAACACTCAAATCTCTCAACTATTCTAAGTGTCAATTTCGGGGTGATCACTCAATCGCACAGTCATAGCATGTATTCTATCATAAGCTTGGCGGTTACACAAATCTCCACCACTAGAGTTAAGGGCTAAACAATTCTCGAAGGCAATATAGGTAGACACGACAAAGGTTAAGGGGTGACTCTCATTACTAACATGTCACGGCGAAGTGGACAAAATCAATGATACATGACCAAATCCATGGCCAAGACAACAAAGATTGCTCGTTGCATCACCTAGACACGCTTCATGACTAAAGGGTAGGATAAGACATGGGATATATAAATGGTGTAAAATAAAAAAACAAGCATGTAGTCTAAATCTATAACCAAGTCATCACCACTTACCGTCCACCCAAAGTTCAAGTTTTGAAGTTAAGAAACCGGATCATGAAATATAAGGTAGATGTGTCATTAGAGGACGTCGTGATGGGCACACTACCTTTTCTCCAACTGTTAGCATAACTACCAACTCCAATCTTCAAATGTGACCGATGTGGCCTCATCGATACTAAATCTATAAAGCTCATAATGTAGTGCTTATAACATCGCACTTTACAATAACATAATAACTAATAATAATTTTTATTTTTTTTATTATTTTTTTTTCGAATCACTTTTTTTTCAACATAACAATAAATAATAAACATAATATCCCCCCACTTGAGATGAACAATGAGAATTCGGGGGGTATTTAATGATCTTTAGAAATGTTGTCGATGAAAGCGTGATTTCCGAACCTTTCCACTCAAACCTTGAACTTAGGCAAATGATGACTTCCCAATCACAAATAAAGACTATATGGTAGGCTAAGGTGTATAAGTGTATCAAAACAATATATCGGGTTACCAAAATGAAAGGAATGGCTCAGATGGGTGTATCTAGGGGTATCTTGCACTAAAGGTGAGTGCAACAAAAGGGTTTCACATGGGGGTCGAGAAGTCGAGGTGACTAATCGATAGACACACAATGGTAGGCTGTTTGGGTGATAATCCTATAATATTGCCTTCTAAAACTGAAAAGTCCAAATACATCGAGCTAACTCAACATACCTTGTCTATGGTCTCGAAATGATGCAAAGGCCAAGTTCTAAAGTTTACAAGCTACCGGCACACTCATAATTTGGTGGATTTGGGGTAAAATATTGGAAACGGATAAGGCTAATCTCACCATATATATCAAGGGTTATATGTGCTTGGCTAAGGTCTAATCTAGTTAGGTTAAGAAAAACATGTCAAAATTAAAAATGCCATAATTTTTCAAAATAAACTAGAAAACGAGGGCAAAATAATGTTCAAGAGATAATTCTACTCCTGTCCCCCCACTTGAATTGTATAAAGTCCCGTTTGTACTAAGCATTAAATAAAGGTGAAGAGAAAAGTAGAATTAGAGCAAGAACTTCCCTGAAATTTGCTCCATAAAGAAAGAAGGCCCACGAAAAGAGACGTGCCTTCATATAAGCATCATGAACAAACTTCGATCCCTGAAATCACACTACCGACAAGCATAATTCTAAAAAGAAAAATGAAAAATGAAAAATGAAAAACAAACCTAACTCACTTTCGTAGAAATCACGGTTGCATTTAGCGAATGCAACAAGCCTTTTAAACCACTTGGTGTCCCAAGTGGACGAGCGAAGTCTCGTGAGGGTTTACGGGGAACACACCTACAAAGTTCATTTAAAATACTAATACAAGGTTATTGTGTTTTAAAATGAAAGAATTAAAGTAGAGGAACGTTACGTCGTAACTCTTATGAGGGAGTTACGCCGTAACTGGCAAAACCTGACATAAGCTGCAAAGCGAGTGGTTATGGCGTAACCACTGAAATGGTATTACGCCGTAATTGGTAATGCGTTAAGAATTCTGCTGCTAAAAGGTTGGTTATGGCGTAATCAAATACATGAGTTACGCCGTAACTCTGGTCAGATCAGCAAACTGCAGCAGCAATTACTTCCTCGTTTCCTGCAAAAATAGTTAGAAAACACAAAACCCAACAGAAATGGAAAAAAAAGAAAAGGATAATTCGGGTTGTCTCCCGAAAGAGCACTTTTCTTTATTTTACGAGTCTTTAAGTTAGACTCAGAGCCGCGGGGCTTCTATGGTGGCCTTTGGATCTGGCCCACTTCCACAACTCGTTGGCACTCATTCATCCATTTGTCGAACCTTTTTTTCTTGTAGAATTACGGATGCCATCTGCTCCAAACTCATGTGAAAGCCATTCATCACATGATTTTCCCCGGCCATCATTTTCAGCAATAAGACTACTAGTAATACTGATGCTGGATCTTGCACCGTTTATTGTGTCAGTGAGATGATTGTACTTATACTGCTTAACCAGTCCCTTATGGATTTTTGAGTCCCCAAATCTTATTTTGTACCAATCTTCGAATGCTAATTCAATATCATGTCTCTCTCCCTTATGAGGGTATATCCATTCATCCGCCTTTCTTTCACATTTTTGGGGACGAGTAAACGGTGGCCATGCTGTCACTGATTCGCAATCCTTGGTTGACATCGAGTTGCTAAAATGTTTGTTTGGAACCGGAGTCTCCTCAATGCTTTGGACAATTTCTCCCTGTTTCTGCTTACAATTATCAATATTCTCTCTACTATCATCAGTAATAGGATTAGAGTGTAGAGCGGGATCTAGCGATTGAACATTAACAACATCAACATTATTTGAAATTTCAATTTTTGATTTTAAATGCTTTTTCATAATAAAAGTTATTCGTTCATTTTCAGTTCCCAAAGAAATTTGTTTTTCAAAAACTTTAATCTGAGCCCTATAAGTGGCCAGAAAAGGTCTTCCAACAATTAAGTTGTAAGCCTCCCGCTTCCCCATGTCAATAACCACAAAATCAGTTGGGAAGAAAAATTTTCCAATTTTTAAAAGCACATTGTTCACAATTCCCCTCGGTACAGCTTTAGAGGAATCAGCTATTTCTATCATAATAGTTGTTTCTTTTAAATTGGTAAGTTTTATTTTTTCAAATAAAGTGGTAGAGATAAGGTTTACCCCTGCCCCTAAATCAGCTAATGCGGGAATCTTAATGTTACCAATAGTGCATGGGAAAAGAAAACTTTCCTAGTATTGTTGTTTTTCAGGAAGTTGGCTTGGCAGGACCTCTTCTTCTGATTTATCATCCTCTCTTAGGTAGTTAATCCCGGAAAGATCATTAGTGATAGAAGATGTGCACTGCTCTTTCTTTGCTTTATCTTGCGCAAATATGGCCTTGCAGGAAATGGCTTTAGCATTACTTGTTTCAAGGTTTTTAGCCAATTGACCAATTTGTGTTTCGAGGTTTTTAATCGCAGCATCTTGGTTACGTAGGTTCATATTGGTTTCCTCCTTCACTTTGATCATCCATTCCTTGAGTTTCTCTCCCTTTTTCGTAGATTCTTCGATGTGTCTGTGCATTATTTCTTCAAGGCTAGGTTTAGGAGGATTGTTGTTGATTCTTGTGTAGAACCCAGGGGATTTTTCTCGATACCTGGGCCTGTTATTATTGTAGTTGTTGAAAGGGGATTCTCTTCCATATTTAACTTCTCCAATCCTTTTAACTTCCTCGTTAGAGGAACATTCTTTAGAAGGAGGAGTCCCGTTTCGCTCTACTTGAATGGAATGCACATTTTCCTTGAGCTTCTTCATTTCTCTTCCAAGGCTTTCTAATTTGATTTTTTATTGCTGCAAGGCCTTCTATATCTCCATTCTTACTTCGGTTGCTCCCTCCATTGTGCCATTTGTGAGAGTGGTCTGCCATTTTTTGAATAGTTTCTAAAGCCAAAGTGGGTGTCATACTAGGAATCGGCCTTTGAGAATCAATCATTTGTCTTGAGGATATGTTCAGACCCTTGTAGAAGACGTTCACCTTTTGTTGGTTGTTGAGATCATGAGTAGGGCATTTGTATAACAATTCGTTATATCTTTCTCAAGCTTGGTATAACGTTTCATCACCCTATTGCTTGAAGTTATGGATTTCTTCCAATTGCTTAGCCGTCTTTGATGGAGGACAGTATCTCTGAATGAAACACTTTTTTAAGATAGGCCAAGTGTTGACAGTCCCAGCAGGTAATCGATCAACCCATCTTTTTGCAACTCCCGTAAGAGAAATAGGGAATACTCGTAACATTATAGCATCGTGTGAGACTCTAGGAATCTTGAATAGGCTGACAATGTACTCGACGTTGTCTAAATGTTCATGGGCATCATCGGTGATGCTTCCAGAGAAGGGATTTGCATGTAATTCCTTCATGAATTGAGGTTTGATTTCGAATTGAGCATCTTCTGCTATAGCTGGCCTAACAATCCCTGGTCCTTGTTCTTCTCTTGTTAATGCCAAATATTCCTCAAGAGTGAGGTCATCAATGTTAACAACTTCCATGGTACCAGAAAACTCGAATAATGGTCGTGAGAATAATAAAACGGAATGAAAGACTTAATATTAATCCTAAAATAACTCCCCGGCAATGGCGCCAAAAACTTGATGCAGGTTTTACTGACCAGGTTTTAATATTTATAAAGTCTCGTTATACCTATGGTCTACCCTAATGCACTAACGGGCAGTGTACCCGGTCGTGTGTAGTGTAGTAATCGGTAAAGCCGAGGTCTTCCCAAGAGCTATGTGTGTTGGATTATTACTAAGTCTAGGTGTCACAGATTAATAATGGTTTCGATAGGGATTTAATTAATTAAACTACTAAAACAGAATAAAGCAAATAAAAGCAGATAAATGATAAAGGGAAATCAATAGAGAAGAGTGGTGCTAACCTAGTTAATCCTCCTAGCTAGTTATGTCTACTTCTAATTACTTCAGGTGGGGTCAAAGTCGAGAGGACAGCATTTGGTCAATTCGCCCTAACCTATCAGCAAAGATGCCACCACAGGAGAAGTCAGGTGTCCCCTCATAAGTCCTGTTGTTCCTGGTCCCCTAAGATAAGTCATTAAGTACCGCTACATGCTAGATTTATAATAGTGAATGCCCGGCCGTTAGGAACTTAGACACGCACCCCCTAATTCTTAAGTTCATCCAAACGATAGATGATCAGTTGGTCAAATCGTACAAGTAGAAAGGGTCATCAGTTGGTCATATCTTACCCTTCCCATCTCAGTCCGCTCACCTAGGGTCAGTTGGTCATATCTCCTAGGTAATTGGCCTCTACCGCCATTCAAAACTACCGAACCAAGGGTGGCTACCAATAAACTATGCATGCATACACTTAGAAATAATTGTACGGAAGTAAAGTAAACGCAAACAAAACAACTAAGGAATCATAACTAGGCCAACACCAAGAGGTTCTTAGCCGCTCATATTAATCATGCAAACAAATTCAATATTCAAAGGTACGAAATACATGAATTGAAAGTAAAAGAAATATAAAACGCTAATGCTTATCGTAGAGGAGTGATTTCTCCCTTGGAGACAGCTCCGTATGCTCCTCTAGACCTGCCTTGAGCCTTTTCCCATGTTCTCTGAGTGTTGTGTGTGGAATGGAATGCATAGAAATGCTGGAATTCGTGGGGTATTTATAGGCCAGATATGGGTTACGGCGTAACTAATATAAGAGTTATGCCGTAAACTTCTCATCATATTTTGCAATAGATCTACTGGTTACGGCGTAACCTTATGAGTGGTTACGCCGTAGTCTTCAATAAACTCGGTTACTTCGTAGTTGATGGAGTAGTTACGACATAAGTATCAGCGGCGTGGAACCAAATTTGAGCTAATATAGTTACGTCATAACCTTTGGGAAGAGTTACGCCGTAACCTTCTGATAAGTTGGTTTTCTGAGTCACGCAATAGTTACGGCGAACTTCTTCAAAGTAGCATACTGTGATAAATCTTTAGATATTTCTCCAGTTCCGCGTCTCTTTAGCTCTAATGCTCGTAATTTACCTGAAAGTGGAAAACAAGCGTAAATCCATATAAATGATATAAATTACAAGCATTATCGGGGGAGATTGACACTTAATAATCAGGACTATTTGATGTTATCTATGGGTTTCAACCGAATG
The DNA here is from genome assembly GCA_019973895.1 of Chrysanthemum seticuspe. Taxonomy (NCBI): domain Eukaryota; kingdom Viridiplantae; phylum Streptophyta; class Magnoliopsida; order Asterales; family Asteraceae; genus Chrysanthemum; species Chrysanthemum seticuspe. Next base: position 345,459,526 of record BPTQ01000007.1, on the reverse strand, counting down.
GTAAGGAGTCAAAAGATCAGCTTGTGAGTGATTTAAAAGAGAAGGATCAGGCTACGGCTACTAAGCCTAGTACTTCTTCCTCTCCTTGTACTTCTGTTTTGGGCGATTATGGTAGCTGATGCGCGGGTTCAGGGTCGAAAGACTTCCTTTCATACAAGCAAGCTTTACAACCCACTATGCAGTGTATCTAATCGTTGCAGTGTAGTATGGTAAGCCCAGGGGGTTGATGGTTCTCTAGGGGAATAGAGATGCTAGGTAGAGATGTATGACGAGAAGGTGTGGTTGAGGGTAATTCTTTTTAGCTTTTTATATTTTATAGGAAAACAAGTAAATATCTCGTGGTTTAGAAGTGGGCGGTGGTACTGCTACCAATTTTAACTACTTATTAATAAAGATTAAAAACTAATTATACTAATGAAAAGGAAAAGATTAGCTATGGATTGATTGGTATGTTCTTATGATAATTAAAAGCGTGTTTACTTAGATGTTTTTACTCTCTAGTTATCTCTTATTGGTCGGTTGAATTGTCACATCCTCATCTTAATTGGTGTGTTGTATTCCGTGTTAGTCATAGGGGGATGCCTAATTCCCTAGTTCTATCAATTGTAACTCTCCTCTAGACTATCCGGGATAGCCAAGTACCGTAGTATCTCCCCTGAATACTCTATTATCCTAAAGCTACTCACGCAATAAACACAACGATGGCTCAAGTGCACTCTCAAGATTTGTACTATTTAGGACGTTCAAGCTCGCAACAATTAAAGAAGAAGCCAGTTTTCCTTACTCTAGCATCTACCAATTAAAACAAGAGACAACCTAACAATAATCAACAACTAGGTTTCATAGATCTAAGCAAACACAATAATAATTTAGCTACTCATGATAGATAAGCATGCATACACAAAAACAATTGAACATAGGATAAACATAGTGATATAATGGATTAACAAACTTATCTCTTGGTGTAAAGAAGGGTATGGAACCCTAAAATACTACCCAAGTCAGACCTTACACAAATTAGGGTTTGCTCTCCAAAATACTACTCTTTAAATTCAGATAAATCGAATTCTATATATAGATTTACAAGTGCGACGGCGTCGCCTTTTAACGGTGACGCCATCTGGTCGCCGTCATTAGGGTTACGTTTGCGAAAAATAATCGTTGGGACGTCGTCACTTGAGGAAGTGTGACACCGTCTGGCTTCAATAGGGACGTCGTCTTAAAATGGGTCTTGGTCTTCTGGTGTAAAATAAAGGGAGACGCCTTCCAGAAATAAGGCGTGACACCGTCATGTTATAAAACCAAAAAGTCACCTAAGCCGTCGCTTGGAAGTTAATTAGAAAACTATCTAAGTGATGGCATCGCCCTTTGAGTTGGGACGCCGTCAGGCTTCAGAAACAACCTTGGATCCTGACTTTGTCGTTTTCTTCATGTTTTCGCTCCTTTTAGTCCAAAAGTGCTTGATTCCAGCATTTTGCATCCAAAAGACCTAAAATGTGAAAATGAACGATTTTAAGTAGTAACGGATATAAAATGTATCGATTTAGAGCTTAAATGCCCCCTAAAAATGTATGTTTTAAATCCTTATCAAATATTCTTACACTTGGAATTTGTTTTTCCTCAAGAAAATGTACTTTTAGCCTATCAATTTATAAGCTAGGGGTAATTTAGCATTGGTTTAAAATAGTTTACAACAAGTACAAACGCCACAATAGTCAAAACAAGAACAAAAATTATACACTAGCACCTCACAATTGGTGTTTGGATTCTCTCATCTCTCGGGTTTATATGAAATATAACATGTAAGGAAATGGAAGATAAACACTCATTACCTGTCATAGCACATAGATTACCATAGGCTTGAGAATAGATCAAACCTCCACCGCTTTGGCGTAAGCACTTAGGAATAACTTTCTAAAAGGTCTTTACAAAGGGTTATAACTTTAGGCTTCGGGTAGGGAAAGAAATGGTTTTGTTGGATATGAGGATATTAAGTGGTGGCAAGTCAAAAATCTTATGTTACACTTACAAGCATGTAAAACGCGGTGTTGCTAACCCAAGACTCGACTCACTAACACTAAATAACAACTCGAAACAAAATCAAAAGACATATACTTAAAAACATATACATAAAGATAGATGTAGGATGGTAGCCTGTATATTTTTCTCATTTTTTTTCCATACACTTTTACTCTACCATCCTCTAAGATAACATCAAAATAGAGGGATTTATAAGAGCATCCCTACACTTGAGTTTTTATTTTACTAACACTAATTAACCCGATTTGAAAAGATCAAAACACTTGGAGTGCTTAAGTACATAGACAAAGGGAAATTGAATTTAAAGTTATTTCCCGTTACTCCATAAAATATTACTTTAACCCATGAGTCCCAATTGCCCCAAAACTATTTACAAAGGATATGACTCGACTTAGCAACCATGCAAGCGACTAGATAATTGAACTAAGGGTTTAAACAATGATTACAATAATGCACTAAAGATGAGTGCATACAAGGTGGGCTAAGGCGATTTGGGTGTAACATTTGGGGGGGGGGGGGATTGTAAACAATTCTCTTCATTAATATTCTAGAAAACTGAAACATCACGAGAACTGTGAAAATATAGACTCTAAGGGATTAACTAGGGGTATCGTGTACTAAAGATGAGTACATCACTAGAGTGTGGGAAAAATTACTCAACCGATGTGGATGACGTAATCAAATAACAGGTTTAAAACAAGGATTATCCTAATGCCTCTTTTCATTTAGTTAATCCTAACTACACGAATGTAGTCTCACTAGCGATCTCGGAATACATCACAAAACAAGTTCTAGAATCTATTATATTGCTGGTATACTCACTAAGCATTAAAGATGAATGCTTTTATTCTTAAAGATCTAGGGGCGGAACTCATATTTTTGGGGTGGAATTTGAGTGGTATATGGTTTTTATGCTAGTCATATAATTCCTATCCATGAGACACTTTATTAAGACTAAATTTTTACTTTTAAATGCCGTAAAAAAATTTAATTTGGTGCTAAAATTACCCTAACAAAATTTTCTCATAGTTCATTACACAATTTACCAAGGACAAGACAAAAATCAAATGAGTGAATAGTTTATAAGGTCCCGTTTTATTCTCCCCCTACACTTAAACTGAACATTGTCCCCAATGTTCCCCGAAAGTATCAAAGTTATGATAAATGAAGGTAAATAAAAAAGAAAGAAACTAGTACTCCCCTTATTAGCTCGGTAGGATATGTATAAAGTTGCGGTTAAATCCTCCTCCAAGAAGAATGAACAAGTAATAAGTGTTGCTTCTATCATGTACTTCTTTTTCTTTTCTAATATAACATGCACATTTATAAGAAAACGAAACTAAACCTTGCGTAAAATCGGCGGTATAAACTATATATATAAAAACAAAACTAAACTAGAAAGAAAGTAAGAAATAATGCTTGTGGAATGGATGTTTGTAGATTTCTGGAAAATTAAAGTTAGAACTTTCCAAAAATTACAAGTTAGACATAAAACGAAATTTGAATCTGTATATACATTGCCTGACACCGTCTGGCGTTAGTCCCGAAGCCGTCAGGTTGTTCTGCAAAAAAGGTCTGGTGCGTTTTCTGAAAAATTTATGGAAAAGTTACTTCTTTAGAGACCTGGAAATATTCCTACAAAACATCCATTATGATTCGATACAAGCATTTGACTCCAACAAACACACAAATATATATACAATTCCAATTATTACTAATCTCATGTTCATGCAAGTTCTAAAAACATATGTGATCTTCCCTACACTTATCTTTTTGTAAAATAAATTTATATGCAATTAAGACGAGTTTAAAAACAAAATAAAGCATTTTCACAAAATAATCTAAACATGAGAATTAAGCAATAATGAAAAAGATATATAAACACACAAATAAAATTTAAAAACTAAACAAGCAAACAAATAAACATGGGTTGCCTTCCAAGAAGCGCTTTTCTTTATTTATAAGTCTTTTAGCTAGACTCGATGTCATGCCCTACGTACCTAGGTGAGTGAGGTCATCCTTAAGGACATCGGTGGGATCGAACTTCTCTTTTAATTTTCTACTAGTACGCTTAGTCTTGTTTACCTTTTCAAACTTTTCGCCATTGGGATCATAGATTGTCATCCTAATGTGCCTTTCTTCATTCTCATCACTAGGTGGCTTATTCCAATTCCACTTGTACTTAGGCTTACTACTCTCAACTTTCCATCAATTCATACAAAGATTAATGGGCAAAGTTCTCAGGAATTCGGTCCTCTTCCTAAACACTAGAGTATCCTCAAATGGATTCACTTCAATGTCCCTAGCCAATTGTTGTTCTAGGAAAGTTGTGTTGTTCATGAAGGCTTCTTCTAGGTAGAAAGGTTGTTGAGGGCCTACAAAATCTCTATTAGTCCAAGGTTCATATCTAGATGGGTTTCTATCTAAAATGATCTCGTGAGGTATTTGTTCACCCTCATTATAATAGGAATTTTTCTTAACATCATAGATTGACCTAGCATTCCTTTCTCCTACCACTATCTTACACATTTTACAATCGATTATGGCACTAGCGGTGGCTAAGAATCCTCTTTCAACCAATAATGGACATGTGGTATCACTAGTCATATCTAGTACATGGAAATCTGCCAAAAGAGTCAATTGTCCTACGTGTACTACCATGTCCTTCAGTATTCCTACCGGATACGCAAAACTACCGTCCATTAAACCTATGATGGTTTCCGTTGGTTCTAACTTACCTACGTTAAGGCTTTTATGGAGGGACAACGAAAGAAGGTTGATGCTTGACCCTAGATCGGCTAATGTGTTGAAAGCCTTGGAATTTCCAATGCTACACGAAAGAATAAATAAGCCGGGATCATCTAACTTCTTAGGTAATTTATTTTGAACAAATGCGGACCTACGTTCTCCTAATTTTAGTCTTTGCTCATATTTGTCTTTCAAAGCATGATAATAAGGCGCATGAGTCAAGACTTCAAGAACGAGTTTTTCTTGGTAAAGCTCCTTAAATTCCTCTTCTAGAGTAGATTTGGGTTCTTGATTAGTTGGTGTTTAAAGATTTGGATGGACCATTAACTTAGGTTTTTGGTCTTTTGGGGTAGATTTCTTGAAACATGTTTTGATGGTGTTGACCGAGTGGACTTGTGGGTGCGAGGGGCATGGAAAGGCATTTTCCTTCGGTGAACAAGAACATTGGTTCGATGAAATCGAATTTAATTTTGGGTTCTTGATGGTGTCACTTGGGAGTGCTCCCACAACTCGGTCATTGAAGGCTTTCAAGAGGGTGTCAAGCTTATTTGTCATCTCGCTTTATCGTTGTTTGAAATCGGCTTCAAGTTTAGACAACTGAGCTTCTTGAGATGACATAAAGTTGGGCACTATTCCCTTAAGAATATTGGGATTACCGGTGTTGGAAGGGTTGTTGTAGGAGGTATGGTTTGAAGATGAACCATTTGGTTGGAACCTATTATGTGGAATGGAAGAGTTGTTTTGAGGCGGGCTTGAGTTTTGATTCCACCTAAAGTTAGGTTGATTCCTCCAAGAAGGGTTATAGGAATTTCCTATGTTGTTTTGCTCGCGTTAAAAAGTGTACCACTTCTCTCCCGCTCCGTCGGTACGCGTGGAGGCATAGTCTGCAAAAGCTTGTTCGGGGAGTTTTGTGCAATCATGAGTGTTATGGGGACCACTACATAACTCACAAGAGGAAGTGACTTTGTTCACTTGGCGTAAAGGTCTAGGAGCTTCGTAGGAAATCATGAGGAATTTGACTTGATCTTCAAGTTTGAGCATCCTACGATTAGAAGGTTGTGAGTCGATTGGAGGCAATGATATTGCTTTCACGGTTTTAGGCAACTCATGAGGGTCATTCCAACATTCTTTTTCATAGAGGGCAAGGTCATCTATAGTGCCCCACGATTCTTCCGTGGTTAATTCACTAAGCTTACCACCGGCCGCTTGGTCAATGGTTTGCCTTGTGGAGAGATTGCCATGATCATAGAATATATGGACTTGGAGCCAAAGATCAATGCCATGGTGAGGGGCTTTGTGGAGTAAGTCCTTGAATTGAGTCCACGCCTCATAAAGGGTTTCGCTTTGACGTTGTTGAAACATCAAGATGACATTCCTAAGCTTGGTAGTTCTCCCCGGTGGGAAAAATTAGGTGAGGAAACGGGTGGTGAGATCATCCCAACTTGAGATGCATCTTGCGAGAAGTAGCTCAAGCCAATTACTAGCTTGATCTCGAAGAGAGAATTGGAAGAGACACAATTGCGTGGTCTCCCGAGTGATAGCATCAAGGTCAATGGAGTCAACGATTTTAAGGAAATCCTTGAGATGCTGATTAGGATCTTCGAAAATGAAGTCTATGGAATGGACATCCGTTTTGCACCAACCGGATGGTGTCGGATCGCAAGGACGTATTTTGAGCTTGATGTGGAAGCTCAATGGTATTCCTATATCCTTGATGACTCGGTCTAGAGTATTCACCAAGAGTACGGCCTCTTGGCGGGTCAAGTGGTGGTTGATTGGTTGATGTGGTGATGGATTGTTGTTGGGTTGATTATCACCTTCCATGATGAAAAAGTGACAAGGCTACGAACAAAAATACAAAGAAAGGGGATATAATAAAAGAAAGCTAAGAAAAATAAAGAAAAAGCTCACTTGATAGGAATCAAGCGAGTAAACCTAATCGAGATAGAAAACTAACTAGCTATTCTATTCCCCGGCAGCGGCGCCAAAACTTGATGCGCGGGTTCGGGGTCGAAAGACTTCCTTTCCTACGAGAAAGCTTTACAACCCACTATGCAGTGTACCTAATCGTTGCATTGTAGTATGGTAAGCCCAGGGGGTTGATCGTTCTCTAGGGAAATAGAGATGCTAGGTAGAGATGTATGACGAGAAGGTGGGGTTGAGGGTGATTCTTTTTAGCTTTTTATAATTTATAGGAAAACAAGTAAATATCTCGGGGTTTAGGAGTTGGGGTGGTACTTCTACCAATTTTAACTACTTATTAATAAAGATAAAAAACTAATTATACTAATGAAAAGGAAAAGATAAGCTATGGATAGATTGGTGTGTTCTTATGATAATTAAAAGCGTGTTTACTTATATGTTCTTACTCCCTAGTTATGTCTTATTGGTCGGTCAAATTGTCACATCCTCATCTTAATTGGTGTGTTGCATTCCGTGTTAGTCATAGGGGGGATGCCTAATTCCCTAGTTCTATCAATTGTAACTCTCCTCTTGACTATCCGGGATCGCCTAGTACCGTAGTATTTCCCCCAAATACTCTATTATCCTAAAGCTACAACTCACGCAATAAACACAACGATGGCTCAAGTGCACTCTCAAGCTTTGTACTATTTAGGACGTTCAAGCTCGCAACAATTAAAGAAGAAGCCAGTTTTCCTTACTCTAGCGTCTACCAATTAAAATAAGAGACAACCTAACAATAATCAACAACTAGGTTTCATAGATCTAAGCAAACACAAAAATAATTTAGCTACTCATGAAAGATAAGCATGCACGCACAAAAACAATTGAACATAGGATAAACATGGTGATATAATGGATTAACAAACTTATCTCTTGGTGTAAAGAATGGTATGGAACCCTAAAATAGTGCCCAAGTCGGACCTTACATGAATTAGGGTTTGCTCTCCAAAATACTACTCTTTAAATGCAGAAAAATTGAATTATATATATAGATTTACAAGTGCGACGGCGTCGCCTTTTGATGGTGACGCTGTCTGGTCGTCATCATTAGGTTTCGTTTGCGACAAGTCATTGTTAGGACGACGTCACTTGAGGAAGTGTGATTCCTTCTGGCTTCAATAGGGATGTCGTCTTGAAATGGGTCTTGGTCGTCTCGCATAAAATAAAGGGAAACTCCCTCCAGAAATAAGGTGTGACACCGTCATGTTGTAAAATCAGAAAGTAACCTAAGCCATCGCTTGGAATTGAATTAAAAAACTCTCTAAGTGACGGCGTCGCCCTTTGATTTGGGACGCCGTCAGGCTTCAGAAACAGCCTTGGATCTCGACTTTGTCGTTTTCTTCATGTTTTCGCTCCTTTTCGTCTAAAAGTGCTTTATTCCAGCATTTTGCATCCAAAAGACCTAAAATGTGGAAAGAAACGATTGTAAGTACTAACGGATACAAAATTTAACGATTTAGGGCTTAAATGACCCCCTAAAAACGTATGTTTTAAATCCTTATCAGTAGCACTAGTGCTACTCCAATTGTTGAGAAAATTGGGAAGCTTGAAAAGCTAATTATTGAGGGGAAAGTTACTCTAGTGGATGATGATGGTAAACCTCTAAAAAAGTTTGATTTGAAAGAGAAGGAGCAGGATGCGTCTACTAAGCCTAATATTTCTTCTTCTACTTGTACTTCTTCAACTAAGGTGGGTAACCTATTCTCTAAGGTGGGTAATGTGGTTATTTTTGATAGCGACAATGATGAAGTCCTGAAATATCCTAATGAGACTATTTATTTCGGTAGTAAAGGGAACGAGAGGAGTCTTTTGGAGAAATGAAAAGATGGTACATGTGACAAAAATTATTATAAAGATGATTAATTTGATGATTATGGTCTATCTGTGGCCCAATTAAAGGTTGCTGTCATCTATCAAATTAGACTTGGATAGGTTGCTTTTCCTTTGTTTAGCATTAAGATTAATGTGTTTTAGTTTATGCATGTTTTGTTTTGGTTTTCCAGTTGTGTGTAGCTAGTTAATCATTTATGGCCTGCCATGAATGATTTAGTGGTTCTTCAAGCAGGTGCTTGAGGTTAATGTGGTATTTCAGCCACATTTCATTGTACTTAACTGTTTTTTAGAGTAATATATTTTACTGGATGGATGGCCCTTTACCCAAAAAAAAGTCATTGGATTATCTTACTAACAAACCAAACACCCCTTAAGTTTAGAAGAAATAAGTATTTTTTGGGTAAAAGGGAATCACCCTGGTAAATATATTACTCCAAAAAACGTTTAAGTACAACGGATGAGAGTGAATCTCTCATCTCGGCCCGTTACATGGGCATTGAACAAGCACCAAATGTACAACAACCAAAATCACTACATAAGAAAGCTATGTTAGTCGTACGACCTACCAAACATAAAATTACTTCCTACCATGACCTTGAAGATTAACATCATTGAGGTCAAAAAAGCATTTAATTGCCCTGGTAAATCATAGACATGAGCAACATAATCATCATCAAAATAATCTTCAAGCTTATGATAGCAACCAGAAGACGCAAGAAAATTTTCCATATCATTATCCGGCACAAGTACCTCACCCTCATCACTATCAATAACAACTACTTCACCACTTAAGAGTATGGGTTTCCCACCTTTTTCAAAGACATACACGGAGAAGAAGAAGAAGAAGATCTAGGCATAGTAGCCATAACTTGCACCTTTTTAAGAAGCTTACCATCATCATCCACAATAGTAGATTTCCTATAAATAATAAGCTTTTCAAGCTTCCCAATTTTTTCAACAATAGGAGTAGTACAAGGAATACCATTCACATCAGTATCGTCCATATCAAGAGTATCAAATGGGTTTGATGTAGCGATATTCACCCCGTACTTGCCTCCTTACTAGAAATATTTGCCCCACTTGTATCTGCCTCAATATTGCTTTTCTCCATAGTAGCATCCTGCTTCTTTGACACAGGAACATACTTCTGCTTAGGATTAGAAGGGTGGAATTAGGTTCTTTACCCACATCAATACCACGAGATGGCTTTTTCTGAGACGCTTGAACCCCAACTTTTTTACCTTTATCCTTCCGGTTCTTAACCTCAATATTGTGTAAGGCTGTAAGCTATTATCTCTCTAAAGCAAACGGAAAAATGTTGTAACAAGTAGACTTCATGTTATAACTCATATTACACCATTAACATCTATTTTTATAATGAACATAGCATTTTTAACCAAGATACGTACCAAAAACTTTGTTTACATATATTAATATAAAAACCTTAAATACTACATATGATATAACATTAACTTACATTATCAATATTTTAGGGTGTTAATGCCCCCTGCATTGCATATAAAACATGTGCAACAGAAAATAAACAAATATTGATCATGCAGACCAAATTCCTAATAGTAGATCTCTTATTTAGAGATATAACCTAAACCTATACACGTAAAAATGGTGTTTATAGAGTTACTTACTTGTTAATGGTTTCTTTGAACTATAAATGATATTTTACCTGCAGGAATCACCTTCTTGTTCTTCTTGCTTCCTTTATCAATCGTACAAAGGGTTTATTGGGGAGAATCACTTTGTAGATTGCGTTAGGTATCCACAGTACTGAACAAGTAGAACTATGGCTAGATTCCATGCACAGTTGAAGTACGAAAGTCAACCACGTCGACTTAGGGTAATAGACTAGAAGTCAATTAATCGACTAAGCGTTTATTAGATCCTTTAGTCGACCGAATTGGAGGAGGGGGGGGGGGGAATTCAGTTAGGGTTATAGAGGAATAATGTATTTTTATAGTTTAGGTTGTCTTAATATTTATAGAATAACAAATACATTCCTAATACAACTAGATTCCTAATTAATTATCCCCAAATATACAAGTTTGATAAGAAGTCAGACTAACCCCCTCCTAGTCCTAGGCGGGTCAACCGTACCATCAAACCCATAAGTTTTATGGTTTTTGCCTTTTATATAGTTTATATATTTATCCCTGATAGATATATACGTCCTAGAAAATTTCTATTTTACCACTATGAGAATATTCCATATTCTCATTTCCTGACCGTTTCCATTTGATTTCATATCTCATTTTAGCATTCCAACTTTCATGTTCTATTTAGCATTCCAACTTGTCGTTGTTCTTTGCAAATAAATCCTTTCAGACTCCTACTTGTACAAAGCAATAACCAGAGATACACTTTCACAGTACGAAGAGGCTCCTAGCAAAGCATTCAAGTACCTAGCTAATAGAAACTGATTCAATACCTACATAGTCATTTACAAAAACTTCAGCAAATCTCAGCTGAGTTTAGATATATGAGTTTATCCCTTTGCACTTTTGGATATTATAGAAAGTAGCAGACATGCTTTTGTCCTTTTTTATTACCGTAAATGATTTGTCTCCCATAGTGTACGCCGACACTTGTCGCATGGCCATACTCTCACACATAATCTCAAAACAAGGGGCCGGAAAAATATCATCTCTAGTCTTTGTCAACCATAGTTGCAAATTTACTTCTTGGATAATCCTAATACCCAACATACCTTCCTTTCTACTCGGACAGATGCCCTGATGGGCTCTTATTCATAACACTGTTAGATACCTTAGTGATAGATCAGTCAATATGCAAATATTATATCTCATTGGGTATTTGGGATAGTACACCATGATTCAAAAACGCCATTAACTAATTAATTTACATGGTCATTTCCAAATCTTGTTCACGTCCAACATTTGACCTGTAAAATGCATTTGAAACTTGATACACTCCCTAGAGTATCACAACTTTCATAATAGTTGTTCAACTTATCTCAGTTTCCCACCATGATAAGAGACTATGTACCTTTTAGAATGAAATGTCTTCCATTCACGGATTCAAAATAGGCTAATTGTCAATTGACTCATAATGTCACGTCTGCTTTGCATGAATTTACGACATTATCTTGATTTCTTGGCGATTGATTAAGCTCGTATCAGAAATTTCTAGGTGTAATCACTACCTTATCTTTCTGACTAAGGATTTCCTTGATCCTTGAGCCTCACTATACCAACATTTCATTATTGTATTATTATTGTCTTACTATCAAAGAATCTAAGTGAGCCATTTACTAGTGATTTAGTCTCCTTATTGCCACTACCTTCTATTTCTTATGGAAAGAGAGAAACAATCGTGTGTTCATGAATGAAAAAAGGAAAGAGGAGGATATTCGGGATGATATTATCACTATGGTTCGTCTCAAACTCTTAACGTTTCGATTCAAGAATACTCAACAAGTCAATCAGCTGCTACGTTTGTGGAAGATGTCAAAGAACTTCCACCTTTATGGTTTGGATGACATTCTTAGGTGGTGTGTAGGTGAGACGATTTTGCATAAATTATGTTCTTGTCGCATTTATTATTAAGGTTTTGGTCCAAATGGCCTATCATTTGCGATATGCGTTGACATTCAAGCCTCTGTTTTCTAGCTTTAGATCCTAGGCTTTGTCTTTGAATGCAGAACTCTTCCACATTATTTGTACTAAACCAAAATTTTTTTGTGAGTAATACATTTACCGGGGTAAAACCGTCTACCAAAAACAAATAATGAAAATAATGGATTTGTATTTATAGATTCGAGTTGGGACGGCGTCACTCTTTTCTTATGAAGCCAATAGTTTATAGGTTGTGACGACGTCACTTGAGCATTCTGACACCGTCACTGAAGCTGTGTCCACCCACTGAGCTGTCACAAGCGCACATTAATTTTGCACTTTTTAGGGACATTTGGTAACCACATCACGAAGCCGGTCACCAAACTGAATTTTTTTCATTTTTCTTCGTTCTTCATCCAATCTAGCCTAAAACTTGTACCTTTCTAGTGTTTTCTCTCCCAAGTATATAAAACTAAAAAAAAGCAATTTAAGGCAATATATGATACATAGTGTACGAGAAATGTTTGCGTGGAAAATGACAGAGGTTCCATTCTCTTGTATATGAGAAAGGGCTAATGATCTGCTTGGACTTGTAAATACTAATGTATGTGCCCATTCAGATCAATGACACGAATGGTGAATTGTATTTAATCATAATCACGGATGATTATAGTCGCTATGGTTACGTTTATTACTTAAACATAAACATGAAGTTTTGAAACCTTCTTAGGCTTATCAATGAGAGATTAAAAATAAACTTGGTAAAACCATTAAAGCCCTGCAATCTAATCGTGGTGGTGAATATGTGAGTCATGAATTTCTTGATCATCTCGTAGAGTGTGGGATTATCTCTCAATTCATGCCACACTATACACAACAACATAATGATGTATCTGAGAGGAGGAATTGAACTCTACTTGATAAGGTTCTGATGCGTCGGATTGCAACACACAAAGTTTTACAAACCCTCTAGGAATTGTACCTAACCGTTGTAGTGTATTATAGGAAATACTGGGGGATTAATCGTTCTCTAAGGGAATAGTGAGTAGGATCGAAGTGTATTTCGGGATAAGTCTAAGGGTGAAAGGAAGAGTCTTTTTTGGTATTTTATGTACTTTATAAAAGCAAGCAAAAATCCGGGTTTTGTATTTTAACTACTAATTAACCTAAAATGCAATAAAAGTAAATAACAAGAAAAGTAATAGTGGTGGGAACTTCTTATATAATTCAAATATATTTACCTAGGTTTGCACTACTTCCTACTCGTTTCTCACATTATTTATTGAATCGTCACAACCTTATTTAATGCAATGTGGAATATTCCTTATTACCTATTGTGGGTTGGTCAGTCTCATGTCTATGAACTAGCCTAAGTGAGTAATGCCTATCTGAATGTTAATAACTCATTCAATGATAAGGATTTAAAATGTACACTTTTAAGGGGTCATTTAAGCCCTTAATCGCCCACTTTTATATCTGTTACTGCTTAATTTCGTTCCTTTTTACTTTTTAGGTCTCTTGGAAGCAAAATGCTGGAATGGTTCATATTTGGATGAAAAGGAGTGAATATATGAAGAAAATGGCTAAGTCAAGATCAAGACACTTAAGCTGCTGGAATTACACCCGACGGCGTCACAAACCAAGGGTGACGCTGTCCCTCTTTGTGTGATTGGATTTGTGACGGCTCAATAGCGATTTTGCTATTTTGCACCTGACGGCGTCAGGCTTTGAAGAGTAAGGGCATCACTTAGTATTTCCTCCTCAGATTACCTAGATCCAGATTCAGACGACGTCAGAGTTAAAGACTGACGGCGTCACAACCACAACGTGACGCCGTCCCAAAGTTGACTTGGCCTAGACGAAACCCTAATGGCGGTGATCTGACGGCATCCCACCTATAAGGCGACGCCGTCGCAGTTGTAATCTTATATATAGAATTCGATATTTCAGACTTTAGAGAGTTAGACTTGTGGAGTAAAAACCTAAAACGATTGTAGTCCGGTTTGGATAGTATTTTAGGGTTCTCATACCCTATTTTACTTCGAGATAAGTTATTTATTCCCTTGATTTCATTATGTCTTCAATTGAATGTGTGTATGCTTGCATGTTTAACATGTTCCGCTAAATTACTTGTGTGTTTGCTTAGATCTATGAAACCTAGTTTTAAATTATTGATTGGTTGTCTCTTATCTTAATTGTAATTGGCTTAGGAGTGCATGAAGCCATCGTTGTGTTTTTAATGCTTGATTAATTTTTGTGAACACTAGTTTATAATTACTAGTGGAATTGTAGGCTAAATATCCAAAGAAAACCTTAGTGTTAAATTTATGAATCGAAGAGATTTCATAGTCATTAACCTTAAGGTTGTCTCAAAGAGTTAGGGATAAAAGCACAACCTACGACCTTATAAAACACAACGCATTAAGAATAAGGACGTGACAATTCAACCACCAATAAAAGATAACTAGGGAGTAATAGTGTCTAGGTAAACACATCTTTAATCATCATACGAGCACACTTCAAAAAGACATAGACTATCGATTAGTTAGATAAATTATATTGTAGAGTAATCGGTAGAAATACCAACCCCCAAATCCAAACTCCGAGATTTTACCCTTAGCTTTATAAAAAATTATAAAAAGATAAAAAATAATTTTCCTCAACCTCAAACCTTAGCGTAGTAATTTCTCACTAGCATTCCTATTCCCCTAGAGAACAATATCAATCCCTGAGGCTTACCCTAATACTACACTACAACGATTAGGTTCACTGCCTAGGTGGTTGAAAAACTTGCTCGAAGAAAAGGAAGTTTCCTTTGACCCCGAACGAGCGTTGTACGTGCATCAAGTTTTTGGCGCCGCTGCCGGGGAATAGAATAGCTAGTTAGATTTCTATCTCGTTTAGGTTCCCTTGCTTGATTCCTATCAAGTAAGATTTTTTCTCATTTTTAGCTTCCTCGTAGTCTATCCCCCTTCTTCGTGACTTTGTTAGTAACCCCATCACTTTTCATCATGGAAGGTGATAATCAACCACCACTCATCAACCTACCACCAAATGACCCGCCAAGAGCCCGTACTTTTGGTGAATACTCTAGACCAAGCCACCAAGGCTATAGGAACACCATTGAGCTCCCCGATCAAGCTCAAACTACGACCCTGCTATCCGACACCATCCGGTTGGTGCAAAACAGATTTGCATTCCATGGACTTCTTTCCGAAGATCCTAATCAGCATCTTAAGGATTTCCTTAAAATCGTCGATTCCATCGACCTTGATGCTACTACTCGGGAGACCACGCGCTTGCGTCTCTCCCAATTCTCTCTACGGGACCAAGCTAGTAATTAGCTTGAGCGACTTCCCGCCAGCTCCATCTCAAGTTGGGATGATCTCACTACTCGCTTCCTTGCCTAATTTTTCCCACCGGGGAGAACTACTAAGCTTAGAAGGGACATCTTGACATTCCAACAACTTCAAGGCGAGTCCCTCTATAAAGCATGGACCCTATTCAAGGACTTGCTCCATAAAGTCCCTCATCATGCCATTGATCTTTGGCTTCAAGTCCAAATCTTCTATGATCATACCAACTTCATCACCAGGCGATCCATTAATCGAGCCGCCGGTGGAAGGCTTATCAACTTCAATACAGAAGAATCATGGGATATTATAGAAGAGCTCGCCGATCAAAGCTACGGAAATTGGAATGAATCCCATGAAACCCTCGTTAAAATGGATAATGCCATATCAATTCCTCATGAGCCTTTCAGCATTACTGAAGAGCAAGTTAATACTCTTGAGAGAAGGATCGATTATCTAATTGAGAGGCAAAAGAGAGCGTCTAGACCAATTCATAGAGCAACGGATAATTCCGTTAACTCCGCCAACCATCCAACACCTCTCTTTGAATCACCAAGCCGTGAGCAAAGTCCTAATTCCAGACGACGCTTCCATTCTATCTCTCCAATTCCACTCTCACCAAGCTTCAAGGAACAAATGAGAGAGTACGTGGCAGCCCATACGGAAAGATTAGCGAAATTTGAAGAAGAGGTTTATAGGCAAAGGGAGGAAATACAGGAAAAAATGGCTGAGATGATGAACTTAGTGAAAGAGTACACTAAAACGAAGGTTCCCGAGAAGGTGCTAGTGAGAAACGATGATCACCTTTCCCCCACTTCGTTTATTAACGCCATTTATATTGTTTCCGATGAAGGAGGAGTAGTTGAGAAGAAGGATACTGAGAGCAGCAAGGATAGTAAGGAAAAGAAGGAGAGTGAAACTAATAATGAACCCAAGATCATTGAATACTACCTTAAGCATGAGATTAATAAGAAAACAATTGTTAACCAAGTGAATAACTTTAGGTACAACGAGGTTCTTAGGAAAGCCCTCGAAGGAAAAATAAAAGAAGAAAATTATGACACCATGCCTATGGGACCTATGTACAAGTTGGTTCTGAGAAAACCAGTAGCAAAAAAATGAGAAACCTCGGGGAATTTCGTAATACCATGTAGTATAGGCGACATCGAGAATATGAATGCCTTAGCCGATCAAGGATCCTATGTAAACATAATGCCATTATCAGTATATAGTAAGTTGAATAAGGAGGAGCCAATCAAGACAAATCTTAGACTTTCCTTAGCAAATCACACATATGTTTATCCCATAGGGAATAACGGAGGATGTCTTAATTGAGGTGGCCAATATTGTCTATCCGGCGGACTTTGTGATTATAGATATTGAGGAAGATAGAAATATGCCACTCATTCTTGGAACACCTTTTCTGGCCACCGCCAAGGCAAACATCAAATGCGATGAGGGTATCATGATACTCAAAAGTGGCAAAGGATATATTAGGATACCTATTGTTCCAAGATACCCGTTGAAAATTATGGTGAAGATAAATGATGAGAATCCGCAGGTCCCTAATAATACTGTTAAAAAGAAAATTAAAATGGGAAAGGTGGCTTAGAGAGTTCATGGTTCAAGGATTAAATGCAACACTGTGGAAACGTGATAAAAAGTTAGGAAATAACTATACCACGTTACCAAAAACTCAAAAGAACCCTAAGGAATTTTTGAATGGAGAAAAGGTGCTTTTGTATAAATCTAGAATAAAAGCATTAAGAGGAAGGAATAAGCCAAGATGGTTTGGACCCTATATGGTGAAGGAAACTAATCTAAAAGGCGGAATCGTTACCATAATAGACGACGTTGGGAAAGAGTTCATGGTAAGCATACAACGTCTTCAACCTTTTGATGAAGACTTGGTGAAAGAAAAAAAGAACGGTGACGGAAGTGAAGTCACGTAGGGGCACGACTTCGAGTCTAGCTACAAGACTCATAAATAAAGAAAAGCGCTTCGTGGGAGGCAACTCATGCTTAATTGTTTGCTTATTTGTGTGTCATATATCTTTTCATTGATTGTTTGTTCTCATGTTCGAATTTGTGAAAATGCTTTATTTTGTCTTTAACCCCGTCTTAATTACATATAAAGGTATTTAAAAAAAAGATAAGTGTAGGGAAGATTACTCACGTTTTTAAAAGAACGTGAACATGAGTACTACGATTATTGAAAATGGTATATATGTGTGTTTGTTAGAGTCAAATGCTTGTATCGAGTCATAATGGATGTTTTGCAGGAACTTTTTCAGATTTTAAAGGTGTAGTTTTTACATAATTTTTCCAGAAAAACGCAGCAGACCAGTTTCTGTCAGGATAACCTGACGGCGTTAGGATTGCAACCTGACAGCGTCAGGAGGAGCAGAAACAGCTTATCTAACTTTATCTCGTTTTCTGTGTTACTTATAATTTTTTGGAATTTCTCAGGTCTTAATTTTCCAGAAAATCTGTAAACATCCATTCTACAAGCATTATATCCTAGTTTAGTAGAGTCATATATAGTTTTACAACCGATTTTACGTGAGGGTTTCGTCTATTTTCTTAAAGTGTGCAGGTTTTATTTATCAAGAAGAAGAAACATAGGATTGGATGGAGTTTTTCACGCTTACATTCTTCTTAGAAAGAATTTAACCACTACTTCACACACGGATCCTACCGAGCTAATCAGGGGAGTACTAGTTTCTTTCTCTTTTAAATTATCTTCCGTTATCATAACTTTGATACTTTCGGGAAACATTGGAGACAATGTTCAGTTTAAGTGTAGGGAGGGAGAATAAAACGGGAACTTTGAAACTATGCTTATCCTTGATTATTTGTCTTGTCCTATTTCATTTGTGTAATAAGCTATGAGAAATATCGGTTAGGGTAACTTTAGCAGCAAATTTAAAAAATTTCATGACTTGTACGAGTGGGTCTTTTGTCTTAATAAAGCGTCTCATGGATAGGAAGTTATATGACTAGCACAAAAACCCTTTACCACTCAAATTCCACCCCAAAAATGTGAGGTTCGCCCCTAGATCTATAAGAATTAAAGCATTCTTCTTTAATGCTTCGAGAGTGTACCGGTAGTATAATAGATTCTAGAACTTGTTTTGTGATGCAGTCCGAGATCGCTAGTGAGACTACACTTTTGTAGTTAGGAATAACTAAATGATAAGAGGCATTAGGATAACCCTTGTTTGATACCCGTATTATAATTACTTCTTCCACATAGGTTGAGTAATTCCCCCACACCCTTGCGTTGTACTCATCTTTAGCACACGATACCCCTAGTTAACCCCTCAGAGCCTATCCTTTTCGCGGTTCTCGTGATGTTTCGGTTTTCCAGAATATCAATGAAGAACATTGTTTACAATTCACCCCCAAATGTACACTAAATCGCCTTAGCCTACCATGTATGCACTCACTTTTAGTGCATTATTGCTATCATACTAAACCCTTAGTTCAATTATCTAGTTACTTGCATGGTTGCTAAGTCGATTCATATCTTTTGTACACAGTTTTGGGATGATTGGGACTCATGGGTAAAGTTAAATTTTATGGAGTGACGGGAAAGAACGTTAAATTCAAATTCCCTTTATTTACGTAATAATGTACTCCAAGTGTTTTGATCTTTTCAATTCGAGTCAAATTAGTGTTAGAGTAATAAAAACTCAAGTGTAGGGATGTGCCTATAAATCCTTTATATTTTGATGTTATCATAGAGGATGGTAGAGTAAAAGTGTATGGAATATATATATATATATATATATATATATATATATATATATAGATATAGAAATTGGTTCTTTTAAAAAGTTGATCTTGATGAAAAAGTGAGAGAAGTGATCTCAACCATTAGATCACCCCCTCCCCCCACCTTTTTTTACCTGCTAACTATAGGGTTCCATTTGTCACATCACTTTATTTTCAGGGGCTATTTATGTAACTTTTCAACCAAATCTTTCTTTTCATATTTAATGCGTATTTTTTTCATTTTACTCTCTTCTTTTTTCTCTCATTACATCTCCAGAATTTTGTTCTTGATTTCATCTCCTTTTCTCTTCTTTGATTATATTCTTTCAATAAACACGCTCTATTATCAGATGCACTTGATTATCTCTTCATGATGTCTCTAATCGAAGATCAAAGTAAGTCTTATAACTGATTTTGTTTATCATTTTGTTCGTTTTGCTTTTTAAAATCGGAAATAAAGCTTCTATATGTGTTTGGTATTGTTTATATGTACTGATTTATGTTCATTATGACGGACTTTTTTTTTGATAATTAGCATGTTTGTTCACAGATTTATCGATTGAGTTTTGTGACATAATGTATTGTATAGATTAATTATTTGAAGCGAATTTTAGAAAAAAAATAATTAGAAACACATTTACAAAAACTCCACGCAAGGTGTTTGATAAAATGCCTAAATAACATTTTTATAACTGTGATGCACCAATTGTTTATCAAATTATTTTGGTCAACTTTTAGTGGAATGGGATTTTTATGTTTGATAAAATGCTTTGTGATGCACCAATTTTTCCATCATTGACTTGTTGAATGGTTCAATATAACGTTGTTACTGATTCTGTAAGTTTATGTTGATATTGATATGCACCGACTTATATAACAGTTATGCACTAGTTGTTAATAAACGGATGCCCTGAATTATACATTATGATTTACTTATATTAGTTGAGTTATAAGTTACTTGTATCTTATGATTATATGCAAAATTTTATTTTCTTCTTTTCATTCTTTAGCAGTGGAATACTAATGATCATTGACAAGAAAAAAAAGAAGCTTACACATTTTATATTCTTTGACTATTCTAACAAAGAACTAAGCTGCCACATCATGCTATTAACCGTATCAAATTACCTTAAGTCGAAATTTTTAACAGTTTTAACTAAATGTCTATTTTGAATTTTTTGATGGTTTATCTACATTAGAAATTGGACAAAAGTTGGTAAACCTTTTTATTCTATTTTTTAGCCAAATTAATATTCTAGAAACTGATGAGTTACAAAGAAAAATCAAAACACACCATAAGCGTTAACAACAACAATCAATATGATAATTTTTCTCCCGTCTTTTATTTTTCGGAAAAAGTATTCCGTACTGCACTTTAACTTTTACCACAATATGAAACTTGTCTTTTTGTGCATATTAAATAACTTAATAATGTTTTGCAGGTCCGGTTCTCCTGATATGAAGGATATTGAAGCTTTCTCAAAAGCATACCAAGAGCAGCTGAATGAGGCTGAGATTGTTGGATCTATTCCTGCTGATATGTCACTCGAGGTACTTCCCCTTTATATTATGATATATATAGGTTACAAAATGGGTGGGTCGGACAGGTTGGGCAACGTGTCAAAACAGGTAAGTGTTTGAGACAGATCCAAACAAACTGGATTGAACAACGAACAAACGATTGTTTTAGAGACCCGATGATGTATTTTTGAGTCTCATTTACTCACTGGGATTGTAAATGAAGACGAGTCCTACAAAATGAAAAGAAAAAACAAGAAAATAATATTGTGTATAAACAAATGAATTATATTTTAAGATTTTTCTCTTGTTTGATAGGTATCCTCACCCCGACTTAAGAGGATCGTAGGAATTCCAGAAATCTTGAAAGATTCAAAGATCGTTCTGTGTATGCAAGATTACATGACACAATTCGAATATGATGCCACATCATCCTCTGAGCGTGACTGAGTTTTAAGGCTTGAATCTTTCGACTTGGAAGCAAAATATTGTACCTGGGGTTTAACGAACGTTAGAGTCAATCGAGAAATGGCAGGGAAAGGAAGACCCATAGCAAAAAACAAAGGGAGTGTCGACTTAACACTCCCTTTGACTTTTTGTTTTGTTGTATTTTATCCAATTCTTAGGTTGCTATATGGATTTTTTAGAAACCCACATAAATAATTATACGGAAGCAATGTAAACGAAAACAAAACAATTAAGGAATCATAACTATGCATGCATACACTTAGAAATAATTATACGGAAGCAATGTAAACGAAAACAAAACAATTAAGGAATCATAACTAGGCTAGCACCAGAGGTTCTTAGCCAAACATATAGTAAATCATACCAACAAGAATGAATAAAACATGATTTGAATTAAACATAATGTTTGATACAAATTACTTGATGTAGAGCTAATAATAATGATGATTGCGAGTGAATTCTTCCTTCAAAGATGGGTTGGAACTGCTGGAAATTGCCCTGGAGTGGTGCCCTAATCGACCCCTAGGAGAGGGGTGAAGAGAGATACTTCAAAATGCAGATTTAGGGCTGTATTTATAGGCCGCGACATAGTTACGGCGTAACCTTAAGGGCAAATTACGCCGTAACTAATGTCAGCGCAAAGAAATCCGGATCTCGAACAATTACGTCGTAACTAAATTATTTAGTTACGCCGTAACTATAAAACGAAGTACGCTATAATTGCAAACTTCGTACTTTTTATTGTTAACATATTTTCCTTAAACTAATTTGCTCTTGTGTACGCGTTTAGTCCCTCCTCGTTCATGTTACTTTTATTACAAGTCCTTGTACTTAATAAACTTTGAATTAACTTGTCACTTTCAGCCCCTGAACTTCAACTCCTTCGCGCCCAAGTAATTAATTACGGCGTAAGTAATTATCCGAGTTACGCCGTAACCCTTCGTCCGCACATAATTATCCATTCCGAAATTATCTCTACAGCGTAACTAATTTACCATGTTACGACGTAACCTTCACAAAATTAATTACGAAGTAACCATAAGAGTTGGTTACGCCGTATTCTTCAAAGCATCATATTTACGTCGTAACATTATTAACGAGTTACGGCGTAATCTTCACACAGGATACTCAGGCCCTTGTAATGTGAGTCACTGCGTAGTCAAAAGTGCAACTATCATCGTAACTTGTCTTCAGAATATATTTCTTGGCCTTATATCACATAATTTCCGCTTCAACGCCTCATTTATCCTGAAATGCAAATATGAGCGAATATGAACGAATTAAGTACCATAATAATACAAATGAGGCCATAAACACGAGAATTTGATATATAAAATATTAGGCTAATTTGATGTTATCAACGTACTTGGTCTTCTGATGGAAGCATCGCAATTATCTTTCCTTCCCATATGAAAGGTAGATACTACGCTTTAAATCATTAAAACCTTCAACTTTGCGACACCATGATTTTCCCAATCAAATATGGAAATTTTCCATGTCATCCAAATCACAAATTACCTCATCCTTGTAAAAGTTACTGATAAGGTTTTAAAATGTACCTTTTTGAGGGGTCGCTTAAGCCCTTATTTGATCACTTTTGTATCTGTTATTATTTAATATCGTTCCTTTTCACTTTTTAGGTCTCTTGAAGGCAAATTGATGTAATGGCACTTATTTGGACGAAAAGGCGCAGATATACGAAGAAAATGGCCAAAGTCAAGAATCGAGACATTCAAGCTGCTGAAAGACAAGGTGACGGCGTCACTGCTTAACTGCGACGCCGTCGGAGCATTTTGTGACGGCATAGAAGCCAAATTTCTTATTTTCAAGTGACGGTGTCAGGCTTTAAAAGAGTAGGGCGTCACAACTCAGACGCCCTATATTTGATCCAGACGGCGTCAGAAGATGAATCCGACGGCGTCACAACCATAAGGTGACGCCATCACAAGCTGCAACATGCGCGCGAATAGGCTGATACTGTTTTGGCCATAACTTTGGCATACGAACTCGGATTTAGGTGATTCAAAAGCCCACGCAACCGGAACGAGAGAATCTACAGTTTGGTGAAAAAATGGTCGTGACGCCGTCACTCTATAAGTGTGACGCCGTCACTCTTTGCCGACAGAAAATCTGCCTATAAATATAACATTATAACTTCACTTTTTGTAAGCCCTAAACCCTAAGTCCGATTCCAGGGTTTAGGTAGGTGTTTTTCCAGCAACTTAAAGGGTTTCAAACACTCTAGAAACATCGTGTAATGGTTTGTTTGTTAATCTAATCCTATGGTATGTCTTCAATTATCATAATTGTTGCTTGCTCTTCATTAATTATGCTTGGCTAATTCATCTAGTGTTTGCTTATGATTGTATGAAACTTGTATATAATTAATTAGATCTTATTGATTTCTTAATGATGCTTGTGTCTATCTTCATCATTAGGGGTGTGACAATTTCAATGAGTCTAATTGGTTTAGTTTATAATTCTTGCATCCTACTGTCTCTTGTTTGATTGGTTGTCTCTTATCTTAATTGTAATTGGCTTAGGAGTGCGACTAGGCTATCATTGTGTTTAATACTTGATAAATCTTGGATAGTTTATGAATGACTTAGTGGATTTCGTTTACTAAACCCAAAGATAACCTCAAAGTTAGTTTATGAATGACTTAGTGGATTTCGTTTACTACACTTAAAGGTGACTTCAAAGAGTTAGGGAATGCACACCTTACGACCTTAGAAAACACAACGCGTTAAGAATAAGGACGTGACAATTCAACCATCAATAGGACGTGACAATTCAGTAGGTAGAATTGGATAGCTAGCAAGGAGTAATACATCATAAGTAGATACGCTTCACGTTCCTGGTAGACCCATATTTTAGTTAGTATCTTTTGGGATAGTTGACTAGCAACTAATTCCACCCTACCCTTCACAACCGAGATTCATAAAATATAAAAATACAAAAATAATCATCCCTCACCTTTAGACTTAAATCGACATACAATTCAGCCTAACGACGCTATTCCCCTAGAGAACGATATCAATACCTGTGGCTTACCCTAATACTACACTACAACGATTAAGTTCACTGCCTAGGGTGTTATAAAACTTGCTCGAAGAAAAGGAAGTTCCTTTGACCCCGAACGACGAGTGTAGCGTTATCAGTTACCAATAGATATCGAGATCCTACAAACCTCATGACCACTAACCAAACAAGTTTCTATAGGGAAATTAAAGTAGTTGACCAATTTTCTCGACACCAAGTTCCTAGCCTCATAATTATGAATAACTGAAAAGCATACCTTATTATTGATTAAAACTTATGAACGGAACCACTTGGTTGTTGGTAGTCGAATCTTCATCTTCATTCATTCCTCCCATTCATTAACCCACCGATTGTTGAACGGGATTGGTTGCACCTACGGTTATTAATAGATCTGCCTATGGTTGGACGAATTCTTGAACTTCCATAATTGCTAACCTCGTGGTTTTCGTAGTTTTTACCCCCACCTACGAACACAGAATGTAGTTTTTGATACATAGTAGATTTTCTGTCAAGTTTGGATAAGCTTTTGATAAAACCATAATCCATGTGCTCTTAAGACCATACCCCATCAACATTATGGTTTTTCTTAAACTTTTATACCATTCACCATTACGATACTAACTTGGCTCTCATACCAACTAACGTAGGCGAAAGCGAATTTAGTTAACCCTAATCCATGGGTTGATAACAAGGATAAAACCTCCAGAGAATAAAACTCAAACATGAGATAAAAATATGAAACACAAAGTTTATTAATAATCAAAAGCTTTTTTTACAATGATAACGAGCCTTATATTTATAGGAGAATGTATCTTGTGTAAAAAGAAACCTAAATAAAATAAAGAAACAATTTTAAAACGTTCGTAAATAATAATCATCCTAAAAAACGACGTAAATAAAATAAACATTCTTGAATCCATGTCTGTACGGCGTAAGGAGATGTTTCCCTCTATGATGCAAGGAGATGTTTCCTTCTATGACGTAGAGAATTTAAGACTCGAAATAAAATTCTATTCGAGAGCTCTACAACGTTGAGAGGAAAATACCCCTAAAACATGAATGCTAACCCATGCCCCACTGGGCAATTTTTAAACATATTTATTAGTATTCGTTATTTCCATTTTTATACCACCCTTATTTATACATATTTTGTTATACATTTTCTACCCTTGTTTTATCTGATCTATTTTTGCAATTTGACCAAGCATTACAAGTCATATGGACTCACACGTTTCTATATTGGCTATGTTTGGCACACAAGATTATGAAGAGACTATGCTTATTTTTAAAAAAAAATAAGCTACTTCAAAAATAATCCTTGTTTGGCAACATAACTTATAAGAGATTATAAAAAAAAATAATCTCTCATAATCTCTGAAAATAAAAGGTTACTTCATGTAGCTTATAAAAATAATCTCTTTTTATAATCTTTTTCAGCAACAGCAACAGCACCAGCATCAGCAACAGCACCAGCACCAGCACAATCTATTTTTGCCAAACATACCCATTAACTATTATCTTTCAGAATTTTCAGATTGACCAAGCGAATATGTACGTTTTATTACATTTTTCTAGCGTTGCCATTGTGATTATCTTTTAAAATTTTCAAATTGACCCAAGCTGCTAAAGAACATGTTTGGCACATGAGATTATAGAGAAATTGTGCTTATTTTTTAAAACAATAAGCTACTTAAAAAATAATTTTTTTTTGGCAAACAGAACTTATAAGAGATTATAAAAATAATAATTTTCCATAATTTCTAAAAATCAAAGGTTACTTAATGTAGCTTATAAAATTAATATCTTTTTATAATCTTCATCTCAAGTTAGGCAGTTACAGCAACACTTACTTTTGCCAAACATACCCAAAGTGTTTGCTAGATATGTAAAAGAGACATGAATGTAAACGTACAACGTTTATTGACCAACAAATGGTTTATCAATAGCATCTTGCATAACTTGTTCATCTTCTTCGAAAATAACTTCATTTAGATCAATATTGATAGGATCTAAATCAGTTAGAATTTCATTTAAGATCAAAAGAAATTTTGTTTTGCATCTTTTAAGAATATGCAAAAAAAAAAAAAAAAAAAAAAAAAAAAAAAAAAGTTATTTATATATATTTAGATCACTAAAACATGAATGCTTAACTTTGAGATAATACGATATATAAAAAATAGAGAAAGAAATTGAAATTGTTGTAGTTGTAAAAGAATATAGAAGTCATATATATACACATGCAACTTGGCGCCAAAACATAATTACAATGATTCATTTTTAGCCAAATTAAATAAGAGTATTTGTTGTGTCTCGAGAAAAAAAAATGATTATAACTTTAATATTTAAAGAAGTAGATAGTTAGTGATCTCCATTTTGTAAACACATAGTTGATATGCGTATGATACACATGAAAAAAAAAAAAAAAAAAAAAAAAAAAAAAAAAAAAGATTTTGAAAAATTAAAAATGATCATAAGAATTGATTGTTAAAAAATTAATAAATTTTTTGTTGTTTCTTTAGAAAAAATTATAGAGATAATATCTTTAAAGAAGTAGTTGCTAGTAGCATCCATTTTGAAAAGATATAGGGTGTGTTTGTTTAATTAAGATGTTTTAGGTCTGAATTTGACTATCATATCTTACTGGTAATAGGTGATTAGAAAGTCTAAATCTGAACAAAATAATGTTATTTGTTTTTGTATAATTGTCGAATGATTTTAAATGCTCGTTTCTACAATTTATTTATTAAACTAACGCAATGCGATAATAAACAACTTATGTAAATATGAAACAAGACTTTTTATGATAAATATAACATAGCTAATTAACACAAGTCCTCAATCTTTTATAGAGTAAGAGGCAGTAAGACAAGTCTCTCACCTCTTACTGAGTAAGATGTTATATGTCTAACTGGGTCTGACTCAAAAGAAAAAAAAAAAAAAAAACAAACAAAACGTCTTCCTTCCTCTTAGTGGTAAGAGTAAGAAGGCTGGTAAGAACTTTTTTTTAAAAAAAACAAACACACGCATACACTCCTATACACACGATCACATTTTGTAAATAGTTATGAGCAAATAAAAAATGAAGATTATAAAATAGATCAGATAAAACAAGGATATAAGAGCATGGGGTATGGGCTTCGCCACTTTGTTTCGTTTCCAACGTGTACATTCGCCACTTCATTTCGTGGCTCGCCACGACACCATTGTGGTTCGCCACTTTGGGTTTCGCCATTCCAACGACGAAGAAAAGGACAAAAGGTTTGCAGTGTTTGTATTTGTTTATTTTGTGTTTGTGAGGGTGGGTGGGGCCCAAATGAAGAGAAGTGAGTAAGTTGTGATTGGGGGGTATTTTTTAGTTAGTGTGTTGGAGTGATGTGGAGGTGATGTGGCACACGTGGGGCCCAAATGAAGAGAAGTGGTGAAACCACGACACCCCATTCTCTAAAAGGTATAATAAAATGAGTAAGGATTAAATGATAAGTAAATTTAAAATGAGAAGAGTGAAAAAAAATCTATAACCATGCATTTTAGATGCACCTAAAGAAATTGATGCATCTCCTTCTAAATTTCTCCTTCTCATTTAAAATACGCGACTTAAATTTTTTCTCATTCTTATTATTTCAATTTCTTTTCTCACTATATCTATTTCCATAACAAAATATGTATAAGTAAATTAATATTGGGTGGTATAAAAATGGAAATAACAAGACTAAAAAATGTGTTTAAAAATTGCCGAGTGAGCATGAGTTAGCAATTCCTTAACGTTAAACCTTGCCGAGGGTACCCTTTAGACAATCCATTTCCATAAGTCCACAAGTTACTACATTTTGTGATACATCAGCTTTTCAGTTCAAGCAAAATGCAATACGTGAATGTGATGACACAAATTAACTCAAAGCCAAGTCTTGCGTTAATATTAATGGAACGACACTCGGTGTACAAAGATACACGAGGTTTTTATTTTAATTAAAGGACACGAAATAATAAGCTTATGATTTCTGCAACGACTTTTGTGCCGCGGATGTAAATAACTCACTCGTAAGCACTGCCATGGATGCTCCTGATAGTGCATAGATCTAAGATATCTAACAAAGTTTGATTAGTAGTGCACCTCGGAGTCTTAAACTGGCTTATCGTTGCACCATTTCGAATAGAATGTTCCATGATCTTTTTGAAGGTGCCTTGTTCCACGATACAAAGCTCTAATGGGCCGATTGAATTGTTTTTCCTCGAGACAATGTAGCCATAGTCTACAAATGATGCATCCATTTCCTTGCAACATTGGACTAATATCTCTTCACTAGCTTCACCCTTGATCTCCCAATATACTACATAGTCGCCAGGCTGATTCTTGATGTTGGCATGGCTCGTGAAATCGACTAGCTCAGCTCGAGCCTTGATGAGTGGTTGAGAACCCTTCTCGACTGCAAGTTGAAGGTCTTTTTCGGTGTTCTTGTCAATATTCACCGTTAAAATTAGCTCTCGTCTGTATAAAAACTTAAGTTTTGGAGTTCCTTTGAAAAAACCATCTACTTCAACCACATCCCCTAATCTATATCTATAAAGACCTGAAAACATAAAATTGTATTTCCATTACTATCAATTAACTCTAAAAAACTTACTCCCTCCATGAAACTTGTCGACTTTAGTAAAGGACGTTATTAGTAGTTTGTTTTTGAGTTCTTCTTTTTCTATTTCTTCTGCAATATATAGAAGAGAATATGCTTCAAATCCAGATTAGAAACTAGAAAAGGAATTAAAAAAGAACATACATATATAATTAGTATAGAATTTTGTTATGCATAAATCAACTTTTATATATGTATGTTTTTCTAGTATCTTTTCCAGTAGGTTTTAATAAACCAATCTCAATCATTCATTTTCTGATCAAAACAATGAAACTAACTTTCACCATCATTTTTAAAACTTAAATAATCCCACAAATCGTTGATCGTTAAACGAAATTAATTATACCATCACTACAAGCATAAAATAATCTTTCATTTGATAGCCCACGTCATATACTTTCATTGATTTTATTTTTTTACTTTTTACGAGTGTAGGGTTTACGGTTAGAGTTTAGGGGGTTAGGGTTTAGGGTTCTTAGGGTTTAGGGGTTAGCGTTTGGGGGTTTTCAAGATTAAGGGCGAGGGTTTTTGGTTTTTAGGGTTTATGAGTAAGGTTTCTCCGGGTTTAGATGTTAGGGTTTAAGGTTTTAAGGTTTTGAGATTAGGTTAAAATAAAAATTTATGTGAATTCTCAAGATGTTCGTTTATAGTGTAAAATATCGAAGTTCACAAAAAACGATATAAAAAAACTTTGTCGAAAGTATACATTGTTGGATCTTTGTTGAATACGTAGTATCATTTATTCTTGTCGCAATGGTTAAATTATTTTCACCTAACTGTTAACAATTTGTGACATATTTAATTTTTAAAAATGAAGTTGAAAGTGGTTTTATTTTTTATTTTTTATAAAGAATTGAATTGTTAGAAATTAATCCTCTTAATCTTTAGTTTTTTAGTATTCTTTATTTTGATCTAACCCCTATGTCTCTGTTCCAATATCTTTTTGTTTAAAAGAATGTACTTTCTTTAAATTTTGATTTTTTTTCTTCAATTTAATGATGAATGGATGGAAATTGGGAAAGAAAGTGAAAAAAACAAGTTTAAATAGACATATTAAAAAATGGATGGGAATCCTAGAAGATGACGATGTTTGGGATTGGGGTCATTATGTGTGTAAATTTGGAAAGATGAGTGTTTGGAAGTTTAAAGAGGGGCACAATTTTTATTAAAAGAAAAATAGTATGACGAGGGATGTGATGTGTTAGACATATTTGATCATCTAAGGATGATTATTGGCAATAATATGAGTAAGGGATGACTATTATGTTAAATTTAACAAAACAAAAGAATGATTTTTGCAGTTTACTTTAAATATTGTTATAAAAAATCGAAAAACATAGAAAAGGAAGTTGGGCACGACAAGTGGCCAGTGACTTGTATATTTTTGGCAAGATGCAACTGTATAAGTGTGTGAGGTGTGGAGCGGGAAAAGGATAGGGAAACCCTCTTTTCTGTGCGGGAACAAAGAAAAAACCATACCATTCTTTGCGAGAAAACTTTTTTTTTTCTTTCGCGGAAATCAAATTACACATCACAAGAATAGAGAAATAATATTTTATTTTTTGTGTGCGCATTGTGAGTGGGTATATTCAAGGCTGTCAAGATCGCTTGTAAACTCGTAGGATCGTACGAGTTAACGTGTTTACTAGCTAAAACCGTGTAGGATCGTGGTAGGATCACATATGTGGTAGGATCGTAAGTAAGATCGTGGGATCGCACGTAAGATCGTAGGATCGTCACGCGATCCGAGTTCACTTTTTTTTTCTTTCTTTTTTTTAACTTTTTCTATCTTTTAAGTCCATCTCACTTGCTTAGGCCAAAAAACAAACGTGTGCTTCACTAATGTCTAATAAGTAAACCACTGTTGTTTCATTTTCTAAATAGATTATAGTTTATACATAGTTTTCTACTTCTCTAAATAGATTATAGTCTAAAAGTGTTCAATAATTCAATTTACTTTACTTCATTGTGATTAAACTAATCAAAGGGTATGTTTTGGAATGCCACTAATGAAGTGTTTGTTTCCTTGAAATCATGTAGATGGCTCGTATGTTTTGAGGCTAAATCGTTAATTTAACGATTGAAACTTGATTTTTTTGTGTTTTATTATTAATTTGGTGTTTGAAATTTGAACTTTGTCATTTTCAAGAGGATATTTTATGAATTTATCTTTGACATTGAGTAGAAATGTAAAACAGTTTGAATCGTTTATCATTTGTTTACAAACTATGACAAATTGGTAGGATCGTAGGATCGCGATCCGATCCTACGATCTCGATCTTGCAAAGACAAAACGATCCCACACGGGATCGCGATCTTGACAGCCTTGGGTATATTTGTTTGAGGTATCTTTATATGATAAAAGTATAAAAAGCTAGATGCAAAAAAGAGAAAATGATGTGAAGGTCGAGACAAAATTAAAAGAAATATTTTTTGTTAGGAATTACAATATTAATTTTAATTCTTTCACCACAATTATGCATATACTATGTTGTAACTTATGCATTAATAATATCATATTACTCCCCCCGTCCCATAATAATTGTCATCTTTGACTTTTTTTAGTCTTTCTTGTTCAACTTTGACAATTAATATTTTTATTTGTGTTATGTAATACTTAATAAAAATTATATCAAATGAAAATACATTTAAAACCTAATGTATTCATATATTTTTTATCAAGTATTATATCACACAAATAAAAATATTTATGATCAAAGTTGAACAAAAAAGACTTAAAAAAGTCAAAAACGACAATTATTATGAGACGGAGGTATTATAATGAAAGAATAAAAAATAATGATTTAAATATCACCTACCTTTTTGTTAACGTAAAACTAACTGATGTATCAGAAAAAAAGGGACACACTATTGCTACGGGGGCTACCCCATAGCCCCTGCCACTTTTGTCCAGGAATATTCTCTTTGTCCCCCGCTTTTTCCAGTACAACACAGTTTTTTGTCAGTTTCTGTTCCGTATTTCTGACAGTTTTAAGCGTTTGGCTTATTAAACTTTATATTTACAGTTCCGCATTTTCAGGTTTATAGCTTTTTGATTAAAAAAAAAAAAAAAAAAAAAAAAAAAAAAAAAAAAAATAGCCACCGTATGAATAAAAACATAGCTACCGTATGAATAACTCATCCCCAAAAAAAACTCTCAAACCCTTGCCAGCCCATTTCATATATCCCAGTGGGGACCAGAACATTTCATATATACACGTGCAAATAATAATCGCATTCATGCCTATTCACGAGAATGTGACTTGTTTTAAAGGTAAGGGATAATTTATGAATTATCGTGTAAGAAAATATGGAGGAACTAGCTAGGGCTTTACAATTAGAGTATATAAGAAGTTGTTTTGATGTTTGGCACATAAGATTATAAAGAGATTATGGTTATTTTTTTTTAAAAATAAGCCAATTAAAAAATAATCTTTGTTTGGCAACATA
This sequence comes from Chrysanthemum seticuspe, assembly GCA_019973895.1. Lineage (NCBI taxonomy): Eukaryota > Viridiplantae > Streptophyta > Magnoliopsida > Asterales > Asteraceae > Chrysanthemum > Chrysanthemum seticuspe. The sequence goes on along the minus strand of BPTQ01000007.1, from coordinate 345,427,114 downwards.
ACTTATAAAAGATTATAAAAAAAATAATCTTGCATAATCTCTGAAAATAAAAGGTTACTTCATGTAGTTTATAAAAATAATCTCTTTTTATAATCTTTTTCAGCAACAGCACCAGCACCAGCACAATCTATTTTTGTCAAACATACGTATAGATTCAACCATATGTAATACTCTATCAACTCGCGATAATAATTTGCTATTTATCCTAAATTATCATATTTTTATACAACTAGCTTCAATTACGTTTTTTTGGTGCGGATTCATTTTTACAAATGACATGTCTCCAAGTTTTGTTTAAATAAACTAACTAAACAAAACATGTAATACAAAATTTTGGCATGCATGATAGGTTCATCTAGGAGAAAATCGGAATTTTGATAAAAAATTACACTAACCGAAAAAAATGCATGTGATTCACAGAAACCCGAGGAACCACCTTTGGCTGTCTTTTTCAGTTTTCATTACTTTGTATCGTTAAAAAGATTTTATATATTTTTGTAAAATTTTTGTGTTTCATTCGATCTTCAAAAAATATATGTTGAAATATATATTTTATATCTATGTATAGCTGGTTTTGTATTAAGTCACCTATATCTGGTGTATACATGACAAGGTAGTGTTTTTATATTGATAACTCACTCCAAAAACAAACCAAACACACAAACTAAAAGCCTGTTTAGAAATTAATTACCTGTGAATGTCGTAAGAACAATCTCGTACTGTTTCCCAACCTTTACCTTCGATAATGGCACCGGATCATCTTCTAGGTAGTCTTCATCACCAGCAGAAGCATTAGCAACCATATCACCGCAAGCTTTATGATGCTGAAGGTGCAATGGTATGAACTCAAAGTAAGAAAATGTTGGAACCACAACGAATGTCACATCATGAGCATTATACGACGGGTCCATGTTCACACCGATCCAACTCTCCGTGGACCCGTATTCAGCGCTCACCAATGGCAAATGGTCCCCTGAGTAATGCTTTAGTTTCTCAAAGTATGGTAGCATTGAACCTGTCATTATGGAGTAGACATATTTTGCATTTGGCCACAACTTTGGGATCAAACCATACCATCCTGATTCTTCCAACTCCTCGCATTTTGACCTAACACACTTTGCTAGACATAAATCAGGTTTGATCAAATCAAGAACCGATTTCCTGATACATGGGTCTGTGATTCTAGGACTTAAGGTTCCATTAGAAAGGTCATTGCATATGTCTTTCCAATAATCTTGGAATAAGTTAAGTGCTTGAAGGATGGAATATGCAAAAGTGGATGTGATGATTTCGACTTGAGGAGAGTAAAAGAGTCCGAGTAGGAAGTGACAATACGTAGTTTGCTTGTAGTCGCCACTCAAGATGACTTCTTGAGGGCTACAAGTGAATGATTTGGTTTGTTGTTGCTTGAGTTTGAACTCTTGGCTTGCAAAGTAATGACTTGTGGCTGTTCCTGCTGATAAACCACCATTTGTTTTGAATTGTTTGTTGCCATAGATAAACTCAAGGATTCTGCCTCCTTCCCTTGTAGGATATACCCTTCATATAAATTCATCAAATTGATTTATTGAAAAGATGGATAAATTGTCACGAAAAATAGAGGTGATGAAGTTAACATTCACATACCTATTAGACGATTTAATCCAAGGGTTTCTTGTGCTCATTATATATTGGTCAATATATACCACAAAATAATTGATTATTGTTTTTTTTAAAGAGTTTCCCCGGTAAATTTGTTACTTTAAAAAACAATTAAGTGCAACAATGTAAATGAATTCCACATCTCAGCCCAAAACTAAGCGAAAACAAACACACCAACTGTGCTTCAAATCTAAAATATCATAAAAATAATATGTCACAGTTATGAGACCTACTAAAAATGCTATCTAAGTTGATCACAAAGACTGATATCAAAAGCATTAGCAAATAATTAATAATTGTTTCATTGCATTTTTTTTCAAAGGTGAATTTCTTATAAGGTGCTTCGTGTCGCGGTTCGACAGCGGGAGGTCTAGAGTACGATGTCTAAACCGGGTCCGCGCTAGAGAGCTCCCTCGAAGTGGAAATGCCTATTTCAAATACCCGATGGGGGGAAAACCCCCTACTAATCCGCCCAAAGGCACGGCAATTATTAGGGGTAAACCCTTGCCTTTTCCAAGATTCGAACATGGGGTTACCAGGCCCAAACCCCTTCATTAAAGGACTACCTTGAAGGAAAATCCCTCATTCAAACCCTTTGCAGGATTTGAACTCAGGACCTCCCTCCCCCAAGAGCCCCTAAAATAAGCAGGTAGATGACAAAATTGGTTTTTCATCATGGCTAGTGATTTGCACACTCTTTTATTTTATTTGTACACTCCCTATTGTGCTATAAAAATTAAATATTTGCTATATACTGCTTCTCTACTTTGTACATTGAAGTGCAAATAAAAAAAAAATAAGTGTGCTAATCACACACATAGAGAAAGAGAGAGACCTTGATCTATAAGCTGCAGCCAACTTAAAGATTTGAAGAGTGGTCATGGAGCTATGGGAGGTAAAGGGAATAAACTTTTGTCTTCCCTCGGTTGTTCCAGAGCTATGCAACCCATCATGAAAAAAAAATGAAGGCGTTAGTGATAGCAGGTAAAAAAAAAAACCAAAAACAAATTTTGATATCCTAATTGCTAAAATGAAAAGCACTTAAAAAATCAATCATGTAGCCATATTATTAAGATCAAGCACGCGGAACCTAAGTTATAGACCGACGCCATCAATGACACGACATCACAGACAACACCATCGCCACCGCCATTGCTATGGCGTCGGTTTACATGGTCTTTTGTTTTTTTTTTTCTATTTTTAAAAATCGAATTTTGGAGACGTTTTAGTGTTTGTGTACATGATGTGTTGTGTGTGTACTTTTATTTTATTTTTGCGCGCTAATGTGTGTGTTTTACAATATTATATGCAATTTGAAAATTTTGTATAGTTAATCTTTATTAAATTATAAAATGTTATTATTTTGATGTGTTCTTCAGATAATAAAGATGCGTTGTTTTTTAAAATATGAAAAGTTTTGTTCTCTATAACTACAACCCACCATACCTTATCCTCTAAGCTAGCTCTAACCCTATGTTCGCAAGATTACTAAACAAGAGAAAAGAAAAGAAGCTGAAAGATCTGAAAAAAATAATGTGTTCTCAAGATTTGTTGAGGGAAGAAAAGAAAAGAAGAGGGAAGATCTGGGAAGAAGATGGAGCGTTATTTTTTTGTATGAGATGATCCGCCCACTTTTGGGAAGAAGTGGGAAGAAGAGAAGAGAAGTGATGTATCTTCTCTTCTCTTCTCTTCTTTTATGATTGTTTCTTAAGAACACAGTGTAAAGACTAATAATATACAATCACAAATTTTAGTCCAACGTTGTTAAGCTATATTATATCTCATGGTGGATAACGAACCAAAGTTAAGTATCAATCTCCTATCAGAAATTATAATTATTCCTATTTAACATTCCTGCTAATCCTTTTATTTACAAGATTCCGACAAGTGAAAAAACTAATGTTTTATATGAGAAGAGATAATGAATGAATACGATTTACAAGGGCAATTGAATGCTTTTTGTCATCTGTATGATGTCAAGCTTCAAGGTCATGATAGGAAGTAATATTAAGTTTGGTAGGTTTTAAGATTGACATGTCTTTCTTATATAGTGATTTTGATTGACATGTCTTTCTTAAACTGTGTACACTTTATTTATAAAATCAGATTATAACGACAATAAATAAATTAACAGAAAGTAAAAAACAGTAAATAAAACAGACAGAACGGGTAGAAGCAGAAGACAGACACTATAGACGTATAATAAACAAAATCAGTAAAGACACTTGCACGAGGCTCGTATTGAATACGATTCCCTTAAAACAGATTCGCCGTCTGTTTCCCAGGGTACAACGTACGCATCTGTTGTACAGCCGGACTAGACCACTTGCCTGAAAAATCGCTGAAAGACTCGTGTATTTCTGAGCGAAGAACTGCTGGAACTCGTCTGTGGTAATGAGCTGCGTTTTTTCTGTGTGTCAAAAACCGAATGAGATGTGTTTAATATATAGGCTAAACCTATCTTGGTCACCAAGAAAAGATATTCGCCTGTATATACACAGATACGCAAATCTGTTAATTATTAAACACGGTTTCGATATCTTCTATTTATTTAAAACCGATTCTGTCAAGTTTAAATCAGTTCCAAAAATAAATAGACACAAATCTGGAAATAATGATACCAAAATCTGCAGCAAAAAGATACGCAGGTATGCGAGATTTCGGAGCTGCATTCGTGTCCACAGGTCGCGCGGGCTCGCATGAGTTCAGAAGCTTCGAACCCATTTTGGCCCAGAAATATGCACCCCCCCCCTGCGCGCGCGCACGTAGGTGTTGGAGTAAAACCAACAAATCATTTTGAAGGTTCATATCAAGATTTCTATATAAACACACTCCCACTTCCTTTTCTAGGCGATGTGGGATGTGTTTGTTTTCCCAAATTTGTGTTTCACGTGTCCCACTTTGAGACACGATATCTCATTCATATTAACTCCATTTTGGACATACTTTAGCTCGTTGCGAAGCTCTCGTCGAGGAGAACGCAAAGCTATCAAGAAATATAAATATATATAACATATACATATATTAAATAATGTCCAAATTTGCAAAAACTCATTTTGCAAAAACTATTTTTCCAACAATCCCCCACATGAATGGAAATCGGTCGAAAACACACGAAAGTTTCGGTGAAATTTCTGCGGTTAAGTCTTGCATAGGATAGGTAAGTGTAACCCTTTGAACCTTCCCTTGTGAGATGCACTTAGTCTCCTAGATCTGAGTAGACGCGATGTCCTTGAACTCATCATCCATTTACGTAGACGACATTACACTTCACACAAGACTCTCCCTGACAATGTCAAGTCCTCATAGTCGTGTTCGTTATGGTCATGAACACTAGCCTGGTTCTGCAAGAGCTCTTAGGAATTGCGCCCCCACATTTCCCTTCGAAGCGACCCCACTTCTCTCTCACATAGGTGATTTCATCTTGAATCATTAAAAACATATGTTTTGTGATTTCATATTGAATCATTATGCTTTATGATTTCATCCTGAATCATTATAGCCATATGTTTAACCTCCCAACAAGTCACATTTGTTATAGGAATGGACTAGGAAAGTTACAATATTTAGTAACTCCCCCACATTGACGTGACTTCCCCCACATTTCTATGATTAGGTTGTCCTATTGAACCCAGATCTTGGGATCTCCAGTCAACTGGGTTAGGTTTTCCTTCATAGAAACTCATTCCTTCAAGGGCTTTAGTCCCATTCCTCTAGACGACTTACTTACTAACTCTCTGCTTAAGCCTTTCGTAAGCGGATCCGCGATGTTATCCTTTGACTTCACATAGTCAATTGAGATAACTCCTGTTGAGAGTAGTTGTCGTATCGAATTATGTCGACGACGGATATGTCTGGACTTTCCATTATACATTATGCTATGAGCTCTGCCAATTACCGATTGACTATCACAATGTATACTAATGGCTGTTACCGGTTTAGGCCACCTTGGTATGTCCTCTACGAATTGACGTAGCCATTCCGCCTCTTGTCCGCATTTATCTAACGCGATAAATTCTGATTCCATCGTGGACTTAGCTATAACAGTTTGCTTGGAAGACTTCCAAGATATAGCCGCTCCTCCTAGTGTAAACACATATCCACTAGTCGATCTAGAATCCTTTATGTCAGATATCCAATTTGCATCACTGTATCCTTCGATAACAGCTGGATATCGATCATAATGCAGTCCATAATCGCGACTGTATCTCAAATAGTGAAGTACCCTAGTCATAGTTGCCCAATGTGCATAGCTTGGGTTACTAGTATACCTACTTAGCCTGCTAACAGCATATGCTAAGTCAGGTCGCGTACCTGTCATTAAGTACATTAACATGCCAATAATTCTTGAATACTCTAATTGGGCAACACCTAAACCTCTATTTTTAGATAGATGCTTGCTGGTGTCAATTGGAGTTCTAGCTAGGCCGGAATCCCCCGCATTATGAGTATTAAGAATTTTGTCCACATAATGTGCTTGACTTAACACAAGTCCATTTTGAGTTCGTATGATCTTTATTCCAATGATCACATCTGCCAAACCCATATCCTTCATGTCAAACTTTGATTTCAACATGTCTTTAGTAGATTTGATCATCTTGTCATTACTGCCAACGATAAGCATATCATCAACATATAAACACAAGATTACATATCCACTATTAGTGTCTTTGACATAAACACACTTGTCGCATTCATTAATTTTGAATCCACTCTCTAGCATGGCGTGGTCAAATTTTTGATGCCATTGTTTGGGAGCTTGCTTTAAGCCATATAAAGACTTAATAAGCCTACAAACTTTGTTCTCTTGTCCAGGAGCCATGAAACCCTCAGGTTGATTCATGTAGATTTCTTCTTCTAAATCTCCGTTTAGAAATGCCGTTTTCACATCCATTTGGTGAACTTCCAAATTTCTTAAAGCGGCAATAGCAAGTATCATCCTAATCGAGGTTATTCGCGTAACAGGCGAATATGTATCAAAGTAATCAAGACCTTCTCGTTGTCTAAATCCTTTGATTACTAATCTTGCTTTATACTTGTCAATGGTGCCATCGGCTTTCATCTTCTTCTTGAAGATCCATTTATAGCCTAGTGGTTTACAACCAGGAGGTAAATCCACGAGCTCCCAAGTATGATTTTGTAAAATAGAATCTATTTCACTTTTAATGGCTTCTTTCCATTGAGGCCCTTCTGAGGAAGTAACCGCTTCTCGGTATGAAGTAGGTTCATTTTCAACCATAAAAGAAACAAAATCGGGTCCAAACGATTTCTCGGTTCTTGCCCTTTTGCTTCTTCTAGGTTCAACCTCTTCTTCCTCAGTTTGATCTTGTCTCTCATCTTGGAGATCATTATCATCTCGTTGTCTCTTATCTTGGACAACTTCTTCATCTATTCTAGATGAACTTCCAGTTTCCTTCGTTAAACAAGGAAATATAGTTTCAAAGAATGAAGCATTCCTTGATTCCATTAATGTACCCTTTTGTATATCTGGATTTTTCGAATCATGTACAATAAAGCGATAAGCACTGCTATTCTTAGCATATCCGATGAATATACAATCCACAGATTTAGGTCCAATCTTTTGGGCCTTGGGAGTCGGTATAGCTACCTTTGCTAGACACCCCCACACTCGTAAGTACTGATATGATGGCTTTCTGCCCATCCATAATTCATAAGGGGTCTCTTCTTTTTCCTTACGAGGTATCTTATTTAAAAGATAAGTAGCCGTTAAAATGGCTTCCCCCCACATGTCCTGGCTTAGACCAGAACTTATCAACATGGCATTAACCATTTCTTTCAAGGTACGGTTCTTCCTTTCGGCAATACCGTTCTGCTGAGGTGAATAGGGAGCAGTGAACTCATGTCTAATTCCATGTTTCGCACATAGGTCAGCGAATGGAGACACATATTCACCTCCTCTATCACTTCGAACCACCTTGATTTTCTTACTAAGTTGATTCTCAACTTCGTTTTTGTATAGAACAATCTTGTCTATAGCTTCATCTTTACTTTTCAGTAAGTAAACATAGCAATACTTTGTACAATCATCAATAAACGTGATAAAGTACTTATTGCCACCTTTTGTGGGTAGTGATTTCAAATCACATATGTCAGTGTGTATCATATCAAGTGGTTCGGTTTTCCGTTCAACCGATTTGAAAGATGCTCTTGTAAGTTTGGCTTCAACACAAGTTTCACATTTATATTTTGAGTCAATATGGAAATTAGATATGCAATTAAATTTAATCAAACGACGCATCGAATTAAAATTTACATGTCCAAGACGGCCATGCCACATATTAGAAGACTCAATCAAGTAAGCAGAAGAATTCATTTTATTGATATCATTCTTAACAACCATTACATTGAGCTTAAACATACCATTCAGGGCATATCCCCTACCAACATAAACTTGATTCTTAGAAAGAACAAACTTATCAGACTCAAAAACAAGACGAAAACCAAACTTGTTCAACAGCCAACCAGACACAAGATTCTTGCGAATCTCTGGAACATACAAGACATTAGTCAACTTGAGCTCTTTCTCGGATGTCATCTTCAAGATTACATCTCCTTCGCCCTTGATTTCAGCAGTTGCAGAGTTGCCCATGTACAGCTTCTCTCCACTATCAACCGCTCTGAAAGAGTGAAACATACTCTTATCAGCACACACATGACGGGTAGCCCCAGTATCCACCCACCATTCCCTGTTGTTGGAACCTACCAGGTTAACTTCAGAGATCATGGCAATGACATCAGACACCATAGCAATCATGTCCACATCTTCATTAACCATATTAGCCTGGCGTGGAGTCACCCGCTTCGGCATCTTACAATTAGCAGCACGGTGACCTGGCTGGTCACAGTTGAAACACACCCCTTGGAACTTCTGTTTCACAATTGCAGCTTTAGGAGCAAGGTACTCAGACTTCCCTTTATCCTTCTTGTCATTCTTTCCTTTTCCTTTGCCTTTAGCTTTGACATTGGACTTTGAAGATGACGAAACATGCTCAACCATATTTGCCTTTGCAGAATCAGGCGTATACGTGTTTTTCTGAGCCAGCTTGTTGTCCTCTTCAATACGAAGACGAACAACCAAGTCTTCAACACTCATCTCCTTTCGCTTATGCTTCAGGTAGTTCTTGAATTCTACCCAGCTTGGAGGTAACTTTTCAATAATAGCAGCAACCTGAAAAGTTTCACTCAAAGTCATTCCCTCAGCATGAATGTCGTGTAGCAGAACCTGCAGATCTTGAACCTGACTTATCACATTCTTTGAATCAACCATCTTGTAATCCAAAAAACGAGCTACCACGAACTTCTTTGTACCAGCATCGTCAGTTTTGTACTTGCGTTCCAATGACTCCCATAATTCTTTGGCAGTCTTGGTCTTGCAGTACACGTTGTACAAAGAATCAACTAAACCATTCAGAACATAATTGTGACACAAAAAATCTGAATGTTTCCATGCTTCCAAGGCTTGAACAGCCTGTTGATTAGAGGATTGACCTTATGCAGGAGGTTCCACGTTAGGTGGGTTTTCTTTTAAGAACCGCGCAAGGTTCAAAGTAGTCAGATAGAAAAACATCTTCTGTTGCCACCTCTTGAAATTCTGCCCATTGAATTTCTCTGGTTTCTCAGCATGATTAGCAACCGTGTTGGTAACTGGCGCACCAGGTACGTTCACAGTAGTATTCACAGGAGGGGTAGTCGTGTTTGTCATCCTGAAAATCAAACACAAACAGTTAAACAAACTGTTTTAAATGGTATCTACTTGTACCAGATCTGATTCAACAAAACTCTAGCTTGGTTTTGATAGATCGAATAAATCAGTTTAATAGAAACTCTATCTTGGTTTCGTTAAAACTGATAATAAAACTGCTTAAAAAAAACGTTATAGATCTATTATCCAATTTTGTATGTATAAAACTGTTTAACTGAAACTGATTTCCAAAGAAACTCAACAAGGTTTCGACAGAAAACAGTATATAAAATCCTGTTAATAATTAATCCGATTTTAACAAAGTGTTTTTTAAATTCGGTTAAACCGAATCTGTTTTAAGACTGTGGGAAACTGTGTACACTTTATTTATAAAATCATATTATAACGACAATAAATAAATTAACAGAAAGTAAAAAACAGTAAATAAAACAGACAAAACGGGTAGAAGCAGAAGACAGACACTATAGACGTATAATAAACAAAAGCAGTAAAGACACTTGCACGAGGCTCGTATTGAATACGATTCCCTTAAAACAGATTCGCCGTCTGTTTCCCAGGGTACAACGTACGCAGCTGTTGTACAGCCGGACTAGACCACTTGCCTGAAAAATCGCTGAAAGACTCGTGTATTTCTGAGCGAAGAACTGCTGGAACTCGTCTGTGGTAATGAGCTGCGTTTTTTCTGTGTGTCAAAAACCGAATGAGATGTGTTTAATATATAGGCTAAACCTATCTTGGTCACCAAGAAAAGATATTCGCCTGTATATACACAGATACGCAAATCTGTTAATTATTAAACACGGTTTCGATATCTTCTATTTATTTAAAACCGATTCTGTCAAGTTTAAATCAGTTCCAAAAATAAATAGACACAAATCTGGAAATAATGATACCAAAATCTGCAGCAAAAAGATACGCAGGTATGCGAGATTTCGGAGCTGCATTCGTGTCCGCAGGTCGTGCGGGCTCGCATGAGTTCAGAAGCTTCGAACCCATTTTGGCCCAGAAATCTGCACCCCCCCCCCTGCGCGTGCACGTAGGTGTTGGAGTAAAACCAACAAAACATTTTGAAGGTTCATATCAAGATTTCTATATAAACACACTCCCACTTCCTTTTCTAGGCGATGTGGGATGTGTTTGTTTTTCCAAATTTGTGTTTCACATGTCACACTTTGAGACACGATATCTCATTCATATTAACTCCATTTTGGACATACTTTAGCTCGTTGCGAAGCTCTCGTCGAGGAGAACGCAAAGCTATCAAGAAATATAAATATATATAACATATACATATATTAAATAATGTCCAAAATTTGCAAAAACTCATTTTGCAAAAACTATTTTTCCAACACGTCTAACAGGCCAAGATGAGAGACTCACTCTCATCCGTTGTACTTAAACGTTTTTTGAAGTAATATATTTACCAGGGTGATCCTCTTTTACCCAAAAAAAAGATAATAAGTGAAATACACATGTCAGATTTATATATGAGTACGTTGGAGGATAATTAGCATCGGTGGAACTTGATGTTATTTACTAGGAGTGCCAAAACATAATATAAGAAACTTAAAAGGGCCAAACTATTTTCTATGCATAAAACTTAAGGTTTATAATATGCATTATTATAAGGATAAATAGTGTAAAAATGAAAAACTCTAAAGGGCCATAGCCATTCCTAGTCTTCACAAAGCTCCGCTCTCGATAATTAGGCAAAAGATGCACGAGAATGTAGCAATAATATCATCTCCTAAAGTTGGTTCTTAACCATTAGCCACGTTAAGATGGTCAAGTGTGAATTGTTAGTCATCAACTACCTAAAATTTGTTTGTTAACCCTTAATCACCCATATTAGGTTATTGTAAAGTAGGTTGCTAAACATATACCTTAAGGAGAGAGTGGTGATGAGTTGGTTAGTGAGTAAAGGGGAAGTATCCCCATCAGCAATCCTTTGAATATAAGGTTCCAAATCTGCATGGGAAGCCAATGGAACTTTCGCTATGTACAGTGACTCCAATTCTTCTCTCCATCCATGTTACCGACATCATCGATATTTCCTAACCATTTCTTCAAGTACTCAACCACATGATTCATTTCAAGAATCTTCTTTAGTGTTTCTGTTTGAGCTTTCTCTGCATTTTTTGCCACTTCTTCGAACCAATACATCGTATCGTCACTTGAACTTGATACATAAGTCAAGTCCATAGTGTAAACCCTGAAGGCCTGAAGTATATATGAACTAATGAGAGAAATGATTTGGTTGAACCACAATGTATTGGAGAGGGAGTCCAACGTATGACATTTAAGGACACGATCTATAGGTGGGGACATATGACATTCCATTTAAAGAAAAACATTAAAGGTGAGCTGGTGACTTGCAACTTTTTCCCTCTGTCCAAAATGAATTATGACACTTTTATTTTGTTTTTTTATATATTGGTCATTTTCAAATTTCAACCAAGTAAAATGGTTTTAATATATTGGTATCACATTATATAAGGGAAAATATTAGCTATAATTAATTGTAGCTAATTGGCTATAATTTTGTGCTAAAAATGTGGATCCCTGATTATTTTTGTGGGTCCTGATTCTTTTCTGTTGGTTCCTGAATCATTGCTAGTGTATATTTTATGAAGGATTGTAGCTAATTGGCTACAAAAATTGTAGCCAAACTATCCCCTTATATAAAATGTAGGCAAGTGACATTTAGAGGGTGTTTGGTTTTAGAGAGCATTTATGTACCGTTGATGATTTTGGTTGGCCTGTGTCATAATTACAAATGAGGCTTTTGAATTCAAAATGTTAACAAGTTATTCGTTTCTTGTTCTCTTTGCACATATTTTTATCCATAACAATTGTATATGTGGCTTGAAAAAACCACTATTCGAGTGTACAAATGTGTGTTTAAAAACCTATTCGAGTATAACATATTATATTTCTATATTCAAGTTAAGTACGGGAAAAAAAAACAAGGAAATTAGATTATGATTAATCCACTACAGTTTGATACTTTATATAACGGCATAAATGCTTATTAAGCAAGGTGCAATATGTTCATTACAGTCTAAAATTTAATTTTTATATTGTGCTTTACTAACAATTTGAGACCCCCAAAAGTTTTGGGTCCGGTGCGGTTGGGCAACCCGCATAGGCTAATATCCGATCTTGATAGAGGGAATGTCTTTAGATACGAGAATAAGAATGGTTCTAGAAATCTATCATGTGAGTTTAGAAAAGAGCTAGTTTTGAAAGTTTGAAACTCGTTTTCAAAAGTTAAACCCACTAAACAAACAAGTGTATTGAGAATAAAAATCGTCATTTCATTCTCATACACTTAGACTAAACACCGCCTTAAGTTTTCAAGGAATAAGTACTTTTTAAGCAATTATCTCTCTAAAGCAAACGATGATTTCTTGTAACAAGTAGACTTCATGCTATTACTTATATTTTTGGGTAAAGGGTTACCCCGATAAATAATATTAAAATCGAAAAATTTAAGTACAAATGGAATATGACTGAGATACCATATTTACCTCAAACTAAACAGCTCGATAAACATCTAATACTAGTGCTTATGACATGCGATAAGCACTTACAACTCTAGGAACAAAAGATGCACCTAAAACAAATCAATCAACTGAAACAAGCTAACCAGCAACTACCGTTAAAGAAGAAGTTTCACCTGTATGTGGATTATTAAATAAGTTAGCCGATTCATCATACGCATTTTCAACAAGTTCTTCATCATCTTCGTCATCCAACACAAATGCATCATACAGATTAGATGTAGTGATATTACCTTCTTTTGAGGTAGTGCCAGTAGACTTCAACATAGACGAAGAATTAGAAGCTTTACCCATAGAAGTATTACCCTTCTTAGGTTCACTCGTTGTCGCCTTTGGGACATATTTGACATTCTGTTTAACCGAAAGACCAACAAACCGATTACCATTAGTAGACTTGGTTTTACCGTTCTTCTTATTCTTACCCGCCATTTGGAAACCGTCTTTATCCAGCACCACACTTGGATTAACAACATGTGGACTAGAAACAACATGAGGACTTACCACTTTTTTAGGACATTGATCATGAGTGTGACCAAAAATCATGCATACATTACACCTGGGAGGTCTCCATTCATACTCAACACGAATAGTAGCTTTAGTAAAACCATCATAATCCTTTTCAACCCATGTTTCCCCGAGTTATTCCTAGCATAATATTCAACAACTGAAAACGGCATACTATTTCCAATAAAATAGCCATACAATGTGTGTTCTAACCGTGTACTAACCTTTTCAACCACTTTGCGGGGGATAGATATGTTAACACCTTCAAAAACGAGTTCAGCAACCAGTGGACGAAACGGAGTATCAATAATAGGTTGAGCATCCCTCAAACCTGCAGCTCCAACAGTATTGATGTCCACAGCTTGGACAATAGGAGACTCATTAGTAGGTTAGGAGTCGTAGATTTAGCTATAATTTCAGCCACAAAAGAATTCCATAAATCTTCAATAGCATTTGTAACCATTGTGCGAGCATTACTATCTAATTCAGCCCATACTGGATTACCAGCCTCACAACTAAAAGTGAACTCGTTAATGTCCTCTAGTGTACTAAGCGAGACACCAAATAGAGCAACAATATAGTCAGGCTATTACTTATACTACAACATTAACATCTATTTTTATAATCAACATAGTATTATTAACCAAGATATGTACCAAAAACTTTGTTTACATATATCAATCTAAAAACCTTACGTACTACGTATGATATAACATTAACTTACGTCATTAATATTATAGGGAATTAGTGAGCACCCGCATTTCATATAAAACATCTGTAACATAAAATTAACAAATATTGGCTATGCAGAGCAATTCCCCAATAGCAGATCTTCTAATCAGATATGTAACCTAAGCTTAAACACGTATATATGGTGTTTATAGAGTTAATTACTTCTTCATACTTTCTTTGAACTCCAAATAATCTTCTACTTGCACGAAATCAGCTTCTTGTTCTTCTTCCTTCTTGATTGGTCGTATAAAGGGTTTATTGGGGAGAATTACTTTGTAAATTTTTGTTAGGTATCCACCAGTACTGCACAAGTAAACTATGGCTAGATACTATGCATAGTTGGAGTACGAAAGTCGACCCAATCGACTTAGGGTAATCTACTAGAAGTAAATTAACCGAGTAAGGGTTTATTAGAACCTTTAGTCGCATGAATTGGAGGAGATGAGGGGGAGAATTCGGTTAGGGTTATAGAGGAATAGTGTGTTTTATAATTCAGGTTGTGCTTATATTTATAAGGTAATAAAGACATTCCTAATACAATAGAATTCCTAATTAATTATCCTTAAGTTTACAAGTTTGACAAGAAGTCAAAATAACTTCCTCCTAACCCTAGGTGGGTCAACTGAACCATCAAACTCATGTTTTCACGGTTTTTGCCTTTTATATACTTTATATATTTTATCTCGGATAAATATATACGCTCTTGATAATTTCTATTTTACCGCTCTATGAGAATATCCATATTCTTATTTACTCATAATTTCCATTTCATTTCGTATCTCATTTTATCATTCCAAGTTGCTAATTCTGCTTAGTGTGCACCGGTGTGATTCATCAGCATTTCTATGAGTGATAGTTGTGAAAGACATTGTTCTTTGCAAACAAATCCTTTTAGAATCCTACTTGTGCAAAGCAACAACCAGAGGTACACTTTTATGGTACGAAGATGCTCCTAGCAAAGCAATCAAGTATCTATCTAATAGAAATCGATTCAATACCTACATAGTGATTTACAAAGACTTCACCAAATCTCAACTGAGTATAGGTGTATGAGTGTATCCTTTTGTATTTTTAGATATTATAGAAAGTAGCAGACATGTTTTCGTCCTTTCTTGTTACCTTAAATGATTTGTCTCCCATAGTGTTCACTGACACTTATGGTGTTATACCCAAAAACTGAGTTTTAAGTATATATTTACTAAAATGCCATTGAAAAAGTTGATTAAGACTTGCATGAGTCGGGATACTCGATATGATTGATTAGTCAACCAAAGTTAAATTGAAGTAAGTACCCGATAGTCAAAATAATAGCCAAGGTAAGTGTAATATAATTATAGAAAGATTGACGTGTCACAAATATAAGAGAAATAAACTTAATAGGCTAGATTTGATAAGTGTTACATGAGTTATAAAGTTAATGTGGCCAAAATAGAAGCAAAGGGACTTAAGGGACCGAAAGTGTCTATTGAGAAATAACTTTGTTGTGAAGAAAGTTTTGACAAGAAATCTCCACGATTTTTGATTTCTCATTATTATCCAAGTGTTTGTGTGCGTGTGTCGACTAACCAAAAAAAGAGAGGGAAAAACCTTGGTGCCTTGGTGATCAAATAATGAAGAGTTAAGTGTGTTATGCAAGGCTTCTATCGTAACTAGCACTCTTATGAAGTAAGTAATCCTAATATTGAATTAATTAGTGATTTAAAAAGTTATGGTTTATGAGTTAAATTGGGTTTTGGGTAATTATTGTTCTAAATCAAGTTTTGAGGTGTTTATAATTATAGGTTAAAGTTATTTAATGATTATTAGTGAAATTGGTATTTAGAGATTTTCATCATATGATCAAAGTATGATCATATGATGTTAAGTAATGTTGAAGGGTTTGTAAATGGGTCATATAAGCCCTTACTGTGTATTATTTTATGTAATAATGGTTGTTGATGATTATGGTTTAGGAAGGCAAGCATTTGGAAGATGATGGTGATGTTTTGGAAAATTTAGCTATGGAATAAGGTAAGTAACTTTAGTTATAACATGTGTAATATTGAAGTTATCATATTATGTGTTTTGTGATTGAAGGTGTAAAAGGCATAAGAACCTTGGTTTAGAAAGTATTGAAGTATTAGAGGCTTGACTAGTTTAGATTAGGGGGTTGATACTCACAACATATTTTTTATGCATGCATCACAATTTGTGTATTACAGTATTGTACGATACAAATTGTAATGCACAAATTATGATGCATGTATCAAAAGATATGGTGTAGGTATCGATTCCCTTTAGATTAGTGTACTCATATAGAAGGTTAGTCCATTGTTATGGAATAATAAGGAATCTTGTGGAATTGTTATGTGTTTGTGTTTATATATAGCATTATGGTTTATGTAGTTATAGCATTTTGGTTATAGTTAAGGTGTTAAGGATTGATAACATCAAATAGCTTATATATTAATATATCAAATTCCCTTATATTATTGATAACATCAAATAGTCCTAAATATTAAGTGTCAATTTCCCCCGATAATGCTCGTTATTTATATCATTTATATGGATTTACGCTTGTTTTCCATGGTTTTCCACTTTCAGGTAAATTACGAGCATTGGAGCTAAAGAGAAGCGGAAATGGAAACATTACTAAAGATTTATCACAGTATGCCTATTTTGAAGAAGTTACGGCGTAACTCCTCTCTCACATTACGCCGTAACTATTGCGTGACCCAAAATACCAACTTATCAAGAGGTTACGGCGTAACTCTTCCCAAATATTACGACGTAACTACATTAGGTCAAATGAGGATCCACGCCGCTGATACTTACGCCGTAACTACTACATCACTTACGACGTAATCGTGTTTATTGAAGACTACGGCATAACCACTTATTAGGTTACGCCGTAACTAGCAGATCTAGTGCATTTACGATGGATAGAAGGTTACGGTGTAACTCCTATATTGGTTATGCCGTAACCCAGACCTTGCCTATAAATACCCCACGAATTCCAGCATTTCTAATGATCCCATTCTACACACAACTCTCTGAGAATGTGGGAAAAAGCTCAAGGCAGGTCTAAGGGAGCATACGGAGCTGTTTCCAAGGGAGAAGTCACTCCATTATGATAAGCTTTAGCGTTTTATATTTCTTTTACTTTCAATTCATGTATTTCGTACCTTTGAATATTGAATTGATTTGCATGATTAATATGAGCGGCTAAGCACCCTTTGGTGCTAGCCTAGTTATGATTCCTTAGTTGTTTTGTTTGCGTTTACCTTTACTTCCGTACAATTATTTCTAAGTGTATGCATGCATAGTTCTTTGGTAGTCACCCTTGATTCGGTAGTTTTGAATGGCGGTAGAGGCCAATTGCCTAGGAGATATGGCCAACTGACCCTAGGTGAGCGGACTGAGACGGGAAGGGTAAGATATGACCAACTGACGACCCTTTCTACTTGTGCGATTTGACCAACTGATCACCTATCGTTTGGATGAACTTAAGAATTGGGGGGTGTAGTGTCTAAGTTCCTAACGGTCGGGCACTCACTATTTAGAATCTAGCATGTAGCGGTACTTAATGACTTGGCTTAGGGGACCACGAACAACAAGACTTATGACGGTGCGCCTGATTTCTCCTGTGGTGGCATCTTTGTTGATAGGTTAGGGCGAATTGACCAAATGTTGTCCTCTCGAATTTGACCCCACCTGAAGTAGTTGGAAGTAGGTAGACGCAGACATAACTAGCTAGGAGGATTGACTAGGTTAGCACCACTATTCCTCTATTGATTTCCCTTTACCCATTTATCTGCTTTTATTTTATTCTGCATTAGTAGTTTAATTAATTAAATCCCTATCGAAACCATTATTATTCTGTGACACTAGACTAAGTAATAATCCAACACACATAGCTCTTGGGACGACCTCGGCTTTACCATTTACTACACTACACATGATCGGGTACACTGCTCGTTAGCGCATTAGGGTAGACCATAGGTATAGCGAGACAATATAAATATTAAGACATGGTCAGTAAAATCTGCATCAATTATGCTCCTATTTCTTGTATTATTATAAGATTTAGATAATTAATTGATTCCTATTTGTTTTATAGGATTTATCTACGTATTGAGCGACCAGATGCATAATTGAAAAGTTAATCATTTGGAAACAAGAAAATGCTGAAAGAGTCGACATATGAGGCGTAGATGAAATCTTGCACCTGCTCCGTATCTCTTATCAAATCAGTCAAAGAAAAGTAAAGTAAAAGGATACATTCAACGTAACTCCTTTGTAGTGTATGTGTCATATTACCAGTAAAGACTCAATGTGTTATCTGTATCACAAGATCCATACGGCGTAACTTATATACATAAGATACGCCGTAACCAAAGACATAAATATTAACGAGCGGTGATGCTCCGCAATGGAAACTTAGCCTATGCGCCTTAATGACAACAAATTCTGGAAGGATTCAATTATTTGGGTGTATCCGGCGTAATGGGATCGATTCAACTACGTCGTAATCAAGTCTAAAGCTATGAAGAAATGTTTACCGAGAGCACATACTACATAACACCCAACTTAGGGTTACGCCGTATCTACGTAGAGGCCAGGAAAACTATAAATACAAACCATAATTCATTCAGAAAATCATCATCTATTCCACCTTCAGTTGGAGAAACGACTAGGGTTTTACTCAAGGCCATTTTCCAGCAACATTGAAGACCTTTTCAAGGGAGAATCACCAAACAAACATCATCAAAGATAGATCGACATAGAGTAATCGTATCAAACGCTATGTTTACTACTTTTTTATGTTTTAATCATAGATTTTGCTGTACTTCACAGCATGTCCGGCTAAATACCTTTGGTGTTAGCCTAGTTATGAAATAATAAATTGTTATGTTCATTGTTTCATCGTTTATTTATTGAATTTGTTGGATATCTATGTGTTATTATAAGATCCTTGCATTGTGGTAATGCTTAAACGTATTTAGTTCTTGATCACTATGTGCATAGACCAATTTTCTTGGGAAATCAGGTTGATCAAAGGATTTATGACCCTTTGGTTGTATAGGGATAGATCAAATCACCACCTAAGTAACTATAAGCATTTAAGCAGTAAGTTAGTTCGATTGAATGATAAACTTAGGTGCCTAAATGCTAAGAAGTGTGAATGTTAGCATATAAATAAGTGACATGGGTAGTTGATTCTTAATGACTAGGGACAAATTAATTGATAAGATGACCGTCATATCGAGACTAGGAACTATAGGCTAGTTCATAACAATAAACCATAGCTAGCAAAATAAGATCACCAACAAAAGAGGTATTTATACATTGCACTAGGAACATAAGCATAACATCGGTTATGGATTGACTAGGTTAACCCATTTTCTCCTCTTGATTCGTATACACTCATATTTAATTTTAGTATTTATTTCATTTTAATTTAATTCTTCAATTTAATCGTAACAGTTACGTTGAATAGTTTAAGACTCAAATAGATAGACCACCTCATAGCTCTTGGGACGAACTCAAATTTACTATTTCCTCACTACGTACGATCAGGTACACTTTCTGTTAGTATAGGTGTTGATCCAAATAGGTAGACGAGACTTTACAAATTTAAGACCTGGTCAACGCGTATCATAGATAGAAGTGTTAAATGGTTATTGTCCTTGAGCTAATTGTAGATGTTTTCACGATCTAATTATGATTGGTTAATGTATTATATGTGTTTTAACTTGGTTACTTACTAAGCATTTTTGCTTTCGTGTTATAGTTGACATGTTTTGTAGGTTCTTGTGATGATGCTATGGCTTGGATTAAGGTTTAAGATGGGGAGTTCGAATCTTAGAAGGGTTTATATGGCAAATAGGATCTTAGGTAGAATGTCGAGTAAAGTTGAACGCCCGATGGTTTTTCAATGGTTTGTAAATGTGTTTTCGGGTGTCATAGTCTATGTCTTGGCCGTTCAAGCATTTTGGTTGTCAAATGGTGTGTTATAGAAATGATTAAAGTGTTTATGTATTGAGGTAAATAAGGTGTTTGGATTATTTCATATTTATACCCATTTTGGCGTTCAACGGGTCGAATGGTTATGGAAATGATTTGTTATGTTATGTTAATGAATTCTGGAAGTTTTGGTGTTATGTCGAGTTATAGAAGCCGGTTTTTTGGAATTAGTGCATACTATAGCTTAATTAAAGTTTCTACAGAGATCATACGACCATACGAGATAATTTGTATGGTTGTATGCTCCAGTCAATGGGTTGATAAGTTGCAGAGATGACCATACGGCCATGTGAGAATATTTCATACGCATGTATGTGTGTTTTTCAGATTCCGTTGATTTTTTAAATTTTATATCTTTTAAACCGTAAGTCGTAACGGGTCGTGTCACCCGTTATTTCGAAGGTTATTGAGTTTATTTTCATATAAAAATACATTCAAGGGTGAGATGGTACTAGATTTTTATCATATCATAAATGAGTAACAGTAAGTACGTTATAGATGTGTCGTTTTCGCGTAAAGTTTTAAATGTTCATTAATTTTTTTTTATCAAATCAGGAACGGGGTGTAACATATGCCATGGCCATGCTCCCATAAATAATCTCACAACAAGTGGCTCAAAAAAATATCATCTCTAGTGTTTTTCAACCATAGATCAGTCAATATGCAAGTATTTTATCTCCTCGGTTATTTGGGATATTAAGCCACAATTCGAATACGCCATTAACTAATTAATCCACATGGTGACTTCTTGATTTTGGTTACGTCCAACATTTGCCCCGTAGAATGTATGTGAAACCTGATACACTCCCTAGAGTATCACAACCTTCACAATAGTTGTTCAAATTATCTCGGTTTCCCACCATGATAATCAGTTATGGACCTTTTAGAATGAAATGTCTTTCATTCACAAATTTAAAATATGCTAATTGACAATCTACTCATAATGTCTAGTATGATTTGCAAAATACTATGACATATCTTGATTCCTTAACAATTGATTAAGCTCGTATTGGAAAAGGTTCAAGCTATACATGAAGTTGTTCGATCCAAGATTGTTGAATCAAATGCTAAGTACAAGGGTGTTGCGAATAAACATCGTAGAGTCAAGTTGTTCAAGGAAGGTGACGAGGTGATGGTGTTTCTTCGAAAAGAGCGTTTTCTAGTTGGAACTTATTGCAAGCTACAACAAAAGAAGTATGGTCTATACAAGGTGCTTCGAAAGATTAATAATAATGCTTATGTGGTAGATTTTCCAAATACGATCAGTATTTCCAAGACTTTCAATGTGCCGGATATTTATGAGTTTCACCCCGAGGATTTTATTGAGGGCGAGAACTCGAGGATGAGTTCTTTTAAAGTGGGGGGGGGGGGGAAATGACGAGGACAAGATCGAGGAGTTAGCGTAAGAATATATTAGAACACTTAGAACGTGGCAAGGAAGCTCGTTAGAAGAAAACGTAGGTTGATTTTGTCTACGAGGTTGAGTCAACACCTTGTCTACGTCGTATACACTACGTCTCTGTTTAAGTTATTTTGTGAGCTTGTCTATGCCGTAGAAGGATTCCCTTCCCTATGTCGTAGAGACATCAACAATAGATTTCATAATTTTAGTTTAATTCGGTTTTAGACATGTTTTAATTATTTTTCCCCGTTCATATATATATATATATATATATATATATATATATATATATATATATATATATATATATATATATATATATATATATATATATATATATATATATATATATATATATGATTTGGTTTATTTTTTAGACATCCAGTAATCAATTCATTCTTGACTTTAAGTCTTTTAAATATTTTGTAATTTATTTAATCCTTGTTAGGGTTTGTGATCACGATTTCGTTATACATCAATTATCAACTGATTATTAGTCTCTTTATACTTTATGCAGGTCTCATCTCTACTACTTATAATACATGCATATGCATTCTTTAAACTTGAATTGCTTAAAATTTGAGTAATGTTGATTGCCTATAATACCCATTACAAAACAAGTTGAAATGGAATGTTTTACTTATTGGCAAGTTTATAAAATACTTTTCTTTTATTAAAAATGGTAACAACATCCAACACTAAGTTAATAGTTTAAATATTGTTTGATCCTCAATTTTTTTTCATTTTTCATTTATAACGTATGGATTTTTTTCGCAATGACTACAAATTAAACTCGTAATTGTTACATCAAAGATCACATCAAAATACAAACTCGTAAATATCATTATCTGTCACTATACACCGTCGCTTTGCGCGTATGCTCGTCTTTTATTTTCAAAATAAGTTAACAAACCATCTTTTATCAATCCTACAGTTATTTTGACTTGATAAATAATGAACTTACAACATTAATCACGTACAAAATTCAGCCACAATCCTTTGTAGAAATGAATAACACGCGAAGATAAGACTATACACTAGTGATCTTTAGCGATCTTCATGTTGTCTGTCATATCAGCTTTCTCTCTCCGGCAACTTACTGACAACTTTTTAGCACACCAAGACGACCTTCATTTTTTATTTTTTTATTATTTATTTTTTTCAAATTTTTTTAACAACAAAATTAAATTTCATGAATAATAAAAACATTACTTAAAATTCAAATAACATTAAAACATTACAATCATAATTTAAAACTTAAACGATTAATCTAAGCTGTAGCATGCCTTGATTTCTTCCTTCATCTCCAGCAGCTTCTGTCGTTTTACTAAGGGCAAAGAGCGGTCGATTACTGAATTATAGAATAAGATATCTTTGTCTCGTTTCTTTTGTTCAAGAAATTCAAGTTTACAACGTTGTATTTCAAGTTTCTCTCTTTTCAACTTCGCTGCTTCCTGACGCGCCGCTTCTACGATTTCCAACTCTCGATTCTTCAACTGTAGATATTCGTCTGCTTGCGAATTCTTCTTTCCCCATTTTACCGTCTTCAAGCTGAAGAATTTGTCAGCTACCGCATCGAAAAATGAAGATTTAGATTGATCGGAGGCGGATGATTTCTTCTCATTCTTCTTAGCTTGGTCACGACCAATTGGTCGCTCTTTCGAGTCTCTTCCTCATACTCATCTGCTTCAGCGTTCAAATTGAAACCACCTTCCGAGGTGGTTTCAGAAGTCTTGGATTTCTTTCGACCCTTTTTGGGCTTTTGAAAACTATGAATCTCAACTTCCTTCCAAGCAGGATGATCCTTCAAAATGTTCCAACACCGCTCCAATGTAAAGGCATAATGGTACATCACTTCGTATTCTACACACGATTTTTGGTACACAGTGAGGTCACTCGAACCACTTTTGTGATTCGCTTCGATATTATAGAGAATGGCACAAAATCTACCAACTCTAGGGTGAACCCTATTTTTCCATTTGCTAAGGATCGAGTCGTACCCTCTCTTTGAAACAGTTTCTTTCTAAAGTAATTAATAACCTCTGTCCAAAACCCCTTGCTCTTCATAGCGTTTCCTCTCTCGCTATTTTATTTTCCAACACATCACACCAAGCTCTGCACACAATGCGATCTCTTCCTCATTTGTCCATAGCATCGGCTCCTGATCCTTATTGTTGTCATCATTCTTCTTGGCCTTTGAAGCTTGTTTCGAAGGCTTCTTAGCTTTGACGGGTGACATCTCTTCAATGGGAGAGTCGTCTTCAGCTGGAACCGAATCGTGAAATGAACCGTGACCCGAACCTTGACTCATAGAATAATCTTGACTCGGATACTAATCTTGACCCGGATCACTTCCCACATAATAATCTGGATTATGCAATAATTGCTCAAAATCCATATCAATATTGATACGGTTAACTGGAGAATACGGTTGATGATTTGATTGGGTAGACGTCGACAAATCCATAGTAGGACAATACAATCCAGTTGGTGACTGGAAAAAAGATTGTTCGTTGTTATTATACGGTGGGTTGAATGGACGATTTTGATAAAAACATGTTTTGATTTTGTGGTTGTTGTGGTAGATGTGAATGATATTCAAAACTGGCGGGTTGAAAACGAATCTTGGTGATACATTGGTTAACTGGAAATCGGATCCGGTGTTAAATGAGGAGCGGTTTCTTGCATTCGGGATCTTAGGTTTTTGATTTGGGAGTTTTCTCAGAAACGATGAAATGAATATGAGAAGTTTTTTAAATTGTGGTTTGAATTGTAGTTTGAGTAAGGTATTGATAACGTCAAATGTAAAGTGTTTAAATTTTAATTTTCTTTTTCTTTTTTTAATGTATCAAACGGTAACATAAATTGGAAAGCGAGAAATTTTGTCCATATATGAGAGTTTGTATCGATCGCCCAAACGACCCAAACAAAAACAAACAACCACGCCGACCGACGATTGATTCAGTCGACCGATCAAGCGACCGAACTAGTGCGCATAGCCTAATAAGACAGATAAAGTACGACTATGACCAAATTTCACTCTTCTTTAACTTTAGTTTTTTTCAAACACATAAGCAGTTTTAACTTTTTTACATAAATTTAAAAGATGACTGAGTTGTTAATACCGTTATCTTATACAAACTTTTGATAAAAATTCAATGTAACGTTTATGCTAATTCTCTCGCACCATTGCATGAGCATGACACGTCATGCATGTTAACTTCATATATATCCAACATGAGAGAATTTTGTCGGGTAAAAATTCAAGAGACTTTTGTGAACGATGTGATCTTAACTGATGAACCTAGCGGTAATTTTCCAACCTCCACTGTAAAAGTGTGATATCGAAGAAAAAACTCGACCAACATCATTCGGCTACATAACACGACCAAATCCTTACCCGCACACTGCTTATCATCCACAGTCGGATTATCAGTTTCTCGCGCATTCGACCAATACACGTATTTTAACAGCTTCTTACCCTCCCCAACAAATCGATCCGCAACAAACACATCCGGATTATCAAACACTTTCGGGTCCTTAGTAGCAAACGTTTGAAACCCGAAAATTGTCTCCCCTTTTTTAATCTCAAATCTCGCGTCGTGACTCTCGACTACCAAATCCTCTTTAGCTTTTGCGTATTGGTACGGGACAGGAGGTTCGATCCTAAATGCCTCGTAAACAACTGATTTCACTAACGACATTTTTTCTAAAGCAGAAAACGTGACACCACCTTCTTCTTTGACCACGGATCGAATCTCGTCCGCTAGTCGATTATGTAAACTCTCTCCTGCAGAGCCAACCCATTTTATTAAAGCTGGGAACACGACTTTACTACCGCCAAAGGCGTTAAAACCAATCCAGAAAATTATATTATGACATGCTTCTTCACGACTAATTCCTGTTTTCTCCGCCTCGTCTAGTATAGACGTGGCGGAATTATAAACAGCCTTGTAGAATTTCTTGTAACCTGATTTTGTCAAGAAAAATGGTAATCGGAACGTATGGATTAAATCGTCTATGAAATTAGGTACGTATTTAAGTCCTAATGACATTATGGGCGCGAGCTGAAGAACTAACCATTTGCTTGTTATTCCTGGTCCTTTCGACTTCAGGTATGTCTCTGAAGGAGAAACTCCAGTAAAGAGACGGAAAAAGAAGTCGAAAGCCATGTTATCACTATGCACATTGAAATCCGCTTGTGATTTGTCATTAATCTCATTTTCGAGATTTACAAACATCTCGGATAAGCTCGTCCTCATATAAGGAATGAATTTATCACGAGATGAGAAAAGGAAGTTCATGCAGAATGATTTAAGTACTCGGTGGTTGGGTTCGGATGGATCGAGAAAAGCACAAACACGATAACCGCCAAAAAAGACGGTTGACGGCATGTAAGTGCCGTCAAGAATGTTCCTTTTTTCGACTTTAGAAGTGTCGAATAAAATGGGAAAACTCTTGCAATCAAGAACCGTAACGACTTTGGAGTTGGAAGAAATAAATGGTCCCGGTGGCATGTTGGTACGAAAAATGGTTGATTCATATTTAGCGATTCTTATTTTGAAAAACTCGTCTTCACCTTGGTTGTAAAAGTAGTCGTATTGATCCTTTAGAGGACCGAAGAATGGTAAACCATAATCACCAGGGATGGCTCGTAACGGAAGCATAGGTTGATCTAATGAAGAAGAACCCATATTGTATACTAGTAGTTTGTTTTTATAAATTCACGTTTAGAATGAGGGAAAATGACTAAGTTGGTTACTGTATTTATAGTAACCAGTTTAGAATCTATTGTAATTCATATAAGGGTTATGGTACACAAAAGTTACTAAAGTTTACAAAAAATTTGTCCTAAGGTAATATAGTTTCATTTTGTTCATCCAGGTTACTGAACTTTGAAACTTTGTTCACTCAGGTAACTGAACTTATAAAAGTGAATGTTGAGGTTATTAAACTTTGAATTTTGTTCACTCAGGTTACTGAACTTATCAAAAAATATACATCCAAGTTACTCGGACTAACACTGAATTTTCGAAGTGTATGCTTACCGAAAGTTTAGTAACCTAAGTGAACAAAATGAAACTATATTACCTTAGGACATATTTTTTGTAAACTTTAGTAACTTTTCTGTACCATAACCCTTCATATAATCAAACTACGTGGTCGCAGCTAATATTGAATTTGTAAAATTAATACGTTCACTTCAAGTAATAGATGACTAGATGTAGTTGGATTGTAATGGTCCCGAGAGATGCATGTTAAGTTGAACAATGAAAATTAAAAGAGTAAAATCTATAAATAGTTCAAAATAATATATTACGATTTGTAGGTCACTTATTATACATCAATGTTAGGAGTAATTTGATCATTTCATCTATCTTCATCTTCTACATTATCTAACTCCAGTCAGCCATCATAAATTCTGGTTAAAAACCTAGATTCAGCCCAAATTTTATGTTTATATAAGGCATAACATATAACTAATCCTTTCAACATTACTTCTTGAGTAAAATGCAAAAAATGTCTTTGAGTAATACTTAATTCTCAAGTTATGCCACTGAAAAGATTTTTTGGCATATTATGCCATTACTGTGCATGTTTCGCTGCAAATTGTGTCCCTCGACCTAACGATAGTTATTTTCTTCCGTTTTTTTGAGGACCACGTCGAGATATTTTAGTCATTTCACTTTTCCCACCTTTATACTCCATTTGAACACAACTTCACCTGTATGATTGCAATTTGCTTCTTTATGGTTTCTAATCAAAGTTCTTAACCGATTGAATCCAACATGATTCTGCCTCCTTCTTGGCAGATACGAGCGCATAGTAAACCCATTGATGATATTGGGGTTATTTACAGTAAGATTTGTAACCCTTTAATTTTCATTATATTTTTTTCTTTGATTTGGTTGTACTTTGCATGTTGTTTATCTTTGTAAATCTGATGTCGTTGATTTTAGACTTATTATTGTTGTTTTATGATTTTTGGGTATTTTGATCGCTTGTTTTTTCTTTCCAGGTACCCATCAAACTTTCTTAATTCTGAAAATCCACCACTCAGGTGAGTTTTCCAATCTCCTAGATAGAGTATACAAGTTTACTTGGGTAAATCATGTAGATCTAATTGAACATGAGGAGTACACCGTTGATGAGTTGGATAGAATGTTAGGTTAACTCGGTTTAGATTATGATGGTAAGATCATGTTTACCCATTTTTAGGATACCTGGTAAATCTTTAGATGATGGGTTGGTAGCTTTAATGTCGGATCAAGATGTGCCAACCTTGTTGAAATATGTGTCTAAGTTAAAGGAAATAGATTTATATGTTGAACTGATGTATCGTTGGTAGGGAAACACTTGATGAAGGTGAGGAGTATAGTAGTTGAGAAGAGTCAGTCCAAGGATGTAGTGATTGAGCTGATTGTGGTTAATGAAGGTGTTAAGTAAGAAAAGTTGTTGATTAATAAATGTGTTAAGAAATGAAAGTTGTTGTTTGAGTGGAATTGTCCAAATGTTGTTGGAAAGGAGGCTAATCTAGAAGTGCCAACTCAAGCTTCAACCATTAATGTTAATGCTGAGAATGTAGGAATCCTACATTGTGAAAATGAGGTACCACCATCCTCATCCAAGCCATTCAGTTTCTTAAATTTATTGGAATAGAATGATGATGCGCATATGGGTGGTTTTACGCCTGATTCAAGCATTAGTGGTAAAGAAGCTAAGACATATATTGAGGACGATATGTTCCAACAAGACAATGCTATGGATTGGCCTTACCATGGATTAGATGAATCACAAGACATTCCTGAGATAAACCAAGGAAATCAGTAAATGTTTTTTCATAGTTATGAATAACAGATTGATGAAGAAGTTGTATAAAGGGAAGAACCTATGAATGATGAAGATGTGGTAGAAACAAAATATGTAGATGTGGGTGAAGGTGAAGGTGATGAAAGTAATTTTGAACCTGATGAAAATATGATACCAGAAACAGAGCCAAAAGTGGACATGGGTGGCTTCCACTTTGAGGTGGATGTAAATCTTGAACAAAATAGGAAAAAAGCTGATAAAATTGACCTTGACTCTGGTATTCCAGTAATAAACCTTAATGAATTTGAGAGTAATGGTGATGATGTTGATGATGATTAGCCTTTACGTAAAAGAAAAAAAAAGCTGAGGGAATAAGAATAACATTCAAGGGTAAGCATAAAATCATAGAAGGAGACTTTTTTGTTGGACAAGATTTTACTACTAGAAAAGAAGTGACTAACAAGGTTAAGGTGCTTGAAGTGGAGTCAAGGAGAGCTATTAAGGTTCTCAAATGTGATCGTGAAAATGTGAGAGTTAAGCGTTATGGTACTATATTTAGTCATATGAAGCCCAATAAAGGCCCAAAGCAATTCATTTCTTCACTTACTACAGAAAGAGATATGCTTCCACCTAAAAAAATAAAGGCCATTTTGGAAAGAAAAAAAAACAACCTAAAGTATAAGAAATGCAATGATGTTAAAAGTAAATGTTACAAAGGGAAGAATCATAAAAATCCTTGCCCTTGACCCTACATGTCTCAAAGGTTGGAGATGAGAAAAGTTGGACGTTAAAACATTGACTGATGTTCATAAATGTATTCAAACAAGAGATTTACCAAATGCAGCAGCAAGGTTTTTGTCAAAAGAGGTGTCAAAAGCTATTTCTATCAATCTTGGAATCCAAAATAAGGCATTACAGGATAAATTGCAAAACAAGTTCCAAATAAACATCTCAGATACGAAAACTTATAGGGAAAAGGAAATTACTTTGAATAAGATGAAAGGTGATTATCAACAATAGTACGCCCTCCTTAGAGATTATGCTACAGAGCTCAAAATATAAAAACAAAGTCACAACAGTCAAG
Organism: Chrysanthemum seticuspe; assembly: GCA_019973895.1. Classification (NCBI taxonomy): domain Eukaryota; kingdom Viridiplantae; phylum Streptophyta; class Magnoliopsida; order Asterales; family Asteraceae; genus Chrysanthemum; species Chrysanthemum seticuspe. The sequence continues at coordinate 345,397,649 of BPTQ01000007.1, read as the reverse complement.
ATCCATATGGAAACCAACACAGATCTAACTCTTAATTCAAGAGTTTTCAAAAGAATTTATGTGTGTTTTGGTGCACTAAAGGCTGGATACATAGATACAAAAATAAGATATTGAGGTTCGATGGTGCTTTCATAAAAGGACCATTTACAGGGAAAATTTTGACGGTTATTGGTATTGATAGCAACAATGGTATCTACCTTCTTACATATGTTATTGTTGAGACTGAGTGTAAGAGTTATTGGTTGTGGTTCCTTTCAAATCTTGGTGATGACCTTGATTTACAACCAAAATATAACTACACTTACAATTCATATAGACAGAAGGTAGAATCAATTCCATTTGAAATGTTTTATCAAACTCATTACAATTAAGCATTATTGTAATCAACTATGTGTTACTTGTAACATGGTATTATACCAGTTATATCACAACTTTTTCCTACTGCTGAACACAGATTTTGTGTTAGACACGTGTATGACAACATGAAGCAAATTTACTAAGAAAGTATTTTCTGTGGAAGTATGCAACAACCATTGTGGCTCAGTTTCAACAAAGAATTGATGAACTCAAAGCCTTCGACCCTAAAGCTCATGATTAGTTACAAAAGATAACACCAGAATCATGATCAATGTCTCATTTTTTAGGTATAAAGTTTTTCATAATTGCTTTTTAAGTGTATATTTAGTGCACATAAACTTATCTTGCATCATTAATCAAAAACAGGAAGAGCTCATTGTGAAATTCTAGTAAACAACCTATGTGAGTCATTCCAAAGTAAGTTGGTAGATGATAGAGATCAACCAATATTAGGGTCTTTGGAATACATTAGGGAGTATTTGATTAAGAGAATAGTGAATGTGCAACACGCCATAGACAAGTGTGAAGGTCCCTTAACCCCAACTGCATCATACATTTTTAAGGTTATTATGCGAGAAGCTAATGACTATTCTGTTATTTGGAATGGGTCTAACGAATACCAGTGTAAAGGACCATGGGTGGACCAATGTGTAGTTAATATGAAGTTAAGGAAATGTACATGTAGGATATGGGAGCTAACTGGTATTCCAAGTAAACATATTGTGGCAGCAATGTATAATATGGCAAGAAACGGTAACGATGTAGGTATATCTTAGGATTGGGTCCATGATGCATATTGGGTAAGTACATGGAAAAAGACGTACAAGTATAAGATTAAAGGTATTAGTTATAGAACATTTTGACTAAAGAAAAGGAGGAGAGTGAACAAAGATGAGAATAGTGAAAATGCATTCAATGTAATGGTTAAGAACAGGAAGCTTTACCAAAAAAAAAACAAGAAGCTTTCAAGAAAGGTAAAGACTAGCAGTTGTACTAAATGTGGTACAAAGGGTCACAACAGAAGATCGTGTACAGGTGCAAGGGAGAAGCAGGCAAATGGGAAAGGTAACAAGGAAACAGTTGAGGGTCCAAGGGAACAAGTTAGACAAGGGAGTCACAATCAACCAAAGAGGTTTCTAGTCAAAGGAAAAAGAATGCCAGTCAGACAAAAGAATCACAATCAACTGAAGAGGTTGGTAGGCAAAGGAAAAAGAGTGCCAGAATGGCTACCAAACAAACTGTAATTTGAATGGATTTATGTATCACTAAGATAAAAAAAAAAAATCTTTATGTTATGTTATTGTTTGTGAGTTGATGATTAAGACAATTGCTATGCCTGTATTTTTTTTATGGTTGTTATACAATGGTGATTAGACAATTGCTATGTATTTATTTATGTTATGGTCTGCATTATTGGCTTCTGATTTTCGCATGTTTATGCCTTGTAATTATTTGCATACTAAAAAATATGTTCCGTTGATTTACATAAGTCAAAACTAGTAAACAATCTAAGCCACCATATAACGATCAAATGTCGTCCAAATCCATTAACCAAATACATTACATAATATTAACAAAATACATCCAATGTTGTAATAACTATTACAAAATATTTATATCAATTTTTTCATTTTTTACTGGTGCAACACAAAAGAGTTAACGAAGCTATCATTTCATCATTTTGTTTTCTTAACTTCATCTGCAAGTCTTCCACCTGTAACTCTAAACTTACTTTTTCCTTTAGTGCCATTATCTACAATTGCTCATACACCATCTGTGAATTTTCATATTCCAAATGTCTTATTACCTATACAATCCCATGTATGTTGTGCTGGAAGCCTATAATGCAATTATCTGATATTGGAGGAAGCCATTTAGCATGCACTTTTTGATGTGGAACATTTTTTGAGCTGGAACATGTTTGAGCTAGAACATTTTTAACAGGAACATTTTCTAATGGCCAAATAATGGTGGAAATTTCAAGAGCTCTAACAGCTTGAACATCGAGTTCATCACTGCTTGATGATACAATGTCAGTGCTTGTATCATAATCAGTAGAAAACTAGAAGGGGGGTTGAATAGTTTTACCGATTAAAACTTGGTTTTAAACTATTTAGATCAACTTATGTCAATCTATTTAAACATGTGTGTTGGATGTTGATAGATAAACATATAAATAAATAAATCAAAGATAAAGAGTAAGAAGCACAAAACCACAACGCGAGTATTTATAGTGGTTTGGCTACAAGGACACCTTCCTTGCCCTACTACACCCCTCGATTCACCTACTCAAGAGTTCGTAATCACTACACAACACAAACTCCTTGTGGTGGAGAAGCCTTCACAACGTCGCCTACTCTTTATCCGATACAAGGCTAGACACCGGGTTCTTCTACGAGGTAGAACCAAACCTATCACAACGTCGCCTACACTTTATCCGGTACAAGGCTAAATATCGAGTCCATTACAAAGGAGGAACTACTACCTAACACTACACAACACCTATCCCAAAGGAGACCCACTCCTTATGACAACATCAACAAGGATATCGATATCCTTTAACCCAATACTAATCTATCTTTTACATCGACACACCATATCGCATGTACACCTTAGGCATCTATCACTAATGCCTTTGACTCGACTTCTAGGCACCCTTCACTAATGCCTTTAACACGGACTTTCGGCACCCTTCACTAATTCCTTTGACACGGATCTTCAACACCTTTCACTAATGCCTTTTATATGACTCTTTGACACCTTTCACTAATGTCCTCGTCTTTTACCCTTTAGACATCTTTCACCTATGTCTTTGACACAACACTTCTAATGAGAAAGAGAAGAACTATCAACAAGATACCATCAGTAGTCTTTATGATGACAAAGCTTGGCAACCCATGGACTTGAGCTTGCTCGACTTCAAGAAATGGTTATCTCGCCTTTAAGAGGAACCTAGAGAATCACACAAACACAAAACTACATAGAAAGATCCTTTGGATCTGAGGTTAGAGAGTTTACAATACTAAGAGAAAATGTGTGTGAAAGGGGAGAGTTACAATGAAGAAATGGCTCACTATTTATAGACAAAATATGCTAATGTTCCACGGATCCCACGAATCCCTTGTTGGAGGGATCCGTCTAGTGTATTCTGAGGGATCCGTGAGACGCTCCTCATTACCCATGGGTTATGGGTCATGGGTCCTAGACTTTGGACCATGGGTATCCAAGTCGATACAATGTATCTAGAAGATGCAATGCATCTAGTCCATGGGTTATGGGTTAGCTCAATGGGTCATGGATAATACCCACTATGACTTATGCATGATGTCATGAAATGGGTCATGGGTTATGCTCCATGGGTATGGGTCATGGAATTTGGGGTTTACCCAACTACATTCAATGTATTAAGTCAATGGGTTAAATACTTAAACTTCTACCCATTCTATTACCCATTATAATACATATTAAGTATGTATATATCTACCCAATATGTAAACACTAGTTGTTGTACATATGCATTACTAAATCATGAAAGCACTATTACTTGTTTAGTGTTTTGTAAGTGTGTTAGTAAACTATTGGCTCAAACCATTTACGTATTTTATTTGTTTCGTTAAAATGGTTTTACGTTTGTTATCGACAAAACATTAGAAGATCGTAAAATATAAATAAACGTTTTTACGGCTTATTTGTATTAACAATCTCCCCCTTTTTGTTGGTGACAAAACATAAGATTATTTTAAGGAAAAACTAAAATTCGTAATTGTTTGAATTGTAGTTTTTACTCTCTTCTCCCTTTTTTGTCGAAACAAAAAGAGCGTCGAAAAGAAACTAACACATTGTTTTAAGAAAAACATGTGAAAAGAAAGAAAAAAATGAAAAATAGAGAGTAAGTGAGGAGAAGTATTCTCGACTTAGCTCCCCCTTGATGAGTCCATCCCTTTGTGAGGGCGTCAAGTAATAAGAAATACTAAACTAGTGCATTGCAATTATGTTTGCAAATGGTTTCGTTTTTGTGACGAATATGCTCCCCCTTAATGATTGCACCTTTGCAAGGAGGACGTCATGTAATGTAATCCTATGTGAATGATATTGCAAATTGTTTTGCTTTGACAACAAACTCCCCCTAGCTAAGGGTGTCAAAGTCTTCATGTATGTATTGAAAATCTACAAAACAAAGGTTAGAAAACAAGTATGTTGAGCATAATTTCCTGCAAATAAGACTCAAGTTAGTAGTAAAAAAAGTCTTCTGTTGTACGGATCCCACGATTCCCTCTTTGGAGGGATTCGTCTAAGCTAACCTGAGGGATTCGTCTGTCTGTAGGCTTAAGACAGCAATGGTGATGTAAAATGTGATGTTAACATCAAAATGAGATATTCATTAAGGCACCAAACATATTCTCAAGACAATATGGCATATAACATGTAATTTCATTCCATAAAAAATACGAGAAATGATCTATATATCTCTAAAACTAAGAGAATGACTTAAACATGAAATATGATTTCTAAAATATCTAAGTTAAGCTTAAGACTAGGACACCACTTGAATCCTTAAGCTCGAGGTTGTTTAGGTTTGTTGACCACGTCGAACCGTTCGAGGAGGTGATAAAACATGAAACGTTGTTCTTCACGTACTTCATGTATCAAGCCTTCAACATGTTGACAGTGATAACAATCTTTGTCATGGCTAGGAAATGGTGGTGGTAGAAATGGAATAGCTTGAGATGGAAGGTTTGGTTGAGGTTCCACAAAAGGAGGAAGGTTAAATGAGGATGGTTGAGGATTCTCAAAAGAAAGAGGAATTTGTGGACGTGGTTCAACCAAAGGCGGTGGTGGTGAAATATGTGATGAGGATGGTGGTAGAGAGGTAAATCACTTCCATGTGATCGGGTGGTTGACTTTGATGATTCCTCATAATCCAAAAGGGACTGTTTGAGGGTGACGAAGAAAAAGATGTCGGTGCTGGTGTTGATTCAACACCTTGATTTTGTTACGCTATTCTTTCTATTGAGGAGAATGTTGGTAATGCTGGAGGATGAGATGGACTAAGAGGCAAGTCTTCTAGATTGAAGAGTTGTGGTGATGAGAGTGAAGTGGTAAATGATATGGCTCTAGGTACTAAGGGTGATGGTTTAGTGGAAATAAGAGTGTTTGGTTTAGGAGGTATGGTGGTGTTTGGCATTGAAAGTTTTGTGGGAGCAATCCTTATGGGGATTGGTTTGATTGGTGGAGGATAAATCCTAGCATTTGTGGATTTAACGGGAGATGATTCGGTTAAAGAAATTTCGTAAATAACACGAGCAAGTTTCTTGGGTGGTCCTTTGGTGGATGAGTTACCACTAGGAGCTTTCCTCATGATGAGATGATTAAAGATTAGTGATGTAAAGGTTTCTAAATGCTGAGGTTGTAGATGATGACATTAGAAGTCCTAACAAGATGGTTTATAAAGGGAAGGATTTGGCAAGTGCATTCAAGACTTAAGCCACTAAGATCCTTTGGAATGTGATGATTTTCATGCACAAGAGTCAACTTCAGAGTTGCACTGATCAAGGAGTTTAATTAAGAAAATATGGAGTGTTCAAGTTAGCAAGCAAAGCTTGAAATGATTGTTTAGCTAGGATTAGCTGAATCTGTCAGCCTGTTCCCACGGTTCCCTCCAATGAGGGATCCGTCTAGGCTAATCCTATGGATCTGGCTCTCAGCAGCCAAGAAAAGAGGAAAATGATGTTTGTTAGGTCTAGTACCTATATATCTTGAGTGTTTCAGTCTCCCTAAGTGTCTTAAGAGAAAGGGCACTTAAATGATCAAGGGCAATGAGTGATGGTAGCTAATGATTGTCTTTTATGGAAGAAGATGGAACTTTATGAGTACCAATGAATGATCAAAGATGACACTAGGAAATTAGAGAGTGTCAAGAGGTGCTAAATGATCCTAGAGATCAGATAGTAACTTAAGATAATTTTGGAAAATTCCTTAAAAATTATAAGAAAATAAATAAAAAACGTTTTTGACTCATTTTAAGGTAAGGATGACTAAAATCAATTTGCTAAAATTGAGAGAATTATAAAACTAGATGTTTTGACATGTGAGAAATGATGTGTGAGTATTGGAACGGAAGGATGATGAGTTTTGGTGAAATGATAAATCAACAAGCACCTTGAGTGTGATCTTAGATTGACTATGAGTGAGTGTGATACCTACTGAGCTTGAGGAAGACTTGAGTGGTCTTAAGACATTATGTTTAGCTAGCATGAAGTGGTCTAAGGTAATGGTTTGATGTATGGAAATCTGCAACTGCATTTCTGTTTTCCCGGGTCCCACGGTTCCCTAAGTGGAGGGATCTGTCTAGTACAAAGTGAGGGATCCGTCTCCTACTAAACAGTACCTTCACAGAGGGTATGCAAAATTTGTAAAAGGTATCGTATTTCAAAGCTAGTGTTTTCTAAGGAATTTGAACAACTATATAAGCGAGACATCAAACGTTAAATGTTTTATTTCATGAGAATGATCATATTACAATGATAAAAGATGAAATCTAAGGATTGAACCTATTTGGAAAAGAAACTAAGTCTCTTGAGCATTTTCGCTAGATGGATCATCAAATGGATGATGAGTATTTGCCGATTCAGAGATGAAGAAAGACTTGATGTGAGATGTGTTTAGAGGTTCCATCATCTTATTCACGAGTACGTACAACGGACTTTGAAATTGAGGATGGAAATACATGATATAATGATAAAGGCGTGTCAGGAACATTTCATAAGGGATTAGCTTGTTCTTTTTGCCTTGAAGGTTTACAATTCGTCTTGCGAAGAAGTAGGCGAGATTGTATGGTTGTTGGGTTAGCAAACAATACATTATGTGAGCACAACAAGCGGGAAGGATTTCTCGATTTCCCCTAAGACTCCAAACATTTTCACGTAGAATGACTGCGAGAGGTTTAAGATCATCTCGGATATCACGTGTATAGATTATGTTTGGATCAGAGTAGTAGGGTCAAGGTTTGCATAACATGCGAGTTAATTCTTGAGGAAAAGGTATGTGTAAACAATATGCACTATTTTCTTCACGATGGTTGAAGAGAGAATCAAGAGACCAATCTTCAGTGAAGGCACATTGTCCATGATTTGGAATTCGGAGAATGTGAGCAAATTGCCCAAGGGTTAAGACAAACTTTTGGTTTTTTATCCAAAACCAAAGTGATAGAGATCGATCCTCGTTACGAACGAGTTCAACTTGACAGAATAATTCCAATACAAACCGAGGACATATTTTCTCGTTAATTCCGAGAAGGCCTTCTAGTCCAATGGTTCGGAAAGAGGTATTGATACCTTCTTCGTATAGTAGAGGTGTGTCAACAATACGGCCTTCATGGAAGTGACGAGTTTCGAGATTATTGAACCCACGGACATGATTGCCAGATGTGTTGGGCTCAAGGGAGATATTAGGAATGTAGACATGAGTGAGTTGAAAGTCGAATTCATACTCATGAGTCATGACAGGACCTATGGAAGTGAAAAGTTAATATGAAGAGATGCATCAAAGGAAAGGACATTTGATAGATGAAAATGATCTCCTAACGTTTTTACTAGATTTCTATTAACAAAGACCATTAACATACTTAGTACTTAACATTCTAGTGGGATATTTCCTTTTATGGTATATTTTTATGAAATGGTTTTTATGTTGTATGAGATTCTGTTTCTCAGTTCCACGGTTCTCATGGTTCCCTTCCAATAGGGATCCGGCTAGTTAAACTTTAGGGATCCGTGGATCTGCAGTGACAGAAAAATGGTCTTGACGTAAAATAGATTTTTGCAACTTTTAGGTTTATAAAAAGGAGGTGTGTTCTAGCCAATATTTACTAGTTAAGCATGCATTGTAGGTTTTGAAAGTATGTGAAGGTGAAATCTACGAATGAGAAGAAAATGATAAACACATAATAAACAACAAACGAGAAAAAACTAAGACATTAGTAATATTTCATTTCAACGCTAAGAGTGATACAAAGGATTGGATATATGATACAAATTCAGATTAACAACACAAAGTACATGTCTCCATGAGAAAACTTGATCATGGGATACACGAGAGCGATGAGTGTTAAGACGATGATCACGAAAGCGATATAAACCATGATGATGAACTTCTTACTTAGTTTTGATTTGAGATGAGATGAGAAGAGAGGGAAGATGAAGTTTAAATGAGAGGTAATTTTTTAAAGTGGAAGATTTGAAAAATGAGGGTTTGGTGGAGTTGACGAGCGGAGGGAGATTTTATGGGGAAGGAGGAATTTTTGAGATTTGTGTTTGTTTTATTATTAGAAAGATTTGATTTTTGGATTAAGTAAAATAAAATCACATGTTTATAAACCTATACTATAGACGGAAGAGTAGCACGTATGCATGAAAAATTTCCTAACGAAGCTGCGTGTAGTACATGAGTATGTGAAAAAAATGATCATATAAGTCCCTATGCAAGTATACTTATTCTTAAGCTAATGTTATTTAGAAATAAGTAGAAAGTCATACCTCTAATGTAATTATGAGTGTCTTTTTCTTTTGACAAGAAAAATGTCAATAGACAACTCCGGTTCCTTCGTGATCTAGATGGTAATTAAGATACCTTCTTAGGAAAGGTAATCTTGTTACCAAGGAATTCCTATTGCTTGATAAAAATGAGCGTTAACTAATCAAAATGACAAGAAAGGTTAGTGCAATTTAGTAAGATAAAATAAGAGGAAAAAATATAATGTTGTCATCTAATCAACATCCTACAAAAGTGTTTTTAAGACATGGTGTTTATTTTTGTAAAAGACTTTCTTTGTAGTTTTCAATTATACACGGATCGTGTCAAGTTTTTAAGGTACAATATACTTTAAAAACTTGGTAACGAAGCTCTGGTACCAATTGCGGAAAACTAGAAGGGGGGTTGAATAGTTTTACCGATTAAAACTTGGTTTTAAACTATTTAGATCAACTTATGTCAATCTATTTAAACATGTATGTCGGATGTTGATAGATAAGCATATAAATAAATAAAGCAAAGATAAAGAGTAAGAAGCACAAAACCACAACGCGAGTATTTATAGTGGTTCGGCTACAAGGACACCTTCCTTGCCCTACTCCACTCCCCGAGTCACCTACTTGAGAGTTCGTAATCACTACACAACACAAACTCCTTGTGGCGGAGAAGCCTTCACAATGTAGCCTACTCTTTATCCGGTACAAGACTAGACATCGGGTTCTTCCACGAGGTAGAACCAAACCTATCACAAGGTCGCCTACACTTTATCCGGTACAAGGCTAGATACCGAGTTCCATTACAAAGGAGGAACTACTACCTAACACTACACAACACCTATCCCAAAGGAGACCCACTCCTTATGACAACAACAACAAGGATATCAATATCCTTTAACCCAATACTAATCTATCTTTTACATCAACACACCATATTGCATGTACACCCTAGGCATCTTTTACTAATGCCTTTGACTCGACTTCTAGGCACCCTTCACTAATGCCTTTAACACGGACTTTCGGCACCTTTCACTAATGCCTTTGACACGGATCTTCGACACCTTTCACTAATGCCTTTGATACGACTCTTCGACACCTTTCACTAATGTCTTCGTCTTTTACCCTTTAGACATCTTTCACCTATGTCTTTGACACAACACTTCTAATGAGAAAGAGAAGAACTATCAACAAGATACCATCAGTAGTCTTGATGGTGACAAAGCTTGGCAACCCATGGACTTGAGCTTGCTCGACTTCAAGAAGTGGTGATCTCGCCTTTAAGAGGAGCCTAGAGAATCACACAAACACAAAACTACATAGAAAGATCCCTTGGATCTGAGGTTAGAGAGTTTACAATACTAAGAGAAAATGTGTGTGAAAGGGGTAAGTTACAATGAAGAAATGGCTCACTATTTATAGACAAAATATGCTACTGTTCCACGGATCCCACGGATCCCTTGTTGGAGGGATCCGTCTAGTGTATTCTGAGGGATCCGTGAGAGGCTCCTCATTACCCATGGGTTATGGGTCATGGGTCATGGGTTATGGGTCATGGTTCCTAGACTTTGGACCATGGGTATCCAAGTAGATACAATGTATCTGGAAGATGCAATGCATCTAGTCCATGGGTTATGGGTTAGCTCCATGGGTAATGGATAATACCCACTATGACTTATGCATGATGTCATGAAATGGGTCATGGGTTATGCTCCATGGGTATGGGTCATGAACTTTGGGTTTTACCCAACTACATTCAATGTATTAAGTCAATGGGTTAAATACTTAAACTTCTACCCATTCTATTACCCATTATAATACATATTAAGTATGTATATATCTACCCAATATGTAAACACTAGTTGTTGTACATATGTATTACTAAATCATGAAAGCACTATTACTTGTTTAGTGTTTTGTAAGTGTGTTAGTAAACTATTGGCTCAAACCATTTACGTATTTTATTTGTTTCGTTAAAATGATTTACGTTTGTTATCGACAAAACATTAGAAGATCGTAAAATATAAATAAACGTTTTTACGGCTTATTTGTATTAACATAATCATCACTGCTTGAGAAATACCATGAACAAATTGGGCTTAAACCTTTAAGAGCTTTAAGTGCTTGAACATTGAGTTCATCGCTGCTTGATGATACAATGTCATTGCTTCTATCAGAATCAATGAAAATGTTTTCTGCAAACATTGATAAAAAGATAGGTATGAACTAACAAATATGAAATTAGAGTAACATATGATTTGACAATTGATTACATAATGTTGATAAAATTTAAGGAGTATATGATTTTCCAATTGATTACACAATAGTAATAACAATTAAATAAATGTGGATAAGCAACTAACATTTTTCACCATGGTTTTCAAAGACAAATTGAGTTATGAGGTGAGTTGGGGATAAATCAATGGTTAAGTAATTAAGTTATGAGGTATTTTGGAGGTCAGTTTTCATTTTATTAGAATAGTAATGTGGTTCGGGTTAAGTTAAAATTGACCTATGTTGACTTACATAAGTAAAAAATGTTAAAACTTGACTTACATACTTAAAAACAGGCGTAGGTTTGCTTTAAATTTTTTAGTTAACTGCACTCAAATAACAGCCCATGAACTTAATAACAATTCCATATAGCACAATCTCAGTCAGTCCTACTCCCTCTGTCCTCCTCACACTGATAATTCTTCATCTTCAACACATACCAGAAACACTCCTTCTACTCCACCAATTCTTTTTATTTTATTTTGGTGAACTGGTGTATATTAAACTTCAAACCAATATATACATCCCAATGCAGTCATCAGATACTATGTCAAGTCCATACTTACCCATTTTGATAGAATGAGTAATACAACAAACAGGGCATTCAAAACTCCAAAACAACAACTAAATCATATGTTAAAGATTCATTCACCAATTCACCCTAAAGGGTTACATTTCCTGCTCCACCAATTATTACTGAACACACAGACCACAACTTCTACTCATAATAGCCATCCAACCCACAACCAGTCTTACTCCCTATGTTCCAGACACTCCTCACATTGACAATTATTCATCTTCAATACATACCTCAAACACTGCTTATACTCAACCGATTCTTATTCAACCCACATACCACAACTTCTACTCATGATACCCATCCAACCCACCACCAATCAAAGTTTTGTGTTTGACTTTTAAAGTTAACTAAGCTCAATTAGCAATTCTTACTTCCTCTGATATACCAACTGGTCAAACACAATATCAATGTTTTTCGTTTGACTATCTTAGTCAACTAAGCTTGAAAGACATTATATACCAACAAATGCTCTCAAATTAACCCATTATATAAAGTTATAAACATTATCATCTGACCAATATAAACGTTAACATTAATAATATCATTATAATTAAAAAGGTCGTTACAAAACAGCGATTAACTACTTCCCAAATAAGCACACCAAAAAAATAAACGACGTACATCTTAACAATACAAACTACCAGCTGCACAAACACCCAAGCCCACAGCCAAAGCATAATAGAAAAACTTATAGACAACCCAGGTCAAAACACAAGCTATGAACAGTAAAATCTTTAGCTTCTTTACTAGATGCTCTTGCTCCCCCAAGAGGTAATTTGCTCCTCCGGGTCCTCTGTAAGGTCATCCCTAGCCCTCAACAAGCCAGAAATGATAGCAACAGCTTTATGGCACATGGACGAATCTGCCCATACAATGAAGCCACATTTGTTACCCTAGATCACACAGATAAGACACAGTGAGTCACATCTATATAAATAACACAATGGACTTATGTATAAGGATTCTTACTAGAGTTGGGCAGCACCAAAACCTCCGGCCTGGGTTTCTGTAAGTCCAGCCGGTTTTGAGTTTTGCAACCTTACCGCAAGCATAGATGACCATCTTGTTCTTAAGAGTGTGTGTGTGAATGTAAGTTTTGATCGATAGTGGTGGGTGAATGAGTAAGATCAAACCAGATGGTAGCTTATATGATGGTAAACTTTAGGTTGCAAATTATGTCCTTGAAAAAAAGGGTTTCTTAGAACTAGTGCGGACAAATAATTAAATATTTAACAAAAAGCGGGAACAATGAAATGACTAAAATACCCCTACTTGGAATAGTAACTAACGAGAATAAATACCGATCTTCAGGTTGAGGGACACAATTTGCAGCGAAACATGCACAGTAGTGGCGTAATTTGCAAAAAAAAAATCTTTTCAGTAACATAACTTACGAATTAGGTATTCTTCAGGGACGTTTCTTGTAGTTTACTATTTCTTCTTTTACACTTTCTAGAAATACAACAACAATATACTTGGCCACAATTTATACTCATGTTCTTCTTATTATATTTCCTTGCTATCTCATTTATGCTACTTATACAAACACAACTGCAGCCACTCAATCTTTTTCTCTAATATACGAATCATAGCCATAACGCATCCATACCAATTGTTTCATTTTCTTTTTCTTTATGATGAAGATACCGAATTCTTATCTCGTTATTTCTTCCACGTTTCTGTTAATACCATGTCTTTTTCTTCTGAAGGGTGTTTGGATTTGCGTTTTGAAGCTTATTAGGTGTTCAAATTTGTGCTTTGAAATGGTATAAAGGGAATTACCTCTAGAAGTGGTGGTGGTTTGGCGTTGGATTTGCGTAATGACTGCCATAAATGGTGGTGGTTTTGGTAGCCGGGGGTGGTGGTGATTGCTAGTGAAGAAGATAAAGGGCATTAATGTCTTTTAATGTGAAAAAAAGAGATTTGATTAAGCATAATGAGACACAATGGGTCATTATGATGATGTATAATGAGTGGATTACAAATTCAGAAGGCACAATGATTCATTTTGATAAGTACAAAACTGAAATTTTGAAACAAGAAACAATATCACTGAAATCATACTAAATTTAATTTTACTTTGATACTTTACAACTTATCTCTAAGTATATAAGAGATTTTCAAAAAGTGAAGAAAAAAAGTTGAAAAAATCAATTGGACCGATGAAAGTAAACCATTCATCATACATGGCAAAATTGAGCATTCATATTGGCCAATAAGAGACAAAATTGGCTTCAATTTTGTCAAAATTATCCAAATCTAACCAACTGAATTAATATATATAGTAGCACACATGTCAATTTCATTAAAAAAAAAGTTTAAGATAGAGGGGGGTAATTAATAAATTTTTAGTTGTTAAATTTTAAATAAATTATATGGAATTAATTATACTTATCAGTTTTCATGTTTTATTTAATAACTTTATAAATTTATTAAATAAATGCCTCCTACAATTTAATTTGTATTAAAAAAATACAACATATATGTTGTTGTTATTTATTAATATTATTATTAGTATATATTATGTTAATTTAGTTGCAAGAAATTATAAATATAAAAATAAAAACACGAGTTATTGTGACATGTAAATGAATACACAAGATTATACATATACGAAGGACTCATCTTATTCTTCTTTATAAGATTAAGTAAGGATATACATAAAGTATTCTTTTAACTATTAGCATTCAATAATGACTCATGTTATTTCTCTATAAGTTTAACCCGCGCACGAGTTTAAAGATTAAATACGACTTAAAGTCCCCGTGCAACAAAAATTTATATTAATCGATATTAACATATAATGAAAAAATTAAGTAAAAACTCGTGCATGCACGGGTATTATAACTATGTAAGTATTAAAAATTATAAACACTACAAAGTCGTGGATTTATGAATTGTCACAATATTTAAATTCAAAACAAAGTTATTGAAATATCATTAACAGTTATACTATCTGCTCAAATCTCGTGTGTTCACGAGTTCTAAAACTAGTTGCTAATTAATGACAAATCTATGATACTATATAACATACATTGAAGTGTTTTGGGGGCCGGCATTTTTACGAAGCCGCATAGTGGAAGGTCGTCTTGAGGAAGTGGGACAGCTTGGGTGCACTGTGGAGTCGCAGCTTGAGCCGAGCGCCGAGGAGAGCCGAGGCGACAGCTTGGAGGGGTTAAACAATTGGGTTAGTGGGTACTTAGTTGGCGTTTAATTGTGAGGCCTTGTTGCTTGTTGTACACATGTTTTCCATTAGCAGTTGTAGATGGTTTTATACCTAAAACCGGATCTGATTTTTTATTTGTTTTGGTTTCTTGTAAAAAAATCAGACGCGCACACACCCGGTTGGCTTAAGAAATTAGGCACGAAATTCATTTTATGCAATTGTTATTAACGTGTTTTTGGTTGGAATTATAAGTAAACGGCTAATTATGCTTGGTGTTAGGGTTTTTATTTACTGTTCATGTATTTTATTTTGAACCAAACTTATTTAGTTTATTTTGAATAAAATTTATTAAGTTTAATTGCTTTGGTCAGTGTAATGATTAGAATACTTGGTTATGTTTGATATCTAAAACCTAATTTGCATGTTGTGGTTTTGCGGATTTTATGGCTGCTATGGGCAGTACTTGCTTGGCTATGATGATTCGGTCATCCAGTAAGTCATGATTTTGGCCTCTCAAACATTGTTTTTTGGGTTTCGGGTTTGAGTTTCAAAATTTAAGTGCTTTGTTTGGGGTGATTATTGGAATACTTGGTTACACTTCCTGCTTTTATATATTGATTTGCATGTTGTGATTTTGTAGATTTTATGGTTGATATGGGCAGTACTTGCTTGGCTATGATGATTCGCTTACTTGGTAATTTATTATTTTGTCCTAGCAAAAATATATTTTCTTACATTTTGTGTTTAAGTTTTAAGGGATAATATGGGTAGTATTTGCTTGACCATGATGATGCAATTGATATTGGATGATTATAAGGTTTTTTTTTTATGTGTTGTTTATTTTACGAAATTTATGATTATAAGTTGTTTATGATAATCTGTTTAATTTGTTGTTATAATGTTTTTAGCTTTCTGATAAGTTGTTTATGATAGTTTAATTTTGCTTATTAGTTTATTTGTAAGTTTAATTCTGCTTATTTGTTAGATTGTTAGTATGATCTTTCTTTTAACCGATTGGATTATTGTTTTTAATTCTGCGTATTTGTTAGATTGTTAGTATAATCTCTCTTTTAACCGATTAAATTGTTGTTTTCTATGTGATTGCTTCATTTTGAAGCTGTTTTGAATCTTTTCTATATCATATGTGTAGTATCACCGGTGATATATCAAGCTGGTGGCAGTACAACGTTGCTTATTAGTGAAGTTGTTATTTTATATTTTGCTTGAGCTGCATCAGATTGATATGTTTTGTTGATGTGATCGTTTAGAGTGCATTGTTGTGGCAAAAATCAGATAGCTTTATTTCATGTTTAGGTTTGAATTTTTTTAGGTCTTTGGTTATGGCAATAGGTAGAATACTAGGTTATTCTGGTTGTTTAAATTTGATTATCGTGTTTTGATTTTGCAGGTTTTAGGGATGATATAAGCAGTGTTTGATTGACCCATTTTTCGTTAGTCAACGTCTGATATACTCTCCCATGTGCCTTGCACATGAGGGCAAAATGGTCATTTTATCATTTTGGTTGATTATTTTGGTGGTACAACGTTAGGGACGAACGGTGCACTTAATAAAAAAGTTATACCATCACTACCACCACCCTCATGTTATCTCTTTTCCTGCTCTTCTCTCTAAATTTCTGCTTCTCTCTCTAAAATTAACACCAAATACCTTACATTTCCAACATTTACTTAAGCCACACATTCGCTTGCATTATGCTTTTATCCTCTTGGTCATACCGAACATCGCTCTTTTTTCTTGTCTGTGTTCTCTTCAGACTGACGTGTTCTCTGCAAATACTTCGGTTAGAGGATTTTGCTAAAGTGTTTGAGAAGCAAGCAGATGTGGGTGCAATATTGATGGACCATCTTGCTATTAGAAGGACTCTTCGTATCATAAGTCAAAGGTTTCGTGCTTTTATATTGTCAACCTTGATACTTATCACAGCAAGTCAGTTTGTTTCTCTGCTTGTTACAACTTAGACTGGCTCACTTGTCAATATTTCCACTGCTGGAGAACTTGCGGTAATCTTTCATATTTTCACTACTATATGCATAATGCATTTAGAGTTAATACTTAATACACATGGCTAATTCAAGATGATTGACAAATGTATACAAGACATGTACTACAATAATATATTGTTTTTACTTAGACACCACATGTATTTTGAAAATATGTCCTTGTAGATCCACACATGTTTTACATAAAAATATATAGTTTGTGTTACTGAGGTGTAGAGATTGCACTAATGGTCAGGCGGGAGGGTTCGGTAAGTGGTCAAAATTGGTAATTCTGAAACGGGCCAAATTTGGTAAAGTCAGATTGGGTTGAGAAACCGTTTTTGCCCATAGTTTCTATTTTTTATATAACTTTTTAAAACAATTAGCGTGTCAAGCGTGATATAAAAAAAGAAAGAATGATAACGGTTAAGGAGGATTATGCCTTAAAAATACATGTTGGTTAAATTTCGACCAGTTGGACATGTTTTTATGGACCATTCTAAAGTATATAGGTGTAAATTGGCATCATTATTAAGGTCACACTGATCGATTTATAAACTTCCATAATCCAGATTGACAGAGTTTTTGAGAAGGTTTAAAATGGTATTACTATAACAGATATTTGTTTTCTTAAAGTCGGGTATGATTTTGAAGATACATATTCTGCATTGGCTATAAAAAGTCAAAATGAATGGAACTATTGGTTATTTTCACCTACCTTAGATTTTTTTTGTTGTAAAAATTGTAACTTAAATAAACTCTTTTGCATATGAACTTTTGGTTTTTTATTATGTTGCAGTTGTGTTTCGTGACACTCGTGAGTGGTTTATGCATATGCTTACGCAGTGCTGCAAAGATAACACAAACCTCAATCTGTAACGAGTTTGGCAGCCAAATGGCATACATGTGCCACCATCGATTCTTTTGATGATATGGGTCCTACTGAAGAGACCCCGATGGCCAATAATAATTCTGACAGAGCTAATTACCATTTTAATGCGAATATAGATTCGGACATGGATGAAGGAGATGAAGACGATTTGGACAATACAAAAATGGTACCAATTTATCGGGACACAATCTCATACCAGAAGAGACAAGCCTTAGGTGAGATTTATTGGGTGTTTAGTGTTGCTATAACAAAAATACCCATTTTGATTTTGACTCGTACCAAACCTACTCGACTCACCCATTTGTCACCTCTGATTTTGATCCTAAATGATCAGAAATTATGCATCTACTATTGTGGGAGAGAGGTGAAAAAGGTAGATGGATGAGTTTTTAGATAGGATGAAATGAATGAAAAAGGTAGATGAATGACTTTATATATAGGCAAAATAGTCATTTAAGGGATTTGGCAAAAGATAACAGACGTTGACTAACGGAAAATGGGTCAAGGGACTGATTTAGACTATAAAAACCTTGTTTTGGACTCCCCACGATGAAAAAGGCAAGTTTTGTCCCATCGTGATGTTTTAAGATAAGTTTAGGGACCAACAGTGTATTTTAGTCATTAAATTATTTCAAAACCACTTTGATAACTGATACATAAATAAAATATATCTTTTATTTGTAATTTTTATAATACTTTTTTAAAACAGAACTATTACTAAATTATTTTAAAACCACTTTGATAACTGATAAATAAATAAATTTTACTTTTTTATTTGTAATTTTTATAATACTTTTCTAAAACAAAACTACTATTTTAGTAATTTTCTAACTATAACCTTATAATTTATGGCTAATCTACTATAATTACAAAACACCTATAAATTAGCATACAAACTTCTATATTTAACATCACATTTCATTATAAATTCAATAAAGATGTGTGAATATGGTAACCATGAAATTTATTAAATATGATTTTTTTAAGGGAGAATTACATGTATATTCTTCCCTAAATGAATAATTACATATATGTCCTTTGTACTAGTTTTTTATGCATAAAGTACAATGCTTTTAATGCATTCAAAGGATATATATGTAATTTTTCATTTAGGCAAGGACATATATGTAAAAGCCCCTTTTTTTAATTATATACTAGTTTTAAAACCCTGTACACACACGGAGCTTTGACAGATAGTATAACAGGTTATAATATTTTAATAACTTCGTTTTAAAGTTAAATATTGTGACAATTCATAAAATTCATGATTTTTTAATGTTTGAGATTTTTATAAAAAATTATATTAAATTTTTTATACTTATATAGATATAATACTCGTTCACATACGAGTTTTTACATAACTTTTTACTATTTGTTAATATCGATTAATATTTTGTATATATTTTTGTTGCACGAAGGCTTTGACTTTGTTTTTATCGTGTTTAAATTTAACTGTTTATATCATGTTCTAGACATTATGTATGTTTAGTATCACATAATGATCTTGAAACAATATGTGTCGTTGTTATATGTAAAATCCCATCTATTTATTTTTATCTCATAGTAACGTGTGAGGTTGTGCCTTAATTTTGATACTTATATTTTTGTATCAATAATTTAAGCGGATTTTTCAACCCGAGCGCAAGTTAAACTTATAAATAGGAATAACAAGAGTCGTTATTAAATGCGGATGGTCAAATAGAATACTTTTTCCGGATATCCTTATTTAATCTCATAAAAAGGAATAACACGAGTCGTTCGTATATGTATAATCTCGTGTATTTATTTACATGTCACAGTAACTCGTGTTTTTCTTTTTATATTTATAATTCTGTGCAAATACATTAGCTTAATATATACTAATAATAATATTTATAAATAACCACAACACATTACTGTATTTTTATAAAATATAAAGTATATGGGTATTTATTAAGTTTATAAAGTTATCGAAAACATATAAACTGAAGTATATATTTTTTTTAATTTAAAATCTAAATTTTATTAATTACACCTCTTTTTTTTAAAACATATGTTATTTTAGCACATTTTATAAATTAGACGAAAATTTAACAATTTGACCGAATTCAGCTTCAATTTTGACTTTTATTGGCTAATCACATTGCTCGATTTCGCCACGTGTCAAAATATAGTAATCTAATTGGTCTAATTTTTTTCTGTAAGATTGCTTTGGGAAAATTGCTTTGAAATAATATAATTTTTTTGTTATATA
Organism: Chrysanthemum seticuspe; assembly: GCA_019973895.1. Taxonomy (NCBI): domain Eukaryota; kingdom Viridiplantae; phylum Streptophyta; class Magnoliopsida; order Asterales; family Asteraceae; genus Chrysanthemum; species Chrysanthemum seticuspe. Next base: position 345,377,624 of record BPTQ01000007.1, on the reverse strand, counting down.
AAAGATATTGTATGTCTAACCATAAGCAGTAGATTTATGGTTGGCATTATAGTTTTAGATTTACATTTTGATATTTTAGCAAGAGTTTATTGCATTTTTTGTCTTTGTGGTATGGCTAAATTGCAGGTTTGGTCTTTAAAACTTTGAAAGTGCAATGATAGTTCTTATTGTGAAGTTTGGATTGCAATTTTGGTCCATAGATAAAGTGAAATGATTAAAATATCATTTGTCTTATTCAGAAAAGACAAGGGTAATTTGGTCATTTCACACCGATTAGGGACTAAAAATGAAATTCAAACTTCAAAATGAGGACTATTATTGCACTTTTAAAGTTTTAGGGATCAAACCTGCAATTTGATCATACCATAGGGACCAAAGTTGCAATTAACTCTTTTAGCAATTAAAACTTATCTACTTAAAAATATGTTTTCAATTCGCTAAAAGACCAAGATATCATATGTCACACTAGTTTTTTAAAAGATCAAGATATAATGTAGGCTCAATATGATGTTGCACATCAGCTCTCAGACATTATATATCACACTAGCTTTTTAAGAAAGGGATAATTACACTATATATACATTTAGCAACGTTGTTAGGAGGCAGATTGTTTTGTGCTACTTCCTCACCAAATAGGAGTGAAATGAACAGTAACTAATGGTCGTTAGTTAACGGTCGTTATTAATGACCGTTATCTTTGTTTTTATTTTTTTTAATATTAAAAAAGAAATTACGTAATTGGTCCTTCATGTTATATGTCCGTTGCAAAGTCAGTCCTTTTATCTACTAACGATTATTACTTAACGACCATTATCTTTAATATTTAAAAATAGTAATTCCAACACAAATTTTACGTAATTGGTCCTTCATGTATCAGGTCCATTGCAAACTCAGTCCTTCATGACTAACTTTGCAACGAAACACTAACGTAAGCACAATTTGCGTAACAAAATAAAAAAATAATTTTTGAAAATAGTCCTTGGGGTTATCGATCCGTTACTGAGTTAGTCCCCCGCGCTACTCGGCGGATTGCAACGGAAATCAATAATTTTGTATTCAAAAGTCCTGACGCGAAGCGCGGGGCTAAAAACTTCCCTCGCGCTCCGCAGCAAAACGCAACGAAAATCAATAATTTTGTATTCAAAAATCCCGCCGCGAAGCGCGGGGCTTCAAACCACGTGGTATACAATTACATACAACTTCTCACTTTTTCCTTTTTGGTATGTCCTAAATTTTTAATTTTACTATTAAATATACTCGACTTTTAATTATTCTTATTGTGTGTACCATTGAGCTAAATAAATGACATGACACAATTTAATTAACACAATCCTCAAATGATTCTCTAATATAAGATCATTTTAGTCTTTTTACTCATTTTCATCTAATCATCTTCAACCTCTCATCTTCTTTGATCCCACTTCTTCATAAACTTCAACAACAATTTTAAATCAAATTATAACTAGAATTTAACTCACAAATCAAAAACTGATATACACAGTCATCACGTATTTCTATTTCATCTTATATCAAATCCATTTCATATTGAACAACATAAACAAATATATATATTGACTTATAAAATACTTGTTGAAAATTATATCAATAAAAATACATTTAAAACATAATCTATTTACATATTTTGCATTAAGTATATTTATGGTCAAAGTTTAATTCAAAAAGTTAAAATAGCCTTATATTTTGGGACGGATGTAATATTATGTTTAAAATAGCCTTAAATTGTTTCTATCTTACAATTTAAATTGCAGTACGTTTCATATTTAAAAACTCACATTCTCTACACAAGAGTTGATTACAATATAATTGACCAACTCTCTTAGGCACCGTATAAGACTGGTCTTGCATCTTATGACATAACTATTTTGTATATACAGCCATACAGGTATTAAAATATTGATCGATTCAAATCCTATTACATAGTTCACAAATGTATACTAAATATAGAGATATATATACCCTTACGTACTTGACGGTTTTTGATAAAGTATTGGATGACTTCCTTCTTAGTTTATTGATTCTTTGTTTGCTTGATAACGAATTTGTTGGTAATGTATTAGCTAGCTAGCTAGTGGCCTAGCTAGTGCATGCGTATAAGTTATAACTTCTTGTTTCTAACTTGCATCGTCAGCTTTGGTGAATTGCTACGAACATAGGTATTTTGGCGTGGAGCGGCGAGGAGATTTTTAGAGCGGTGAGCGGTGAACATTTTGATTTTAATGATCATCATGCAAGGGAGCAATCAACTGTATCTTTTCTTTTTTGAAAAGCTACTTTTCCAACGTTTGTTTAAAAAGCGTTTGCAGCTGTTAAGATATTCAATGACCCCCCCCCCCCCCCCCCCCCCTCCTTTTTTTTGTCTCTACATTATTTATTTAATATAAACCCTAGTTTAACTTCATCAACTGTCACAAGTTATTTTCTCATCTGTTGTCACAAGTTCTTCTCATCTCTTTTAAAAGGTTCTTCCATTAGCCTTCTTCATTCTTTTTCCAAACACATTGTGATCACAAGTTAGTATGTGTATGATTCAATTAGTTTTTTTAATGCATATATGACATGCCTGCAAGAGTTGACAAACGCTGATTATTTTGCATGTGTATGATTCAGTTACAAAGTATTTTGTCATGCATGCCTACAATCATTGTGAGGATAATCTATACTACTATATAAAATGTTAACACATTCTAAATATAGAAGTCTTAAATTTTTTACACCAAAAATGTTTTTAATAAAAGTAACCTACTAAACTTGTAACCAAAAGTATAATTAATATAGCACTTGGTGCAACCGTGCAAAACAATTAATAGTGCATAAATCATCTAACTTGTAACATTCGTGTATATTAATGTCAGAATTAATGAAATCATTAAAACACTCTCACTCAAAAATACAATTAATATAGCACTTAGTGCAAAACAATAATACATAAGAGTAATTTTCTTTTGGTTATCTTTATTTTAGTGCTTACCAATGGACAAATCAACACCATCCCTCTAGTCTAATCTATTGGTAGGGATTAACCTAAGATTTAATACTTAAACCTAAGTCCATGTTTTTTTCCTTGTCTTTTTGTCTTCCTTTTTGTCTTTTATTTTTCATTAATTCCCGTTTTTTTTTATAAATTAACGTTTTTTTTTTTTTTTCGCTTTCATACGTTTTCGTCTGTTTTCATACGTTTTCGTCCGTTTTCATCTGTTTTGTCCGTTTTCCTCCATTTTCTTACGTTTTCGCCCGTTTTCGTTCATTCTCATACGTTTTCGTCCGTTTTCATACATTTTCGTCCAATTTCATACGTTTTCGTCCATTTTTTTACGTTTTCGTGTTTTTCGTCCGTTTTCCAACGTTTTCCTCCATTTTCTTACGTTTTCGCCCGTTTTTGACCGTTTTCATACGTTTTCATCCATTTTCATACGTTTTCGGCTGTTTTTTTATGTTTTCATGTTTTTCGTTTTTTTTATACGTTTTAATCCGTTTTCATAGGTTTATATACGATTTCGTCCGTTTTCATATGTTTTCGTCCGATTTTTATATTTTCTTCCATTTTTAGACGTTTTCGCCTGTTTTCTTACGTTTTCGTTCGTTTTCTTCCGTTTTCATACGTTTTCGTCTGTTTTTTTAGGTTTTCATGTATTTTCGCCCGTTTTTAGACGTTTTCGTCTGTATTTATTTTTATGTTTTCATGTTTTTTCGTCCGTTTTTAACGTTTTCTTCCATTTTTGGACGTTTTCATTTGTTTTCAGACGTTCTTGTCCGTTTTTATACGTTTTCATCCGTTTTTATAAATTTTTGTCCGTTTTCAGACGTTTTCTGACGTTTTTGTCCGTTTTCAGACGTTTTCATTTTGATATTTGTAAGTGACACTTATTTATCTCTTGTGATATAACACTGTAAGAAAGATGAAGAGTATTACATTCTTTATCATGTATGTGTTATCAGTTGTGATACTCAACTAAGAATGTGATGATTTTGATGATTTTTTTTTTATTTGTGTTTTTGAAAATATTTAAGAAGATTTTTGTGTTTTATGATATTATGAAATATTAAAAAAGTTTTTCAACTGAAAACAAGAGATGTTATGATACTTTTGTTAGACTTGTGGTGGATTTTTCTATTTAATGGATACATTGTGCATGTTTCGATAGGTTTTATAGCGGGATTTGAAAATATCTATGGTTGAATCAACAAAATAAAGAAGCTATGGTTGAAGAAAGCACATATCGTTATAAACAAACTGAGGAAGCTCAAACACCTGTGATATCATGATATCACAGGTGATATCACCTCACTTGTAATATCACATGATATCACACGTGATATCATGTGTGATAACACCGTTGATATCACCTGTGATATCATGTGTGATATCACCAGTGGTAGCATGTGTGATATCATAGTTTATATCACTTGTGATATCACCAGTGATATCACTTGTGATATCATGTGATATCACAAGCGAGGTGATATCACCTGTGATATCATGTGTGATATCACCTGTGATATCATGTGTGATATCACAGGTGTTTGAGCTTGCTCAGTTTGTTTATAAAGATGTATGCTTTCTTCAACCATAGCTTCTTTAGTTTGTTGATTCAACGATAGATATTTTTAAATCCCTCTATAAAACCTATCGAAACATGCACAATGTATCTATTAAAAAGAAAAATCCACCACAAGTCTAACCAAAGTATCATAACATCTCTTGTTTTCAGTTAAACACCTTTTTTAATATTTCATATTATCATAAAACACAAAAATCTTCCTAAATATTTTTAAAAACACAAATAAAAAAATTGAACAGAATCATCACAGTAATATAATAAGTGATGTTTATTATTATTTCTTTCATATATACTTGATAAAATACTAAATTCTTATCACATTTGGTAAGAATGTAATATTTCACATTCTTAGTTGAGTATCACAACTGATAACACATACATGATGAAGAATGTAATACTCTTCATCTTCCTTACAGTGTTATATCACAAGAGATAAATACGTACCACTTAAAAATATCAAAATGAATAAAAATGAAGCAAACTATGAAAATAGAGACTTGACATATTCTCAAAATCAAACAAGTGTTGCATTAAATTAGCATTTTTTTGAACAAAATAATAATTCACCTAAAGAGACTTTAACCATTTTATTTCTACTAAGAGTATAATATCACAAGTGATAGATAACACTGGTTGCATTAAAAAAATATATGCTTGTCAATTGCGATGAAAGTTACAAAAACTATCATGTAACTTAAAATTATAAAAAGACTAAAATACACCGTTGGTCCCTAAACTTGGCAAGGTGCATCGTTATGGGACAAAACCCGGCCTTTTCATCGCCATAGGTCCAAACCTTGGCAATTAAATGCCAGAATTGGGACAGTCAAACCGATTTCCTTCGAGGGTATTATAGACCATTCATTTTTTTGACCCAACCTAGTTAAAATGTAACCCAACCTTCAACCATATATGTATCTACGACCAAGAGTGAACCCTAAAATACAATCAACACACATTCTTCCCAAAGCAAAAAGAAAAACAATAATGGCACAAACCGATAAGGGGAAGGGTTTGTTGAGTTCGTTGAGGAAAGCAGACTACGCAAATGAAAAGCGTTTGGGTGTTAAGAAGGAGAAGGAAGAGTATGACATGTTGTTATCAAAGTTTAACGATTTGGGAGAAAGGATTAAAAATCTGGAAATTTTGTTTAAATATCTTAAGGAAAGGAAGGAAAAGAAGGAAAACGATGATAGAGAGAGTTGTGGGTCTAGCTAAGTGTATGTTTAGATGATAGTAAACATTTGTAGTTCTTGAGAACATGAAATCGATGAATAAAATTTTGTGTTCTTATTTAAGTAATTATGTTTGAAATCGTTTTGCATTTCTTAATAGGTTTGACTTACCCAAGTAAGTTACAATTTGTTGGTTTTCATAAGTTTGTTTGACTTTGGTAAGTCAAAATTCAAGATGTTACAATACACCATTGTCAATACATTGTTGTTTACTGCTAAAGCGTTTGCATTTTGAACCCGTGTTTTAAAATCACTGCCTCTAATTTTTCTGATACGGGGGTGTTTGGTTTTGCTATAACAACTTTTGCTGATAAAAGGGGTCGTTTGGTTTAGCTAATACAAGCGGATGTTTTATTTGATACATTATGATTTAGTGCCAAAGTATTTGCATTTTCACTACATCTTCTTAAACCATTGCCTTTGCTTTTGCTGATACAAGGGGGTTTTTGGTTCTACTGATTAAAGTTTTGCTGATACAAGGGCCTGTTTGGTTTTGCTGATATAAGGGGATGTTTGGTTTTGTTGATACTAATAACACTAAAATACACCCAATATCACAATACAAGAACAGATTAAACAACACATAACCCAAATGATATTTTATCATTAATAAAGTATGTTAAACATCATAACCAACTACATCAAATCTAATTTACATACCCTTTTTAGCAAAACTATCACCCAAAAGACCGCCTTTATCTACCCCATGGAAAACCAAAAATTCATGCATTATGTTCAGCCATTTTCTTAACAAACTCTTGGTTAAACCGAATACCTTCATCTGTTTGACCAACAATCTGTATGAGTTGGGCAAGTTGGTTTGTGTACCTCGACTGGATTTTGTTCAGCGCATCCACACAGTCAAGCGCAATTCCACGAGGTCCCAGAGCTTGATTCTCTTCTATCAGCTCCCTACGCTTGATGATTCCTGTCTTCAGATGCTGAATGCACTGAAGAACTAGCTTCTTCAGAATCCCTTCTTGGGCAGCCTCTTCTTCAAACCAGATAGCCATACGATCATTCAAATTTGGTGAATCAGCAACCTCCATGAGTTCGTTTAAAATAGGGAAATCTGCCATTGGAAAGTTGTGTGTGTGTGGAAAAAGTGGTAGATGAGTTTATCGTTTGGTGTGCACTAGTGAATATCGTCTCCGGTAAGAGACGGTGAAGGGTCTAATAGTTACTTTTTTTTTCACACTCGGTCCCTGAATTTGTCTTGGTTGCCGTTGTCATACCTAAAACTCCCGCCCAATAATCACTTTAGAATACACAATTGGTCCCTCAAGTTGCCAACTTACGTAAAACCATTAGAAGTTTGACTTTGTTAAGTCAAACTTCTAAAACATATCAAATTATCAATTCACTCCAAAACAAATATTTAGTAATGGTTTTGCAATATTGACTTTACAAAGTCAAATACCATTCTATATATTATTGAACATTCCACTAGCCATCCTTATCATCAAACTTCAAATACCATTATGCCTTTTGCACTTAATCTTCCAAAGTTTTTCAATCCTTCTGACATTACGACTCTCGTTCACAGTTAACCCATTCACCATTTTCAAGTATTGACTAACTAAAGTAAACTGGAAATGCAGTTTTACTTGCTACAATCAAAATAAAATGCTAAATGAAAGTTTGACTTTCGAATGTCAAACTTTCATCACCTACAATACGCACAAACAACAACATATGAATAATCTAATTTTAAGCAAACCATTTAAACAATTATTGTACAAAATTACCAAAACTATTTTGCAACATTAATTGTCCAAGGGTATTCAACCCAAAGTTAAACTACAACCAGTCAAAGAAATCTACCACGGCTGTGGGGGAAGCTCGGTGGAGTTTCAACAGCTTCCTAGCCAACTCCCAGTTGTTCCTGGTATTTTCATTCCCATCATGACTCCTATCGCTTTACCTGATATTGATTGTCTTTAGCGACCGGGAACACGCAAGTATACACTTTATTAAAGTTATTTCATGCTCTGTTCTGGGAAAAGCTCGAAGCACCACCGTCTGTAGCTAACCATGGCTGAATGTGTTTGTGTCTACAACAGTGGAAAATTTTTGCAAAGGTAGATCACTAAGCGTGTTTGCAGCCTGAAAAATCAAATAGTGTTGAGATAAACAAACATGGCAATTTAGGAATGTTTTATTTGATACATATGCATTACAGCATTACACTTACTCTGGTATCCAGCATTTTCAAATTCGGAGATGACCGAATCATTACAAAGGTGAACGCTACCATAACACTATTCCCAAAATCGACATCGGACAGCTTAAGGTTAATCAGGGAAACAAAGGGCACCTTCATCCTAGGATTAGCTTCCTGTATCAACTACAAGAATTTTTACAGATTAAATTTCATTACTGTTACACATCTCTATAACATTGTTAAATTATAAGTTGTAAAACCGATATTGTTGTTACCGTGCAATCACCAAAATCCAATGTAAGGGTCTCAAGATTTTAAAGTCTTGTCAAGTGAAAGATATCAGATGTTGTGATTATGGTCACAACATTATAACGACCTAATGACAAATGTAACTTCTTCAAATTCCCAAATTTTGCAATATCCCATAGTCTCATCTCGTTTGTACTAGGACGATTCATTTTAAGAGACTCAAGTGAGGGACAACCAGCAATAAAGTCCCAAACTGTACCGCTTAGAAAATTGACATGAATCAATTCTAGGCTCAGTAGATTTGGAAAGCCATGAAAATATTCCAAAGTAGCCATAGCACAAACATGAAGTACCAGATGTTTCAACTCCTACGAGAGTAAAGTTGGGTTGGGAACGTAACTGGGTCACCATACCAGTTTGTAATAATCAGCTCCTCAATTCCATTGTCAGCCAAAAACAAGAGCCACTCATGAATCTGTTCATAATGAAAGTTGTTTATTCCAATAATTGATCTTGGCTCTACAGCGAAGACAAACTTTCTTATTGGACCCATAAGCCGATTTAAGAATCTAGTAACAAGCCTACCATCAAACTCGTATGTTAAATAATAAAAGAAATCCTCATCAAGTATGACATCAGTGAGCAAAGTCCACTTAGACCTCCAGTTTCGCGCTAAACTAGAGGTTCTCACCGCTTCTAACAAAGGCAACCGATTCCAAATGTTAGTGATCACTTCATCTGGCATGTTGGTAAAACGGTCGATCGACTTGGTTTTGTTGGAAGTTGGGTTGGTCTTTTGAGTTCTGGAAATGAGGATTTATATTCTTGATTTCGATTTGCAGTTTATCGTTTCTGGATAATGTGGTTTTATATGATTGGCAAAGTTGTTTGTTGGGTGGGTGTATTTGTTCCCGCGAAATTAAATGCAGCGTATCAGGGAAGAAACGGCTAATAGCCATACTCACAATTGGTCCATGGGTTGAAGGTTGGGTCAAAAAAGTGAATGGTCTATAATACCCTCGAAGGAAATCGGTTTGACTGTCCCAATTCTGGTCAAGGGACGATTCTGTCATTTGATGGCCAAGGTTTGTACCTGTGGCGATGAAAAGGGCGAGTTTTGTCCCATCGCGATCCGTCCTGCCAAGTTTAGGGACCAACGGTGTATTTTAGTCTTATAAAAATATTAGAAAACACATAGGTGATAAGATATAAAAATATACAAAGCAATGAAATATCTCAGGTGATATTAAAGGTTAAAAAAACATACTTGTTTGTTTATGAAATATCACAAGTGATATTAGACATTAACTTTTTCTTATAAAATATCACAATTGATATTAGACATGTAATATAATAGAGTTTAATAATAAGCATGAAAATGTATGAAAATAGACGAAAACGTGTAAAAAAAACTTCAAAAAATGGACGAAAACGTATGAAAACGGACGAAAACGTCTGAAAATGGAAAAAACGTATAAAAATGAATGAAAAGCGTATAAAAACATATGAAAACGGACAAAAACGTCTGCAAACGGATGAAAACGTATAAAAACGGACAAAAACGTATGAAAACGGACGAAAACGTATGAAAACAGACGAAAGCGTATAAAAATGGACGACAACGTAAAAAAACGAACGAAAACGTATATAAACCTATGAAAACCGATGAAAACGTATAGAAGTGGCCGAAAACGTCTGAAAACGAAGAAAACGTATAGAAACGGATGAAAGTACATGAAAACGTAAAAAAACAAACGAAGACGTATGAAAATGGACGAAAATGGACGAAAACGTAAAAAAAACAAACGAAAACCTAAGAAAACGGACGAAAACGTATGAAAACGGACAAAAACGTAAGAAAACGGGCGAAAACGTCTAAAAACGGACGAAAACGTATGAAAACGGACTAAAATGTATATAAACCTATGAAAACGGATGAAAACGTATAAAAACGGGCGAAAACGTCTGAAAACGGACGAAAACGTATCAAAACGGACGAAAATACATGAAAACGTAAGAAAATGGACGAAAACGTATGAAAACGGACGAAAACGTATGAAAACGAACGAAAAAGTAAGAAAATAGACGAAAACATATGAAAATGGACGAAAACGTATGAAAACGGGCGAAAACGTTGAAAAACGGACGAAACAGATGAAAACGGACGAACACGTATGAAAGCGAAGAAAAAAACGCGAATAAAAAAAAACGTGAATAACGCGAATTAAAAAAAAAAAAAAAAAAAAAAAAAAAAAAAAAAAAAAAAAAACGCTAATTCATAAAATAAAATAAAACGGAAATTAATAAAAAAGACAAAAAAAAAAAGAAAAAAAATGAATAATAAAGAAAGACAAAAAGACAATAAAAAAACATTAAGTATTAAATCTTAGGTTAATCCCCACCATTAGATTAGACTAGATGGATTATGAGAATTTATCCCTTGGTAAGCATGAATTTTTAAATAAGCAAAATAAAGTGGCTCTAATACATAAATCATCTAATTTTTTTTTCATTTTAACACTCATTAATGAAATATTTTTTTGAAGGGCAAAAATTATATAACCACCAAAACACCAAACTACAAACAACGGCATCCACTAAATCAACAAGATAATTAAACTAGTGGACCCTAAAAGAAAAACACAACAAGAGGCTCATGACAAGTTACAAGATACAACAAAATACTAAAAGCCTCACAACACTAAAGCTACATAAATAAGACCACTAAAAGAAATACCACTAAGCCAACACACCAGATTGTCCCACCAAAAGTACCAACAGTGTCCAATAGTCACATAACCAATTAGATAAAGTAGCACTTGTAGACAAATCCAAATAGACCCACTGCAGAACCAAATCAGCATATCCAAACACTCATATAACAATCACTGCATACACTGCAACTGTTTGGACTGAACCAAACACCACTTACCCAACAGCTTATATATCTTAAACCAAACACTAATTGGAGACTGCATATGAGATCCTTAACTTGCAGACCACTCATTAATAAAATTTACAAATCATTAATAATATAATTAAAATACCACATCACTCAAAAATATAATTAATATATCAAATAGTACAAAACAATAATGTATAAATCATTTTATCATTTATATCTTTCAAACACCCACTAAATAATGATACTATTAAAATACTCTTCACTCAAAAGTACACTTAATATATTATATGGTATAATACAATAACGCATAAATAATCTTATCTTATATTTCGTTTTTAAACACCCACTAAATAAAATTTACAAATCATTAAGCGGACCATAGAAACCAATCTTTTACGTAGTCAGAATTTCTCACACTACCTTTTTCGACCACACAACTAACTACCATTTACCACCAGCAATTTTAAAACTAGTACAATACCCGTGCGTTGCCCGGGTATAACGATTCAATAATTTTATTCATGTTATAGCTACTATATTTGAGCGAGGAAGCAGAATGTCAACATTTTCGACGTCATGATTTATATGTTGTCTAACATTGCGAGAAACGGATGGAGAATCCGCTCAAGATAGAGGCCTGCCCCGACCTCGTGGTTGTGTAACTGTAGTGTTAGTGTTAAAGTTTGTGGTTGTGTGCCTTTGGATCATAGTTCTCATTTAGTTGACTCCTCATTTCTATCAGATACAATAATAATATATGAAACGTTTGGAGTTCAATTATGGGCCGACTTCGATAAATGAACCACAAGTTCATTCTATAATGACATAATGTTATGGCTGGTAATTTAGAGAGGTAAGTTAGTTTCATGAGACTTTCTTGAAATAAGGTAAGAACATGATCCTATTTTATTGTCGAACACTTTGACTTGATTTTAAATTTACTTTATTTAAGTTTTTGTTATTCACACCGTTCCGTGCCAAACATACCCCCTTTAGTTGGTTTGCTTTTAGGTGTGCCTTGGCTCTTTGTTTTCTGTTGCGCTTTGATGTTGGCTACTTTGCGTGTGCTTGTGCGCGGTTTTCTTTCTTCCCTTTATGCTTTGTTTGCTCGTTCGGTGTGCTTTCTTTGTCTGCGGTATTGCATATTGTTTTATGTCATTTGCTCTTATTTCTTTACTAACTCACCCGCACATATGCACTTGTCAGAGGTCTCGTTGGAAGCAGTCTCTCTACCCACGGGTTTACCCTGGTGTAGGGGTAGGATCTGTCTACATTTTACCTCCCCATACCCTGCCTTGGCGGGATTGGGTTTGTTGTTGTTGTGCACTTTGGCCACCAGTTTTTTAATAAAATGTCTATTTATTTTCACTTTGGCCAGAAGGTTTTATCGAAAGTCGTTTAAAAATGAGTATTATTACAAGTCGCATATGCAATCCCCACTGGAACTTGCTTAATAGAAGGTTAAAATGGAACTTAATTTATAGTAACACGTTCACGTTATTTGGTCCTCTGGACTATCTTCCATACCCGCACAACAGCTTGCCCACTCGAAACCCACCGACAAATTAAACCTTGAATAGAGTCCTGACCGTACTGTCAATTCGGATCATTGTATCATCTACGTACTTAACAGCCAATGGCGAGCTTCTCAGACAGGCATGTAAGCAATTCTAAACAAAACATGTGTCGGCTACAAATCAGCTCCGCCACAACACGCGAGGTACATTCCCACTCGTTTAATAACTAACTATGATAATCTTACCTTAAAAAATGTTAGTTTAAAATTTGATGTTAGACATTTCACTGATAATGGTTACCACTGCAAATTGCATTATCTTTTATACATGTATATCAATTAATATTAATACTTCGTATATAATAAATTCATACGTAGATGAGATGGTTTTTCGTAGTAGAGTTGCTTGGTAGTGGAATAGTAATCAGAAGTTTAGTTGATTAGTATGAGATATCAGATGATTATCTATACCAATGATGATGACAATAAAAAATACAAGTTCACCCTTTCATGCTTCCTTAGATATTGTCGTATCTAAGCTTCGCTACCAAATATATGAGATGGTTTTTTGTTATATCCAATATGTCTATATATGACCAGTTGTCCATATACGTTTCCCCAATTGAGCCTCATCTTGCTGATGCATATTTTTATAGTGTAAATGCCTCTGTCTTCCAATTCAACCACGACATCGGGCAGAAGATATGTTGTCCAAACACACCCTTTCCTGTTTGACATGAAGTTATAACCATAAATTAGTAGTACTACAGACTATTAGTTGAGCATTCTATACGTAATACACTTGGGTGAATACATATACTTCATTCATCACGTACACTGAAACACCTTTAAGTTGTCTACAATTCAGCCTAATCTAAGAGTACATATGATGATGTGAAACATATGTTGTCTTCATGCTGATGTTAAAAGACGAAAAAGAATATTACACGCTGATACAAATAAATATATATTTCAAACAAAACGAAAAATGTAGAAAGGACTCAAGGAGTGTCAACATTCTCATTATCAGCTTTATGTTCATATAAAGTCGAAAACATCATGCATTGATAAACAAAATTGGACATGAGATTTTGTAACATAACTTTACCTTGATTTCTTCATTGATAGTCATATGCAGAATGCCAAATTCGTTTTTTGTTGCTATGATAGTCAAGGCATGCATCGTTTGACTTGCTCATCTGTATGAATGCAAAAATCAAAGGATAAAGTTACATTGAAATACTACTTTGATCTACAATGGATGAAGAAGAGAGCATTTGATTTATACCTCAAATTTTGGTTGAGGTAAATGGCTTGATTTTTGTTAAGATAGAACTGTGAATGAATGAATTGAAGGTGACTATCATGTCTATTTATAAGGCTCGTGGTTAGCAACTTTTAGGCGCCAAAATACATAGTTTCAAAAGTTGAATGTAAAGGGAGAAAGATAAATTTTGTTTTGAATACTAATAAACAAAACTTGACTACATATACGCATGCAAAGGAGCTACACTCTGTTAGTATGGATAAGTACCACTTTTTACTCATTTTTGTTATTATATAGATAATTGTTAAATTTCAATGGTCAAATATTTGCTCTAGTTAGTTACAAAAGATAATTAAACATTTAGAATGGTCAAGATTGAATCACAGGAGATCTAACGGATGTCATGGTTTTCTTGAGGATATGGTTCGGCAGCAATAGAATAGTAATACCTTGTATGTTTAAACGATATATAATATTACACGTCCTAAACGAATAGCTATATCATTGACCATCGTTTTTGTATCGTCGTTGCATCGTGATGTAAGTCTGCCATTTTTTAAAGCAACACTATGCGGTAAAGTTGTTCCATTAAGTTATTGTCATGTGTTAAGTTAGCATCATGTAAAACATATAATCGCGTAGGCACCCAGCTATAAAAGCTTTTTATTATGTTACTAAATGCGTAAGTAAGAAAACAAACTAATTTCCAATTAATACCTCTGTTGGACATTCTTTTTTTTTCCATCTTTAAAAGTAATGCATTGGAAAAGCCTTGCTATCGCCAAAAAATATAATCACACGGGTACCCGCCGCCGCAACGCACGGGCACCCGACTAGTCATTTATAAATGTATTTAACTTGTCATATTTTTCAGTTTTGTGTAGTGAATAAATTTTTTTGCAAGTTCAGATAACCAACTTTCAAATTCCGTCATTTTAATGTACTTTTTAACTCCTCAACCGGTACCAGGTTATCTCCATTTTTTCATTTTTTTTATTTCCAACATGGCATCCACCTAGGATAATTACAACTTATTTACTACATATAAATGAAAAATGTGACAAATTAGATACATAGAAATGAAAAATGTGACAAGATACATATAAATAGAAAAATTGAACAAAAAAAGATAATGACATGGATGTTAACTTGTTATATTCGGCAATACCGGTTGTGGAGGTAAAATAATACACAAAAGTGACGAAATTTGAAAGTTTAGTACCTGAACCTACAACAAAAATTTATTCGATTCACAAAATTGTAAAAATGACAAGATAGATACATTTGTAAATGATTATCCCATCTTTATTTTACAGCAGAATATTATTAACTATGTGAGTGAGATATTTTATTTTATTTTTTTGGTAAAGTGTCTTCACCCGGTAAAATATATTACTCAAAAAACTGGTTAAGTATAATAGAATGTGGCTAAAATACCACATTAACCTAAATCAACCGCTTAAACAACAGCTAAATAGTCTACTACTCCTTCAACGTTACATAATATCGATGCTTAGTTAACTATCTTGTTCATATATTGAACAACATGTATTGATCATTGATAATTGCTTTATATCTATAAAACATTGTTCACTTAGAATGTTGACAATAATTATGAAAAACTGAAAATGCATGCCCAACAGCGGCCCAAGTCTATCAACTGTAGATTCTTGTTTCGATTATACTGTATAACAAGTAGTAGAAGCCCGCCGCGTTGCGGCGGGGTTATTTGCTGTATTTTTAAACTATCGTAAGTGCAGATCGTATAGATGCAGGGGCTCCACATTATGGTTACCAGTATTTACACAAAATGGCATTTCGGTAAACATACAAATTTGCAGCCTAGTAGGTAGACGCTAAAGCTATTATACATAGTACAGTTATGGGTTAAAGCGGCGTACATCCTAACACTTGCTTTACATATTAGAGGACCATGTATGTATGTGCGCACATCATAGCAGCTGCATACGCACTTTCTACACACGTGAGTTGCAACATGATTTCAAAAGTTGTGGGTGATCTGCCAGTCGCGTTTTGCCTTCTTAGGTTTGGCCCGGTTGATTCAGCTCCATAGTTACACTCGTAACGAAATTAGTACAATACCTGCTCAAGCATGGGTATCATTCCAATGGCCCTGACTCTACACATCTAAGCATTGATGGTTCCAGCATAATGATTTTGGATGGTCAGCATCACATTATCTGCAACAAACTAATTGTTAGTGTGTTTATAAGATTACTGATTAGTTGGAGAAATTAAGTGCAAGCTACGTCACCAATAAGTCAAGCTAAAAAAATTTTAGTAGTTTCTTATGCTCCACATGATATCTATAACAAAGGTAGACCCACATTAATATCGAACGGTATAACAATTTTGTTAAAATGCCTGTTAGATAATTTGGCCCGTTACAAATAAGATATTGCCTGAGTAGACCCACTTATATGTAAATGGGTCCAGTAGCTATCTGTAACAAAAAATTTAGACCTCTAGTAATCACATAAATGTGGCAAAATTTTAAGGGTTCGCTGCGGCGTGATGCATACGAAATAAAGCTAGAAACAGAAAAGTGTGACAGGCATTTTGAAAAAACTTGACACATAGGAAAAGTAAGAGTTTCAACCCAGTAATTATCTGGCGCGTCATGGCTGGTGTACTACTAATATCGAAAGCATTTGCAGTGTAGTATGTTCTTTAATATGGCCGCAACATTTGTCCTTTTATTAAAAGCATCTGTCAAGTAAACATTATAGTATAAGCAATAATATTATTGATGATATATCGATGTTTTATAAAATAACTCACATGTTACATTTTCAATAACATGAGGAGCCGCAACTTACGTTTGATTGTAGCGATCGCAGCTGTAACTCCTTCTGTCACATATTACTGTGAATCCGCTATCTTCATTAACAACGGGCAGCATGTCTGCGAATCCACTACTTTCATTAACAACCGGCGGCATATCTCGAGCCTGAAATTCAGGCACCTTCAAAATTGCAGCAAACAAAAGCTTAAAAAAACCTTAAAATTACATATTCGCGGTTCGTTAATCATTAGTTTATTTCGCGGAGTTAACTTCCTCTATTGCATCTTGAAATATAAATTATTCAATATTCAGTTTGTATAATCTCCAAAAAAAACTATTAAGGTGATTTCTACATATGAAAAATTAGTGGACATGATGGAAAAAAATTGAAGCTATAGGAAAAATATATACTTTTCGAGTCCTACTTTTTCAATGAATTTCACGCACATTTCATCTTTCACCTACATGAATACTTTGTCGGTAACCTTCCTGAAACAATAGAAACCTGAAATCAGTTAAATGTGACGATGGATTTTTGAATAGCAACAATTGCGTTCCAAATTTTAAGTTATTTCCTTTCAGGAATCTAAGCATTCGCCAGACACGAACACCACATAAAGAAAATGTAAAAAACCAATAGAAAATGTAAAAAACCAATAAATACATGAGTGTAATTCACTAAGAGATTTACCAGTTGCGCAAGCCGGGCGAGTTCTCCTTTAATCAACATCGAGGCCATCATGTTGAGCTACTGTTATTGAAGAAGCGTGAGCGAGTTGGAAATATTCATGGAAGGGTGAATCCCATATGGTATATCTGAATGAACAAAATAGACTATTAATCGCACATATTGGTTTTTTACGCACCGCGTACATTAACAGCTGGAATTATCGAAAGTTAATCGCAAATTTAAATTTCCTATTACCTTGTAGTGGTTGTTTTCCATTCATCGAACGCTTGGTGGCAACAACTGTAACATAAGATAAGATAATTAAAGTTTATTTTTTCTTCCGAACCCATTCATCAGATAAGATAATTAAAACTTCTTGAAGATGTATAACCTCTATCTCATAACCGAAACCTCTGTGGTAGTCAAGTTCCTACCTGGAGTTGCAGAAGTTCCTGTACAGCCGTATTTTCAATTTCTTATTTAGAAAAGCAATAACTACTTCAGCAAAATCAATACAAATAGTAGCCACAGCATATCCAATAAGCTAAATCAATAAAACTGTATAATCAATTTTAATCTATTTATTTTAAAGGGTGTTAATTTCTCATCAACACCAATAGCTTTTTATAAATAATAAGCTGTTATTCTAAAAACACAAAATTCTTATCTAATAACTCCAATAAGCTAAAAGGGTGTTCAAAATCTGTCGCGAAAATTCATAACTGTTGATCAAAATAAGCAGTTTCTAAGACCAGCCAATTTTTTTGATGAAAAAAGCAATTTTTTTAAAAAACAAAATCAATACCATATCTAATAAGCTAAATCAATAAAATTGTAAATAAGAAGAAGAATAAAAAGAATAGCATACCGATGATCGCTTGATTAATCCGCAAAGAAGAGGAAAGACACATCAAAATCGAAAGTTTAAACATCTCTGAATTTCTTTAGTACCTATTCTTTTGCAAACTCTTACCACCGCAAGAATCCGGGTTTACAACAAAAATCAGCAGCCTCCAGCATCACTGATTCTTATTCTTGGATTGGAGTTCCGATAAGAATAAGAAAAGGAAAAAAAAAAAAGGCGGTGATGCGTGTAGTGGATAAAGAAGAAGCAAAAATATAAAGGCGGTTGGATGTTGGGTTTCATGTTGGGCTAACCATGTATTGGGCCACCTGAAATATGGGCGATGTACACTGTTTACGGAACGACGCCGTATTAAACGGCTTATAATATATATAGTAATATAAGAAGATGAAAATGGGCCAAAACGTCACAAAGGTATTAGTTGTTTGCATACCTAGTCTAAATATAAATTATAAATATATTTATATTCTAGCACGTTTATTTTTATGGGTTTGTAAAGTTAGTTTACTCTTTGATTTTGGTGGAAGTCATTGTCCATAAATTTAGGTGGTTATGTGTTAAGACTCGAATTGATGAACCTCATTACTAAAAGAAACCGATTATAAAAACGGTTGAATAATTTTGGTTACAATGTAATAAAGGGTAGATAATCGATTGAGAGCAACTCAATCGATTTAATCACACAAGAACAACTTGTGGATTCATTTCAGTTGATAGTAACTCTCTAGCTGTTCAATTTTACTCAAATGATCAAATGATACAACCCGAGTACAAATTCCCCGGAAGCGCACACGGCGATCAAATCAGACCCCATGGACAGATGTAGGTTAACCTTATCTGATGGGTTACCTTGGTGACCAGATCAAACCTTTGTGATGCACAAGTCGTTATTATCTTTAGTTTACAAGAATACGCGAAGATTAAATTAAACATCCAATGTAATTAAACAATGAGAAAAACCTTTTGATAAAATAAACAACACCACTAATAGTTAACCACGTGGCCTCAGTGTAGTAGTCAAAGATCTCATTTACGGGTACTTGTAATCTACGCAACCGCGTTCTATTAAATAAAGAGTAAATTACATCGTTCGTCCTTGCGATATACGTTGACCGACAAGTTTGGTCCTTTGACCAAAAAAGGTTTACCGTCCGTCCTTAAATGCCAAACGTTATGTACCGTTGGTCCCTCCTTCTAACGGCCCATGTTAACGACCGTTAAGTCTTATCATGGAAAGGTATTTTCGTCTTTTTACATTTGTCACTAGTATCTATAAATAAAATATACTAAATTATCTAAGAATCATGTTTGTGGATATGGTCGTGTTTTCATTTCAACATTATACCCTTTATCATCATCAGCAGTAAAAAAAAATCCAAAAGTATTCTTTTAACCAAAATCATCATCAAGGAAAAAAAAATCTAACACAAACATCACTAGATTTTAAACAAAATCATTATAATCATCAAGAACAATAAAAATCTAAAACAAACCCATTTCATCATCGAGGAAAAAAAAAACTAACACAAACTTGTCATCTGCATAAATTTGACCCTCCATCTGTTTAATTCCAACATT
The DNA here is from genome assembly GCA_019973895.1 of Chrysanthemum seticuspe. Lineage (NCBI taxonomy): Eukaryota > Viridiplantae > Streptophyta > Magnoliopsida > Asterales > Asteraceae > Chrysanthemum > Chrysanthemum seticuspe. The sequence continues at coordinate 345,357,789 of BPTQ01000007.1, read as the reverse complement.
GTCATCCAAAGTTCTTCGCTCAGCTACTTTCGGCATTGGCTTATTATCCGACACACCTAACGCCTCCTTCTTAGTACTAAACGGCACTTTCTTACAATCACTAACAATCCGTTTCAACATCATCTTATCACCTCTAGTAAATCCACTAACACCGCTACCAACCATATCAGGATCCTGCAAAAACGGATGATTCAACGGATTCAAGAGCTCCAAATTCGACTCAAACATCCGATCCCTCCTCAAAAAATCACTCTTCTTCACAAACCAATCCCCCCACCCTTCCCTCAAAACTGAAACTTTGAACAACAAAGCATCCTCTACCCATCTCCGGTCATCTCCGCAGCCCAACAACAATATCACCACTTGAAACGAACAGATGGTGGCGGTGGATCTGTGGATGGCGAGTGAAACAAACAGATCTAACCGATCTACAATATCATCACGAATTACAAACCAACTTCAACAATTGGTGGCGCCGTATAATAAAATCTCAAAGAAATCATGTTTACTTCCACACGCATATCTTTTTACTTCCACACGAAATCATGTTTACTTCCACACCAATTTTATATTATTGGTGGCGCCGTATGATAAAATTGAATTACCCAGTTTCCAAATCTTGCTTTCTTCCACACAAATTACAAACCACAAAGAAATGCGTTGTGGTGGCGCCGTGGTTAGGTAGCAGGAAATCATGATGGGTGAGAGTGTGTGTGGTTGGTAATTAAAGGGAATTGGGATTTTTTTTATAGGTTTGAGTTTATGTATTTAGTGGTGGGTTTCTTGAAATTTTTGGCAAAATTTTCTAATGAATATGATAATGGTAGGTGGTGGTTATGGTTTAACAAAGAAGAAAGAAGAAAGAAGAAAATGGTAAGTGGTGCAGTGGTTGTTAGGTTTTTTATTTGTTTGTGTTTAAAAAAGAAAGGAAAAAAATATAGTAAGTTTACCATTATACCCACATTTGAGTATCAAGTAGAGTGATTTAACGGACGTTAGTGAGGTCCGTTAGAAGAAGGGACCAACGGTAGATAACGTTTGGCATTTAAGGACGGACGGTAAACCTTTTTTGGTCAAAGGACCAAACTTGTCGGTCAACGTATACCACAAGGACGAACGGTGTAATTTACTCTTAAATAAAAGATAACAGCTATTTTCATTTAAACTTAACTTTGTGTCATATTTTTAAAAAGGGTTTTTCTAACATGTGCCTCCGAGGCACATGTTAAGCACACCAAAAAAACGGTTGGACCCACAAAAAAAGACGTCTGGACCCACATATTTTATTTGAAAAATGTATTTTTTGTGGGTGTGGACGTCCTTTTTCGTGGGTCCGGCCGTCCTTTTGGTGTGCTTAACATGTGCCCCCGGGGCACATGTTAGAAAAACCCTTTTAAAAATATGATACTGAATCAAGTTTTGCTAACTTTGTGTTATATTTTTAAAATATGATATTGAATCAAGTTTTGCTGAGTTTATTCTATTTATCCTTTCCTTTAATAGTCTACTACTCCTTCAACGTTACATAATCACCTCAATTCGTCACATAAATTACACCTTCTTCACCGTTGTCTCATTCTTATCATGATGACACCTATCTCGCCCGTTTTCATGCAAACCGGATTCAGGCTGGAACAAAGACAGAGATGTAGTGATCAAGTTGCGAAGTGAGAGTCACATGTCAAAAAAGGTGACCCGTTCTCACCCAACGGTTTTTAGTCTGCGTTATCTTACTAAGCGATTACCATTGTCTCAATAGAACGGTGTGGGTCCGCGACATTTGACAAGGCTGGATTTACCTTTCTTATAAAAACATCTAATGAAAAATTTTGAATTCATGATTTTGTTCACTATAAATACTTGTTTATTCAAGTGAAAACCCAAAGAATCATCTTATTTACATACCAATTTATTTAACTTTAAATTTTCCCACATTAATTCATCGTGTTTTTTAAAGACAATCGTAAACGCTACTCAATATTGTCTAGAAACACAAACCCAAAAGTTTCGAAGGTAAACGTTAGAGTTTAATGGAACCACAAAGATTAATGACATAGTCATCTCTGCCCCTTAAGTTTCTTGATGGTTATCGCGGCGGTAATTCTAGGTCACTAAGTTAGACAATCATCTAAACGTTTAGCATGTTTTTCATTTCATAATAATTTTCGAATAAGATAATGTTATTCTAGTTTTTGAATTTGGGTGATATGAATAGGGAAGGATCCCTACTGCCCTCGAATTATTCAGAATGATCATGATCTACTTTGTTGAAGGCATTCCTCTTGGTATGTCTTTCAAGTCGACCATGTTTCTACACGACATGGCATCTTTTTTATTCATAGCCAGATCTCAATGAAGACAAATGACTAACTAACAATCGTGTGATCAGATACCGCCTTTCTTCCTTTCAATCATCCTCCACAGTCACCCATATAAAGCATCTTATCTTCTTCAAGGCATGTGTTGTTAGTTTTTTAAGTGTTGAGATGTATTTACTTTGTAGTGCTTAGTTTCTGGATTGTAAAGTCAATGTATTATGAATGTATTACGAACTTGTTATAAATGTATTGTGAAGTTGCTACGAATGTACCATGAAATTATTTTTATTTTGTTTATTTGTGTTTCATGCTTTTCGTATCTATTTCATTTTGTATAAATACTTCTCATTATTTTAAATCAAACATCATTCTTCAAATATCGTTGTTAACTAAGCTAGCATGACTTCAAAAAACGTTGACTCGTGCCACAAAAACAAGAAAAAAAATGTTTGGATGAGGCAGGGACCTCCTTTCCAGATCCCCATCTCCAGTCAGATCTCCATCTCCACCTCTCTCACAAAACATTAGAACCCTTCACACGACCTATGAGACAAATTCTTTAGTTAACCAATCTATAGTACAAGTCAAAAGGCACAAAAAAGAAGCGAAAACACACTTGGATGATTATAACTTGCGTAATACGGCCAATGACGAGATAAAAAAAATCTGGCCCGGTCGGAATATTGGTGCAATTCTATGTTAACATAGTTTATGATGTACGAAAAGAAAATTGTAAGGGTTGAACTAAAAACAACTTGATAACATCAAATAGTCCTGATATTTTAGTATCAATTCCCCCTAATATGCTCATCATTTGTATTGTTTTACTTGTAAAATATACTCTTATTTTAATTTATCAATTTATGGTCATTAATGAGCATAGGAACAAAGAGACGCGGATTTGGAAGGTTATTAAAGTAAATATACAAGAGTATGCTGGCCAGACAAAAGTTACGGCATAATTCCATACTCTACTTACGCCGTAACTAGGATTTACACTAGAAGACCAAAGTCAAAGCAGTTCAAGATTACAGCGTAACTTCACAATATAGTTACGCGATATTTAATTCCAGACTTAGAAGAATTTTGATGGTCAAGATACTTACGCCGTAACCCATTTGCAAGGTTACGACGTAAAAGTGATGAAATTCACTAAGAGAGTTTTATGGTCGTAACCCATTATGAAATTTACGCCGTAAATATTATACTATGGATAAGATCGTCTGAGATACGACGGTTACGGCGTAACCAATGCACAAGGTTACGTCATAACTTCGACGAGACTATAAATACAAGCCCTAATTCTGCATTTTCACATCATCTTCTCAACAAACAACACCAGAGGGACTATATTCAACAGCATACGGAGCATTTTCAAGGGAGAATTCACGTCATTTACTACATAAGTTTTAGTTATTTGTATCAAACATTTATATTTAACTCAATGTCTTTCATTATAATCTTAAACATTGAATTTTCTGCATTATTTAATACGATCTAAACATCTTTGGTGTTAGCCTAGTTATGAAATAGTTATTGCCATGATTTAGTTTTCTCGTTTTCGTATCGCTTTATGTGCTTATTTTCTTTCCTTATTCGTGGACGCATTTGTTTCGGTAGTATCTAGGAAGCTAGGAGAATTGACCATTGGAGCCTAAACGAAAAGGTTGCGAGTAGTGGTAAAAATTGACTATCGGACTACCACTATCTTGTGTGCGAATTGATCAAATGATCACCTACCAAACGGAGATGCTTAAGCAGTTAAGGGGAAACCTAAGTTCCGAGAGGCCGGGTTTTCTTAGAATAAGTCTAGATTGTAGTTGGTACTTAATGACTCTACATAGGTTAACCCACAAACTATGGCAATCGTATGGTTACGAAATAGGAACCTAAGGAACATAGGCTAGACGAATTTACCCGAGGAGTCTAGTGACATTTACCCCCACATGAAGCGATAGAAAACATTAATATGAAAACTTAATTATGGCGTAACAAGATTAGTAATTAGGCTAGCACATTTCTCCCTATTTATTGTTCATCTCTTTTAATTTGCTTTCATTTCATTCCGTTTAATTAGTTTAATATTAATCTATTCAAAACCTCTTTAAAATCAGTGACATTAGAACTTAAGTTAGATCCACACTCATAGCTCTTGGGACGACCTCGACTTTACCGATTACTACACTACACACGACTGGGTACACTGCCCATTAGTGCATAGGTAGACCTTAGGTAGACAAGAAATTATAAATAGTAAAACCTGGTCTGAAATCCAACATCACAACTATGTCTTTGTTTGTTACCAATTTTATCAATTTAAGTGTCTTTCTTGATTTTATTTGTTTCTATTTTGTTGAATACTTTCGTTACATTTCATGATTGATTCGTTGAATCTATCTTTATTTACTTTTTTTGTGAAACGTGTCATATTTATGGTAATTTTTGGTGCAACGTGCCAGATTTATGACTACGTTATTTATGACGTGATTGCGAGTAAAATGTGAATATAAAGTGGGGTAGGTGGGTGACTAAAAAGACGTTTCTTATATTACCAATAAAATCATCCAGTATCACGCGTAATGAACATGATATTTGTCCTTTATAAACAACACATGCATTCCATAGTTTTTATCACAAAATTTCGAAACAATCAACATACCACATAATCATAGTCTCTGAATATGGCTATATTCTGCAGTCTAGTTTTTTTGTGCGGATGGTTTCACAAAACTTCATATTCTGGTGATGAAGTTTTTGTTATGGTTAATGGGTATACTTCAAAGCTCAACAACAGAGTTCTATGAATCCACAAAGGTGAACGATAGAGTTCACATCCCATGACTATGCGTTTCGCAATTATGATCATCTTTTAGATATCTGGCGGCAAAAAACCCAGTTAACTATGATTACCAGTCACGCTGTTTAGGTTGACTCAATGTTGTTATGTTATACAAACTAACAAACTGTCATTTCTCACTTTTAAAGATCATCATCGTCCTTCTCCTCATCCTCTTCTTATTCCAACAAAATTTTAATCAAAGTCCTCTTCTTGTTCCAACAAATTTTAATCAAAGTTTAACCAATGGCCTCCTCCTTTACCTCTTATTCGAACAAAAACGTTATCACAAACAACAACAAAAGAAAAGAAAAAAAACTTCATCACCATCAGAATCAATGGTGCCATCATCATCCCCACACGCACCAATTGTATGCCTATACACAGGCGTGTCCTAAGAAATTTAGGAGAAGTGAAACAAAGGAAAATATCATATAATTGCTTTTGATTGAGCAGTGTGGCAAATTGATAAAACTATCAAAACTAGAAAATAAAAAGGATGAATATGCTAAAAAAAAGTTGATCAAAGCAAGAGACAGCCGGGAAGATGCTATTCAAGACTTGATCGAAGCAATAGAGAGAAGGAACAAGAAAATAGCAACATGTGAGGATCAAATAACAGCACAAACAAAGAGGATTTATGATCATTGCTCTTAGATCACTAATCGTCTTTTGTAATCTTTAAGAATACATTTACATAATATTAGCGTATCTTTATTTTGTGTTAAATATTTGCACGATTATCTATACTATATATAAAAGGTGTATGGTCAAAGTGAAATGTTGAATTGTTGAATGTTCAAAATTAATCAAATGTGAGAGAAATGCATAGTGTAATTAATACTCTTATTAAAACACCTAATTACTTAAAAGAGAAATGCATAGTGTAATTAATACTCTTATTAAAACACCTAATTATTTAAAAGTACAATGATTTATTCATATTGTACAACCAACTAAAACATATCTACCAAATTAAATACAAACATTTAAAACACCCATACTAAATAGTACAATAAAATTTTCACAATATACGATTTAAACAAGCTACAACATAATTCAGAATGTAAAATAATTAAACACACGCACTAATTTACAACCAACTAAAACATATATACCAAATTAAATACAAACATTTAAAACACCCATACTAAAAAGTACAATAAAATTTTCACAATATACGATTTAAACAAGCTACAACATAATCCATAATGTAAAATAATTAAACACACTAATTTATGTCATTTTTAAAACCGGACAGGACCAACGGGTTCAACCGAGAACCGGTGTTGCCACCGGTTCAACTAACCAATAAAAGCCATCCGAAAACGAACCTGAGAGGACCCGTTGAAACCGATAGAAACTGGTAAATCAGGCCTTATCGAGATCTATTTATTCGGTTAATCGTCACAGGGTACCTGCGTATACTATATACTATATATAAAGGAAAAAATAAAAATTGAACATTAAAATTTTGAAACTAAAAATAGAAATGTTGAAAACGTATATTTCAAAAGGAAACTATTAATACACATCGAAAACCGGGTTGACCCGGGACGCTTCAAACCCGACAGGTTAACCCGGTTTAATTTCACCCATGTTCAACCCAACCCGTCGGGTTAACCCGGTTTGAATCGACCAGTTTTTTGACCGGAACGGTTCAACTAGTTGAACCACTCAGGTCGACCCGGGTGTCAAAACATTATATTTAATCCACAAATCTTCAAAATTTTATTATTTTTCGTTTATAACCTATAAACTTTTTTTTATCACTAAACGATCTGTCGCTATAAAATCTCGTTGCTATGTACGGGTACTCGTCTAGTATGTCTTCAATATTTGCATGAAACTTTTCCGGTACTTGGATGTCTATACGTTTCATAATAGTATCACAACAACAGTTGATTCTGGATTAGGCACTTATTCTGTTTAGGTAGTAAAAAAAGAAGGTTTTGTTCGTAATTCATACATAATACTCCCTGCGTCCCATATTAACTGTCCACTTTGAATTTTATAGGTCTTTCATTTCTAACTTTGACATTAAATATTTTTAATTGTGTTATATAACACATGAAGCAAAATATATGAATAGATTGAGTTTTAAATGTATTTTTATTGGTATAATTTTTATTAAATATTGTATAACACAAATAAAAATATTTAAGATCAAAGTTAAGAAAGAAAGACTTGAAAAGTAAAAACATAACAATTAATATGGGACGGAGGTAGTATTAAGTTTAGGAAATGTTTAGTTTTGGTAATGTTATATTAGTGTGTAAAGGGTAATATAAGAGCAGTTACAACGATAACGCCATAACGGCGTTAAAGTCGTAATAACGGCGTTATGGCCGTTTCTCCCATTGTAGCATCGGCGTTAACGTGAGGAAAGGAGCCCGGCGTTGCTTTGGCAACGGGCGTTAGGGGAGGAGGGAAAAAAAATTCAAAAAATGTACACTTTAGTACCATAAACGGCTACTAGCCGTTACATTTCAAATTTTTTTTCAAAAACTACCCTAAACGGCTAGTTTAAAAAAAAATCAAAAACTTTTTTTTACCACTATAAATACCCAATTAAAACACCATTTCTTTTCACACTTCCACTACTAAATCCTCTCAATCTTTCAACTTCGATTAACTGCAAAAAAAACAATGTCGGGAGGCAACGACGATAGTTTCTTCAATCTTCTCGCCGGTGGGTGGAATCCCTCAAACCCGGGTTCATCATCTAACCTGAACGCGGGTTCATCTTCAAACCCCAACCCACTAGGCGCTTCGAGCCAAGAAATGTGGCAACAACATCAAACATTTCTGTATTGGCAACAACAAAACCAACAAAACTCCTTAAACTCCAACTTTCAAATCCTACAATTCACACAACAATCACAAACTGAAACACATGATGTTGCTGACACACCCACGTCTCCTCCAAAAAAAGGAAGAGGTCGTACTAAGCGAAAATCAAAAAAATCCAAAGACCCCGAGCCTGAACCAGTTGATTATGATGAAGAGGAAGGTGTTGTTAACGCACGTTGGACTCCAGAAGAGGAAGCATTATTTGCAACATGTTACATAGCTGTTTCGGAGGATCCGAAAGTTGGAAAGTGCCAACCCAGAGATACGTTTTGGCATCGGGTCAGAAATGGGTTCAATAAAAACAACTTTCAACGGCGCAACAAGGACATGCTGTCAAGCAAGTGGAAAACTTTGAACGGCATATGCACAAAGTTCAACTCTCATTACAAACGTGCGAAACGGGATCAACGAAGTGAAAGTGAGCTGGATGTGATGCAACGGGCAAAGCAATGGTATCGTGAGAAAACCAAGGGATCAGCTTTTGGTCTCGAAGACGCTTGGGAGGTTTTGCGTCATTATAAGAAATGTGACACGCCGGAACCGGTTGATTTAACCGGTGAAGTCCCAAGCCAAACAAACGAGGCTTTGTTTGGTCATGATGAACAACCTCGCCCCATGGGAAAGAAACGTGCTACCAAGAAAGCAAGATCCAAGACTACAACAAGTACTGGGGGAACAAGCGCTGGAGGAACGAGCTCGTCAGCTTATTTCACCGAAACTATGGCAAACGAGTTTCGTATGAAACGAGAAGTCTCCGAAGCGGCGTATCGGGCCGCGCAGGAAAAAGATCTCACAATAACAAGGTTGGAAAAGATAAAGTTTTTGATGACGCCTACTGAGGGGCAAGATCCAATGGTCGTGGAGTGGATCAATGATGAAAAAGATCGAATCATCAAAAAATATAACTTCGTCAGTAGATCGTATTCTCGTCATTTCCTTTAATTTGTTGTAACGTTTTATTGGCAGTGTGTTTTTTTATTTCGTTGTAATTTTTTTATTTTTTTATTTTTTAAATCTCGTATTGTAATATGTTTTCAATTTTAATGAAATGTTTGTTTTAGTTTAATAAATGAAGTGTTTGTTTTAGTTTAGGGGTTGAAATTGAAAATATGAAATGTTATTGATGTTATTGGGATGTTATTGTTGTGGGTGGTTTTTGGGGATGTTAATGTTAAATGTTAAAGCTGATGTGGCACTGACGTGGACGGTGTTATTGGTGTTATAATGTTATTGTTGTATATGCTTTAATAGTTGTGTGCATCGCCCGTCATTTAACAAGATATATTAAAATACATAATAATAGAGGTTATTTCGAAAAAAGAAAATTATAATCTATCTATTTTATATAATAAAACAGAGTTTTTAGCTTCCTTCCAATTAATTTTTTCCAAACATACTATGTCCTGACATTGTGACACGTGTACAACCAATTTTGAATGAGTTACTTTGAAATTGCTGTGTGAAAGTTGTTCGATAGAATTTGCGTTAAAAAATAGGATGCATTGATATTCCTCATATTTTTGGCAAGGTCAATTAGCAATAAACGAGTGTGGGAACCCGCGCGATGCAGCGGGATTGGTTTCAAAGGACTTACTTTGTAGCGACACTTAAACCTTAGGGACTAATTTTGCCAAGTTGCTATAGTTAGCAATTAATTCTACAGGACTTACTTTGCAACGTCGCTTAAACCTTAGGGACTATTTTTGCCAGATTGGTATAGATAGCAATTAATGTTGTAGGACTTATTTTGCAGCGCCACTTAAACATCAGGGACTATTTTTGCCAACTTGGGAAAGTTGCAATTAATGTTTGCTACAGGACTTACCTTGCAACGCCGCTTAAACCTTAGGGACTATTTTTGCCAGATTGCTATAGATAGCAATTAATGCCACAGGACTAATTTTGCAGCGCCACTTAAATATCAGAGACTATTTCTGCCAAGTTAGGAAAGTTTGCATTTAATGCCTTTGCTTGTTACTGTTTTCTTCCCCCACATTTAGTAGAGTGCTATTTGGTTTAAGTTTTTCTCCTATTTACGTGGTGTGTTAGGGAATACTCTAGCACTGTTTTGTTGAACCCATATTAAATGATCTTCCATCCTTGTGCAGCCACATGACCAACTTCATTTAATGTTATGCAAATTACCTTGTGACAAATGGCATGTTAACAAACATTCCCCGCATTTTAGTTATATTGGATAATAACTCCACTATTAAGTTGGAAAGGTAGCAAATATGGGCACGTTTTAATTTTGTTAACATTCTTAAGTTTGTAAATTAACGATTTTTTCCAAATCACGAATATTAGAAAGGATTATATACGTGTTTTTTTACTCGTGCTCGCTAATCCACATCTTCACTTTCTTCTCTGTCTTCTCCATCAACACAATTGCTTTTGATCTATTTAGGCTACAAGATAGGGTACGTAATTGTTTTCCATTTGCAAATCATGAGGTATGTTCTATTAGAGTTTGCTATGTGACTTTTGCTATGATACAAATCAAACGTCAATTTTGCGAGCTATATGTTTACGGAATGAATCACTAACACCCTATCAAACATTTTTTACTTTAATTTTTAGACGGGTCTTTTTATTTGTTTCAGATCACAAATACTATCTATACTACTATATAAAGGGTGAATATCCTATTCCTAACTCCGATCTTAAAACCTAACCTAAAATTAAGCATTACACACCAGCACATGTTCCATATAAAAACACACCCTTAATCAGAACCTAATTCCAAACCTAAAAATTAAGTAAACGAAAGGAATTAATTGCAACAGTTTGGCTAATAGAATTAATTGCAACAATTTTGTTAATAGAATTAATTGCGAATGGATGATTGATTACTTCGTTTGCCAATGGTATCATTGAAAAGATTATTGTTACTTCAATAAAAGAAAAGATTATTATATTGCATGTTATGAAGAAGTTAACGCACTGGATAATTTATTTCGCTTGAGAATTCTTCATTTACAAGTTGCTTACTTTTGTAATTTGTGGAGTTCATCATGGTTTGAACATATTACTAACCTAAATTTAAGCATTAAACACCCGAATATATACCATATAAAACCACGGCCTATCATTAATCCAATATAGATGGATTATGCAGTTGAAAATCGTGCCATCGAAAAATAAGTACTACGAAAAAGATTCTTACCGGAAAATATAATCACACGGGTACCTGCCGCCGTAACGCACGGGTACCCGGCTAGTAAAGTATAATGGAACATAGACATATTTTTTTTACAAGTTAACCCACGAGTGCACTTGCTTCTTTGTCTTCTCCATAATTTTGCTTACAAAGTTCATATTGTATAAACTTTCAATTACTATTCAAATTAATCAATTCCATGTAAGTTCATCAATTCATTATTAATTGTTTTTGCAGTGAATCCATGTATGTTTAATTATATATGTGTGCTTTCAATTAGTTTTGATCTATTTAGATTACATAGCAGTTCACATAATCATTGTTTTCAATTGCATCATGAGATATGTTCCATTCGAGTTTGGTATGTGATTTTTGCTATAATTGTTTTCTCCATTTTGCTTTTTCTCTATTTTCATTGGAACCATTTTACTAACTTTTTTTAAGAAGATTAAGATTTGGATTATTGATATTTTAGAGCCTTAAAGATACAACAAACTTATGCAATTGGAAGTTTAAAGGAACACCACGTGATGAGTCATTGTCCTAACTAAAGATTTATGATGATCCTTTGCAATAGGTACTCCTTTACTTTGTTAATGCATGTCATTCCTCCATCTTTAAATTTAATCAATATAATCTTCATTCAGTATCTTCCTAGAATATCTTCTTCGATTTAGTTTGCTTTGTTAGACAACTACTTTTGGAGCTTTAGAAACTTTTAAGGTACACATCATCTAAATTTCAAGTTCATAAACATGTTTTAAACAATATATTACGACAATTTAATTTATTGATGTTTAACAAAGTTTCTTGAAAATGTGTATACATATATAACTAGGCGCTTCCTTGACTTATATCGGGATTTGAACTTTTAAAAAACAATAAAAGTACACATATGATAACCGTAATTTGTGGTTATACTTATAAAACTTCAGATATTGGCGCTAATACAATTGGAAGAGACATGCAAGAAATAATAACTTTTATTTGAGTAAATGGTTAATGACCTTAAATATTTTTTTGTAATAATGTACTTATAAAAATCGACCTAATTGGTTTCAGTGTCGACTTGGATGCTATGTAGTATTAAATTGTGAACAAAACTTTTACTAAAGATGTTATGTATTATAAAAGATATGCAATTTAACTTAGTCAACGCATCCTTTAAATTTAAAAGTAGGTTAAATGTGAAATGAAAACAATTCGTTCTCACTTAATCATTTCCTTAGATAAAGTTATAATTCAAATATATGTATAGCTTTTTATATTACCTTCAATATTCATGTTATTTTTATTTTATTTTCGCTAATATATTTATGTTCACATGCAGGTTTAAAAATAAGTTTTCACTTAGAGCATCTACTATGGTTGTTTAAAAATAGGTTTAAAAACTTGTGAAGAGGTTCAACAATTTTTGTATCACACTGAAGAACCATTTCATACTTAGGTGGCATGAAAAAGTCTAGGATCTTGGAGAGGTCTAAAAAATGTTTATCAGTTTTTTTCTTTATTTATCTTTTTAACTAAATAATAAATGACATTTAAATGTTGGAATAATTTATAAACCTCAAAAGCTTAAACTATAATAGAAATATGTTTATAATATGAAAAGTTTTATGAATTAATGACATTGTAAGATGTGGAACCTTATAAACCTTTAATAGGTTCATCAATAGTGGATACCTTTGATACAATTTTGTTCATCAATTCAAGTTTATGAAGACTCAGTTACATCCAAGTATGATTTCGTTGTTATACTTTTGAAGTCATTTTTCTCTATTGTCTATGAGGTTTTGTATCTAAATAGTTTAGTTGTAAAGATTATCTTCTAATAGGTGAATTATACATCCTTCCATCTTTCCATCCATCTATACCCGCTCAGTGGGTTTCATGTATTGTTTTTTACTATCACTTAAAGTGTTAAAATTATATTAGTTCTTTTATGATATATTTCGATTAGATAAAAATCCTATGCATTTTTATATAAGATCGTATTTGCTTTGTGGAATTTTTTATGATATATAATTACAATATAATTCGTCCAATCATGTAAGTTTCCAAACTTATGGAACATCATTTATTCTTAATATTTCAGTTAATTTCCTTATTTATTGTTTTCATCAACATCCATCTTTTCAGTTTTTATCAACATCCGTATTTTCAGTTGATTTCCTCGGTTATCATTCAATCACGAGTACGCTTTTAGTCTTAATTTCTAAATCTTATATTTGTACATATCGACTAGACAAAATCACCTACAAAAGAAGTTGTTTTCCAGCTTTTTATGTGTCTTAATGAGTTGTTTTAATGTGTGGGTATTCTTTGAGTCTTGCCGCTATAATGTACTATTGGTAAAAAAAATAACTCAAAGGCATATTATTAGTTGCACGTTTAGTTTCAAATGAATAATAGAAAGATATGATATGTGATTATTTTAGACTACTCATAGCGGGAGCGTGGCAAGGAGTGGCAAGAAGTGTATCAAGCGGCATGATGGTTGGGATGGGGCTCACTGCGGCAACACAAGATGGAAGGTGAAACCTTCACCTTATATGATTCCGTGCCAAATGGGTCCCCTAAAGTGTTTTATTATTTGTTTTTAAGTTTGCGAATGTATGGGATATTTAATCGGTATTATAATAAATAAATAAAAATGGGTTGAAAGGTGAAGTAGTGTGAGTCATTTGTAGTGAGAAATGAGAGGGTGAAAGAACAAAGAACGCTGATGTGGCACTGAGGTGGAAGGTGAAGTTATGTTATGGATGAGATTAGTCTAAAGAATTGATATGGAACAAGGATTTTTGTTGCCCGTGTGTCGCGTCGTGATAGTTCTCATTAGCTTAAAATTGCATACGTGTAAATTTCTCATTTTAAACCTAAGACATTGTATTTTGAACTCACAGCTTTGGCTATAACGCTCTCAAACTATCACGCAAAAAATACAAAATAGAAAGTTGAGGAAAAAAATTTAGAAAGTTAAATTTTTGGTATTAGGGTAAAAAAAAAGTATGTTTACATAAGGTTGAATATATTAGTAGAGGATTCTAAAAAAGTTAAATTGCTGCTTTGGCTATAATGCTCTCAAACTAACATGCAAAAAATACAAAATAAAAAGTTGAGGAAAAAAATTTAGAAAGTTAAATATTTAGTATTAGGGTAAAATAAAGTATATTTACATAAGGTTGAATATATACGTAGAAGATTCTAAAAAAGTTAAATGGGTTAAATTATTAATATGAAATGAATTGTATTTTTTTTATACTGTAATTTATAATAAGAGAAGGTAAAATATGTCTAAAGTTAAAAACATTTCTATTGCTATGAAATTGTGTGCAGGAAAGGAATAGTTTATGGCTTTTAACTTTGTAAATCACAAAGAGTAAAACAATACCTATTTTTTTAAATCTCATAATTACATATTATATTTTAATGTTGAGTGTCTCGGAAATGATTTTACAATCTTTATTTTATGGAGTATTAATTATTAATAATAGACATTACATACGCATAGTGGCTACATCGTATAGTTACGTCAATATTTGTATGTGTATGCAAGGGTTAAAAAAGTAAACACGATGTATTAAACGCATTACAACATTCTCGATAGTGTAGTAATCAAGTAGTGCATAGGATAATTGCTAAACAAGTAGTTTTTGTAGCTTTAGCTTTGTAAATAACAAATAAAGTAAAACATTTTCGTTTCGTGGAAGTTTCCGGCAGAGGAATGGGTCGTCTTTCATTAGAGACTAACTTTGCTACATATATAAATTTTTAATAATTATTTAAACTTAAAAATTATGGTTATAAAATCAGTTCGCAATAAAATTTGAGTTGCGATTCAAACGATAACAATAATATAATTGGAAGTAAAAGAGGAGACAATGGTTTAAAATATTTTAGTTGAGTCAGTTTTGGAGAAAGATACGATCAAAGTTGTCCACAATGAAGTGCTCATAATCTGTGATCACATACATCTATATGTGGTCGTATTTCATGTTATGAGAAAAAATAATTGAAGATTGTTATGTTCTTTTTCGGTTATTTGACAACCATGTTTTATGTATGATATGTTTCATTATTAAGAACTTTATATTTTTTATTTGCTTATCAAAATGTGGTTCTTTTTACCTGTAACTTCGTAATATGCAATGTCATGCTCATTTAAATGTTTCTTTAAAGGGAAATGATATGTACACGGACTATATTTATCCGCACACGGAAAACTAGGTGGAAATGACATCTATGTCGTTCTTAATTTACCAAAAGTCATCTTCATCTTCTTGAATCCTCAAACCCACTTTCTCTCTCTAAATTGATTAATTTCCTTAACCCAACTGAAAATTCACACACACTTATATTATAGGAAAACATGTTCTTCTTTGATTCCTATTATTTTTTTTTTCATACTTTTTGAAGCTCTCACTTTATTTTTGCAACTTGTTGTAATCCTGAAAGAGAGAAAACTTCCGGCAGTTGACCGCATCCCGCAACCTACGACGACGGCTTACTTCAATTGTTGGTTCGTGGTGCTAACCAAGTGAACACAAATGGTCGATTTTTTTTTGAAAAAAAGGGTTTGATTGTTTCTTCGTAAATTTTCACTCCCATATATATCTTCCCAATTTCACACTATTCCAAGATGGGTTTCACTTTCATGTTACAATGAGGAACAAAAAGGATTTGATGATATAAATATTACGGAGTATTGTTTAAGCTAGATCCTTTATGGTTCTCTCACGACATGTTTTATGAAATTAAGCTTTTACATTTTCATTGTTATTATATTTGGAATAGCAAGAAGTAGTCGGTAATGGTTTTTGGTGGTATGGTTTATTACGTAGAACATAAACAGAGACAATGAAGATAGTCAATAGACGGGGGCATAAATGTCATTTAATGTCATTTTTCTGTGTACAAATAAAAAGCCTCCGTGTACATATCATCTCCCTTCTTTAAAATACCCGTGAATTTCACGGGTCTTTTAGCTAGTTTTATTAATATGACACAAAGTTGAATTAAGTTAGAAATAAATGTTTACAAATTTTCCGATAAAAATAGCAATCACTCGTAGCATATAAGAGTAGACGGTAAGGCTTCAAAAAACACGCCAAATGCAGCCCAAAAGAACCAATGGCATGCCAACATTGTACCAGCCAACACGCCAATAAGATGCCAAATGAATTTGAGCCAATTGAATGGCTCACGCCAAAGGTATAATTGTGTGTTTTTTTTGTTTTTTTGTTTTTTTTTATTGTGAGTGAGGGGATATTTTTACTGGGGTATTTTGTGGGACCCAATAATATGTTGGTAGTGTGTTATGAGGGAGGGTGTTTTGGTTATTGGTGTGTTATTATGGAGGCGATGAGGTGACGTACCAATAACGTGTTAAAGGTTCTTCCCTCACCTTGTGCTCTAATGCGGAAATAATAGCTGGATCTAAAATATATTTCTATTTGAACTCCAAATGGCTCATTACTCTATCAACCTTCCATTTTTAATTATTCTGACACATGGATAACTGGTTGGTTACATTTGTTGTGTTCTACGCATCATTAAAATCTTTTAAATATTAGTAAATAGTTTAATATATTATCGTATTTGATTTGATTCGAAATAATTCTAGTAATCCGTTAATAAGAGTCAATTATTCTCTGCTACTTACATTACTAGCTAAAAGACCCGTGAAATTCACGGGTATTTTAAAGAGAGGTAAAATAAATAGATAATAAATTGTATATTATAGAATAAGCCGTCGGAAAAAGAAAATTAATAGAAATAAACATATGTAGAATTAACCAAATACTCAGAAAACTAAAATATAACATGAAGTAAAATCAAGAGATATTGTTGTTATGTTGTTGAGCATCCACTATAATAGTTTAATCAAAAAGTTTATAGAATGATAAATAGCTCTAATCACTTGTAAACCGAAAATAAGTTTATAAATTGGTCTAAAATATCAAATCTCTTTATAATTAAATACATTTAGATTATATATAATATTTATAAAATTTTATTAGGTTTATACATAGTGAAAATAAGTTTATTAAACAAAAATATTTATAAATTAATGTCATAATAAAATTATAAACCTTTATACAGATTGAATATAGTGGACACTATTAATTACTTATCTATAAGTTGAGCTAATCTTTAATTGTTTGTTGAGTAACACCAATTGTAATTTTGCTTAAATTATCAAACAAATAAATATACTATATTGTAAACTTTAACACATGAAGAGCATAAATTCAAATGAAATCCTAAATAAACAGTTTTTATTATGCATTTCATCTAACATGTTATTTTTCATTCTTCATATTATCACCGTAACACATATATTTAATAAGAGTAAGGAAATTGCAAAACTATAACTCAAGATGACACTTACTTTAGTTCAACTCATTTTTGTGGCATATTGTTAAAATGTGACTATTTTTTTGATATTTCAAAATTACTTTCCTCACATATAACAAAACTTTACACACTCTTGCACCATTGTTTGCCTTTTTATTTCCCAATTTGATGCTTTTGATTTTGTATGCGTCGCAACTGGAATTCATTGTGAAATAATTTTTGTAAACATTAAAATTTAAGAATCTTACCATACCAATCACTCTTAATAGTTATACGATTGTGTTATATGATAAAATACGAAGTAACGGTACTATAAGATGTTATAAAACCTTGTCATACCTATCACTCTTAATAGTTACTATATAACTACTTGAAAATAATTACAATTTATTTAAAAATCGTAAACATTGTACCTAAAAAATTATCTATTAGCAAGTCAGTCAGCTTGCCAATTCTTAATTTGCGTGACGTACAGTGAGATAAATACCTGAAAAATTCATAAAGAATATATACATAGAATACATATTTAATATTCAATTTTTTTTTAACTTATTACAATTTACGCCACAATAAAAGATATCACGCTTCAAACTTTCTTCCAATCTTGAGAATTGTCATAACACATTTCTACCAAGTCATTATAGAATATTTATGTTGATAAACATTATACACTTAGACTACCAACATGTCATAAAATAAGTGAAAGTATACATGAAAGGGTTGGAATAATCACTTCATTGGTTGTCTTATACCTTGGCTGAATTGGGCAAAAACGATCCAATGTGAAACTTCTCACTTCTCTTTCATTACCCTAATCAGGTATATAAGCATGTCATGATGTCAACACTTACCAAAATCACATTACACAAACTTTGGAGAAATCCATTGAATTTACATAAGCACAATAAATGTTGAATGACCAAAAGGTTTATAAAAGATCATATATTATAATTGTCATGGTATATACAAAGCATATAATACTACACACACATAATAATAATAATAATAATAATAATAATAATAATAATAATAATAATAATAATAATAATAATAATAATAATAATAATAATAATTGCAACATAATGGTTAAGTGTTTTGCATAACGTTTATCTTTACTACATATTATGCTTATATTTTTGTGTAATGTTTATCTTTGCCCCATGCTCAAAACACCCATCGATGCTTAAAAGGTTGTTGCATAAATAAAAGTTATTCAATTTCATAGCAACTGAAAAAAGTTAAAATAAAGCATTACGAATGAAAAGTTAAGGTGTCGTTTAGTTGTGGAAAAATTTTCATCTTTTTCTGTTTCTAAATTTCTTGAGAAGAGAATAGTTTTTCTTCTATAATTAAAAAAGAGTTGAGAATTATGAAAACTCGTTTAGTTAGAGTTATATTTTTCCCTTTTTTTAAAATGATAAGAAGATTATATCAAATTGCGACGGTGGCGGCGACGGCGACTGTGACGGTGGGCGGTGGAGGATGACACGAGAGATTAGGCATAGAATGGTGTATGTGTTTTTTCTAGGAGTTTGAAAAAAAAGTGAAAATGATAGAATTGGCTTTTCAATTTTTTAGTTGAAATTTAGAAAATAAGAATTTCATTTTTTTTTAAATTGTTGAAAAAATGTGTGACTAAACGGATTTTCGTATTTTTCATTTTCACATGAAAATTTTTCTAAAAAATTGTGATATTTTTCACCAACTAAACGCACTCTAAAGCTTTTAAAAGAAGAAAGTTGATGGTTACTAAAAGTCAAACTTTTACGCATAAAGGGTATATTATTTCTTAGTTCTTATTTCGAGTCTTTTAAGCATTTTATCCTTACATGTAGATGTAGTATAGATAATTTGGATTCTCTCAAAGTGTTAAGTAAAATCGCATATATACCATTTGCATGCATAAAAACCATTATATCATGTGCATCAAAAACTTGTACCAAAAACATATATACAATTATTCATATTTGCAAGGATATATATGCAATTCCCTTAAATAAGATATACTGCAAGAGATCATGTGTATGTTGAAAGCCCAAAATCCATCGGTATTCGTGGTTCGAATTAATATAGTTGCGTACAAAAATATGTGAATGTTCCAAAGAAAAAGTATGTTAAATCAGCCTTAAAAATGAGTTGATTAATTATACCAAATTGTCCAAATTGCTTCGACCTTACTCTTCAACATTTCTTTGAAACCTTTGAATGCAAAGTCTTCACAAATTTCAATAACATTGTTCTTTTGTAAACTGAGACGCAATGGGTTTGGACACGATACAATGCGATATTGTAGTCTGATATGTCCAAGTTCATAGTTCTTCAGAATAATGATATCACTATTCACCATCATTCAATCAATGTTTGAACCTCACTATCAAATTACTTTTAACAATTGATTGCAATGTATTCTTCTATAGCAAGAAGTTAATAAAGTTATACGTAGATTAAAATAAATTGCTTAAAACATAAATGTGTGTGAGTGTTATAATTCATCACTGTCTGTCCATAACAATCACCTTCATATTGATCAAATGAGGTTTTTTGTGGATTGGTTGCATTCGTGCAAGAAACGGTACATATGTATTCGAGGATTATGCATTTCTTTTGCTTTGTTAGCTTTCATGCGAACTGTTAGTACGCTTCAAACTATTTTTGAAACCACACACACATCTTGTAGATTGAAATCTGAATACTTTAGGTTATAAAATCCAACATATGGACTCCACTCGGTATGAACACTTTGAAGATGTGAAATTCAGAATTTCAAACAAATAAATCAACCAAGTAAAACCTAAACGGACTTGGATTACATTTTCGTGTGTATCACTAATTTAGTAATTAATCTCAAAATTGGTTCCCATAATTTATTGATAAAACTCATTATGTCAAGCATTCAACATGTTACTGGGCCTGAAACTATACCAAAACAATTAGATAATGAAAGTTCATTTAGAAACTTACCCAAACAATTAAGATGAGTGAAGATTCTACAATTTTATTCACACAGACATATTTTCGTGTGTTATTTTCCTCTAATATTCTTCATTCATGTTTCTAAGGCATCTTCAAACCTGAAAAATTCATTCTTAGATAAATCAATATAAGGAATTTCATGGATAACTTTTAGCCTACAAAATAATGTGCAAGAACATAAGGATAATCGATATAGAAGAATGAAATGTTAATTATGAAATTGATAGACGAAAAAGGACAAAGAAAGGTGAAGATGAATAATAGGCAAGAAGAAAGTTATACCTTTGCTTTGAATAATGAATATGCACAACTCAACACCTACTATTTCATGCATATAACAAACAAAGTTCACGTAACAAATAGAAGAATACAAAATCAACAGGCATAAAGAGATTCAAAGTATGATTTCATTACCTCTTCAGTTGGAGAATGAAACAAAACTTACAAATGTAAAAAAATGAGTTATGTCTAAACTTAAATAACAAAAATTTCAAATTTTGAAATGTCAAGATAAGAACAGTAAATATATAATTCCATAACTATATTTCAAAAAATCCGTTAAATGAGGAAACCAAATTACAGTCAAGGAATTATGTTGCGTTTAAAACCGCGTGCAATGTATCTTTTCCAAAATTAAAATCCGTTCATGTAGCATTCTTAAAAATTTAAACGCAACTCCTTAACTAAATCATGACTTATTCTTTGCCACGTGTCAAGTTCTCAAGCAAAGTTATTTTTAGAAAAACTTTAATAGGGTGCTTGATAAAAACTCTATTTTATTAGTTTAAATAGATGTGAAATGAAGAATCGGAAATGTATCGTAAGGAGCTAATCAACAATGACATTTATCAATGTTGCAAAAATCGTGAATCGGTAGTCGGGCGGTCGACAATCCTGTAGCGAGTAATCGGTCAAGGCGGGATTAATCGGTGATTAATCGGATTGGCATTTCCTGCAAATTTTGGGTATTTCTAGAGACCAAACTAAATATCTTAACTGATTCCAAGCCTACTATGTTTCCAAACCTCAATAAAAGGCTCCAATTCTAATTATGAGGCCCATTGTGCGTTATAAGTGAAATAAACGATCCCTATTGTGCGTCATAAGTGAAATTATTATTTTTTTAAGTTGACTGATTCGGCCGATTTTTGACCGATTCGACCGATTTTTGGCCGATTTTTTTCCTGACCAATTTTTTGACCGATTTTCAAAATTCTACAAGGTGCATAGCCGATTACCGATTAATCGGCGATTAATCGGCCGATTTTTGCAACACTGACATTTATATCATTATATCAAACAAGTTTTCACAATCTTGATAATCGGTAGTGGTAATAGTGTCCTACCCTCAAAGACAATATGTTAAGTTGGTTCAGTGGTTCACTTAGGTGTCATTTGTTTTTTCAGAGCTTGTATCTTTTTATTTGTAAATCATGTTTGCAGAAGAAGAGACACATCTAAAGTCTTCATCTGCATGGTAGAAGACTGTTTGTTTTTTGTGCTATTGAAGAACAATATTATTATTGGGAAAAAACAAACGACACCTTAATAGAAGGTACATCTAAAGTCTTCATATGCATGGTAGAAGACTATTTGTTTTTTGTGCTATTGAAAAACCTTATTTTTATTGAGAAAAAACAAACGACACCTTAGTAGAAGGTACAATTGCTTTAGAAGAACCGACTATTTTCTTGTAAAGTCCTCTTCTTCAAGCTTATGCGCATAAAGGCCAGCGATATGGTTGCTGTTTATAAGGCTTGAAATTAAAAACTTCACAAGATAATCTCGAGTATTCACCATTCGGTTATACTAAGGCTGTCAAGATCGCGATCTCGCGTGGGATCGTTTTTGTCTTTGCAATATCGAGATCGTAGGATCGGATTGCGATCCTACGATCCTGCCAATTTGTCATAGTTTATAAACAAATGATAAACAAGTCAAACTGTTTTATATTTCTATTCAACGTCAAAGATAAATTCATATAATATCCTCTTGAAAATGACAAAGTTCAAATTTCAAACACCAAAGTAATAATAAAACACAAAAAAATCAAGCTTCAATCGTTAAATTAACGATTTAGCGGAATAATATTACATAACATTAGTCCTAAATGTCTCAAAACATACGAGCCATCTACATGATTTTAAGGAAACAAACATTTCATTAGTGGCATTCCAAAATATACCATTTGATTAGTTTAATCACAATGAAGTAAAGTAAATTGAATTATTGAACACTTTTAGACTATAATCTATTTAGAAAAGTAAAAAACTAGGTATAAACTATAATCTATTTAGAAAATGAAACAACAGTGATTTACTTATTAGACATTAGTAAAATACACGTTTGTATCTTGGTCTAAGCAAGTGAGATGGACTTAAAAGATAGAAAAGGTTAAAAATAATAATAATAGTGGGGAGACCATGTAGTTCACTGTTCCAGTGAAGTGGGGGTGAAGTTCAGACACAACCTGATACGTGATATTCTTGTGGACATATGTTCCAAGGTTGGGATTATGGTGAAGAAGGAGGGCCCAATGGGGTTTATTTTGAAGGATGGGAAAGAGCTACGTCCGGCAGATTTGCTATTATTCAACTGGATCCAAGGTAAGGACGCATGTTTGGATGTGACTGGGATCTCTCTTTTTGCGGGTATTGATGCAAATTTGTGAGCTCCAAGGGTAGCCTTACATAATGTTGTGGAGAAGAAGAAAAAGAAATATGTGTTCAAATGTGAAGAAAACGGTTACAAGTTCATTCCATTTGCTTTTTCTACATTCGGGGAGCTTGACACGGAAGCCTTGGATACACTTTCACGTATCAAGACTGTTGCTGTTAGCCACTCGAATAATGTCAAGAGTGGTGATTTTATTTTTCATAGACAAAGTTTTTGTTTCCAGAAAGGTGTGGGAGCCCAACTGGTGTCTCGACTTCCCACTAATTTCTTGTAAAATCCCTCTGGTTTTCTAATGAAGTAAAAATTTTATAAAAAAAATAAAAATAAAAAAATAATAAAAAAAAATAATAATAATAATAATAGTTGACTCGGATTGCGTGACGATCCTACGATCTTACGTGCGATCCTACGATCTTTACTTTGGATCTTACACGGTTTTAGCTAATGAACATGTAAACTCATACAATTTTACGAGTTCACACGCGATCTTGAGGGTTATACTTTGTTTGTATAACAAAATAACGAAATTTCATGCTCATTAATTATAGATCACAACTCAATGAGGTAATTTATAAGTATAAGAATAAACTGCAAAATACATCCATGTGGTTTACAGTTTTTGAGACCTTACATCCCTGTCATAAACTATTGGCTAGTTACATCATTCGTTAGCCAAACGTTAGCCACTCTACATCCCTGGTCACTAACTCCGTTAGTTTTCTTCGTTAAGTGCTAACGGGAGGGCTGTTTTGGTCTTTTTACTCATACGAGGGATGTATTTTGCAGCTTACTCTTTTACGTATAAGAGGGATGTATTTTGCAATATACTTTTATACTTTACTTTTTTTTTTTAATTCTTATTATTATTATTATTATTATTATTATTATTATTATTATTATTATTATTATTATTATTATTATTAGAGTTAACTATTTATATAAAAAAACATTTTGTCGAAAATATTATAAAAATTTCCAAAAATTTTAAAAAAATTCCAAAAATTTTATAAAAATTCTATAAAAAATTCCGAAAATTTTATAAAAAAATTTATAAAAAATTCCGAAAATTTTATAAAATATTCCGATAAAATTTTTATAAAAAACAAATTCCGTAAAAAACTTGTTTTTTAAATTTTGTTTTTAAATTCCGTTAAAAATTTTGTTTTTATAAAATATTCCGATAAAATTTTGTTTTTAAATTCCGTTAAAAATTTGTTTTTTAAACTTTTTGCTTTTTTACGGAATTTTTTTAAAAAAATTTTCGACAAAAAAATTTCTTTTTTCTTTTTTGAATACTTTTTGACGGAATTTTTTATAAAAAATTTTCGACAAAAAAATTTCCTTTTTCTTTTTTGAATACTTTTTGACGGAATTTTTATATACAAAATTTTCGACAAAAAAAATTTCGAGAAAAAAAAATTTTATAAAAAAATTCTGTCAATAAGTATTCAAAAAAGAAAACAGAAATTTTTTTGTCGAAAATTTTTTATAAAAAATTCCGTCAATAAGTATTCAAAAAAGAAAAAAAAAAATTTGTCGAAAATTTTTTATAAAAAATTCCGTCAATAAGTATTCAAAAAAGAAAAAAGAAATTTTTTTATAAAAAATTCCGTCAATAAGTATTCAAAAAAGAAAAAAGAAATTTTGTTGTCGAAAATTTTTTATAAAAAATTCCGTCAATAAGTATTCAAAAAAGAAAAAAGAATTTTTTTTGTCGAAAATTTTTTATAAAAAATTCCGTCAATAAGTATTCAAAAAAGAAAAAAGAAATTTTTTTGTCGAAAATTTTTTATAAAAAATTCCGTCAATAAGTATTCAAAAAAGAAAAAAGAAATTTTTTTTGTCGAAAATTTTGTATAAAAAAATTCCGTCAAAAAGTATTCAAAAAAGAAAAAGGAAATTTTTTTGTCGAAAATTTTTTATAAAAAATTCCGTCAAAATGTATTCAAAAAAGAAAAAAGAAAATTTTTTATAAAAAATTTCGTAAAAAAGAAAAAAGTTTAAAAAACAAATTTTTAACGGAATTTAAAAACAAAATTTTATCGGAATATTTTATAAAAACAAAAATTTTAACGGAATTTAAAAACAAAATTTAAAAAACAAGTTTTTTACGGAATTTGTTTTTTATAAAAATTTTATCAGAATATTTTATAAAATTTTCGGAATTTTTTATAAATTTTTTTATAAAATTTTCGGAATTTTTTATAGAATTTTTTTAAAATTTTTGGAGTTTTTTTTATAAAATTTTTGGAATTTTTATAAAATTTTTGGAAATTTTTATAATATTTTCGACAAAATGTTTTTAAAATTGGGGAACTTGAGAAGGATGCGGTGACCTTACTAAAGCGTATCCGAAGATTCTCGGTGACTCAAGACATTGGAGCGCGTGCTGCTGCTCATATTTTTAGTAGGATTAGCTTCGCTATAGCTAGAGGAGTGGGGGCCCAGTTAGTATCTCGGCTCCCCACTAATTTCTTGTAAATCCTATTTTTTTTCTTCTAATAAAGTGATGTTGAATAATAATAATAATAATAATAATAATAATAATAATAATAATAATAATAATAATTAAAAGAAAAAAAAAGTAAAGTATAAAAGTATTTTGCAAAATACATCCCTCTTATATGTAAAAGAGTAAGCTGCAAAATACATCCCTCGTATGAGTAAAAAGACCAAAACAGCCCTCCCGTTAGCACTTAACGAAGAAAACTAACGGAGTTAGTGACCAGGGATGTAGAATGGCTAACGAAGGATGTAACTAGCCAATAATTTATGACAGGGATGAAAGGTCTCAAAAACTGTAAACCACAGGGATGTATTTTGCAGTTTACTCTAAGTATAATTATTGTTTATTTAAACGTGTTTTTTTTACTTAAAAAACAAATTCGAGTTGAATTATGGGTCAGCACGTCGACATGTCAGCTGGCAAAAATCGAATGGTCATGGCTGAAAAAGACCCCCACACTTATCTATATCCAAATTAATACGTGGCATTTAGATTTGCTGGTTATCAGCCACACCATTGCTTTTGCAACATTTTCCTAATTAGTTAATTAATTATTTTATTTTAAAAAAATATGTCGACACGAAATCATGTGGGTCACGCTAGGTCATAGATTGTACAAAATATTAGATGCGTGATATTATTATCTTTGAAAAGAGTAAATTCTAAAATTAGTTTTTGATAAAAAACAACTTTCTAAAAATGTCGACCCATAAACTCCGCTACTCTATACACGTGTTTCGTCAAAACCCTCCAAGTTAAGTTAATGTGAAATGGTTATTGCGAGATCAATAAATTGCGTGATTTCATTATTGATCTAGCAATAACCATTTTTAAAAAATGGTTCTCGTTTTACTACTTTTTAAACTCACTTTTAAAATTAAGGTCCGTTTGGTTTTAAAGGTGGGTTTTGAATAGGATTTAGATTTGGTTTTGATTTAAAATTTGGAAAGAAAAAATTTATTTATTAAATGTATTTGTAATAAAGTTGTAATAAAAAAACATTATTTAAAAAAATGTATCTGAGTATAGAAAGTGATGGGTCCTATGGGTTTTGCCAAAACCCTCCAAGTTAATGTGAAATGAAATTTCATTCCATCTAACATTCTTTTTATTAAAAGAATGAACCAAACAACAAATTATTGTTACCTCAAATTATAAGTTGGGGTGGTGGGGGTGCTGCTTAGAGTGTTTTGTGTTGTGTTTGTGTCATTTTTTTTTTTTTTTTTTTTTTTATTTTTTTTTTTTACGAGTTTTTTAAAAGTTTTTATTTTATTATTTTTTTTTGTGTGAATCAGTTTTAAAACTTAAAAAAAAAACGTAGTCGAAAATTTTTGAGGCTCAGATTCGAAGGTTGCAAAGTGAGATTTTTATCTCACTTTGCCGTCCATTCGGTTTTTATCATCACCTCAGAAAATTTAAAGGCTAAAAAATCATCATCGCCTCGGAAAATTTTTAGGCTCAAAATCGAAGGTTGCAAAGTGAGATTTGATCTCACTTTACCGTCCATTCGGTTTCGGTTATCATCATCGCCTCGGAAAATTTTAAGTCACAACTGCACAAAGTCACAAGTTCACAGGAACTGCACAAGTCTCACAAGTCCAAAACTGTCTTACAAGTCTCAAACTGCACAAAGTCTCACAAGTCTAACTGCACAAGCCACAAGTATTCAGGACACAAGCCTCACAAGTTACACGTTTTCAGCATGAATGTGGTAAGTAGGATTCCAAAAACTGCAAAAGTTCACAAGAATGTACTAAGATTCTCAAAGGGGAGCTGCATAGCAGGCACTTCAGGCTTATAATGCCACATGAAAGCAACAACACCACAACACCAACAAGGAAGCTACAACACAAACTAAAAGGGACAATCTACACAAGCACCCCATAATCCAGTTCCCAAGCAAGCAGAAAGCAATAACACCACAACACAATCAGCACCAACAGAAAGCTACATCACAAACTAAAAGGGACAGTCTACACAAGCACCCCATAATCCAGTTCCCAATAAAGCATAAAGCAACAAAAAAAAGCAACAACCAACAACACCAACAACACCAAACAACCATGTCTGGTTCACCATTTTACACACAAGAGGTAAGGCTCAGATTATTAGCTCTTTATAAGATATAAACAATCATGTTGGCTGCAAATATGAATGTTGCCAAGTGAGATATAAACTCATTTTACCGTCCAATCATATTTGCCATGCCAAAACTTTTAACATTTTTTTTAATAAAAATCATCATTGCCTTTTTTTTTAAACCTATTTGTTTATTTAAAGTTGCAAAGTGAGATAAAACTGCTCACTTTACCATCCAGTAATGAAACATCACCACAACAAATAATCAGGTGATTCATTAGAGCATCACCTGCAAAACATCACCACAAAGTCTAATAAGTTTCTAACAACCAGATACCAAACAAGTTTTTAAACAAACTAGATACCAAACAGTTTTTAGATAATCAATTTTAAACCAAACATGTTTTTCAAACCAACCTCTTATTTATTTCAAGATCAAAAAAATATTCAAGATCTAAAAAAATTTTAGATCCAAAAATTTTAGATCTAAATTTTTTTAAAGATCTTTCTAAATTTTTTTCAAACAAACCATATACCAAATAGGTGAGAGAGAAACATCACAACATCAGATACCACAACATCACCACCACTCTAAAAAAATTTTGATCTGAAAAAATTTTCGATCTAAAAACTTAAGAGAGAGAGAAAAACAGGTGAGAGAGAAAATCACAACATCAGATACCACAACATCACCACCACAACTCTCCAGCTACAGATGAGGAGAATTTTATACACCGTCCTCCAGTTCTTCCTCATCTTTTGTTACAGCTGTCTCGCGTTGACGAGTACGAGCGAGAGATTGCCGGATTGAGGAGACGCATTTCAGAGTTAGAGTTTCGTGTGGGACAGATGGCAGCATCATTGGAGCGACTACGCCTCGGGCGTGATTGATCTTAGTTTCTAGTTATATTGTGATTTTGTGAACCATGTATCAACTATTAATCTATAACAAGATTGGTTATTTATGTATTCGAAGCTTCTAATTTTGTGAACCATGATATTACTGATTTATGTTGTGAATAATTATACAAATTCTTTTGGCCAGATGCAACAAGAAAATCCTTTCTTGTGTCGTTGTCGACGTGGATTTATAATTGAAAGAACATCCCAAAAGCCCAAAACTTGTGGTCTGAAGTATTATGCATGTCCTTTGTCAAAGGTAAATAATTAAATGTTTGCTTATTTACGTAAATATATCAATAACTTGTTTGTTAATAATACATTTCTTATAATTGTTTCATCATGTAACAGTCGGGGACTGAAGACTATGGGTGTCGATACTTTATGTGGAAGGAAGTATTTCAACAAAAGTACTTTGGTCAAGCATTTTCTTCAACGCAGTGCTCAAACTGCGAAACTAAAGATAAGACGATCAACATGCTATTGGCTCAAAACAATTTGTTGAAGGCAAGAATAAAGACGTTGGAGGCATCACTGGAATTGGCAAGAAATCCAGTTGATCACGCATGTCATTCGAGTGGAATACTCTATGAGCTTATAGATGACATTAATAATCTTCATGTGGAGTAGATTTCGTTGTAATAGTAGTAGCATTTGTTGTTGTATTTATTTAATGTTTTAATATTTTAACGTAAAAACACTACACAAATAAATATATTCTACATATAAAAACACTACACAAATAAATACACTCTTACATATAAAACACTCCACAAATAAATACACAATATATATATGGGCAAATGACAAAAAAATGCATTGAACTTGACATTTTATGTGATTGTGTGTAGCCAACTATTTTTTTTCTTATTGTATGTACTGAACTTTGAAATTTCGATCATTATATGTATTTTGTGACTATTTTGCCACGTAAAATGACCATTTTACCCTTTAAAATTTGAAAAAATTAAGGGTAAAAGGGTCATAAAATACACACAATAATCGAATTTTGAAAGTTCAGTACACAAAAAAAAATAGTTGGCTACACACAATCATAAAAAGTGTCAAGTTCGATGCATTTTTTTGTCATTTTTACACAAATAAATATTAAAACACTACAAAAAAAAAAAAAAAAAAAAAAAGGGAATCAAATGATTGGGCCAATGATTCGGCGTGGGCTCCACCCTATGGGGTGCTTGGGAAGGATTTAATGGGGTGTTGGTGTAGATTGTCCCTATAAATATCGCGAAGCGTTACATGGCAACATGATCAAGTCTTATGTTTTTGTGGCTAAGACGAGGCCTTTGCATTATAAGACGTGACATAAGGCGGCACAAAATATGAAATTATTTATATATTTATATCACACGGAGTATTTCATATATATCAAGTTTATAAAATGTCGTGACATAAGGTGACATGACGGCATATCCAAGCATTACGTCTTTGCAAGACGTTTACGAACCTTTTTAAACATATATCTATAAAGAAATAGATAAAGTATACAGTAATATTTCTACTTTATTGTATCATCACGTCGACATAACGCCAGTAAAATTTGTTAGGCAGGTTGCAGGTACTATAGTACACTATATATTTATGCTCATAACTCATCTCTTCCTCTAGAAACTATCTCATTTCTGATCACAACTCATATAACAAAAAATGGTGAAAGGAGTAAGTGACTACCTAAAGATGTCGACTGATCCAACAGCCTCAGCAGCAGCAACATCACTAATCAACTCTGATTTACAACAAATCAGTCTAGCTGCTAGTAACCTTGCTGATCACGTTATCAAGCTAGGTGTTAGTGGTGGTTTGATTACCACCTGCCTTCAATGGTTAGCTTGTATCGCAGCTGTGTAAGTCAAACAAACTATTAATAAACGGCTAATTTTTTTCTTATTTTTAAAATTTTAAGATGGGCTAGTTGCACGTAAACGTATATAACTTGTCACTTTTTTATAGTTTTACGTAGCTAATTTTTTGTAATGTATTTAGCATACTTTTTAAATTCGGTCTTTCTGATGTATCATGTGATGATTTTACTTTTAATTTATACGCAATTTAACTAGAAGAGAACAACCGGTTAAATAATTACACGAAACTAGTAATACGATACAAAAAAAAATTGAAATTAAATAAGCATGCTACGTAGATCTAGAAAAGAAAATAATTGGCTACAAACAAGTATAAAAAGTAACAAGTTAGTTACATTTTCGTACAATTAACCATTCTAAGATTTTTTATTTATTTATTTATTATTATTTTTTTTTTGCAGTTATTTGTTGGTATTGGATCGAACAAACTGGAGGACTAACATGCTTACATCACTCTTGGTTCCTTATGTTTTCTTGACATTTCCTAATTGGTTATTTGGGATTTTGAGGTGAGTGTTTTAGCAAGATATGATCATTTGTGTACATGTTTTTTTTTTTTTTTTTTTAATGTATTGCTTTTTGGTTTTGTTTAGGAGTGATATTGGAAGGTGGATTCTTTTGGTTGGAGTAATAGTGAGGTTGTTCTTTCCTCATCATTTTCAAGGTGAGTTTAGGACTAATTTTATTTTATTTTAAATTTTAATCATCTCCAATTTGTTTAGATGTTCATTTTTTAGATATGTTAATAGATAGTATCGAAAAAGCTTGAATATATATAAGAAGATAAGATGTACTTTCACATTTAGCTTTTGTAGCTCAAAATTGGATCTATGTTCAAGTGTTTTGTATTGATTGCTTAAACTTTGTTGAAGTTTAACGAATACATTTATGTGCTTTGGGCAAAAAATAAAAATAAAAATAAATAAATAAAAATGATTAACCTATTTTTAAAGGGAGTTGATTTGTACACTCATCAAATTGATTGACACACTCTATTTTAAAGTGTGTTGACAATTATACCCTCACAGAATAAAAATGTGTAAAAGTGTTGTGAGGGTATAAATGTCAAAAAACTCTAAAATGGAGTGTACCAATCAATTTGGTGAGTGTACAAATCACCTCCCATTTTTAAAAGGTAAAAAGTATAGAGTTGAGATCAATCTAAAATCAAAATTATCTAAAAATCGAATAAAACAATTATAGCAACTCAATTTTTTTTTATTTTCCACATTTTTTTTAAGAATAAAATATTTTGCAAACAGTAAATCGTAAAGTGAAAAAAAATACACCATTGCGACGAGTATTTTTTTATCTTTTAGTAGACAGACACTTCGATACACTTTTAACGAATTTTTTTCGTTTTCTTTCAGAAAAAATCACATGTAATTTGTATCACAAATCACATGTGAATTCATAAATCACATGTGATTTTTTCAGACGTAATTAAAAAAAAAAAAAAAAAAAAAAAGTTCGTTGAAAGTATATCGAATTGTACGTCTATAGAAAGATGATTTAATTCTCGTCACGATTATATGATTCATTTTGCGTAACGATTAACGGTTCGCGAGATATTTAATTTTTTTTTAA
The DNA here is from genome assembly GCA_019973895.1 of Chrysanthemum seticuspe. NCBI lineage: Eukaryota > Viridiplantae > Streptophyta > Magnoliopsida > Asterales > Asteraceae > Chrysanthemum > Chrysanthemum seticuspe. Next base: position 345,325,664 of record BPTQ01000007.1, on the reverse strand, counting down.
ATGAAAGTCTTTTTTTTTTTTTTTTTTTTTTTTTTTGATAAAAAATAGATGACCCTGATTGATTCCTTATATCTTTAAAAAATATTTGATTTACATTAAACTTTTCTCAAAAGGTATAAATGCTTTGTGTATTCAACATTAGATTCGTTATAAATTAGAAACTGATTTAAATCTATCTATTTATAGCTTTTACCCTTTTTTTTTAAGTGATTCACAAATTTTTTGAGGTTAATTTGAAAAGAAGTTCGGTAATTTTTTTTAATGAAAATCTACATTTTACTTGTTCTTTTTATAGCTTTTACTTACTCTTTTTAATAAAATCCTGCAATAATATCATCATCATGCTTGAACTCAATAAAACTTAAACGGGATCATTATCTAATTGTGACGGTGAAATGATGCAGACTATTTGTTTTTGCCCGGATCAATCCTTATGCTGGTTGTGATAGCTCCAAGTCTTGTTGCTGGCTACGTAAGAGAAGGGTGGATTGGTGTGATTATCTGCTTAGTTATCGGATGCTATCTGCTTCAAGAACATATCAGAGCTTCTGGCGGGTTCAAAAATGCATTCACCAAGAGCAACGGCATTTCCAACACAATTGGTATCGTTCTCTTGTTTGTCTTCCCCGTGTGGGCTTTGATCGCCTTGATATTTTGATTTAATACCGATTGTTATTATTATGAGATGTGACGTGCTTTGTGTATCTGTTGTAATTCATGAACCTTTTGTTGATGTGTGAAATAAACCTTGTTTAGTATTGATGTATTTTAAGACTTTGCCAAAATCAAGTTAAAATCCTTCCGGTTAGGGGTTGAAGCTAAGCTTTGTCATTCATCACATTCTCAATTGTGTACCTACCCAACCGTCGGTTTATCATTGTATGTGTATGAGTTGTAGTAATAATGGCCATTTGTTCTGCCAAACGACAATGTTGATTTGTTTCTAAACGTTTATCTTCTGTTTTTTTAACTTTTCCAACCTGCTTGGAGATCTTAAGTCAATATATTTTTTGCCCAAAAAATATGATGTTCGACCCCAATGGACTATACTAAAGTCCATTTCAGAAAATAACGGTCGGACGCGTGCATATGTTTGGGATTTAAGATTTTAAAATAAATTTTAATTTCTGTCTTTACTTTTAAAATTGATTGACGCCCATTTTCAGGGCTTGTTTTGAATTTTATTTAATGTTTTAGGTTTTAAATATTTTATTTCTGAAATTTATCATATCTGGCATCTTTCATATTTTAATATCTGAAATATAAAAGTTTTAGAGAAACCCAGAGTAATCCCAAATATAATTTGCAAACCATGACAATAATTTATCTAGTTTAATAAAAGGGATAGTCATACTTTACGGTTTTCAGAAGAGGAACTAGTGAAGTGAATGAAATGCTTGAAAAGCCTTTAGGCATGATGAACTTTGATACAATTCATCTAAGATGCAAGTTCAAAGTAAGAAGAAACTTTGACCGAAAGACTATCTGGGATAATGGAATCAAAGAAGCATTTCTGCCAGATAATTAATGTACGAGAAAAGTCTTAAAGGCTGCCTGCCGCAAGTCTTGAAAGACACCAAGGCGTGAACCCCACATGCGATACATTCAAATATCACGGATATTTGAAAAGGAATACTTCTTATAAAAGAGAAATACTTGAGTGATAATATTTTCAGAAATCTAGAAATTGAGTAAAGCTCATATACTACTGGGTAGTATCCTGGATCTATAATTCAAACTCGAAAGGACATGAGTTTGTAGATTATGAGTAAAATCGTAGCTGCTTTGGAATGCTCAAGCCCAAAAGATGTCTTACGGGAGGAACAGTTAACCAGGTATATTATCACATCGACATAACAGCCAGTTTGTAGATTATGAGTAAAATGGAGCTTTGAGCGTATTTATTTTTCTTTTAAGACTCCGTGTGTATATTGAGTACAAATAAAAGGAAACATGGTGTATTTTACTCTTGTTAAAAAGACATCTTTTTAACCATTTCTTGATTATATTCTAGATTTTTATTTATTTATTTATTTATTGAAACTAAGAATATATTCTAGATGATGATACCCATATACTAAAATATACAGTAATTACTATATATACTAAAACACAATCCGGTACACTGTAGCTACAGTGCACGCGAAACTTTCAATTTTGGCAATTTTAGCCCCTGAGGTTACTGTTCAATTACAAAGTTAGTCCTTAACGCCCGTTAACTAACAGTCGAGGATTAAATTTGCAACGTAACAATAACTTGAGGGGCTATTTCTGTGCAAATATTAAACAAAAACAGCCCCTGAGGTTACCTTTTTTTTTCACCGTTAGTCCCTAAGGACTAACGTTGCAACAGCCCGTTAGTTTAGGGACTAAAAACGAAAATGTCACTGCTACAGTTCGTAACAGTGCATAATAGTACCTGCTACAGTACACACCCAGTTTTGAATAGTGCGTTTACTGTTCATTTGCATTTTACACTTTTAGTCCTTCAAATTAGCTTCAAATTGTACCGTTAGTCCCCCGTTATCGACCTTTTGCAAATTTCGTCCTTGATAAACAAAAAAAAAAAAATCTACAATATTTTTTTTACATCCCCGCAGCAACGCGCGGGTGCCCCTGCTCGTATTATCTATTTTATTATATTAATCACATCGACATATAACAGCCAGTAAAATTTGTTAAGTTGGTAGGTACTATAGTACTCCATATATTTATGCTCATAACTCATCTCTTCCTCTTGAAAATATATCATTTCTGATCACAGCTCATAAGTAACAAAATGGTGAAAGGACTAAGTAACTACCTAAAGATGTCAACTGATCCAACAGCCTCAGCAGCAGCAACAGCACTAATCAACTCTGATTTACAACAAATCAGTGATGCTACTAGAAACCTTGCTGATCACGTCATCAAGCTTGGTGTTAGTGGTGGTTTTATTACCACCTGCCTTCAATGGTTCGCTTGTATAGCAGCTGTGTAAGTCATACAAACTATGAATCTTTGTCTTGTTTTTAATGTTTTTGTTCAGTAGTTTTTGACTCACATGTACGCGGCCTAACCAGACAGTTTCTAACAAACTATACTGAATCTTTGTCTTATTTTTAATGTTTTCAAGATTGGATCTAATAATTTTTTTTTTTTTTTTTTTTTTTTTTATGTAGCTATTTGTTGATATTGGATCGAACAAACTGGAGGACCAACATGCTTACTTCACTATTGGTTCCTTATATTTTCTTGACATTTCCTAATTGGTTGTTTGGGATTTTGAGGTTAGTGTTTTAGCAAGATATGACAAATTTTGTACATGTTTTTGTGTTTGAGTTTTTTGATTATATGTTTTGTGTTTTTGGTTTTGTTTAGGAGTGATATTGGAAGGTGGATTCTTTTGGTTGGAGTCATAGTGAGGTTGTTCTTTCCTCATCATTTTCAAGGTGAATTTAGGACTAATATGATCTTATTTCAATTATGCCCAATTTGTTTAGATGATGTTTATTTTGATATGTTAGTAGATCGGATCGAAAAAGCTTGAATATATATATGAAAACTCATTTGATAAGATCTACTTTCAAATTTACCTTTTGTAGTTGAAAATTAGATCTATGTTCAAGTGTTTTGTATTGATTGCTTAAACTTTGTTGAAGTTTTATGAATATACTTCAACCATTTTTTAAGGGATTCACAGCTTTTTTTGAGATTGACTTGAACAAAGTTGGTGATTTTTTTAATGAAAATCTACTTTTTACTTATTCTTTTTGAGATAAATAATCCGAGAATAATAAAATCCTGCAATAACATCATTATCATGCTTGAATTCAATAAATAAACGAGGTCGGGTTGCTCAATAAAACCTTGGTACATAGAGATGATTATTTAATCGTGACTGTGAAATGATGCAGACTCTTTGTACTTGCCGGGATCAATCCTTATGCTGGTTGTGATAGCTCCAAGCTTTGTTGCTGGCTATGTAAGAGCAGGGTGGATTGGTGTGATTATCTGCTTAGCTATCGGATGCTATCTGCTTCAGGAACATATCAGAGCTTCTGGAGGGTTCAAGAATGCATTCACCAAGGAAAAAGGCATTTCCAACTCAATTGGTATCCTTCTCTTGTTTGTCTTCCCCGTGTGGGCTTTGATCGGCTTGCTATTTTGATTGAATACTTATTGTTATTATTGTGAGATGTTTTGTGCTTTGTGTATCTGTTGTAATTCATGAACCTATTGTTGATGTGTGAATTAAACCTCGTTTAGTATTTATGTAATTCAAGACTATGCCAAAATAAGTTAAAATCCTTCCGGTTAGGGGTTGAAGCTAGCTTTGGCATTCTTCGGATTCTCACTTGTGGTTTACCTAGCCATGGTTTTATCATTGTAAATGTGTGAGTTGTAGTAATAATGGCCTTTTGTTCTGCCAAACGACAATGTTGATTTGTTGCTAGACATTTATCTTCTGTTTATATATTTCCCAACCTAATTGGAAATTTTTATTTTATATATTTTTTGCCCAAAATTTATGATGTATCAATCATAAAGGATTCTACTGAATAGCATTGCAAGTCGGGCTGTTTAGCAAAGTAAACAGACACAACTCCCTTTTCTTTAAGGGGAATTCCGAAACTATTTGGTCTTAAACTTCTCATCCAAGTACTTCTGTTAGTGGCTTTCAGCCTTTGGTTATGATGGTTATGGTTAGAAAATGAAACTTTTTGAATGATGGCTGGAATGTTCAGCTCATTCAGTGACTTATTTGTAAGGTTTATGAATATCTACTAGTCTTTCATCGCAATGGTATTTAGCTACTCTTCAATCATGATGATTGTGGGTCTAGAGACTCGATCCGTACCAAAGAGTTGGTTGATGGATTTTAGCAAAGAGAAGGAAGAAGAGTAATGCTGCAGTTTTGCTTGCACTTAGATTAAAGTTATTAGGATCTGCTGCATGATTAAACTACTTTTTTTAGAAGTCAGTTTCAGTGATTCACACATATATAACTAAGCTTTGTGAAGTATAGTGACGATTAACTAAGGTCTAACAACCACCAAAGACGCATCTTAGGGTGGGGAAGAGTTCGGAAACGTTCATGGAATACCCTGGTTTGGCCACGTACATCTGAGTTAAAGACTTGCCCTCCTCGGGTAACCTAAACTGGAAACCGCGTCCATTTGTAATGTATAATGACTGAAGTCCAAACCTGTTGTTGATGTATGAATTAAACCTTGTTTAGTATTGATGTATTTTAGGACTTTGCCAAAATCAAGTTAAAATCCTTCAGGTAAGGGGCTGAAGCTAAGCGTTGTCATTCATCGGATTCTCAATTTGTACTTACCCAACCGTCGGTTTATCATTGTAAATGTGTGAATTGTAGTAATAATGGCCATTTGTTCTGCCAAACGACAATGTTGATTAGTTACTAGACGTTTATCTTCTGTTTTTTTTTTAAACTTTTCCAACCTGATTGGAGATCTTTAGTCTATAAATCTTTTGCCCAAAATATATGATGTATCGATCCCATTGGATTATACTCAAATCCATTTGCAAGTCGGGTCGATTAGAAAAGAACACACATGTAACTCCTTTTTTTAAAGGGGGATTCAAATACTACGTACTTGGTCTCAAACTTTTTATCAAAGTACTTCTGTTGATGCCTTTCAGCCTTGGGTTATGAATTATGATTATGGTTATGTTTTTGTAAAAAATGAAACTTTTTGTATGATAAACAAATTTACTGCTGTATCAACAAAGAATGTGCAGCTCATTTAGTGAGTTAACCAGAAAGCATAACTGTAAGGTTTATCTACTAGTCTTTGATAGTAAATAAAAACCGCAAAATAAAACTACTTTTAGCAGAAAAGCACAATAAAAACCGCAAAAAGGAAGGAAGAAGAGCAATGCTCTGCAGTTTTGCTTGCGCTTAAATTAAGTTATTAGGATCTGCTATATAAAAAAACTACTTTTTTTAGAAGTTATTTTCAGTCTTCACGCATATATAACTGAGATTTGTTAAGTATAATGACTAACCACCGCCAAAGTAGCCTAATGGTTAGGCTACCCGATATCCTCACAAGAGGCCTGATGTTCAAACCTCACTACGTACACATCTTTTGGTGGCCAAGGAAATGGTTTGGAAACAGTCATGGGATACCCCGATTTGGCCAGTCAAAAACTTACCTCTCCCTCCCTGGGTAACATGAACAAACAAAACCTCATCCGTTTGTTAAGTATAATGTCTGAAATCCAAACCAAACATACATTGAACCAACTAGACAAGATCAAAGATAATGAAATGTCTCAAGGATTTAGCCCAATCTATAAAATCAAGCCGATAAGAAAATGCTTGAAGCCAAAAGCGTAATCCATGAACTAGCTACACATGACCAGCTGAACTGAACCAATCTCAAATGAAAATTGATTTTCATAAGATGCAAAATTCGGAACTATTATATGTAGCCATTACTCGAAAGAAACTCGTTACTAGTTTTGTTGTGGTTTGAAAGTTCTGACCCGGGTATATTAATTCCTAAACTACTTAGGCCAACTACTTACATTTTAGGCCAACCTTCAATTGTTTGGAAAACTAGTTAATGGGCTCTATCATCCTTAAAGTAACACTGTTTGACAAAGCAGAGAGCACTGTATGTTAATATGCACAGCAAATTTACTGCTTAAGCCAGCAACAGCAACTTTGTTCGAGCTGACATTCCTTATGTCTCACCAGAAAATGATTACATCAGTTTTGTGTCCAAGCTATTAGCCATATATATGGAGTGTCCGATTGACAGTGTGTAGTTCGTTCATTCATTTATGAACACTTGTGCAGTCGACTACACTTGAGCACATTTGACCAATCATGGAGACAAAAAGAGTTCCAAATATAGACTACACTTGAGCTTATTTACGACCGTTTCTAATAACAGATTTAGGCTAGAATCAATAGACGTAATGCATATTTTAGTATCGTTCATCACTGTATATCAGTATATGTCTTAGTTTGTCCTATTTGTTATTCCAGTTGACCATGTTCATTTGTGATTTGTTTCTAGACGTGTATGGTTTGTTTGCAACTTTTGAACTTCGATTTCAGTATATATTTCTTTCGCCAAGAAAATGTTTTTGTGTCCGGGCCCAAAAACTTCGACCTTTCTTTCTAAATGGGGGTGCCCAAGGCACCTCATCTTGGAAGAATTGCTTCCAAACATTTCATGATAGTACTCTTGTTGATGGTTTTTAGCTTGTAAATAATGTTACCGTAGAAAATGACACTTCTACTTTTGTTAATTAAACAAGCGATAATAACAAAAAAATAAATCGTACTTGTCATTTTTGATGGTTGTGTGTACTGAACTTTTTTCTTTTTTATTGTGTGTACTGAATTTTTAAATTTGATCATTGTGTATTTTTTGTGACTATTCTGTCATGTAAAATTACTATTTTACCCTTTCAAAATTTGAAAAAAGTAAGGGTAAAATGATCACAAAGTACACACAATGATCGAATTTGAAAGTTCCGTTAAAAAAAATCACTACACACAATCACAAAAATTGACAAATACGGTGCATTTTAATTTTTTTTTTTTTTTTTTTTTATTATCCCTTTAAACAAACTTTTAGTTGTACCATAAGCAAAAGCTTCTTTTTTCTGAAAGGCAAATATATTAGCCATCAAGGCAAGAGATGAGAAAAAATACAATATAAGAGGACGTGCTCCAACGAGTAGCACTAAAACACCAAAAAAATCCATATAGAAAATATTATACAATAAGCAAGTCACCCGGATTTTGGATCCATTTATCCAACGAAAATCGGTTCTTAGATGTCCGAAGAGATGCCCAGAGGAAAGACATCCTTTGAATCGAAGAAAAAATATCTTGATGACGAATCGATATCGCTTCCGCCTCTAAAGTCGTGTGAAGGATTTTGTTTCTCTAGTTCCATGTGGTCCGCATAAAAGTCATGCACACTGCGTGAAATAATTTGGCTACACACTTGTTTGTCTAGAAACCCGTGTTACCTTTAAGAATTTGCGATAACGACGGATTAAACAACGACGGACATCTCCACCAGCTCCAAATCTTATGCCATATGATCTTAATTATAGGACAAGAGTGGAAACAATGCTCCCGAAACTCGTCATCCATACTGCAAAAGATGGGAGAATACTGAAACACCATGACGAACCAAATTACCTCTCGTAGGAAGTCGATTTAAAGCTAAAAGCCAAAAACATAGATTCACCTTCCGAGGAACCCAAAAATTTCATATGAATAACTCGGCTTAAAAAGCTGACGGAGAACATACCGGTCATTTAAAGTCCATATAAGCAAAATTAGTCCGCTCATTTTGTGATTTATTTGAAAATTGTATGATTTATCTATATCTACTAGTCTTTGGTTATAGTGGTATCTATTAGAGAATAAATAGGCTAACATTCCCTCACAGTTTAAGCGGAAGGAGACCGAACACTCAAGCTGTCACGAAAATCAGTAAACAAAGCAGATGGTAACCCTTTAGTAAAAATATCAGCATACTAAAACCCACCCCCTCCTATGATTTTTTGAAAGATTCTTCCAATCATAACAAATTCTTTTTATTCTCTAATAGTATCCCTAATTGTCTTCTAGAGAAAGCAAGAAACAAAGTATGGTTCTAATTAATCTAAGATTAGTGTCGGTCTTATTGATGACATTTAATATTACATCCTTATCAACGTATCGTTGCAACCTATCTCATTAATCTATCTCATTAATCATATATTATAAGAAGATAAAAACAGTAGAAATGGGCCAACCTTCAATTATATTCAAAACCAAATCATGGACTCTATTATGCTAAAAAGACAATATTTAAGCTGTTTACATTAGGATAATAGGATACAATATAACTCTGAGAACCCATATAAATTTTTAAAATCTTTTTACTGGTAATCTATTATTAATCAGCAAAGGTTTTGTATGATATGAAACCAAACAATAAATGGCTCATTTCACACTATAACAAAATAAAGTGTTAAAATGTTTAAAGAGCCCAAATAAAATCAGAAGGCCTATTAGCTCAGTTGGTTAGAGCGTCGTGCTAATAACGCGAAGGTCGCAGGTTCGATACCTGCATGGGCCACTTTTTTATTTATTTAGTATACCGGTTAATCTTTTCGACTAAAAAATGATATATCGGTTAATCGGATATCTTTGTTATCGTAAATCATGGATACCTTAATTATATTACCTTTGATTATCTAATTTAGTCATACATCAGACAATCAAAAAAATATCTTTGAGATGCTGACATGTTCTTTGCTAAAATATAATTTCACTAAATTGTTCTATAGTTTATTATTACAAACTAAGACCGGCCGTAATGACTAAATCGAAGGTGTCGGTCGATAGAGATTCTTAGTATACCGGTTAATCTTTTCAGAGAACTTTTTTAGATCGAGATTCTTCGATTTAGTCATTACGGCCGGTCTAAAGTTTAGTCATGATAAAAGTTTAGTCATTTCGATTTAGTATACCGGTATAGTGGCCGCTTACTTCTCTGAAAACTCAATGTATGACGAAAAATTATTCCGTAGCGGTTCTGAATGAGCCGAAGACTATTCACACGCATTGTTCGGGAATTAACTGATAATGCGTTGTATTTTTAACAAAGTAGTGATTGTACGGGAACGTTGCCATTTCCTCATTGATGAAGTGTACCTTTATAATTCGTCAATTGGCATACAACACTGTTCCTGATACTCTAGACGAATATCTTCAAGTGGGTGAGAAAACTTTTGTGATTCTCTCCGAGCTTTCTGTAAGAGTATTACGAACTTATAGGGAGACAAGTTTTTGCGAAGGCCTACTTATTAGTTGTCAAAAAACTATATGCTTATCACGAGCAGAAACATGGGTTTTTTAGGATGTTAGGAAGCATTGATTGTACGGGTTGATTGAGGGCTTGCTAGGTCACCATTCTATCACATCAATATGTAATTCTAGAGAGAGAAAGTTTTAGAGAGAGAAAGTGGAAGGAACTAATGAAGTATTAATGAAAATGATAATTGCAATTAGAACCAACACCTTCTCCCTCCAAGGGAGGGGGTATTTATAGTGTTTACATAAGTAGGGGTGTTTCCCCTTAGTTCTAGAAGAACCTTTTATCACAGCTCATGGGTTTACTACATGAGTTGTAAATCTAATTACAAACATTTATAAACCATAATTATTAACAACCTATTACAAATTAAATGACCTACACTTCATAATAAAACATGTTCCTAACAATCTCCCCCTAAGTGTTGGTCATCATTTGTTGTCTTGCTTTGGTTGTTTGACGTCTTGAACTTCTTTGACATTCATAGCTTGTGACGTCTTTGATTCTTTGCATCTTTGTTATTTGTTCTTGTTGTTGTGATCAGTTGTGAAATCTGCCTTTTATCAACATCTTTGTTTATGGTGCTTTTACGTCTTTTTCCAACATGCTCATACTTCTTGTGAAGTTTGAGATCCATACATGTGAAGTTTACATTCTTTATCTCTAATCTTTGACTTGTGACTTTTCTGATTTTCTGACTTTGAAGTGAAATTTTGCTGAACTTTTCTTTGCTTAGATCTTTGATGAGAATGTCTTTTTGATGTATGTATGAGCATGTGGAAATGAGCTGTTGATAGTAATGATGGTGGTTATGGTCTGTGTCGAGTACCTGCAATAAAACAGTTAGCAATAAAGTTTCCGACGTAAGAGTTTGAATATTTTGTACAAGTACATCCCAGTTCGCTGGCACGATCTTTGACGAATCTCAGATCGGATACTTGCTAGAACTTCCCTGTACTCAATATCTTCACTCTGTCATTGTGAGCCGCTGGAGTGTACCAAGGTATCACTCCATGACTGTAGACCGTTTGAGACCACCGCGAACACTAAGCGTAACCCACAAGGGATTACCGAAGTGACCTGCTGTCAGGGCTGTTTGATGTTGACCCTGGCAGGAATTTCCATTCAATCACTGAGGATCACAATTGTGAATCCTCTCATAAATGTTCTGGCAGATTGCTAAGATCTGCGTAGGACTCTGGAATATGTCACTTGTGCCCTTATTGTTTGAACAATCAAGTGATGAGATATTAGGTGTTCCTAAGAGATCTTTTGATGAATCTCATGGCTCTAGACTCAATTAGTGCGCTTTGATTTTCCTAAGCGGAGACTAGGGAGAGGGTCTCCTTCTTCAATACCAACAATCTCTAAGAGAGAGTCGATAGATTACGTAGGGTTCCCTGTGAGAATGAAACAAGCTCTTTTGAGAGAACTTGAGTGGCTTAGAAGGTTTAGTGCATTGCGTCACTAGGTCCATGACGACTTTGTCTTTAATACCGGTGTCATCTTGTGACAACCAGTAGCATATGAATTGAACCCGGTGTCTGTCCTAAGTTGAATAATTTGGAGGGCTATTTCTTTTCACCCTTTTTCTTTAACTTTTTTTTTTTTTTTTTTTTTTAATTCTTCAACTCATTCTTTCTCCGATTCTCATTTTTTCCTTTTTCAATCATACCTAAGGACTTCTAAATACTAACTATTTGTGGTGTCCTTGGGTAGATCCCTCCGGATCTGGCGGATCATAGGACGTTAATTCCTAAACTTAGTCACCTTTTAACTCCATGACTATCATATGTTGCCACAAAACCTTTTTTTGAAAATCTCTCAAGATGTTTATGATGAAAAACATGTTTTGCTAACACCTTGAAAGTTTTTGGTTTTTCAGACATACTCCCCCTCCACATGTGCTTATTAGTTTTGACTGAAATCTGCATAGAGAGGGTAGAGCTCGCACTTTTGAGTTGATCGACTCTTAATAGACAACTCCCCGCGAGACACGGTTACGTTGTATAGTTAAAGAGTTCCATTATCAGCTTTTAGGTGATAACTAGCTCTAATAACTACCTTGAAGATGTAAACTCTCCTTGAAAAGGAGGTTAGACCCGTCAAAGTTCATGTCAATCAAGAGTGTCTCGGATTGGTACATTCTACTAAGATAAGTCTTGGAAGACAAATCTTTTCGATTACTGACATTCAAAGATCGTCAATTCATTGGTGATGTCTGAGTCGAGCATGTTATGAGATTCTATATCTTCCTGATCAACAATTTTAATCACATTTCTCCCCCTCAAAAATAGCATATGAATGTTGTTTTTGAAAACATGTTGATTAAAATATGCTTTTTGAGGCGCTTGAAATTCCTTTGGGAAGAAACGGATTTCAAGAACATTTGATTTTAAACAAAGATTTAGTGTTGCAAAAAGTTAAGAAGCTTTCGCTCCTTAAGTTTAGGATTATTGCACTGAAGCGTACAATAGGGTCCTTTTGTTGAATTAGATTTTGTTTTCTTTAGACAAAAGTACTCCCCCTCAAATACGGAAACATATTTGAGAGATAGCCTTCTTGAGCCGAATTGTAGCCATATTATTAACTGTTATGTGAAAATGCATGTGATAATTCGAGCTCAAGATTTAAAGAAAAACACAATCAATGAATATTATGTGAAAATTTCCAATTTTCTAATTCAAAGAAGTTTTTTTTTTTTTTTTTTTTTTTTTTTTTTTTTTTTTTTTTTTCTAAAAAAGAAAAAAATGAAAAATCTTTTTGGATTTTTAAAGATTTTATATTTTTGTATTTTGATTTTAAAATATATATTTACAAAGAAATATGTTTTGGTGTTTGACGTTTTAAGAACGTTTGAGTAAATTTTCCAGATCTTCTGGAGTCAAACACCGCATACTAATTTGATGGACAAGCTAAGTAAACCTTGCGGGTGGCAAGGCTTTGGTGAACAAATCCGTCAATTGGTATTGAGTACCCACAAAGTATAATTCAGTTGTACCCTTTTCGACATGCTCTTTGATGAAATGATATCGGAGATCGATATGCTTTGACTTGGAATGCTGAACCGTGTTGCAGGAGCTGGCAATGGCACTCTTGGAGTCACAGTACATTGGTATCTTGTTGAATACAAAGCCGTAGTCCATCAGTTGTGATCTCATCCAAATTATCTGAGCACAGCATGCGGACATGGCAACGTATTCTGCTTCTGTGGATGACATGGATGTACAGTCTTGTTTCTTTGACTGCCAAGACTCAAGTTTATCTCCGAGAAACTGAACACCACCAGATGTACTTTTGCGTGTATCTAAACACCCTGCGTGATCAGCATCTGAAAAAGAGATTAGTGCAAAACCAGAATCCTTCGGATACCAGATTCCCAAGTGAATGGTTCCCTTTACGTAGCGAAGGATTCTTTTAGCCTCATTGAGGTGTCTTTCAGTTGGTCTTAACTGATAACGGGAGCAAAGATATACAGCAAATACAATGTCAGGTCTGCTGGCTGTTAGATACATGAGAGACCCAATAATACTTCGGTATTTTGTAGGGTCAATCACTTTCCCATGTAAATCAGCATCCAGCTTTGGTGAGGTTGCAGACATAGGTGTGTTATAAGTATCACAACTGGTCATTCCATGTTTCTTTAAGATTTCAAGAGCATATTTGGACTGATTTAAAAATATACCACGGGGAGATTGATGAACCTGAAGTCCTAAGAAGAACTTTAGTTCACCTATCATGGACATTTCAAAATTTTGTTTCATTAATTTTGCAAAAGCATTGGAGTATTTTTTATGTGTTGAACCAAAAATGATATCATCAACATAAATTTGAACAATTAAGATATCTTCCCCGTGACGTTGAATGAAAAATGTTGGATCAACAGTTCATTTGGTAAACTGATTAGCGAGAAGAAATTTTGACAGTTTGTCGTACCAGGCCCTTGGAGCTTGTTTAAGACCATAAAGAGCCTTTTTGAGCTTGTACACGTAATTCGGATGTTCTGAATCAACGAATCCTTCCGGTTGACCCACATAAACTTCTTTACGGAGTTGACCATTTAGAAACGCCGTTTTCACATCCATTTGATAAACCGTGATATTCTTGTGTGCAGCATATGCCAGAAATATCCGTACAACTTCAAGCCTAGCTACTGGTGTAAACGATTCTTCATAATCTATTCCTTCTTCTTGAGAATACCCTTTAGCTACAAGATGAGATTTGTTAAGAAATAACATTGCCCTCAGCATCCAGTTTGTTTTTCCAAATCCATTTGAGTCCAATGACATAAATACTATCTGGTCTTGGAACAAGTTCCCAGACTTCGAGACGTTTGAACTGATTCAACTCTTCTTGCATTGATTCAATCCAATTGTCATATGTCATAGCTTCTTTGATGTTTCGTGGTTCTTTTGGACAAACGGTAGGAGCATAAACGCATGTTTCAGCATCGGTGTGAAGACGTTGTCTTGTCATGACTGGGTTAGAAGGGTTGCCAATCACATTCACTAAAGGATGATCTTTTGTCCATTTATGTGTCGAAGGGTGATGATTGAATGTAGCATGCATATTAGACGGATCCAAATTGCGTGAAGATGACTCGCCAATGTCTGGAATAGAAGGAGTCGGCGCAAATGGATTGAAGAAAGCATTTCCGTCATAATCTGCGGGTGCGGGTACTGCTTGAGCTTGTGTTTCATCAGCTGTGTCAGTGTGGGATGCAATGTGTTCTTCTGTTGATTGAGAATCATTCAGTGGTGCATCTGGTGCAACAGTTGCTGTTGTTGTTGAAGCAGGTGTATCGGGTATTGGAATATTATCAGGGTGTGCAGCGGAAATAGTCGATTCATCTGGAGCACTACTTTCTGGAATCTCATCAAACAGAGGAGCAAACAAAGTTTCCAATTGTTGACGAGTGAATTCCACGGGTGGAACAGCTGATGAAGATGGAAAGTTAAGACGGTTGGATGCTGGTCCTAAGCGGTTTTGCTCAGAAGCCATTTTTGTAAGCTCCTCAAAGTTGACATGAACGGTTTCCATCATTTGTCGAGTTCGACGATTCCAAATGCGAAATCTTTTTGAATTTTCACAATATCCAATGAACACTCCAATGTCGGCTTTCGGCTGAAGTTTACCAATATCATCACGATCATTTTTCGGATAACACAGTGCATCAAATACATGAAACTATCTGATATCTGGTTTGCGGTTGTGAACAATCTCATATGGAGTTTTATTATGGCGCGTATGAATGATGGAACGGTTTTGAGTAAAACATGCAGTTGATACGGCTTCAGCCCACAAGAAATCCGGTAATTGTGAGAAACTCAACATTGTTCGAGCAGCCTCCACTAACGTTCGGTTTCGTCTTTCAACAACACCATTTTGTTCAGGAGTATGAGCAATCGAGGTCTGATGTGTGATTCCAACTTTCTCAAAGTAAGCACGAAGTGTTTGATTCTTGAATTCAGTTCCATTGTATGTTCTTACAATTCGAAAGGTGTTTTTAAGTTGAACCTGAATCTTTGTAAGAAAGGTGATAATCATTGTTGGAGCTTGATCTTTAGTTCGAAGAAAATAGACCCAAGTCCATCGTGAATAGTCATCAACAATAACCAGAATGTAGCATTTTCCATGCACACTTTGTACACGCATGGGACCACATAAATCCATATGAAGCAAGTGAAGAACATGTTGAGAACTTGGTTATGGTTTTGAGGGAAAGTTAGATCTCTTGCTCTTGCCTTGTTCACAAGCCGAACATAAGTGATCTTTGGTGTATCGAAACCTTGGAAGACCATCAACTAACTTATGACGAGCGAGTTCAGTCATGGTTTAAAGTTTAAATGAGAAAGCCTTTTGTGCCATAACTATGATTTCGTCGAAGTTGCTTCTGAGAGAAGACAAATTGGTGAAGATGCAATCATATCGGACATAGGAATCATGTAAAGATTTGTGCTTCGATTGCCGGTGAGTAAGTCATGTCCTTCCAAATCACGTACGTAACATGTTTTAGAGCAAAACGCAACTTCCAAATCATCATCACAGAATTGTCCAACTGAGAAAAGATTGTGTCCAAGACCTTCAACATAATAAACCCGACTGATCTTGATGTTTCCATTAACATAATCTCCATAACCCATTATTGCAGCAAAATGATCATTCCTGAATCTGACAGTACCGATGAACTTTGAAACAAAGTTTACTAACAGTTTAAGATTGCCTGTCATATGCCGGGTACATCCGCTATCAACAATCCACAGAACGCGTTGAATCACCTGCAACACACGAAGACAACGAGGGTGGTATGATAGAAGCAGTGGAACCCAAAGAGTTAGTGGGTTCCATTATGTTAGTGTTACACACATTTGCACATTTAGGAATCCATTTAAAACTTGAGGTACGCTGTAACCATTGTTGCCATAACCAATTAGTTTTCGCTTTGGTCTTAGTGAAGTCACTAGGTGAGTATACATTCTTAGAAGATGTTTTGCAGCAATGGGTGTGTCTACAGATTTCTGAGAAACTACACTGTGCACCTTCCCTAAATTCGATTTTGCAACTATAGTGGACCTAGAGGGAGGGCCAGTTATAGATTTCTTAGAACGAGCTAACAGAGAATTGGAAACACATTTTTCATGATTACCAGACATCATACTTTTACGACAGAAAATACAAGAAGCATTAACGTTTGAAACGTTTACAGACTTATCATTCGTTACACTGACATTAGAATTACAAGTTTCCAAATTTGAATCTAAAGCAGATGCAACATGATTTTTATTCGATTTCCTAAGATGAACTTCTACTTCTGATGTCGGACGAGTGCTCTTCCTATGTTGCGAGATCCTATTATTTTCTTTTTGTCTCTTATTCTCAAATCTTCTAACATTAGTAGATGCAACTATTCCTGTAGAAGTGGAAGAAAGAAAATTAGTTTCCTGAGTTTTATCAATTATATACATGCCAGGAGAAATCACGTTTGTGTTACTAGACTTGCTAGATTCTTGTTTAGCTAGCTTTTCTTTAAGCTCAATGATGATGTGTTTTTGATCCTGAATTATGAAATTTAATCTTCCTTATTCACCCAACCTTTGTCGAGTGTATTCAACATGGTGATCAAGTTCTTTTGACGCCTCAAAACGAACAGTTTTAAGAGAATCAAAAATCGTTTGATATTCCTTTTTGACTTGTGCAATCTCTTGTTCATATTTGAAAATTTGACATTTTAACGACGCATTTTCATCATCAAGAAATTCGACTTTTGATAGTCGCGACTGTTCCAAAGAAAACTTTTCCTTTTGATTTCGGAAAGCAATTTCAGATTCAATTGTTTGAGACTGACACCATTGAAGTCTTCGTTTAAGTTCAGAAATCTCCATTGAAAGTTTAGTTTGGATATCATCATTTTGTGAAAACATTTTCTCATTTCCCTCTTTTAATTTCTCAATTTCATGCCTTAACGTCTGATTGTCCATTTCCAATGTTTGAACCATATTGAGATTCTCAGCAGTTAACACAATATCATTCACAGAAGCAAATTCACAATATATAACCACAAAAGCAATATTAACAGAAAGAGCATCTTCTAACAATTGATCAAAGGCATTTTGAAGATCTTGGTTTTTGCATTGTTCTTGTGAAACTGAGTTTTCAAGTGTGTTAAAAGCTTCAATCATTGAAGTTACCTCTTGTTGAAATTCCCTTTCCCAGTGTGTTGCACACAGACGCAAATGAGCGACATGAGGTGAAATTTGGGTTTGAAACATTTGTCTTTGCTCTCTTGCATAAGCAGATTGAAAATTAGATGCTTTTAACTCAGAATTTTTCTCAATTGCCGTTTCTAAAAATGAAATATCTTCCATAAACGTTTGAAAGTACCGTAATACTAAACAAGGTTTAGGAGTTTTTGGCAACGATTTTCTTTTGCAAGAGGACGGTAAAGGACCATTTATTTGTGCAACACTGTGAACGGGACCTTCCACGCAAGATGCCCTAGTTAATTCAGAAATATTATACGATGGTGTTGAAATGACATTCAGTTTGTAAGAAGCTGATAACGCTACACGCGTCGTTCGGGGTCAAAGGAACTTCCTTTTCATCAAGCAAGTTTTATAACACCCTAGGCAGTGAACCTAATCGTTGTAGTGTAGTATTAGGGTAAGCCACGGGTATTGATATCGTTCTCTAGGGGAATAGGAATGCTAGTGAGAAGTTACTACGCTAAGGTTGGGGTTGAGGAAGATTATTTTTTATCTTTTTTATATTTTTTAGGAAAGGAAAGGTACGAATCTTGAGGTTTGGATTTGGGGGTTGGTATTTCTACCGATTACTCTACTTATCTAATTATCTAATCTAAGGTGTATGTAGTCTATGTCTAATTATTGTGTGCTCGTATGATGGTTTAAAGATGTGTTTACTTAGGTTTTATTACTCCTTAATTATCTCCTATTGATGGTTGAATTGTCACGTCCTTATTCTTAATCGCGTTGTGTGTCTAAAGTCGTAGGGTATGCGTTTCTCCCTAACTCTTTGAACTTACCAAAGGGTCTCGTTTACAAAAACCTCTAGAAATTATAAACTCTAACTCTAAGGCACTCTTTGGATGGTTTAGCCTACAACCGCTCTAAGTTTTATAGTCTAAGGTTCACAAAGATCAATCAAGCATTAATTACACAACGAATGACCTATCGCATTACTAGATCATTAACAATTAAGATAAGA
Organism: Chrysanthemum seticuspe; assembly: GCA_019973895.1. NCBI lineage: Eukaryota > Viridiplantae > Streptophyta > Magnoliopsida > Asterales > Asteraceae > Chrysanthemum > Chrysanthemum seticuspe. The sequence continues at coordinate 345,307,095 of BPTQ01000007.1, read as the reverse complement.
GAAAACCAATCAATATTCAATAATTAAGTTTCATATTCCCTAAGCAAACATACAAGTAAATTAGCCGGACATGGAGAACATGCAAGCATACACACAAGTAATTGAAGACATAATTGAATTAATGAAGTAAAACACTTATCTTGATGTACAATAGGGTTTGGAACCCTAAAATACTGTACAAGACAGCCTTGGTTCGGTTTAGGTTTTTACTCCAAAAGACTACACACTAAAACTGAAAAATTCGGATTCTATATATAAGATTACAATCGCGACGGCGTCACCCTTTGAATTGTGACGCTGTCGGGTAGCCGTCATTAGGGTTTCGTCTTGGCCACGTTAGTCTTGCGACGGCGTCACCTTGTGCTTGTGACGCCGTCCTCTTCAGTCTCTGACGCCGTCTGGATTGAATCTAGGCCGTCTGAGTTGCGACGGCCTACTCTTTTAAAGCCTGACACCGTCACTTAAAAATAAGCAATTTGGCTACTGTCCCGTCGCAGAAGTGCTCCGACGGCGTCACAGTTAAGCAGTGACGCCGTCCCCTTGTATTTCAGCAGCTTGAGTGTCTCGATTCTTGACTTTGGCCATTTTCTTCGTATATCCGCGCCTTTTCGTCCAAATAAGTGCCATTCCAGCAATTTGCCTTCAAAAGACCTAAAAAGTGAAAAGGAACGATATTAAGTAATAACGGATACAAAAGTGATCAAGTAAAGGCTTAAACAACCCCTCAAAAAGGTACATTTTAAAACCTTATCAAATATCCCTACACTTGGTATTTGCTTGTCCTCAAGCAAATGTGCTTTTAGCCAATTAGTTTATAAGTTAGGGGTCATGAAGCATTGGTTTAAAACAGTCCACAACACATATAAGCCCCGCAAAAGTCATAACAAGCACAGAAATTACATACTAGCACCTCACATGGGGTGTTTGGATACTTTCATCTCTCAGGTCTATATGAAGTATAACAAGTTGGAAATGGAAGATAAACACTCATAACCGGTCCTAGTACATAGATTACCATAGGCTTGAGAATAGATCAAACCTCCATCGCTTTGGCGTAAGCACCTAGGAAAGACTATCAAAGAGGTTTTTAAAGGGTTATAACGTTAGGCTTACGGTAGGGAAACAAAGGGTTTGGTGGGATAGGCTATTTAGTGGTGGCAAGTCAAAAATCTCTATGTTACAAGCATACGAAGAATGGCGTAGCTAAGCCAAGACTCGACTCTCTAAACTCTATATAACTGAAACAAACAAACATAAATTTAAAGGATAGATGTAGGATGGTAGCCCGTATGTTTTTTTTTGAACACTCTATTTTTTTTTCTTTTCTCTTTTTCTATTTTTTTTTCGATTTTTTTTTCATACACTTTTACTCTACCATCCTCTACGGTAACATCAAAATGATAGGGATTTATAGGCACATCCCTACACTTGAGTTTTTATTACTCTAACACTAATTTGACCCGAATTGAAAAGATCAAAACAATTGGGGTACGTTATTACGCAAATAAGGGAATTTAACGTTCCCTTCCAGTTATTTCATAAACTTTAACTTTTTCTGTGAGTCCCAATCGTCCCAAAACTGTATACAAAAGATATGACTCGACTTAGCAACTCATGCAAGCAACTAGATAATTGAACTAAGGGTTTAGGGTGATAACAATAATGCACTAAAAGTGAGTGCATACAGGGTAGGCTAAGGCGATTTGGGTGTATATTTGGGGGTGGGGTGTAAACAATGCTCTTCATTGATATTCCAGAAAAACCGAAACATCACGAGAACCGCGAAAAGGATATGCTCTGAGGGGTGAACTAGGGGTATCGTGTACTAAAGATGAGTACAACTCAAAGGGTGTGGGGGAATTACTCAACCGATGTGGAATAAGTAATTATATTACGGGTATCAAACAAGGGTTATCCTAATGCCTCTTATCATTTAGTTATTCCTAACTACACAAGTGTAGTCTTACTAGCGATCTCGGAATGCATCACAAAACAAGTTCTAGAATCTAATATACTACCGGTTCACACTCTAAGCATTAAAGATGAATGCTTTAATTCCTATTGATCTAAGGGCGATCCTCACATTTTGGGTGGAATTTAGGTGGTAAAGGGTTTTTGTGCTAGTCATATAACTTCCTATCCGTGAGACGCTTTTGTTAAGACTAATGGCCCACTCCTATATGTCATGAAAAATTTTAAATTTGGTGCCAAAATTACCCTAACCGACATTTTCTCATGGTTTATTACACAAATACAATTGGACAAAACAAATAATCAAGGATAAGCATAGTTTCAAAGTTCCCGTTTTATTTTCCTTCCATACACTTAAACTGAACATTGTCCCCAATGTTCCGCGAAAGTATCAAAGTTATGATAATATAAGGTAATGAAAAACGAAAGAAACTAATACTCCCCTGATTAGCTCGGTAGGATCCGTGTGTGAAGTAGTGGTTAAATCCTTTCCAAGAAGAATGTATGCGTGAAAAACTCCTTCCAATCTTATGTAACTTCTTCTTGATAAATTAAACCTGCACACTTGAAGAAAACAAACGAAACCTTCGCGTAAAATCGGCGGTAATAATATATATAAGACTCGACTAAACTAGGATATAATGCTTGTGGAATGGATGTTTACAGAATTTCTGGAAAATTAAGACCTGGAAAATTCCAAAAATTTATAAGTAGCTCAGAAAACGAGAAAAAAAAAGTAATATGTTGTTTTTACTCCTTCCTGACGCCGTCAGGTTGCGATCCTGACGCCGTCAGGTAATCCTGACAAAAACCGGTCAGCGATTTTCTGAAAAAAATTCTGGAAAATTTACATCTTTAGAATCTGGAAAAATTTCTGCAAAACATCCATTATGACTCGATACAAGCATTTGACTCGAACAAACACACATATATATCATTTAATTAATTGTTATACTCATGTTTACGTTTCTTTTGAAAACGTGTGTAATCCTCCCTACACTTATCCTTTATGTAAAATACCTTTATATGCAATTAAGACGAGGTTAAAAACAAAATAAAGCATTTTACAAATTTAAACATGAGAATAAGCAATCAATGAAAGATATATGACACTAACAAGCAAACAATTAAGCATGGGTTGCCTCCCACGAAGCGCTTTTCTTTATTTATGAGTCTTGTAGCTAGACTCGTAGTCGAGCCCTTATGTCTCGTTTTGCATTCTCAATGAGAATTCTATCATGTTGAAAAAATTTATAACCTTTTTCAACATTGTCCTTATAATAAAGCCTCCTTCTTTCCCACATAAATTTATAACCTTTTTCAACATTGTCCTTGCTTTTGTCCTCAAAAGCTTTGATGTTGTCTCGTTCAAAAATGGGTAAATGGCCATATTCATTTGTTTTCCAAGGCATCCTATAAGTGATCTCATCGGTTCCTTCCTTAAACATAACCGTTCCATCATACTTGTTATGGCTCATCTTAGATGTTTCAACAAACGGTTTTCCTAGCACTACTTGGGATAAGCTATAGTCAATGATGCATCCTATATCTTCTAGGACCACAAAATCAACTAGGTAGGTGAAATTTCCTATAAAGACATGTACATCCTTGACTCTTCCCACAAAGTTGCAAACTCCACCTGGATACTTAGGGTCTCTCATAATATTAAGTCTCTCATTCATAATGTCATTGTAGACAGCAGATGACATCACATTTATGGGAGATTCCGTATCTATGTAAGCGTGGTCGACACTCCTATATCTGATCATACAAGGGATTTTTAGGTTCCAAGGATTTCCTCTCCTAATCTTTGGGCATATCCTAATGATAGGTGATCGGGGATTATCGATTATATATCGATGGTAAGCAACCTCTTCCTTAGTGGGGTAAAGATTGAAATAAGAACTATCCTCTTCATTTACGTCTATCCTATGCAACTCACTAGGATCTTTGATTTCATCAATGATTTGGTTGCGAAGAGAGTTGAAGGACTGATGGTCAAGTGGTTGACTTGGGCTAGGTGAGCAAAACTTAGCAAGAAAACGGGTAGTGAGATCTTCCCAACTTGAAATAGATCCCGTGGGAAGATGAAAAAGCCATTTACTAGCTTGTTTTCTTAAAGAGAATTGGAAGAGACGCAGACGCGTGGTCTCTCGAGTAGTAGCATCAAGGTCGATGGAATCGACAATTTTAAGGAAATCCTTAAGATGCTGATTAGGATCTTCGGAACGAAGTCCATGGAATGCACATCCGTTTTGCACCAACCGGATGGTGTCGGATCGCAGGGCCGTAGTTTGGGCTTGGTCGGGAAGCTCAATGGTGTTCCTATAGCCTAGGTGGCTTGGTATCGAGTATTCACCAAGAGTACGGGCTCTTGGCGGGTCATTTGGTGGTGGGTTGATGAATGGTGGGTGGTTATCACCTTCCATGATGAAAAGTGATGGGGTTACGAACAAAGGTCACAAAGAATGGGGATAGACTACGAGAAAGCTAAAAATGAGAAAATATTTACTTGATAGGAATCAAGCAAAGAAACCTAAACGAGGTGGACTACTAACTAGCTATTCTATTCCCCGGCAACGGCCCCAAAAACTTGATAACGCTACACGCGTCGTTCGGGGTCAAAGGAACTGCCTTTTCTTCGAGCAAGTTTTATAACACCCTAGGCAGTGAACCTAATCTGTTGGGTTCAGTAAATACCCAAACCCCTTAGTCTAGGATTTGAATAGAAAATAACCTAAGTGTTTAATCCGTTAAACACTATCCGATCACTGAGTGCATAGTCTCTCAGTGAGCCATCTTCAGGTTACTCAGTACGAGGCGAAGAAGAAGCCTCTTCACTCAGCAAGGCGGAACTTAATGGGTGAAGACTAAGTCAAGAAGAAGATGGTGGATTCAGTGAGTGATGACAATAACTCACTGAATCCCTAAGACTCCTCTCCAACTATTAGCACTGAAGACAAACTGAAGGAAGAGACTGAAGGCTTTGAAGACTGAAGAATGAGCGGGACTAGGCGGGAAAAGTTTACCCAGATAAAACTAAGTCCCTAAGTGTTTTACCCAGATAAAACTAAGTCCCTATCTACTAAAGCCATATCTTACCATTTATAGTAAGCGGCGATACAAAAGGATTCTCTGTTAAGGAAAGAAGCTTCGCCGCCTGACTACTAATAGCAAAGTAAACAGTAATCGAATATATCTATATTCGTGATTACGGTGATCAATGTTTTTGTCTTCTAGGTTAAAGTTAAATATCATACTTGTATAAATAACATAAGAGAATGAGTGAAAAGTTTAAGCTTGTGAATTGTAAAAACACACATACACACAAGCCAACTTTTCACTCCTCCAAATACAACTTTATCCTTGAGCTAGCTCAGTAGGTTCTAAGAGTTGTGCTCAGACTTAGCCTGAGCTTAGAGAGGAGTCACCCCAAACTTTGTCATTTCAATCCCAAGTACTATTCCGCAAGTACTTGGGTAACGTATTCTTTTGATTTATTTCTAATAAGAATATGATGTTGAAAATTACTTTGTGTGTTTTACTTATGTTAATTTCAGTCGTTATTCACTGTTAAATTGCGTTAAGTACTTAATTGTTTTTTAAACGATAGTGAATAGGGAACAACAAGTGGTATCAGAGCAGGCTGATTATAAAACCTTTTGTAAGCCGCTCTAAAACGTTTTTAAATCAGGATTCCTATGGCTGAAATTGATGTACCTCAACTAGTCGATAAAAAAGGTGGAGCTTATTCAGCTGTTGTCCCCAGACTTGAAGTTGGCAAATTCAACAAATAGAAAAAGCGTATGCTTTGCTATTTGATTGGGATGGAACCTTATTATATCAAGTGTATTAATGAGGGTCCATTTGTCCCAAAGAATGTTGAAGGTTTGCCCAAACCTGAAGCTCAGTGGACTCGGGATGAAAGGAGAGTGGTCAACCAGGACCAAAGACTCAAAAGTATCATCATATCATGTCTTCCTGATGATATAATGGAGTCAGTTATAAGCTGTAACATGGCTAAACAAACCTGGGATGACCTGGTCCATAGCCATGAAGGTCCATCTGATACCAAGGAAAACAGGATAATGGACCTGAAACTTGAGTATAATACCTTCAGGGCTAGGGACTCTGAAACTCTCTCTCAAACTTACACCCGTTACAAAACTCTTTTAAATGAACTGGCTAATGATGGTGTTAAGTTATCCAAACATGAGATAAATGTTGGTTTTGTTAATTGTCTCCCTGAGAAATGGTTGAACTTCTCTCAGGGACTTAGAAATGCAAATCACATCCAAAATCTTGAACTTCCTGAAATTTATGGGAAATTTGTCTATGAGGAAAACCTCATCAACAGACGATACCCTGAATTAAAGAAGTCTCAGGAAGTCAAGAAGCCCCTGACCATCACCTCACCTATATCAACTGCCTTCTTTTCTAACAATGTGGTTCAAGATTTTCAAGAAAATTCTGATGATGAACCTGATGAGAGATCAAGTGAGGAGTACCTAAATGACCTGAACGTTGAATTTCAGGAAAGGGCACTCCTTGCAAACTATCGAAGGTTTATTAAAAGAAACAAAGGTTTTTCAACTGCTAAAGCTAACGAGGACACTGAATGCTTTAGGTGTCACAAAAGAGGTCATTTTGCAAAGGACTGTTTTTCAAAAACAATTTCTGAACCTTCTTACAGACCATCAGGGTCAAATCAGTCCTCAGGCTTTAGCAAATTTCAACCTAAAATCTATCAGTCTCATCAAAACTTTCAGAATAAATCATACCAGAACAAAACAATAGATTTTGAAGCTAAGTATAGGAAAATCAAAGCTAAGCTTGCATTACTTGAGGCCAGTCCCTCAGAACCAAAAAGTGTTCAATCTGTGCAGGGTAAAAACAAAGGTCTTGTTGCTGAAACCTTCGACTGGGATGAAGAGCCAGTCTCATCAGATGATGAAATGGTGCATGTCAGCGCACTGATGGCCCTCTCAGAGGAAGACAAGCTAGCTGTTGGAAAGAATCATGCCAGAAATGGAGAATGAGTTAACATCACAATGAAGAAGGTAAATATTCTACTTTCTATGGATGATGACTCTGATTGGCAGTCCTATATGAACTATATCAATGTAGATCTTAAGTTTGTAGAGGAGCAAAGACTAAATCTTTTTTCTAAGTACAACAAGTTAAGTTTTGAATTGAATAAATGTAGGGATGAGTTACTTGTATTAAAACAAAACAAGCTTGAGGCTATCACCTTACAAATTCAAAACACTGAATTAGTTAAAAGAAATCAGGCTCTTCAAGATGAACTTAAGAAAGAAAAGGAAATCATTGATAGTTGGACCACCAAGAATCCAAGAGTCTTTGATGCTGTGGGTGCCCCCAGTAGCAAAAAGAGAGTCATAGGTGAACATCATCTTACTGACTCTCTCAACAAAGACCATAGTCCTAAACCATTTGTGTCTGGTGGCATGATTACCAATATGTTGTCTGTTCCCAAGCCCAGTGATTGGATTAAAAGACTTAATCCTGATAGTAAGCTTCCTAACTTTGACTCTGGAAAAATTCTAGAGCCTGAAAGTCAAGCTCTAAAGAGCATGCTTGGACTCCCAGATGTGCCCAGTTGCACTGAACACATCTCTGAGTCTGAAGATGAATCTCAAGCACCACTTCCACCTTTGGAACCTCTTCAAGGTGCTGATCCTAGCTCTGAGCTTACTCCATTACATTACAATCCACACTCTCCTACAGAAAGGTCTGGACTTGGTAGAACCATTTTGAAAAAACCATCAAAACCAACTAAAAAAGAATCCACCCCCACTGAAACTTCCACATCCTCAGTCCCCACTGAAGCTGATCAGATTCATCAATTGACTGAACTTGTGAGGAAGCTAACTGACAAAATGGAATCCATTGAAAAGGTCCCTGAATCAATCAAGGAGACAAAATCAGCTTCCTCTAGTTCCTCAAAGTCAAAAGCCACCACCAAAAACAAGCAGAAGTGTGATCTGTGCCACTATACCAGTCATACCACTGACAACTGTTATAGAATCCTTTTTTGTATGATCTGCAAAAAGGATGATCACAGAACTGCTGACCACTTGCAATATGTAAGTTCTCTCAGTCAGACAAACTATACCAAAGTTGGTCATCAGTATGCTTCTTCATCCAAGTCAGCTCAAAAGTTAAGAGCTAAGCCTTTTCCTCCTTGCCCACACTGTGGCTTTAATGATCATCGCCCTGATGATTGTCTTATGAACACATGCTGTGATATTTGCGGTAACCCAACTCATAAGACATCTCAGCATGACAGTGTCATCCATGCAAGGAGAAGTTCAAAACAACCCAAATCCACTGAGTTATCCTCAGTCTCTAAATGCAAAACCTGTGGTAGCTCATTACACTCCACCACTGACCATGAATCAATTGCTCAATTCAAAGAGACCATGAGACCCAAGCCCACTAGTAAGTGGGTCACAAAGAGAAAGTAATTCAGTTTACTACTTGTGCAGAGGCATGCCAGGGAGCCTATCTGGCATCTGGACAGTGGATGCTCAAGAAGCATGACTGGTGTGAAGGAATACCTGCACAAGTATGTAAAGGAACCAGGGCCCAAGGTAGTATTTGGTGATAACTCATCATGTCCCACTGAAGGTTATGGTTCAGTAAACTGCAATGGAATAGTTTTCTCTAGGATTGCCTATGTCAATGGTCTCAAATACAATCTCATCAGTGTCAGTCAGCTATGTGATGCTAAGTACATTGTACAATTCAATGACAAACAAGGTACCATTTTCAATGCCAACAAGGAAGTTGTGCTGATTGCTCCTAGGAGAGACGATGTTTATGTCTTAGACATGTCAACTCTCTCTAAAGATGGAACCTGTCTCTTTGCCAAAGCCACTGAAACCATGAACTGGCTGTGGCACAAGAGACTCTCACACTTAAACTTCAAAAACATCAACAACTTGGCAAAACAAAACAAGGTCCTTGGCTTACCATCACTGGTTTGTGCAAAAGATAAACCATGCTCTGCCTGTGAAAAAGGCAAACATAAAAGAGCATCTTTCAAAACCAAGCAAAATTTCTCTATCAAAAGCTGCCTTCACCTCTTGCATATGGATCTATTTGGACCAGTCAGTCCCAGATCAATCCAGCATGAGAAGTATACACGTGTCATTGTTGATGAGTTCTCAAGATACACTTGGGTATACTTTCTTTCCAAGAAGAGTCAGGCAGCTGAGACTATAATGTCATTCATCCGGAACATTGAAAATCAGAATGACATTACAGTGAAACAAATCAGAACTGACAATGGTACTGAATTTAGAAATGCTGAGCTTGAGAGTTTCTGTGATGAGAAGGGAATCTCCCAAAATTTCTCATCTCCTTATACCCCTGAACAAAATGGGGTAGCCAAAAGGAAAAACAGAACTCTCATTGAGGCTGCAAGAACCATGTTAAATGGCTCAGCCCTTTCAAAGCATTTCTGGACTGAAGCTGTTAAAACCCTGTTACACTCAAAACAGGTCAATCATTGTCAAAAGACATAATAAAACCCCATATGAGATATTCAAAGGTAGACTTCCTGACATCATCTACTTTCATGTATTTGGATGTCCTGTGTTTATTCATAACCACAAGGATCATCTAGGCAAGTTTGATGCTAAAGTTGATGATGGATACTTTCTAGGTTACTCACTGATCTCCAAAGCCTTCAGGGTATTTAACACAAGGAGACAACAAGTTGAGGAAACCTATCATGTCACCTTTGATGAAAGTGTTGAAAGCATCAGGTTCACCAACACTTTAGTGGAGGAAATAGGAATTGATAGCTCATCAAGATATCCTCCTGATGAGTTTATCACTGAAACCAACTCCTCATACCAAGCTGATGCTGACATCTCATATTATGTCTTGCCTCACAACCTGTCACAACCAACTATCAGTGAATTCATTGATAATCAGTCAATCCCTGCTGGGATAGGTAACACTGATCCAAATGATCAGGATCCTGTAACTCAAGAACCTCTACCAGAACAAGACATCTCAACAGATGATCTAAATGATCCTGTGGCTCTTGCACCTGAACTCACACCTGAACTTCCAGTGACTTCCTCAAGCTCAGAACCTAGACCACAAAGTAAGTGGACAAGAACTCAGGACATTGAGCTTGTAAACATCATTGGTGAACCCACTGAGGGCATGCTCACTAGGAGCATGGCTGCTAACTTAACTGCAGCTTCAGCCAATGAATGTCTATATGCTGATTACCTATCAGAGATAGAACCCAAAAGTGTCATTGAGGCTCTAAAATACCCAAGCTGGGTTCAGGCTATGCAAGAAGAACTGCAACAGTTTGATAAAAACAAGGTCATGACCTTGATCAAATGTCCTCAGGATGTAGTAGTCATAGGAATGAAGTGGGTTTTCAGAAACAAAACTGATGAAAACGGCACTGTCATTAAAAACAAAGCCAGACTTGTAGCCAAAGGTTACAGTCAACAAGAAGGCATTGACTATGATGAAACATTTGCTCCTGTTGCAAGAATGGAAGCCATCAGGATCTTCCTTGCATATGCAATATACATGAACTTCAAGGTCTACCAAATGGATGTTAAAAGTGCATTCTTAAATGGTGATCTCAAGGAAGATGTATATGTTCAGCAACCTCCAGGCTTTGAGAGTAGTGAATTCCCTGACTATGTCTGCAAGCTTGACAAAGCCCTTTATGGACTTAAACAAGCTCCCAGGGCATGGTATGAAACTCTCTCAGCCTTCCTGATACAAAACAAGTTTGTCAGAGGAAAGATAGACAACACACTGTTTGTCTATAGAACTCAACAGGATGTGATACTAGTCCAAGTGTATGTTGATGACATCATCTTTGGCTCAACAAACTACAAACTTTGCAAACAATTTGAAAAACTGATGACAAAGAAGTTTGAAATGAGCATGATGGGGGAACTCACATACTTTCTTGGACTACAAATCAGGCAAACTGATAAAGGAATATCCATCAGTCAAGAGAAATACACCAGAAATCTCTTGAAGAAATATGAGATATCTGATTGTGCCTCAGTGAAGACTCCAATGGTCCCACCTAACAACCTTGGACCTGATCTCACTGGCAAATCAGTCAATCAAACTCATTTCAGAGGGATTGTAGACTCACTGATGTATCTAACTGCTTTCAGACCAGACATATAATTCTCAGTCTGTCTAACAGCAAGATATCAGTCCAATCCCAAAGAATCCCACCTCACTGCAGCCAAAAGAATACTCAGATACCTGAAGGGCACACCAAGCCTTGGACTCTATTATCCAAAGTGCTCAGGGTTCGACCTCAAAGGTTACTCTGATTCTGATTATGCTGGCTACAACATGGACAAAAAAAGTACCTCAGGGTCCTGTCAATTTCTTGGAGGAAAACTTGTTTTGTTGGAGTGCTAAAAAGCAACAATCAGTGGCTATGTCCTCAGCCGAAGCTGAATATGTGGCTGCTGCAGGATGCTGTGCCAATGTCTTATGGATGAAGAGTCAACTCAGTGACTATGACATCCATTACAAAATGGTACCCATCTTCTGTGACAACACCAGTGCAATTGCGATCTCCAACAATCCTGTCCTCCATCAAAGAACCAAACATATTGATATCAGATATCACTTCATCAGGGATCACATAATGAAGGGAGACATAGAACTTCATTTCATCCCTACAGAATATCAACTTGATGATATCTTCACCAAACCTTTGGATGAACCTACCTTCAGGAGACTGAAAGCTGAATTGGGAATGCTTGACATTGAAAGTCAGGCATCTAAAAACCAATCTCAGTGAGTTCTGTGAACATCCAAAATCTACCTCTCACTGAATGAGTAAGACTCACTCAGGGTTCCTGACAGAAAAGCATTGAATGAGTAACTAAATGCTCCAAGTATTAGTTACTTAAATGTCCTAGGTTGGTAATCCCTCCAATTTAATATAGGAATATATGTCTTACTGTCAGGGGTCTCATCACTAAACCTCACCCCACTTGGCATTAAATGCCTTCTCTCACATAAAATATCCTATGGATATTTTATTACTGCAAAAGTACACTTTTACTGTGCACTGCAAATGTTCCCTTGAAAAACGGGATTTTACTGCGGGTAGTGGTGGGTGGCATTAAATGTGGAATTTCAAACGATTTCAAAAACCGTCTTTACGAATCCACATTTATGCAAAAATCGCCCCTCTCACCACTCTATAAATACCCTCTTCTAAAACAAAAACACACACACAAATCTTTTTCTGCAACTAAACTCTGTCAAAATCCTTTCTCAAATCCAGAAAAATTTGTGTGTGTTCAAAAAAAAAAATCATTAAACCTTCTTTTGGAAAACCCTTATTGTAAACATTTACAAAAGTTTTTCATCACAAACTTGGAGATCCAAAACCTTTGATTGTTCTAGTCAAAATACTTTCTTTTCAAACCCTAAAATCTTTTAAATGGAAATGGCTAGAACACAATCTCTCCAGTTTGCTTCTCAGTGGGTAGGGGATCTTACAAACGTTGAATTTAAAACAAACAATGTCATAGGCGATTTTGAATACCCTGAAACTGTCCCAGCCTACAAAGACATTATGAAATTTTTATTTAATTGCCCACTGAAAACTGCCTTTGTTCAGTGTCCCTCTATTGTTTACCAAAATCTCCTCAGGGAGTTTTGGGCAACAGCCAAGGCCTTTGACCCGACACCCTCTACTGATGAGAACAACCTCAGACCTCTCAGGGAATATCTCATCAGATTCAGTCTTCATGGGGGGCAACAACAATTCACCCTGGATTATAAAACATTTTGCACTTCAACAGGGTTGGATTACAATAAAGGAGTTTATGTCGCCCTATCCTGAACCCTCCACAGTGAAGGATGGGTTAAAACAAATCATTTTAGATCCAACTTTTTTGGACAAGACCCCAGTCACCAAAAGCTCTTTTCCCGTGGCCTGGAGGATCCTATTCACTTTTGTGATTCAGGTCCTCGGCGGGAACCACTCATCCACTGAACAAGTTAACTCTATTCAGTTGATGATGGCATACTGCTTAATGAATGGGGTCACTGTCGACATAGGGGAGATCATTTACAGTGATCTCGTGACCAAGCTACAGAGCAAAACTAGGACGAAATACGTTTCGTATCCTAGGTTTGTCTCTTGTGATTTGCAAGTGTTACTGGGTACAAACTATCCTCAGGAAGAAAAATTTGGAGCTTTACCAGGCATCTTGAGCCAATCAAATTTTCAAAAAGACACATCCCTTGTCACTCCTATTGAATTGACAGCCCACATGATTGCTGTAAACAATCAGAGTGGATCAGTGTCTCCAAACCCTGCTCCCAAAAAGAGAAAGGGAAAGTCTCAGACTGGGACTAAGACTAAACCAAAGTCTCAGAGCCCTGAGGCTTCAGGAACACTGCCTAAAAGGCACAAAAAGCCCGAGACTAAACAGACACCCACTGACCAGGCAAGATCCACCCCAGTGACAACGAAGGGCACTGATACATCACAGTCAGTGCCCTTAGTCACATCTACTACTCCCCAAGATCCAGAGGGAAACAAACAACCCGCTGGTAGGGGAGCGCCTTCCACTACGCCTGATGATGACATTAAAAAATCCAAGTCTTTGTCTGAAGGCACACTGATCAATCCCAAAGACTCAGGGGGAAACAAACAACCCACTAATAGGGATACAAAAATCACTGACTCCGCCAAAGGCACTGGGAAACACCCACCAGTGTCTCAAGGGTCACTGGGGGACAAAGACTCGGAGGGAAAGAAACAACCCGCCGATACGGAACTCAAAACCAATCCTGACTCCGGAGAAGGCACTGGGAAACTCCCACCAGTGTCTGAGGGGTCAACGGGGGACAAAGACTCAGAGGGATATATACCACCCGCTGATATGGAACCCATCACTAACCCCTTACTCACAATTGCTGATGTCACTGGTATTCTGTTCTCAGAGGATGAACTTGCTGAAACTAAAGATGAAATTTTATCAACTGGAGAAGAAATGGACGCTGAGGTTTAATCTGAACAAGAGCCTCAGCCTGATCCAAAGGAGCATACTGAGTCACCATTTCATCCAGAAGATAATGACTCAGACTCCTCATCATCCAGCTCTGGGGAATTTAACCGTTTTGACAACATTCTTCCAGTCACTGAAAGACAGCTGGTTCAGTGGATCACTAAAGCCTCAAGGAAGCTGTACACTGGGGTTACTGAACAATTTTGGGATCAACACACTGAAGCGGCAGCCAGCTACGCTGATCTTCGATCTGATGTGCTCACCTTCAATGAAAATGTTCATGAGCACAGAGATCTCATGTACCAACACCTTATCAGACTGGATGAAAACCTGGTTAAGTTTCTCAAGCATCTTCAGTCATGTGGAGTTACAATTGATGAAATCAGGGATGCTGTTAAAGAAGACCCAGCAACCAATGCCAAAGTGCTGCAAGCCACTGAGGTGTATGTGAAAAATTCATCTCGACTCACTGAACTGATTGAAATGCTCCAATCTGCAAATGTTCAAGGTCTCCAATCTTCAGTTCAGTCTCTTCAAACCTCAGTGGACTCTTTGAACACTCAGGTAGATGCTATGGCTCAGGCCTCAACTTCTATGGCCTGGAATCTTGGTCCCCGAATGACTGCATTGGAGATCTCTCAGGCTAACCTAGATGCAAAGGTCACTGGTCTTCAAGCAGATACCTCATATATTAAGGCCATGATCACCGAAATCTATCAAGCCTTCAAGGGTCAAGTAGCTCCGTCCCCCTCAGCACCAACTCCAACTCTTGCCCTCACTGAAGTTCCGGCAACAGTTGAGGGGGAGAATATTGCTGAAGAAACTCCTCTTCACACTCAGGGGGAGCAAACACCACCAGTCTCAGTAGCTCCCACATCATCTGCACCAGTCTCAGCAATACCCATCTCCTCACTACCACCACAAACATCAACAACAACAACACTGACGGTCACAACATCAATCATGACAACAACACCACCCTTAGTTGTATCATCTTCCTCAGGCCAGGACAAAGGCAAAGGCAAAACAACAACTGCTGAGCCTGAGAAGATTCCTATAAAATCGGCGACACTGAATACATGCTCACACCACAACAGCTGAGTAAACATCTTGCTAAAGAAGAAAGAAGATTAAAACTAGCTGAGGAAGAGAAAAGGAACAGAGAAGCACTGGCAAAGGTTGTCGCCGAAGAAGCTGAGAACATGGGATTAGATGCAAGCAAGCTCCAAAAGGTTCAGGCAGGACAAAAGTTCAAGGATGCTCAGGCTGCTCAGATGGCTGCAATGAGAAAGCAGTTTGAGGCAAAGAAAAAGAAAGCTGAAGCTGTCAGGCAAGAACGAATTGATCATTACAACTGGACAATGACAAGCCGAAGGAAGCCTGAGAAAATCACTGATGTCAAAATCATCCCCAACTCCAAACCACTAGCAATGAATGTCTACAGGGGGGGTGATAAGAGACATTTTGAGATTCATGATCCCTTAACTTTTGTTGATTTTGGGATCACTGAACTCGATGAGCTTGGTCCAATCATTGAAAAGAAGCAAAATAAGGTGGTCAAGGACCTGATGAAGATGCTCAGTAAAAGATATGAAAGGCTGAGAGATGCACCAGCCCAACTGGGAATTCAGCCTGCCTTGACTGCACCTCAAGGATCTCAAGCACAAGCATCCACTGGCAAAAGGAAAAGAGTTGAGTTCCAGCCTGAGATCAAAGTGCCTGGCTTAGAATGCAACAGAGAGCTACCTGAGGGTGTAAAATTTGTGAACTATCTAGTGATTGAAAAGCCTGAAAGAGGGCTATTTTTCATTGATGTCTATGGGAACCCAGCATTCCAAAGGTGGAGTGATATCGATCAGGCAGGAGTGGCTACTATGATCAGCTATATTCCAGTGGCCTCTCAGATCCAATCCCCAACAAACATCAGTTTTTCTCAAGACCTGAATGCTAAGATAAGAGACCATCCTGACAGGGAAACACTCATCACCAAGAAAGTGAAGCTTGAAGCACTGGGTATCCATCTGGACTGACATCATGTTATCTTTTCTTTGTACTAGTGATAGGAACCATGTAAGATGATTAATAAAGATGTATGTTTTTGTTAAAATACTCAGTATTCCATATTGTATTCATTAGTACATTCAGTGTAAGAAGAAGCCATTTGCTCACTTACACTGATCAAACACTTAGGCTATTTGTATATCCAAATAGGGGGAGACTGTTGGGTTCAGTAAATACCCAAACCCTTTAATCTAGGATTTGAATAGAAAATAACCTAAGTGTTTAATCCGTTAAACACTATCAGGTCACTGAGTGCATAGTCTCTCAGTGAGCCATCTTCAGGTTACTCAGTACGATGCGAAAAAGAAGCCTCTCCACTCAGCAAGGCAAAACTTAATGGGTGAAGACTAAGTCAAGAAGAAGATGGTGGATTCAGTGAGTGATGACAATAACTCACTGAATCCCTAAGACTCCTCTCCAACTATTAGCACTGAAGACAAACTGAAGGAAGAGACTGAAGGCTTTGAAGACTGAAGAATGAGCGGGACTAGGCGGGAAAAGTTTACCCAGATAAAACTAAGTCCCCAAGTGTTTTACCCAGATAAAACTAAGTCCCTATCTACTAAAGCCATATCTTCCCATTTATAGTAAGCGGCGATACAAAAGGATTCTCTGTTAAGGAAAGAAGCTTCGCCGCCTGACTACTAATAGCAAAGTAAACAGTAATCGAATATATCTATATTCGTGATTACTGTGATCAATGTTTTCGTCTTCTAGGTTAAAGTTAAATATCATACTGGTATAAATAACATAAGAGAATGAGTGAAAAGTTTAAGCTTGTGAATTGTTAAATACACATACACACAAGCCAACTTTTCACTCCTCCAAATACAACTTTATCCTTGAGCTAGCTCAATGGGTTCTAAGAGTTGTGCTCAGACTTAGCCTGAGCTTAGAGAGGAGTCACCCCAAACTTTGTCATTTCAATCCCAAGTACTATTCCGCAAGTACTTGGGTAACGTATTCTTTTGATTTATTTCTAATAAGAATATGATGTTGAAAATTACTTTGTGTGTTTTACTTATGTTAATTTCAGTCATTATTCAATGTTAAATTGCGTTAAGTACTTAATTGTTTTTTAAACGATAGTGAATAGGGAACAACATAATCGTTGTAGTGTAGTATTGGGGTAAGCCACGGGTATTGATATCGTTCTCTAGGGGAATAGGAATGCTAGTGAGAAGTTACTACGCTAAGGTTGGAGTTGAGGAAGATTATTTTTTTATCTTTTTTATATTTTTTAGGAAAGGAAAGGTACGAATCTCGGGGTTTGGATTTGGGGGTTGGTATTTCTACCGATTACTCTACTTATCTAATTATCTAATCTAAGGTGTATGTAGTCTATGTCTAATTATTGTGTGCTCGTATGATGGTTTAAAGATGTGTTTACTTAGGTTTTATTACTCCTTAATTATCTCCTATTGATGGTTGAATTGTCACGTCCTTATTCTTAATCACGTTGTGTGTCTAAAGTCGTAGGGTATGCGTTTGTCCCTAACCCTTTGAACTTACCAAAGGGTCTCGTTTACAAAAACCTCTAGAAATTATAAACTCTAACTCTAAGGCACTTTTGGATGGTTTAGCCTACAACCGCTCTAAGTGTTATAGTCTAAGGTTCACAAAGATCAATCAAGTATTAATTACACAACGAATGACCTACCGCATTACTAGATCATTAACAATTAAGATAAGAGACAACCAATCAATATTCAATAATTAAGTTTCATATTCCCTAAGCAAACACACAAGTAAATTAGCCGGACATGGAGAACATGCAAGCATACACACAAGTAATTGAAGACATAATTGAATTAATGAAGTAAAACACTTATCTTGATGTACAATAGGGTTTGGAACCCTAAAATACTGTACAAGACAGCCTTGGTTCGGTTTAGGTTTTTACTCCAAAAGACTACACACTAAAACTGAAAAATTCGGATTCTATATATAAGATTACAATCGCGACGACGTCACCCTTTGAATTGTGACGCTGTCGGGTAGCCATCATTAGGGTTTCGTCTTGGCCACGTTAGTCTTGCGACAGCGTCACCTTGTGCTTGTGACGCCGTCCTCTTCAGTCTCTGACGCCGTCTGGATCGAATCTAGGCCGTCTGAGTTGCGACGGCCTACTCTTTTAAAGCCTGACACTGTCACTTGAAAATAAGCAATTTGGCTACTGTCCCGTCGCAGAAGTGCTCCGACGGCGTCGCAGTTAAGCAGTGACGCCGTCCCCTTGTATTTCAGCAGCTTGAGTGTCTCGATTCTTGACTTTGGCCATTTTCTTCGTATATCCGCACCTTTTTGTCCAAATAAGTGCCATTCCAGCAATTTGCCTTCAAAAGACCTAAAAAGTGAAAAGGAACGATATTAAGTAATAACGGATACAAAAGTGATCAAGTAAGGGCTTAAACGACCCCTCAAAAAGGTACATTTTAAAACCTTATCAGAAGCATTTTCTCTTGTGTAATCATTTGGTAAAATTCCATTTTGTCGCATTTTTAAGCGACTTCGATCATCTTGTGTCCATTGTTCCTCACAATCAAATACAACAAGTTGCATGCTTGGATCTAAAAGACATTGAGCACTATAAAATTTGGGCATTTCCTTGAGAGCTGTGTGAAGAAAACGTGGGTGATTATACCCAAGAGCAAAACGTTTTGAGTCATCAAGACTCGGAAGTAAGGTTGACATTTCAATCTGTTTTACTGAGTGGCCAATCTTATATACAACAGTACCAAAATCTTTTAATAGTCTTTCCAATCGAATAATTTCCTCGATTTGATCATCAATGCGTTTCTTAGATTTCTTCTTGAATTCAGAAAAAATTGACCGACTTTTTGAAAAATCTTGTTTAGTATTTGAAAGTTCCGTTTGAAGATTTTCAATGTTTTTCTGAAGTTCAGACTTTTCTTGTTCAATTTTAGAAATCTTTTCATTATTTGACGCAACAATTTCATGCATTTGATGTTGAAGATTTTGTTCGTTAACGTAAGATTTTTGAAAGGCCACTTCAAAACTTGTTTCTCGGGTGGTTTTTGTTTCAAAATCATTTATCCGTTTTCGACAACTCTCAAGTTCAGCAGTCAAGGAGGTAATCTCAGCCCTAAGGTTTTGGTTTATCTCATTACATTTTGCAGTTTGGGCTTGCAATGGCAGAAGTAATGAAGTAAGATATTCTGAATCTGGACCATGAATTGCTTCACTTTGTTCAATATGCTCATTATTTTCGTCATCACTTAGTTCATCAAATGTAACCACGAGGTTAATTTGATCAACTTCAGTATGATTAAATAATGATTCATGTTGAACAGATTGCTGCTCATCAGGTGCAGATGCGGACACAATTGCATTTATGAGGCATATATCAGTGTCAGGTACCTGAGATAGACCGTCTGTGTCATAGACTGGTCCATTCTCTGTTTGACGAATGTGATGTTCCTGCATATTTGCCATCAAAACAACTGCAGCATTTGCTTCTAAATCTTCATATTCATCATCTGAGAGAGTATCTGCCATAAAACCTTGGTGAGTTTCACTGAGTTCTCCTCCTGCTTCATCCTTGTATGCCATCAGCATGACTTGTTTATAGTAATCTCCCCTCTGGTTCGTGGTTCAGGACAAGCATTAGCAAGATGTCCTTGCTTTTTGCAATTATAGCAGCGAATAATAGATCCTGAAGCCGGTGAATTCCCTGTTTCCACAACTTGAACATTTCTCTTGAAGTTATTACTACCCGATCCCCCTGCTAATGTTTGACCATTCCCAGAATTACCAGAATACCCACTTGTAATCATTCGACGACCACTAGTTCTATTCTGAACTTCAACTTTGACACCTTGTATAACTGCTTGACTTTTGGGATTTGACGATGAACGAAGACGATTGTTTGACTGAGTAGAGAACTTGGAGAAGGTCTTAGCAATAAAGGCCATTCCATGATTTAATACTTCAAAAGCATCATCTTGATCATCATTGGTTTGAGCATAGTATGCATTGTTAGAATCACCTTCGGGTTTGAGTTGATGATAAGGTGTGGGTGGAGCATAAGAAAAGTGACGTTGTTGTTGATCAAAAGCATGATTTGACTTTTGGTAAGGAGTTGGATAACCATGTGCCATGAGAGCAATCTCGCAGAATCCAAACTCGCAGAATCCAAACTCGCAGGAAACCAAACTCGCAGGAACCAAACTCGCAGGAACCAAACTCGCAGAAACCAAACTCGCAGAGAACAAACTCGCAGAGACCAAACTCGCAGGAATTCAAAATTGCAAACTCGCAGAACTTTAAATCCAAACTCGCAGAAATTTAAGAAAATTGCAAACTCGCAGAACTTTAAATCCAAACTCGCAGAAATTCAAGGCTAACTCGCCAATGTTCAAGAAACTCGCAAGAATTCAAGTGAAGCTCGCAAGAATTCAAGGCTAACTCGCCAATATTCAATTCAAACTCGCAGAAATACAAATCCAAACTCGCAGAAATACGTATTTCAGTCCAAAAAATCCATAAATTTCAATCTAAAACACGTTTTTAAGCACGGATTTCTATTAGATCTAATCAATATTAACCTAAACTATCCCTTGGCTTTTGATATTACTTGCTAAGTCACCATTCTATCACATCAATGTGTAATTCTAGAGAGAGAAAGTTTTAGAGAGAGAAAGTGGAAGGAACTAATGAAGTATTAATGAAAATGATAATTGCAATTAGAACCAACACCTTCTCCCTTCAAGGGAGGAGGTATTTATAGTGTTTACATAAATAGGGGTGTTTCCCCTTGGTTCTAGAAGAACCTTTTATCACAGCTCATGGGTTTACTACATGAGCTGTAAGTCTAATTACAAACATTTATAAACCATAATTATTAACAACCTATTACAAATTAAATGACCTACACTTCATAATAAAACATGTTCTTAACAGGGCTAATTGCTCAAATGCATATCGTGCTCAATATTGTAAGTGTGACCACTGGTCACATCCATTCATTCTATTGGAAGCGGTTGTATCCCGAGACTTATGGATTTGACATGCGTTCTTTGGTGTTTTTTGAGCGAACAACGACTTCAACGTTATACGTCAATCGCCTATTTTTGACGATCTCAAAGACCGAAAAGCACAAGAGGTTTCGTTTTATAGCTAACGACGTGACTTATAAATGGGGATATTATTTTACTGATGGGATATATCCGGAGTGGTCGGTTCTTGTTAGGTCTATTTCACAGTCAGGCTCAAATGATACGAATGAAATATCATATAAGCAAGCGCATGAAGTAGCAAGAAAAGATGTGAAACGAGCGTTTATATGCTAAAGGAAAAGTGAGGTATAATAAAAACTCCCTTACGACTGGTGTTGCTATATTAAATAATGTATATAATATATACATGCATTTCATTACGTAATATGATTATAAACGCAAATGGAGGGTAATCTCTCCCTACTTTTATCCAGATGAGCTAATCGTGATGATGATCTCGTACGAACGCATAAAGAAAAATTACAAGTTGTTAGAGATTTTTAGTGAACGAGGAAATTCATCTAAACATTAAAGCCGACTTAATGGAACACATTGACATCGAACAAATCAACACCAGTTTTATTGTACTGTTTTTTATTTTATTTGAATTAGTGATGTAATGTTTTCTAATTATTAATAAAAAATTTAACTTTAGTTTTCAAAAAATGAAAATGAAAAAAAAAAAGAAAAAAGAAATAAAAGGATGACGGTCATCATTACTCTAAGTTGCTCATAAAATTAATTGTAAAAAGAGAAAGCTGAATCAGCAATGATGTGGCAATAATGATCATGATCTAATGATTCTTATTGTGTGGTACAATACATACCTAAATAAGATAACAATTATAATTGGCACACTCTTAAATTTTATTAGGACACTTCACATTAGACATTAAATAGTTATTCTTTTAATATAAACTTTTTTAGCTGTTTGTACCGTGAGTATCCCAATAAAAAATAAGAGTGTGTCAATCACTTCTTATTCATAGTACTAGACAATCGTACTACAAATGTACAATCGAAAATTATTTTAAACATATATTTATGATCTCTTATATAATACGATATTTTTAAAATATGAAAAACTAATTTTAGAGCAATTGAAATTGGATCAATAAGTGTGCTTAATTTTGTCATGTAGGATAAACGAGCATGGTAGCCCGCGCGTTGCCGCGGGATTGCCTTGTTGATAGTGTCTTTTTTTTTTTTCTTTTCTTTTTATCGTTTGTTGTTGTTATACGTAAAGTTGTCTTAAACTTTGTTCTATTTTCACATAACCAACACATCTTTAAGATAACAAACTTGTCTCAAATTGTTGCAGGTCACAGTAATGATTTATAAGCATGTCTAAAAAAAAAAAAAAAAAACAATCCAAGGAAAACTTAGTCTATTTACAACTGACATACCAAGGCAAATCAATGTTTTGCAACCATAGTATTATGTATATGTAGAATGTTGTTAGTACAGAATCTTTTAGATTTGGCAAAACATGTTGAACTGATACATTACCTCTATATTATGTAGATATCAAAGTTATACCATCGTCGCCATACAATACATATGGTTAAGCCATAGATAAAGAAGTTCCATCTAGATTTGATTCTTTGCTCATTTTTTAGATTCATACCTTCCTTAATCACCCATGGAGGCAACTGCTTTAATGGCGCACTTTTAGATTTTATCTCTTTTTCCTCCACACCAGAAAAAGGCCACTTCGATCTGCAAACAAAGTTTATACCAATTATTCTCATTAGTCATCGAAGTCACAATAATGGAAGTGTTTGCTATGACTACATAAACTATATGTTTGAAAATCTGCATTATTTTCCACACCCTATTAATATAAACCATCTTTAGAAACAAAATATTGCAAGATTCCATCGTTGAGCAACAATTTAAGGGTTGAATTATGAGTTGCAAAACAAAAACGGTGCCAGGTACCTACATCGTATTAAACTTCATACACATATATTTAACGGTGCCATGTACCTATAACGTTCAAGATATTCATCACCAAATCAACTATACCCACAATATTTTTACCAATTATGAGTATTCATATTCATCACCTAAACCTACCCATTTCAGCCCCTAAAAGCACCCATTTCAGTCCTATTTCTGCATCCAAACTTCAGCCCCTAAACCCATACGTTACAGGATCTGTTTCAGCAGTCAAATCTATCCATTTCAACCCCCAGTTCAGCCCCTAAATGCACCCATTTTGGTCCCATTTTCAGCATTTAAACGGACCCAATTCAGCCCGCGTTTCAGCACTCAAACACACCCGTCTCAGCTCCTATTTCAGCACCTAAACACCCAGATTTCAGCCTTAAAACTTTCACCCATTTTAGTCCACAAAACCACCCATTTGAGCCCCTAAACCCACTCGTTTAAGACCCCATTTCAGCCCTCAAATACAGCAATTTCAGCTTCCGTTTCAGCACCTAAACCCATCCCATTTCAGCCCCTAAACGTACCCATTCTAGACCCCACCTCAGCCCCCTAAATTCACAAATTATGTTTGTTATTCAATTTTATGTTTTGGAATAATCATATAATTAGCCTTGGACCCTAAAAGAATCAACCCAAACACTCATCGATATGTAAATGCAATTATATAAAACGCCTTCTTAATGAAAATGAAAACGCCTTCTTAATGAAAATGAATACACTCATCCAAACACTAATTTTTAAAGTGGCCTGAAACTAATGCATCTTAAGTCGACATCAAACACATACCTTCGCTTTAGAGGTGGCACTTTATCGGCTTTAATCTTATCTTTAAAGAGTTGTTCGTCTTTCAGTTTATCTTGAGGCAGCCCGGTGGCTGTAGAACATCCGAAGTATACGGTCAACTTTAAAAATTAGAATATCCAGATTAGCAACTATTTTTTATTATGTGAAGTCGTTTTGTAAACTGACCTGAACAAAGGCCTTTGTGCTTTCACAACAGCTCTGGGAAACTTAGCTCAGTTTGTTGGTGCAACCACTTTCGACCATCATGTTCCAATCACTGCAACAAAAAATGATTCAGAATTACACACAGTGCATCAGTTTGCTTCAAATACTTTAATATCATATCGTAAAAAAGTTAAAAAAAGAAAAAGAAAAAAAAAAAAGAAAAAAAGAAACCAATCAACTTAGTTATCACATTAATAACCCAACATTTGAAAATGGGCTAAGCCTTACCTTTTCAATAAGGTTTCTAAGCTCATATTGTTTTCGCATACACATTGATTTTCCCTTTTTTTTTAATTCGATTTCACAGCCTTAACTCTTTATCCCCAAATTTTGTTTTACACGTATCAGCATAAAACAATTTGTCTTGGTTACAGTCCAAGTGCTATTGCTGGCCAGCAACTCCTCATTCAGGCTGTACAAAATGAAAATGTAACCTTTTATATTATGTGATCTGCGTTAACCTTGTGTTTTAGTTGAATAATTGTTGTTTAGAAATGCAATCAAATATAAATATTTAGAGATTATACGCAAATAAGAAGTTGGCTTAAAAGAAACACGTTTCGATTTGAAAAGTGAAGATGGAATTACCTGAACTATGAATATGGTGCCGACTTAGGACATCTTAAGTACGTTACGTAGATACTTCACAATATAAAAGAGGCTGCAAGAATTAAAATCACTGATCGTGAAACCTCATCGCATCAAGTCAAGTAATTTTAAAACTTGCATAAAAGGTTGAAAAAGCTATACCCAAATGTATTATTTTCTCCATAACCGTTCAAGTATTTAACTCATAAAAAGATCAAATAAAGAGTACCCCACTGTTATCATTAGTAAACTAAACCGTACCTCATTTTCACTACTTGGCAGTGCAAAAACTTTAACAAATAACTGGTTCCACTATCAAAACATGTTTAAACAGAAGCAACCGTTGATCCTCATATTAATGTTACCCTAACATGTATGAGCAACAAAAGTTGTCTAACAACACTGTATGTACTTAAGTAGGGCAAAATCACATAAGGGACATCTATTTTCTGGAATTCCATGGATGAGTAAGAAGATAGCTTGAAAAATGAATACAAACCTCTGAAATTGGATCTCTTCGATAGGATTGCAATTACCAGCTTTGTTAGGATGTGGATCGTTTTTCTTGACACCGCCGGAATCCTTGCTTCCCATCAGATATAAGAAACCCAATCTTTTTTGTGGCTTTGATCGAATAACAATTGATTGATAGATGTTTGGATTTGTGTTGTCATGCCCTTTTGATGATTAAGTTAGTGTGTTTTGGTGAAAATATGGGTTGGTGTGGACAGGGAATAACCTGAAAGGGGAAGAGACAGTGGTTGAAATTTTCTTGTGTTTATCATCATACCTTGCTGGAAGAATTAAGCTTTTGGTGTATGTGTGTCAATCTCGAAGATGTCTCTTGAATATGGGTTTGGTAGGATAATTATGTAGAGAGGCGGTGGTACTTTGGGGGAAGGTTCTTGAAGAAGAAGAGAAAGTAGAGAGGCGGTGGATACTGATGTCTGGATTCTTCTTTGGATAATACAGGTACGCGTATGTATTACACTGCTGGAGGGTGAACAGTTATTCCCCAAACACACTTTGGCCAATGGGAGCTCGCCACATATTTGTTTTTGATAGTATAATTTGTAATAAGCCAATGGGAAGTTGAGACAACCACATGTATAAGCCAAATTTTTGTACGATCCCAAAACGGCTAATAGTATATATATATAATATATAATGTAGTCATCCAATTAGTCAACTAAAAATTAAAATTAAAACAGTTTGGTCAAACTTATCTTATTTCATCTAAGTGTGGAATAAGATGAAGTTGGCTAATATGGACTTGGTTTCGGAAGATTGGGCACAGGGGCGTAGCCAGGAATTCTTTTTAGGGGGGCCAAAAAATTTAAAAGACACCGGCATGTTAGAAAGGAAACAAAAGATTACGGAGTATAATATATAACTATATAAAAATTTTGCAACATATTTGTTCATTCAACGTTTTGGTTGCACACGACATTCATTTGCATAACCAAAACCATCTAAAAATGAATGTGAACCAATATTCTTGACTATAGGACTGAATATGGATTGATGGATAGATGAGGGACCAAGTACGTGAGCTAATAGAGAGATATCTAGTTTGTAGGTGGATCAAGTGTTAATATATAATAGTGAATTCAGCTTTGGACTACAATAGTTTGTAGGTGGGCTATGGCCCACCTTCGCTCCCACATAGCTACGCCTCTGATTAAGCAGACATTATAAACCACTTAGAGCAGCGTTCTAAAAGTAACTAGTCTGGAGTATTATCGGGCACCGACGCCTTGTTCTTAATGCCTCGGTGTACCACATATGACTAGAACGCAACATGCGTATCATTAAAGAATGATCAAGATTGGCTGATATGTTAGTGAATAATATTTTTGAAGTGGTGAGACTCAAGCTTATTAGTTTTTCTATAAAGCATACGAGCAATACATGGTATGTTAGTCTTGATTTTACGACCATGGATATATAGAAGATTTGTAAACAAGCCTCTGATAACGATGGTTAGTTGTATTGTTTTAAGGTCATGGTATGTTAGTCTTGATTTTACGACCATGAGGTCAACTAGGTTTCATTTGTCACTCAAAAATCGTAGTTTAACTGAAATTGTAGATTATCATGTGATACAAATATGTTTATTAGCAAGCTCATAATTTTTGGAGCATGTCTCAAAATTGTGCCAGCCATGTTATTTTGATATCGTGAGAGTCTCATGAAGAGTCTCTAGTCATTCTCTAAGGCTAATGCTAATGAGAGGGGTGCAACCGACCTATCCTCCAACCGAGTTTTCTCTATTTGCCCAACCGACCCCAACCGGTTAACCTCTCAATCTTTTCAAAGTTATGGTTGCGCAGACAACCGAAACATTCATTCTCTTTTGAGTGTGTATTCTTTTTTTTTATTAGTTTTGGTGGGTATGTTTTTGGTTGTGGTTGCGGTCGTTTTATTAGCAAATTGTGGTTGGGGTGTAGTCTTGGAGAGAGAAAGTTGAGGTGATGCTGACGTGACATTAGGTGACCACAATATTTGTGGTCACCCGCTGCCACATCAGCTTTCTCTCTCCAAGACTACACCCAACCATAACTTGCTAGTGGTGACCGCAATGGCGACCGTAACTTCTTTTTTTTTTTTTTTTTTTTTTTTTTTTTTTTTTTTTTTTTTTTTTAAACTAAAATTTTATTCATACTACATATTTGTTATTACCTATTTTATTTTGTTATATGCATCTGAAAAAAAAGTTGATATGGAGTATTTCATGTTTTTTACCTATGGGCCATTAAAAGTAGAAAGAATTTGGGCTTTGATATACAGTAACAAAACTCATGGCTGATCCACGAGTTTTCTAGTAAAAATATTAGGTATACATTATCTTGTACGCCGCTTTCTAGTAAAAATAGTTTTGTTTTCTTCATCATCTTCTTCCTTTTTTTTTTTTTTTGTATCTCATGGCTGGTATGAAATCTGGAACCACAAAAACAAAACCATATCACAACAACTATACAACACAACCCCAAAACAAAACTTATCTTTCTTGGTATGAAATCTGGAACCAAACGCATCTTTCTTTGTGATATGTTACCTGAGAAAGTTGTTGATTTTGTGCGAAACACACACAAAAAAGTAAAATAAAAATAAACACATCACAAAACTCAAGAGTTATCAGCTTCAAGATCTATGTACTAGTCGTCTTCTTCCTCTCGAGTAAGGTTTTGTTTTTGTTTCTTGTTTTACCTTGTAAGATCTATGAAGATCTTTTTCATAGATCTTTTCTTGAAATAAAAAAAGTTGGAACAAAGCAGCCAACGTTCACAAAAATCATGGGAGGCGTGCTAATTTACTTGGTTGGCTGACAAACCGATTAAATGAAAAGGTTGGATGGGTGACCGGTTGGCTTCGGTTGGGATAGCAGATGGAACGCGGTCGACATCTCGGTTGGGGGTCAACCAACCGAACAAACATCCCTCCATTAGCATTGGCCTTAGCATTAGCCTAAATTCTTAAGATTATACATTTTCCTGAAGATTATACTTCTTGGGAGAGAATGGAAGGAAAAAGCAAACTTGTGAAAGAGACTTCTCACCCTACTATTATCCACAAACCTATACAAGCACCACAAACAAACAATAATCTAGATTACCATCCAATTCGTAGCAAATCACAAAGATTTGCTAAAATACTAGGAGTACAAGATAAAAAAAATAAAACTAAAAAAGAAAGACAAAGATCACATCTCGGCTAGCTACTTATCTCTCAACGATCTGTCATAAGATGTAGAAACCAAAGATGACGAAATGCTACATCGGCGCCTTACTTCTTTAGATGACTCACTGGAAATTACTTTAGATAGAAACCGGGCACGTTTGAAAAAAGATATTTTTTGTGATTTCTTATCAGAATTAAAGCAAAAAACTAAACCGTCTTCTACATGATATAGACCCGTCAGGAGGGATGATAATTTCGAATATCTAATTTTATCGGAAAGTGTTCGGTTTATTGGGATCTTATGAGTTTGATCTCATTAATTATTGTAATTCTCTTCAACTTTTTTTAATACGAATGAATTTATTTATTTTTGCTAAAAATAAGGGGGAAAAAATAAAAAATGCAATGTTTTGAAAACCGGGTTTATAATCGACCCGGTCGAGTCACCGGTCACCGGGTCAACCGGTTTTCTATTAAAAAATATAAAATATAAAATAACCGGGTCAACCGGTTCAACCACCGGGGTCAATCCGGGTCAACCCGGTTTTTATTTAAAAAATTTGAAAAAAAATAAAACTCGGCCGGGTTTCGAGAACCGGGTTGACCCGGGTCACTCAAAACCCGGCGGGTCTAACCGGTTAATCCGGTTTTAGAAACCCGGGTTTTTTTGACCCGTTTTTTTGCCTGGAACTGGTCCAACTGGTTAACCCGACCGGGTCGACCCGGGTTTCAAAACATTGAAAAAATGTTACCCAATTTAAATATGGTTCACGTCATTCTTCTTTGTTCAAATGATCGAAAAACAATATAACATGTCCTAAAAAATAGTACTATTGCATGTTTTAGCATTTTTGAAATGTTGAAATATTTTCCTACAAACAAACTCATATGTTAATGAAAACAAAAAGGAAGATCATACAAGACAAACCAATACAAAAGACATTTTCAACAAAACCGACCCCAAATGTGTACTTCTCTTTGTTCCTTGTAAACCAGTCAGTGTCTTTTTTTTATTTTTTCTATCTATTTCACCTTGAATAAAGAAACACATTTTTTTTATTTTTTTTTTCAAAATAAAAATAAATAAACACTTTTCAACGTTGAATAGCATACTTCTAAGATATCACAACCAAAATTTGTCATTACCTTAATTTTATATTAATAACTCAAAACCCATGGTCATAATTGCTAACCATAATTATTTATTTTTGGCATTATTCTATAAATGACAATTTTAGTTGATCCTAAAATATTTCCTTCGTCTCAAAATTAATTATTCACTTTTTTTTAAGTAAAAACTACAGAATTTAATAAGAAAATATTTTATTTGAGTGGATGAAAATTAAAATGAACTCTACTTTTATTAAACTATGTGATTTTTGTCTTCTACCAATAATTTTGAAACAGAGGAAGTAATTGACCAAAATATCCAATAACAACAAACTAAAAAAAATTATCACTACCTACCTCTTCTTTATCGATAGGATTTCCATCATTTGTAGTCTCCGACGAAGGAGATAAGGGCGAGGGACCAAACAGCGCACCAGATAATTTGTTTTCAATGTAATTAACTTATTGAAATTGTTTTATGCGAGTTAAGATTGTAAGAGCATCTCGAATGGTGTAATGAAGAAAATGTTGAAATGAGTTGATGCATAGGAGAAAAAAATGTGAAGATGATTTTTTTAGGCATGAGGTTAAGATTGTTGTATGTGCTAAAAATTCGATACATTCCGTTTCGTTTTCCAACCCAGTCTTTCGCAACACTTCTGGTTTACTTGTAAGAGCATCTCGAATGGTGTAATGAAGAAAATGTTGAAGTGAGTTAATGCATTAGAGAAAAAAATGTGAAGATGATTTTTTTAGGCATGAGGTTAAGATTGTTGTATGTGCTAAAAATTCGATACATTCTGTTTCGTTTTCCAACCCAGTCTTTCGCAACACTTCTGGTTTACTTGTTATGGATAATTTGGTACGTGAGAGATAATTATCAGCTGATATTCAGTAAAAAAAGTTATACATTTGGAGTAATAGTTTGATGAATAGGTTGAAAATTTTAGCCACTTTTTGCATTAAAAATGCTTTAAGGATAATTAACTTATGAGGAGAGTTAATTTAAACACCAAAAAAGTTACTCATGTACCAAAAAATCGATTATAGGAGGGGTTTTTTTTACCAAATAAAAAACACATTTTCACCTCCTCTTTTAAAAAATTTAATATCTTTTAAACCGTTAATCGTTAATCAAACGAAATTATTCTATCGCGACGAGCATTTATTTATCTATACATAGACGAGCACGTTGATATATACTCTCGACAATTTTTTTTTATTTTTTTTCGTTGTTTTTTCCACGTTTTATTTTTCTTACTTTCTTCATTGTTGAAACTTACTTAATAAATCACATATGATTCAATAATACTTTTTATGTTCACGAATTAAAACATGTTGTTGACTTTTTCTACCAATTTCTAAAAGTTTCATCATTTTTTTACAGAAAACTAGACACCTATTAATTTCTAACCATATGCAACACATTATATTTCAAATTATAGATTAGAATAGTTAATTTGTCAAAGTTAAACAAAACACATAAAATCACATGTGATTTAAACACATGTAATATATATCACATGTGATTGTTACGACATGTGATCTTTATCACATGTGATTATAGAGTTTTCATAAATAAACTGCTCTAATTAAGATGTTGATATACAATGTGTGATATATGATTGGAAAACCATGAATATGTGTTTTGCATTGCAAAAAGCGGGATTTTTTTTTTTAATTTATACACAAATAATTATGTCAATTTTGATACAGTTGTTTAGTGTACCAAATTTCAAATTAGTGTTAAATCACATTATATATTATGTGAATTTCACTACTAAAGAATATGAAGAAAAAAATATTTCGTCGAAAGTATGTGAAATTGTCTTACGAAAAAATCACAATGATGTAATTTGTTTTGCTTAATGATTAATGAAATATTTAAATTTTAGAAAATAAGTGTAATTATATTTTTGATTAAAAATATTATTTAATCTCTTTTTTTCATCATCAGAAAAATGAATGTACGAAATTTGAACTCTTCTGCTGAGTTATCCATATTTATCTTTAATCTTTTTTATGATAACTAAACCCAATCAATGGGTCCAATTACAATTTGCAAATAATAATCTAAGAAGGGCCCATAATGTGTTTTATTGACCAATCACTATCTTTGTTTCCTTCATCATTTACCTAAATCACACTTTTTCAAGCCATTAAATTAGAGTTCCACAAATTGGCAGAAACACATGTGAAGTTGCCATTCACATAATGACATGACAAAAATATTGTAAAAGTGAAAAAAACAAACAGACACTTGATGGTCCATTAACTGGAAAAAAACCAATCAACCCACACTAGACATATGAAGTGCCTCATCCTGTAACAATAAAAAGAAGAAAAAATAAAATAAAATAAAATCCGAACCCACCTTTTGATATAAGCCAAAACTTTAGGATAGTAAGATGAAAATAATTGACTAATTTAAACCACTATTGCATTTCCATGTCACATTTCTTTAAGTTTTAGTGTTCAGATAGACCAAAACAAACTTTAACAAACTATTAAAATTTTAGTATTAGTTGCAACAAAACCAATATTGATTATCTAATGTCATCCTTAGATACTAGTAGTAATAAATTATTCCACACTCAAGTAAGCAATTATCACATTGACCATTGTCCCAACTTCAAACAACAATGGTCTAAACTCTGAACTAGTTTATATATTGTATATTTTTTCACTTATTCTTTCTTTTCATTCAAACCATCAATTATGACACTTGTTAAAATCCTCTGAGTTAAATGATAAGTAATAACAATTTGTAAGAGAAAATAACATTTTCTTAAAAAAAAAAAAAACAAAAAAAAAAACAATACTTTCTTATTCCCTTTTTTTGCTAATATTTCTATTACACATAATCAAGTTCAAAACAGATTCTTAAACACCAAACAATGTTTAGAAGACTAAAAAAATGTGATTCATACTAAAATAAAAGTAACCCAATTCTACATAACTCTACAAAATTCCACTTACAAAATAAAAAATAATAAATATATGTATAGAAAATGTACAAAAAAGAGAGTAAAGATGACAAATTCATACTCATCTTGTTTAATGCTTGATAGACAGACAACAAGGTTGGTTTATGAAGCTGATCATAAATGCTTGATAAACATAGCCACAGTCCCCCACTACTACACACCACCACCAACATTTAATGACCACCAATTGGCGCGCATTTCATTTAATTCCCCCACCATCTCATGTCTCCCTTCATCCTCACCGTTCATCTTTTATATATTACGTGGCATTCATCTTAGCCGTTGATTATCTCGGCCGCTTTATCAATGTTCAGACTGACTCAACTGCTCGTTTCTTAACCATTTCAAGTCTTGAAGACGAAGGCGCGTTTTAATAATTGGCAATGTTGATCGGTCTACACGTCTAGTCCAAGCTAATTTAATTATCGTCTATTGTATCGTTCTGGTGACAACAACGCTTCGGGATCGCCGCTTCGTAACCGGCTCGATGAGAACATGCCCGAAGAATTCATATTCACATGAGCCGAATGTCTCAAAAATATCGGACTCGCAAACGACTTTCTCCTTCGAGACGAGCTACCGTCCCCGCCTTGACGCCGAAAAAAAGGCGACTTCAATCCGCGGTAGTAACGAAACGAAAACACTCTAGTTTTCGTTAACGAGCTAAACGGTGACGGTCGCTTGCTCCAGAAGCTACCGCCACCGTTACCACCGCCGTGACGGCGGTACCTCCACGGTGACGCCGTCGCGGGCTCAATAACCAACCTCTCAGAACCGATATTTCGTTCGAATCCAAACGAATACGATCGTTTCAACAAAAAGTTTCTCCGGTTGATCCTGTCCTCAGCTCCAGGATCAACCGGAGAAACAGAATTATTATATTCATTTACTTGCACTATCTCTCCTACACCAACACCTACAGATATGACAGATAAATCAATATTATTATTATCATCTGTAATATCTGCAGGTGTACTTTCGATGATGACATCATCGAAACTAGGTCTAATTCGCGGAGACATGACGGTAGTCATAAAACTCCGCGAATTAGTCCTGAAAACAGTAGCCCTACACAAGGGACAATTAGCATGACATCTAAGCCACACATCAATACACTCCACATGAAAAGCATGAAAACAAACAGGCAATGTACGGACATAATCCTCGTCTTCAAATTCCAACAAACACACAGCACATTCATGCACACTACTGCTCTTCCTCGTATGTATAGACAAAGGTATTGTCTTGATGACGTCATCATCCAAACCATACCCATAAGAACTGTTCTGATCGTTAGTATAAAGATGGTCATCTTCTATATCGTGAGTTCCTACTGATGAAGGGACGTAGGAACGGAGGATACGGCGGCGGCGCCACTGTCGGAAGCGGCGGGAGATGGCTCGTGAGTATGTGATGGTGATGAAGGCGGCTGCGATGATGATGACCATGGCAATAAGGGGTGGAGTGAAACGAACTGGTGGCTTTGAAGGTGGTTGTGACGGTGGTTGTGGTGATGGTGAGGGTGATGGGGTGGTGGTGATCATGGTTAATGTGTGTGTGTTTTTGAGTGTGTTTTGAGTGTGTGTGTGTGTGTTTTTTTTAAGGGTTGACTGAATGAATGGATGGAAGGTGGAAAATTTAAGTAGTAGTATGACACGTCAATGTTGATGAAATTAATGCTCCATAATGGAAATTTTGGAAGGGTGTGATGGTGATATACGTAGTACATATTTGTTTTTGTTTATTTACGCAGCTCACGTGCCTTGCATTGGACATTTGACTTCTGTTTTAGTGTGTTTACATTTGGTTGAGTCGAAGATCAGAGTGAAAGAGTTGTGAGGTTTACTGTAGAGTGGTAAATACTGAAAAGGATTCCAAGAAATGACTCCTTCAAGAAAAATGAAGAAAGAAAACTGCATAAGTATAACCTCAAGATTTGAATCTGGATACTAATTCGAATGAACTTGAGACGACTACAAATGAGTTAGATGCGCCGACGGATTCAGATTTATCAGTAATCAGGTTAATATTTTTTTTGTTTATAGCTAACTAGACAAGACATGTGACACATATTTTGTAAACTAGGTTAATTGTAAAAAAATTGAGGTTTTTGACAAACCTTTACACTATGTGTTGGAAGAAATCCAACAAACCGGTTTCTAGAGCGGAACCACGAATCAAGAACTACTCTAACAAGACTTCGGCAAAGGGTTATGATCCCTTAATGCCGAGTGGCACCAACACACACGCGAGATATTTTACACTCAAACGTTTATTAAACGAGAGCAAGAAAAGAAGGTACAAATAAAACCTCACCCCTCATCCGTATTTATAGAGAATGAGGGGGGAGAAACCTAATCCTTGTTGAACAAGGAATCTACAATTGAGGAGGTTAGGAACTTTCTTAATACATGACTAACCTCCTTAAGTTTGAGCTAAACTTCAACTAGCCCCCTTAACTTATATCCTAACTATTACACACTAATATTCTAACAATTTTTACCTTAGTGGTAATAGTTAGCCTTCTCCGATACGCAGCAGCTTCAACCAGTGCTGGAACCTCGGACTGGGGACCGCCTTCGTCAAGGCACCAGTAGCAATACCCGCTACTAATCTTAGCTCAAATCCTGACTTTGTAGAGAGTCCCTTTAGCCATGTATCATCCTTCAATTCTCCAGTAAGTGTCATATACTCCGCTTCAGTTGTTAACAAAGCCATCATATGCCGCAACATAGCTACCAAGCTCACCGCACATTCATGTATCATAAACTCATACATTGTGATTGATCTACCCATGACAGTGATTGATATACCCATTGCGTAGTCATAATCCACAAAAGCTTGTACACCCGTCTGTAATCCACGATCAAACCTATCCAACATTCCCACATATGCAGATGCTATGCCAGGTCTCGTGCAGACCACTTGATACTTATGACTTCCAACTGCATATATACATGACACCTTACTCTTCTTTTCTTCATCACGATTCCCTGACAGGCTACCCTCTAACGACAGCGTAGAGTGTCCCCCCATCAATATCTGAACCGACATTCTGTTGGAAAACCTGAATTGTGACACCCTCAGAGTATTACCACTTTGAGTCCTGAAGATCTCCATACCAAGTATATTTTCCTTTGCTCATCCAGCAAACCCTTGGTAACCCAGATCTCATCCTTACTTTCGTAAGTAAACCCCATATAATCTATATAGGGGAATAGATATATGAACAAACCTGGTGCATACTTCCAGTAATATATGAAGCTGTCGTCACTGCTTCATCTGAAACTGTTGCTGAGCATACACATACCAGACCGAGTATCCATATCTTCTTTCATTACAACCATCCACTTGGAAATTACCTCACAAGCAACTGCATCCCTGACAGTCAATGACTCATGTGCATCTTCTTTTATTACTCTAGCAACTCCTAAAGCAGCCATATTACTGTCACCTTTATACCTTTCAGCAACATTACCCTCTGCACCCTCTTGACCATGCACTTTGGTTTTCATAATGTCTGCCCCGACCTTTGCACCAAGGTGTACCTGCTTATTTACCAAGCAATCCGTGTTTGTATTTCCTTCAAGTTGTTTAACCTCCAACTTTTTTTTGAGCCACTGCAGCATAATCGTTACTCTCCTGAATTACCTCAGCTTTACAATTTTCCTGAGCTCCCTGCAGTTCCACCTCAAACCAAACACACTTTTGAACACGTACTTCATGGACCCTTGTTTTAACACCAAGACCAAGTTGTTTGAACCCAACTTGTTTTGAACCTCCATGTCTTTGTACAATATTCCCATCGAGCTTTTCGATGTTTAACCTAGTATTCATACTAACCATTCTTCTTTAACCTTGCTACAAACCTTGTCAAGTTGCTTTTTAACCAACTTTACCAACAAGTCTCACAAGCTGTGTGGTAATCTGCTTTCTTGTAATTATTGATCTACTAACCTTTAGAGAAAGCCTAAAGCTTCGATCTTTCCACCTCAAGTCTACAACCTTGATGTTAATACAAATAAGCCGTAAAAACGTTTATTTATATTTTACGATCTTCTAATGTTTTGTCGATAACAAACGTAAAATCATGTTAACGAAACAAATAAAATATGTAAATGGTTTGAACTAATAGTTTCTAACATATTCACACTTTCACATAAAACACTAAAACAAGTATAAGTGATTTTATGATTTAGGAATACATATGTACAACAACTAGTGTTTATATAATTGGGTATAATATACACATAACTAGTATGTAGTATATTGGGTAATATAAATGGGTAGAAACTTAAGTATCACAACCCATTGGGCAAATACATTGAATGTAGTTGGGTACAACCCAAAACCCATAACCCATGGATCTTGACCCATAACCCATTGCATGACATCATGCTTATATCATACATGGATAATATCCATAACCCATGGATCAGCCCATACCCAAGTGACCAAGTGCATTGCCCTCAAAGATACATTGTATCTAGCCAAAGATCCATGGTTCAACCCATGACCCATGACCCATAACCAAAATACCCATGGGTAAAAGGGAGCGTCCCACGGATCCCTAGCTTAACGCTATACGGATCCCTTGTGGAAGGGATCCGTGGGATCCGGGGAACAGTAGGAATTTTCCTCTATAAATAGTGAGCCATTTCTTCATTATTTCTCACCCCTTTCTAACACACTTTCTCCCTGAGTTAAAAACTCACTAACCTCAGATCCAAGAGATCTATGTTTGTAGTTTTGTTTTTGTGTGATCTTTTAGGTTCCTCTTAAAGGCAAGATCACCACCTTTGAAGTCGAGCAAGCTCAAGTCCATGAGTTGCCATGCTTCCTCATCATCAAGGCTACTGAAGTCTTCTTGTTGATGATTCCTTTCATTCTTCAAAGAAGTGTAGTGTTGAAGACATTAGTGAAAGATGTCTCAAGTGTCAAGACGAAGATATTAGTGAAGGGTATCTATCGACTATAGCATAAGCACTTGTGGTAGGTGCTTAGAAGTCAAGACAAGAAGCATTAGCGAAAGGTGCTTAGAAGTCAAGACTAGAAGCATTAGTGAAAGGTGCTTAGAAGTGAAGACACAAGACATTAGTGAAAGGTGTCTTGTAGATCTAGTCAAAGGCATTAGTGAAAGGTGCCTTAGATATACATTCGATATGGTGTGTTTCGATGTACAAGATAGACTAGTATTAGATCCAAGGATATTGATATCCTTGATGATGTTGTAAAGGAGTAGATCTCCTTTGGAATTAGTCGTTGGTGTAGTGTGGTAGTAGTTCCTCAATTGCAATAGAACTAGGTGCTTAGCCTAGTACCTAATAAAGGGTAGGCGACGTTGTGAAGGTGTAGTTCACCTTGGAGTGAAAGAACTAGGTACTTAGCCTAGTACCTTATAAAGGGTAGGCGACGTTGTGTAGGTTTGGTTCACCTTGGAGTGAAAGAACCCGGTAGTTAGCCTAGCACCGGAAAAAGGGTAGGCGACGTTGTGAAGGCTTCTCCGCCATAAGGAGATTGGTGTAGTGTTTACGAACTCTCGAGTAGGTGACTCGAGGAGTGGAGTAGGGCAAGGAAGGTGTCCTTGTAGCCGAACCACTATAAATACTCGCGTTGTGGTTTTGTGCTTCTTACTCTTATCGTTTCATTACATATCTTTATATGCTTGTTTATCAACATCCAACACACACAACCAAATAGATTGACATAAGTTGATCTAAATAGTTTAAAAGGAAGTTTTAATTGGTAAAACTATTCAACCCCCCTTCTAGTTTTCCACACTTGATATACCTTGTACTCCAAGTAATCACTTTTCTTGAATCCCAACACAAAGCTAAACCTTACTTGTCTTCCAAGAACCACCAAGACTTGAATTCCAAGAAACCGAAAACTTGAAATTGAAACTTCTTGCAAAACCTTGCCACCTTTGAAGCTCAAAACCGAAACTCTAAGAACCTTGTGACAAAATATAACGATTTCCTATAACCCTTGGAGAATCGATCCACCTCCTAGCAAGACAACTTCAAGAACCTTGTTGCCCATGTAATCTTGACTCGAAAACCTAGAAACCTTGAACCTTGAAATCTACACAACGATAGCTAAACAATAACCGAAAACGACAAACAAGACACCAACCAGATCAGTAAATTCGACGAGCTATATCTCCTTCCTGGAAGCTCCGATGCAAGATCCGTCCGGTGAGATCCTAGATCTATGTGTCTTCAACCTACGGTTCAAATTTCGTAGAAATCGAACTGTTAACGAACCCGTAGTGCCAAGTCTCCCACAACTGCGCAATAACCGACGAACCAAACCCGGTTCACTCGTTTCTCTTGTTTTGGCTGTGTGATTCGTTCTTCTCGAACCTGGCTTTGATACCAATTGTTGGAAGAAATCCAGCAAACCGATTTCTAGAGCGGAACCACGAATCAAGAACTACTCCAACAAGACCTCAGCAAAGGGTTATGATCCCTTAATGCCGAGTGGCACCAATACACACGCGAGATATTTTACACTCAAACGTTTATTAAACGAGAGCAAGAAAAGAAGGTACAAATAAAACCTCACCCCTCATCCCTATTTATAGAGAATGAGGGGGAGAAACATAATCCTTGTTGAACAAGGAATCTACAATTGAGGAGGTTAGGAACTTTCCTAATACATGACTAACCTCCTTAAGTTTGAGCTAAACTACAACTAGCCCCCCTTAAATTATATCCTAACTATTACACACTAATATTCTAACACTATGGAACAAAAATATGTGGGGTTCTCGTGAACTCCCGAGAACTCCTTTGGGTCCACTCCTAGGTGCAAAAAGGTACACCAAAACAAGATCGAAGAACTAGCAAACACCTAAACTAGGGTAACATAGACATGGTTTATCATTCAACAAACTCACCAAAGTGATCATATTATATGGTCATTTGATGAAGCA
Source organism: Chrysanthemum seticuspe (assembly GCA_019973895.1). Taxonomy (NCBI): domain Eukaryota; kingdom Viridiplantae; phylum Streptophyta; class Magnoliopsida; order Asterales; family Asteraceae; genus Chrysanthemum; species Chrysanthemum seticuspe. Next base: position 345,267,716 of record BPTQ01000007.1, on the reverse strand, counting down.
ACGTCAAAGGCACAGAAACACCTCAATTTTGAGAAGAGCTTTTATTTCGTGATTTTGAATTTTAAGCACTAGTTAAGAACGAATTGTCTGATGATAATACAATGTCTACTCTTGAAGATAATACAAGGTGTTTGGATGAATCCATAATGATCGATTTATGTTATTTATGCACGACTACTCGTAGATTAATTTCAAGATCTTCTTTCTTAACTAGCTTTTGTTTTAAATGGTTACTTATGTGTGACAATCTTAACTATATATAATGTATGTAGCAACTTTTTTTTTGAAATTTCAAAAAAGTGAAAACTAAATCTATCTAGGAATGGCTGACTTCTCTACTACACGGCTGAAATGTTACATATTTATAAAAAGTATTGATAATGCAAGGTCTAAATTCCTAATCTATTAACGGAATGTATTCAATCATTATGAAACTTATGAAACACACACAATTATCCCTCATTTTATCAGTATATCTCACCCGACTCTCTCTCTCTCTCCCTCTCTCTCTTTCTCTCTCTCACACACATATACACACACAGAGAGACACTACCGCCGCCACCCAATAATATAAACTGAAGCCTTATACCACTGTTGTTGCCGTCGTTTCTGTCGTCTACTGAGGTCACCATAATATCTTTGTTGTGTAAGTGGTTTTGGAAGGTTTGGTGGTTTCTTAAGGTTTTGTGGTTTTGTTTGGTTATGGCGGTTTTGGTATATTATTTCTAGTTTTGAGAAAAAAAAAATGATGGTGATTTCAGCTTGCTTTCATAGATTTAAGTTGTTTTGGTAGTATCTGACTTACAACACTGCCGCCACCGCCGTTTTTGCCGTCTACTGAGGTCATCACAATATATTTTGTTGTGTAAGTGGTTTCGAGAGGCTTTGTGGTTTCGGAAGGCTTGGTGTTTTTGGTTGGTTATGGTTTTGTTGCTACTTTGAATAAGTGTTGGTTAGATTTGTTAAGATTTATCAGGATTGATGCGTGGTTCGGGGTCGAAAGACTTCCTTTTCCGCGAGCAAGCTTTACAACCAACTAGGCAGTGTACCTAATCGTTGCAGTGTAGTATGGGTAAGCTCAGGGGTTGATCGTTCTCTAAGGGAATAAAGATGCTAGTCGAGATGTATGACGAAAAGACAAGGGTGAGGGTGATTCTTTTTAGTCTTTTATATTTAATAGAAAGCAATAAAAATCTCGGGTTGAAGGAGTGGGGGTTTTAACTGATTAAACTACTACTAAACTAAATGCAACGAAAGTAAATTAAGATTCTACAAGGTAAGTGAAGCGTATCTACTTATGATGTATTACTCCTTGCTAGCTATCCAATTCTACCTATTAAATTGTCACATCCTTGCCTAATTGATGCGTTGTATTCCATGTTAGTCATAGAGTGGTGCATAATTCCTTATTTTTATGAATCGTAACTCTCCTTTAGAACATCCGGGATCGCCAAGTACCGAGGTATCTCCCCCGAATATCCTATTATCCTTAAGCTATAACTTACGCAATAAACACAACGAGAGCCTATAGTGCACTCTAAGGATTTATACTATTTAGGACGTTCAACCTCACAACAATTAAAGAAGAATCAATTTTTCCTTAATCTAGCGTCTACCAATTAAACAAGAGACAGTAGGATGCAAAAATTATAAACTAAATCAATTAGACTCATTGAATTTGTCACACCTTAATGATGAAGATAGGCACAAGCATCAATAAAAAAACAATAAGATATAATTAATTATATACAAGTTTCATACAACCATAAACAAATATTAGGTGAATTAGCCAGGCATAATCAATGAATAATAAGCAACAACAATTATAATTGAATACACGAATTAAGGTAGAATCAACAAACCATTACAAGATGTTTATGGAGTGATTAAAACCTTCTAAGTTGCTGGAAAAACACCTACTTAAACCCTAGAATCGGACTTAGGGTTTAGGGCTTACAAAAAGTGAAGTAATGAGGTTATATTTATAGGCATATTTTCTGTCGGCAAAGAGTGACGGCGTCGAGATGCCTTTTTCACCAAATCATAGATTTTTTCGTCCCGATCATTTCCTTTTTTGAATCGCCTAAATCCGAGTTCGTATGCAAAATATATGGCCAAAACATTATCAGCTACTTCGCGCGCATGTTGTGATAGTCTTGATCAGCTTGTGACGGTGTCGCTTTGTAGTTGTGACGCCATATGGGTTGCACGTGACGCCGTCTTGAGACAACTTTGGTCGCCTGGTGTAGAAAGAATAAGTGACGGCCTTCTGAAATAAGGCGTGACGCCGTCACTTGTTAAGACCAAAATAAGTTCTGAGCCGTCGCTTGATAGTATTTGGAATACCATGTGAGCGAAATCGTCGCCCTTTGAGTTGGGCGCCGTCAGGCTTCTGAAAATGCCTTCTTTTCATGACTTTGTTGTTTTCTTCATGTTTTTGCTCCTTTTCGTCCAAATATGCTTCATTCCAGCATTTTGCTTCTGAAAGACCTAAAATGTGAAAAGAAACGATTTTAAGAAGTAACGGATATAAAATGTAACGATTTAGGGCTTAAATGACCCCCTAAAAACGTATGTTTTAAATCCTTATCTAGGATCTAATGAAGTGTCTCTGCCACCACAAATTAATGTTAGCACTGTTGCCACCACCACCAGTTTCTTTGACCAGTTTTGATTTAGGTGGTTTTGGCCAGTTTTTTGTTGGATAGATCCAAGAGGATCTGATGAGATACTACAGATGTTTGTGGTTAGTTTTCGCTTATGTATGAATATTGTTGGTGGCTTTAAGTTTGGTGTGGGTCTTATGGATCTACCATTGTTTGTCTTTGTTGTATCTAATTAGATGGGGTTTGTGGTTTCATGGTTTGGGTTTTTGATGTTTTTTATGCCGATGATATTTATGTTTTTGAGGTTAATGATATATAATTTTTTTAAGTTGATGTTGTAAATTCGAAAATGTTTTTTGAAGCTACGAATGATATGGATCTAAGATGATATGGTATTTAACAGGATTTGTGTTTGATGGTGTTTGTGGTAGAAGTTTCGTGGCTACCATGTGATTTTAACTGTTAAAAACGAAAGGTGCTTTGTTGATGGTCTTACGTGAGGCCTAATCATTTAGATGAATGAGGTTGTTGTTTTTATGATTGGCAGTGATGGTTGAATGGTTGAATGTGTTAGGATCTGTTGGGGTTGTTTTTTGGCCTATGTTATTAAGGGGTATTTTTGTTTTGTAAATTTGATAGTTTGTTTGGTTGGAATTTCTTACAGTTTTATGTTTAGAAAAAAGTCTATGATGATCCGATGAGTCGGCAGGGCAATAAACAGATGGTATTATTAAATGCAACCCTTTGTTTGCTGTTGACAAAATCTGAGCCAACTTTGTTGTAAAGTTTGAAAATCAAAACTTAGATAATATCAATAGTTTTAAATGTTTTAGAAAAATCGCAGCCGGAAGTTTTAGAAAATATCAATCGTCGTCGTCAGAATTTTTTTCAGCCGCCGCCGAGATCTTGCATATCAGGTGCCCAAAATTTGTTCAGTCTCAACCAGTTACTACTTATGTGGCCGGAAAATGAATAGTTTTGATACGACCCTGTTAAGGGTTGTACCGGGATAGGATTGGGCACCACTTCAAGTGTGCGCTGGCTCCGTCAGAAAATAGAAGAAAAGAACTAAAGATTTGTTTATCATAAACTTTGATTGATTCATTCATAATATTATGACACCTTAAATACTAATTTATGAGATAACTCTCACAAACATAAGACTTATCCTAACATGACTTAAAACATATCCTAAACAATGACTCAAACGCTTACCCTAATAAAACATAATAAATAAACTATGATAGTTTTCCAACATGCCATGATGGGATAGCCGTCCCTCATCAACCACAGGCGTATCACTCCCCGCTCCTTCAAAATCACCTTGCCCTCAAGGTGTTGTCTAAAATAAATCTTAATTCCAGGATCCCATGTTCTTCTTTGAATTTTAGCCTCCATTCCCATGGCAACATCCATGTTTTCAAAAGTTACCAATAATAGCAATGTCCTTGATGTGCTGGTCTGTACCCACTTTAGAATAACAACAAAACTCTCACCAATATCAAAAACACCGTCTATCGCGCTTCTAACCTCATCAACACCAATACCTTCGTCAACATCTAAGGACCCTTTAATCATAGGTGAAGCAAATTCACTTTTTAATGGTCGAATGACATACATATTCTTTTCAACGATCGGATCTTTCTCTTCCTTTGCAATTACCTCAAAACGAACCGGGGTGATACGAGCTTTGAAGAAATATTCTCCAAAAGTTAAAGGATAGGACCTCAAAACTTCCCAAATATCTAGGTTAGCGAAGCGTGTTTCCACCGCACGGGTCAATGAAAAAGCTTCGTCTAGAGGTTTGGGATTTGACCGTAAGAGTAAACATTGTAGATCCAGTTTAAGTCCAGAGATATAACACGATGTAAGTAAAGATTCAGAGATCCCTGTTACTCGATTTGCAAGTACCACAAACTCACTCTCATATTCGGCCACCGTACCCATTTGCAAGAGCTTTGAGAGTGCGTATTCCGCTCCCTGATCGCTCCGCCTGATGCCATGAATAATACTCAAGCGATTAATAACTCAAAAAAATCGATGAATAGTACCCGTGATGAACAGTACTCCGATAACATTTTTTTTTTTTTTTTTTTTTTTTTTTTTGGTGGAACCCTAATTGGTAGCACTCTCAACGAGGACTCTCAATGAAAGCACCAATTGATACGACCCTGTTAGGGGTTGTATCGGGAAAGGATAGGGCACCACTTCAAGCGTGCGCTGGCTCCGTCTGAAAATAGAAGATAAGAATTAGAGATTTGTTTATCATAAACTTTGATTCATTCATTCATAATATTATGACACCTTAAATACTAATTTTTGAGATAACTCTCACAAACATAAGACTTATCCTAACATGACTCAAAACATATCATAAACAATGACTCCAACACTTGCCCTAATAAAACATAATAAATAAACTACGATAGTTATCCAACATGCCATGCTGGGATAGCCGTCCCTCATCAACCACGGGCGTATCAAGTTTCTTATAAAGTTTGTTTGTAAATTTTGTTATAAAGTTTGTATAAATTTGTTACTGTATAAAGTTTATTCAAGTGCATGTAATTTTTTGTCTTTTCACGTTATATTTTGAATGCTACACGAAACACTTACCACAATATCGCATATCGTTAATTGTTTGTTGCTAAAAATTTATGTTGCTATGCATAAGTACTCGACTAGTATATATCATATGTTTACAGCTCTTTGCAATGGCCATATACGTAATAGATAATGTTGAGCAATGTATGAGTTATCGTATGTATGGGGTGTAAGAAAGTACAATAAATTAGTTATCTACTTTACATTATTGATGGTCCATTGTATAATGTAAAAAGATGTTTCCATGGTACTGTATACATGCTAAAAGACTAGAAATAATAGATGGTCTAAAACAGGTCTTTTGAAGACCCTTAACAGAGTAACAGTTATGATGCATTCCATGAACCAACGTGTTTATGAAAGTGTTCATACACATTTTAGATAGATTCTCATCAGAAATTCTGTAGCTGAAAAATCATTATCATTATTAATAAGTATGCAGTTCATATAATGCTAGTATATAACATGGATTTGGAAAGGAGAAAAACACATGTTTGTCAATCTAGTTACTTGATTTAAACACAATTATTAGGCAAGTCATAACTTTGACCCTATACTATGCCTACGTATTTGATTATCTAGATTTGGAATTTGCTCTAAATGATTAGTTTTGTTGTTTGAAAATTTTACATTTTGGTTGTTTTCTCCTTTTCTTAATTTCTTTTACAAAATTGCAAATGTGCACTAGTTAACACATTTGGCATTTTTTTTCTTTTCTTATATCAACTAACTATCTTACCATATACAAAATTACAAATGCATCTCACATGTTTTAAACACGACTTGAACTCACAATCATTTGGTTGTAGAATCTGTTTATATATATACCAAACTGATACTATATAAATCCCAAAGACTAGCTAGTGTGATCAAGGTTGATCGTCTTAAAAGACCACGGTGGGCCTATCAATTCATTTAACTGATACAAAACAATGTCCGTTAAGGAAAGACTCAAGGCCTTTTAGTCTAGTGGTATGTAAGTTGCCTATCAACCTAAAGGATGTAAGTTCAAACCTCGCCGGAGTCATTTGTGAGATAGGTGATATAAGGTGCGAAAAAATTTATCGCTAAAAGATAAAATAATAAAAAAAATCTGTCCCTTATAAAAGAGACAATGGAAGTTGTAGCAAATCCGTCAAAGTTCTACTTTGGACCCTTAAAAACTTTAGTCTTATTTTTATAGAATTGACATGTCAAATGTGAAATGTCAATGATAGAACGTAACTCAGAGTAATTCATCAAATCACCTCAATTCAACATAGCAAGTGTTAAGGAGAACACACAAAGAAAAGAAGAAAAAAAACCAAGAGAATATCGTTTTGTTAAGAGGTTGCGACTGTCGTCATCAAGATGTTAGAGGTCTCAACTTCTCTAAGTGGAGGCTTAAGCAGTTTGATTATTTGTGACCGTTGACTCAAGTCCCGTAAATAAGTCAGGATCGAAAACTATGATTAAACAAATGAACTGATTTGTGTACAAAAGTAAAACTACAAAAGTACAAATGATTAAACAAATAACATCCAATAGTTCCGGGCTAACAACTTTAATCTTTTCAGGCCCAATAAAATCTTAAAATCTATTTTTCAAGTTTTCATGCTTCCAAAATGTTGGTTGAGTCAAAATTTGTTTGTATTGCCAACTTAGTTACTCTAAAGAATATGTTTGTACACACATACCCTTTTGTCAAAAATAAAAAGTAAAAAGTTAAAAACTATAGTTTGGCTTTTCTGCTTACATTTACTCTATTTTTGACTGATTTTTACAAAGAAGCCATTAACATGTTGAAGAATTTCACTGACAATTTGGTGGTGATATATTATTGATCAATGACACAGAAATTGTAATATAAAGATGATGGAGACTTGTCTTCACTTCAAACGTCCTTCCTGAAATATATGTAATTGCTATATTAATTGTATTGAAAAGTAAGTTTAAAAGTGGTCCAAAAGTGAGAGTTTGGTTTATGTTCACTTTGAATAAACTATTTAAAAATATAAGTGATATTGTGTCAAATTATCATTAAAACAAGGATTTATTTTTATTACAGTATTACTTAGTCATCTAATCATAGGCAAGATGGATGCAAATTAATATGAATGTGATACTGCAATCCCATAGTCTAGATTCCTTCGTTGTCGAAAATGGTATTGAGATGAGCAGACAACGGTTGGTTCTTAGAGCAGTTGGCCAGCCGCTGTGGGCTTGGTGCGGAGCTCAGCATGACTACATCGCAGTCGGAAATGGTGTTCTAACACGTCTTCTGATGTTTTTTGCTTGTTCATCTCGACTTAAGCAACAAATTAACTTTAGGTGTTATTTGGTTAGTCCAATGTTATGTTTAAGTTTAGAGTATTGATAGTTTTCGTTTGAACTTCAATTGTCTCAAGTGGTTGAGTTTGGGTAATTCCTTTTTAGATTGGTTTCAAGGCATGTTTTGCCGGTGTTAATTTGTATCGTCTAGCTACTTGCTAGCTGTTTATATAAAAGAATATCGTTCAAGAAAAAGTTTCACATCATAGACCTCTTATGTTTTTTTGCTTTATCCATAAGCTAGCTTGTGTGTGTATGTACCTGTAATTTGTTTAAGCTTTGAAGTGTCTTGACACAAGTGTCACGAATATAAATTTCATGCACCAAGAACAAGTTGGTGAAGCAAAGACGACAGTCTTGTGATGCAGGCTTAAGCGTTGAGGAACGGGCCATTTTGTTTATGGAGGTCCAAGATCGTGTAAGAAAAGGGGCTTCACTAAAAGTAGCGTAACCTGGACTATGGGGCTCCGTTTTAGGCCCATGACCGGTCAATTCTAAGCTTGGAACGAGGAGAACATTGTGGTAAACCATTTCGTCGGTTTACGGAACTTTCAGAACCTAAAACACTTTATTTTATGAGTTATTTGCAACTTTATATTTTTTTCTCGGTTTATTAGACTTTTGTTTAGGTGATAGTTTTCTGCCCGTTTGTCTTTTAGGGCCTATTTTGATATTGTATGTCTATTTAATAGCTCCTCTGTAATCCTGAATAATCATTTTCAAAAAATACGAAAAGTCTATTTATTACAGTTTGCTAAGAATTATATCCAGAATCGGTATTCGATTGAATCAATGATTATTGAAGTCTATTTTTAGCAATATTTATGAAATTTTTGATGGTTTAATTTGAGCAAAAATGACTTTTCTTTTTAATTAAAGGTTAATGTTACAAAATAGCAACGTGCTTTTCGTAATTATTCATTTTGAAATAAAACTTATTTTTTATTCACGTTAGTTATTATACTTATATAAATAAGTCATAATGGTTGTTATTTTCTCGATTTTCATTGATATAACTCATCAAAATCTTCAACAAAGTAAGTTATACCTAAATTTTGAGATATTTTTGTTGACATGTTAACACTTTATTCAACACATGTATAGTTCAAATACATTGTTTGTTTTAAGAGGTCATTATCAAGGTTGCTGTTACATAGAGTTTATTCAACATAAAAGCATATTCAACCGGCTGCCAAGTGCCAACAAGCAATTAGTCTTTGACCATTAATGTTTTATTTTCTTAACGGGTTAAAATAAGTTAGGTTGATAATCCTTTTCAAAATCTAGATGATGATGGATCATTTGGTGCATGTCTTTTTCCTCTTTAATTTTATATCCCTTCAAACATATGAACATGGTATTTGATTTTATATACACAAAAATGAATTTGTTTTATCTTCACCTCTTGTACTAATAAAGATTAAAGGTCTTTAAACATGAAGATTGTTAGATAATAAGGCCCACAAGCCCGTTGGGTTTGGCCCACTTAGTTGCTAGGGTTAGCTTAGTTTATTTTCGATTTAATGTTTTGTAATCTTCATTGTTCAGTAAATCTGATCAATACAATGTTTTTATTATTCCTTTAATTTCTACACGGTATCAAGTGCCATGAATTCTTTGTTCCCTCAAACTTTTCCGCCTGCTAAGAAGAAAAAGAAAAAGAAGAATAGTTTGTTATGAAATCTCGATTGACGATAGTTTTCGAGTCGGAGTAATTCCGTTAGTTTTGATTTTGATTGGATACTGTAATTAAAGATGATATATTGTTTGGTGCATTGAGTTAGTGGGTCCAAGGTAATTCTTAGGCTGTGCATAGTGGTGATCTGGGTTACTTGTACCACACCAGCTTTCTCTCTCCGACGACCTGATGACGACCTAGTTGCCACAGTGGTGATCTAGTTATTTATTAATTTTTTTTAAATGTGTTTGGGGTTGGTATTTATAATGTTGTAAAAGTGGTAAAGTTAAAAAAAGAGGGTTTTTTTTTTTTTTTTATTTATTATTTTTTTTTATAATGATAAATAGTACTCCCTCCGTCCCAAAGTATATGTCCACTTCCATTTTGCACAAATTTTAATAAATTCCCACTAACTACTCTACTAACCAATCAAATATCATTTCTCTCCACTAAAGTCTCTTTTTATTGGTTGGGATATAAAATGGATAAATATTTTAGGACAAAAAAAAATAGCAATATGGACTTATAATATGGGACGGAGGGAGTACAATATGTTGGAAGTTAGTGTGCTTCGAACTAGGTTGCAAGGACGAACTAGTTCGTGATATATGCCTCAACCAACCGATGGCAACCTTCTATCCACAATGGGATCAACCTTGCAAAAGGTCGGTCGACCGACAGTGGCAACCGAGCCACTGTGAGTAGCCTTATAGAGGGCTCCTGGTCGAACATTTGCTTGAGTTTATATTGTTTGGGATATTGACGTTTGTTTAATTTGTTCAAGGGCATTATGGTATATTTAAGTTGTGATGGGTAATAGTTTTTCTTCGTAGTGGTATTGAAGTTTGTATTCATATTGTTACTAGTATTGATATCGGCATAGATACTAGATTTGACGTCGGGTTATGATCTAATTATGGCGTTTGTATTGGTTTCCTGATTTGAAGAATTTGAAGATTGGTTTGATTATAATTAGGTTTTGGCATTGGTATTAGTCTCGATATCGTTTGGTAATCATGATTATGTTTGTTGGGTTATTGTTGTTTTGTTCGGTATTGGTATTGGTGTTTGTGATGATGATGTTATAGTCTTAACTAATTCAATTATGTCTTGAGTAGTTATATATAGAATCTCAGCATTAACAACATGTTTTGGTTCTAACCGTTTCGCTTGGTGATTAGTTTGGTTGCCTGGTTCCGCACTACGCCTGATTCTGCATCAGTCTGATTTCACATGTGGTTCTGCATATAGTTACGACTCGTTTTATCTGCATCTGTCTGTTTGAATCTGTGTGTCTGAATCAACACGTGGTTCTGCATCTGGTTCCACCTGGTTTTGTATGCATCTGTCTGAATCTGAATTAGCCTGAATCTGAATCTGTCTGAGCCTACCTGAATCTGCTTTCGTTCATCTCCGTAATTATGTTGCTCTGTTCCGAGTTTACACCGCGTTTGCACTCTGGGACCATCCGTTTTTCATTTGCTTTTCAGTTTTAGTTTATTTTTTTGTTTGATAAACTCTCAATGTTTATTGTTGCACCATTGTTAGTTTGAGAGGGGATGTTAGATAATAAGACCAACAAGCCCGTCGGGTTTGGCCCACTTAGTTGCTAGGGTTAGCTTAATTTATTTTCTATTTAATGTTTTGTAATCTTCATTGTTTAGTTAATCTGATCAATACAGTGTTTTCAGTATTCCCTTAATTTCTACAAAGATTATCACAAAACGTATCAAAATCGAGTTTTAGATCCTATAAGTTACATATACGACTATGAAGTTACGGTATTGATCATCAAACCTGTTAAGATAGGATATCATATTCCGAACTCCATTAGTGTATGTCTGAAAGCTCTAATAACTCTAAATGCAAACTAAATCCGAAAAGTATATATAGACTCGCATGATCTTAATACTATTAAAAGTGTGTTTAGTTTTTCTTACAAAAATTTTGTATTCGCTCATTGTACTTTAATACAATAAACAAGAAGTCTTATGCGTATTTGCAATTGTTTATCTAACATGCTATTTGTTAATTAAATTAGCAGTTTCAAGTTGCTTATTAAAATTGATGAGCGATTTCAGTATCCGGCAGTCTTGAATAGATTTGAACATAAAATAGACCAAGTATAACTTAGTGATGATAAATATTCAGCATAACTCTTTTTGAGTTGTTAAAGACAAAGAGTTTTCACTTCAGTGACGATGCTGTTCAGCTACTGAGGTACAAGATTTAAAGAAGAGGTTTAGTTCAGTGACGATGGCAATGCCTAACTGAACGATGTTTGATCTCATCATTCACCAATATATTGAGCAATAAATCTCAATTATCTAGAACGTCAAAAGCGGAAAAATCTACTACAACAAAAGGGGATAAAGTAAGTCTTCATGAGAATTAATTAACACCTTTTCATAGTTGTTATAAAGGTGCAACAGTTGTCAACACTGTTTCTTAAAGAAGACTTTATCCCTTACCTAAAATAGAAGTATTTAATGCATATCTCGCCAACTCATTAAGTGTTAAACGCATGTAAAGTAGATGTCTTTAAAAAGCCTAATTCTATGTTATAAAAGAAAATGTTTGTAAAGAAGTAAATGCATATCTTTCAATTAATGTAAACACAAGAGCATTTACACCTCGAATGGACTCATGCCGCTGAACATTCAACGAGTAAATATAAGTTCTTACTTAAACCATAACTTAAGTTTGTGTTTAAGTTAGAGAAGAGATCACCACAAATTGTCATTCAACTATGATTGTTGTTTCACAAACAATCTCTGTCCATATATTTGATTAAAAATTTAAACGTTGAAACCTTGTTGTGTATATCTAGTTTAAACTGCTTTACGTATTCTTGCTTTAAACCATTTAAACATAGATAAAATTACATGAAGTTAAACATTTAGATAAAATTACATGAAGAGTGATTTTTTACTCTAAAAGGAACAACAAGACATGTTATTTCAAGGCAGCAGTATATTTATCAGTTCCCACACCCCTTAAAAGTTTCAACAATTAAAAGTATTTCAAAGACATGTTATTTCAAAGGCAGGAGTATAACTTCACTCTAAATGGACACATATTGGGGAAATCCAACTTTCAACAATTAAAATTTCATAAAAGCAAAATTTTATTAAAAATAAATAGACACAGCACTCACTAACCCACCACCACAAACATCATAGTCATGACAAATTACATGTATGACATTTTATACAAAAGTTCATGAATTAAAGAAATGAATCCAACCACATATGTTTTCATGATGTTCATCAAAGGTATACCGCCGACAGAATTGATACCTTTTTTTCTATACCATTATCATTAAAATATGTAACATGACAACAATAAAAATAAAGCATCATTCAAAAAGACTCACCTCCCCTTTGAACATCTTTTTTGCAACTTCCTCAAGAAACAACACTTCTTGTACTTTTCAAACACAAGATTCCCACCAAAAGAAGTATTAGACCGATCCGAGATCATTAAAACAGACCATTTTATAGGACATGCTTGAATGGTGTTCGGACGAGATTTGATATGAAAAGGTTGAGACCAGGCTGCAAAGACTACTATGCATAGTATTACATAGATATAAGGGCTATGGATGAAGTACCAGGATCAATGGGGACGAGTGCTGGATTTGCTCTGAGGCTCGGACAAACCATTTTTTCCTCGGCTTCTCTTATCTTCATGTCGTTTGGCGTTCAGTTTTACAGCTATACATCATTCTGGTACGCCATATCTCCCCTGTAACTTTTCAATAATATATCAATTCACAAAACTGACCACATGACATGTATAGAGGGTGTTTCGGGTTTGCATATTAAATACTAACACTTTTAGACAAGCGCAAGGGGAGATTCTTATACCGTTATACGCCATAAACACAACCCAAATATATGCAATCCGAAAACACCCCAAAATTCTAATTTTGGGATTACAATTTGCAACAGTTTCTTGGTGACGATTATGGGATTGGTTATTCCATGGAGTTTCACACTGGCGCTACTTGATGGATACTCGGTTCATGTAACATGCCCGATTAGGCAAAAGGGATTAATGCTGATTATTGTTATAGGGGATTGGGTAAGGTCTTAAACTTTAAGCACTTCTTAAACACATACTATTAATTTTATTGCTACTAAAGGTTGCATTTATCGGGTGAAATAGGTGTTGACGATTCTTACCTTAGGTGCGGCCTCTTCTGCTGCCAGTGTGGTTGATATCTTGTTTACAGCAGATGGTTCCGTTTGCCCTCCAAAAATGTGCAGCCGATATCTGCTTTCTACTATATTTGCTTTCTTGTCGTGGTTCCTGTCCATGGCTTCCTCTCTATTTAACCTGTGGGTTCTTCCATCTTTGTGATTTGTGTAGTGAAGTAGTCATTTCAAGTACAGTTACTCTTGGTGTATACACAAGCAGAACAAATAAACAAATGCTTAGTAAATTAGGACGCATTATTTGTAAATTCATAAAATGTTTTTACAGAACAATCTGAGTCTGCGCTACAAGATTTCAGATAGATTTGCATATGTAACAGACTCTTTTTTTTGTGTACATTGAGTCATCAAATGATAACTTTGTGTCCCATTTGGGTATTTTGTAACTAAGAAACTAATCTTATTGTTGAAAGCTATAAGAACCGATTTTCATAAATAAATTATAATCTTATATGAAAATGTTTGATTTATGTATAAAAAGTATATAAATATAAGATAACCTTTACTTTGAAAAATCGGTAAAATGGAACAAAAAGAATACATTTCTATTGTTACACTTACATGTTTTACTTACGAGAATAACCTTTGGATCTGCGTCGTGACAGATTTCTTTAGTAGCTAGTTAGCTACTTCATTTCAAGAAATTCCGTCCTCAGCTTACTCGCCATAACCATCAATAAAAGCATAAGAAATCCCCCAACTCGGTTCAAAACGTCTTCCCACCATTTCCGAGTGAAGCTTCATACCTTCTTCCATCCTCCCATGATCGCACAACTGCTTGATCAAAACTTTATAACTCTCACCCTTCACACAGACATTATTCTCCAGCGCAAACCAAACTCTTCTCAGAAAGCAACTTAACCAACACACATACCCGTATACTACAGCATCACGTTATCAACTTACAAAAACCACTAATCAAACGCTCATACGTCACACAACCCCATCTCCCTAAACATCTCCTCCGCCTTAAAAAAACATCTCCAACATCACTAAAACCGCCAATCATAGCATCATCCATTCGTCCCATATCACAATAACTCAACTCGCCATTAAAACGCTATAACTAAGCTCATTAGGCAAACACTCCTTCTTTACCATATCCTCCCACACTCATTCCACCATATTCACTAAGGGCTTGTTTGTTAAATTTTTTTATTAAGTCATGTTTAATTAAAAGATGACTTAATGCAGACAACCTCAGTTTTATTACTTAATATTTTCAGTCATCTTTCTTTATTAAGTCACAAACAAACAGTTTTCATATGTTATGACCTAATTAATTAAGTTTTTTCATATTAAGTCAATTAAGTCGAAATCAAACACCTCTAACCCGTCTTTATAAAGACCTTGCATAAGCACATTTTACGTATGCACATCACAGCAACCTTTTTAACCGTTATTGGGTCAAACCTGTTGGGAAGTGGGTGTGTTTAAATTATTGGGCTGATGTGGATACTGAACATGGGCCAAAATTAATTGTCTGATATAACAGGTTAAGCCCAGTAACTTTAATGACATACCATGTTTGGCCTGTTGTTTCAAAGGCTATTGATAAATGTTTATGTTAGATATATCCATATAGAAAGATGGATTGTATTTGAATGCAGAGCTGTCTTTAAGGGTGTGTGACTATTTAGGGTTTCAAAATTGTATGAGCCTCAAAATTTATCCCATGAACAATTATATACATGTGTATACATTTTTCTACAAGAGAAACATAAATTATGTGAGAAAATATCTTCCATGGGTCATATTATGAACGTTTATATAGCTATTTGGCATTATATCTTATAAAACGGTGACACCTTTTACATAACATTGGTTTCTGAAGACTTTATTATGGATTTTTGCCCAGGGCCTCCAAAACCTTGGGGACGCCCTGTTTGAATAGCACAGGTTTGAGATGAAGATGGTATGGTCTTGAGCTATACCATGAACGTCTTTACTCAACTTTGAGTTAGTGATTTTAGTCAAGTATATAGCAAAACGACGCCATTATTAAATTAATAGAACTGGATACCCTATACCACTTCGACGTCTACAGTTTGGTGAGTCAGTTGCAGTTGTGAATTGTTATTAAAGGGTTTTAATCCTTATCATTTTGAAGTATACTTTGAAAGATATAGGGAAGTATTCCATCAAAGCATAATATACAAGAATAATTCAACCAACAGCCCCAAGCAAGATGCAAAAGGTCTCAATATTATACTCATCAACACTTTAAAGTCTTTGATTCGGAATTTCTATTATATAAAAAATGAGTCCTATAATTGACACATAAATCTAATTCAAGTATACAAGACATTATAGTATCCATGTTATCCATTAACAGAAGATCAAACATAAAAAAGAACTTGCGATTTTAGTTGTTCTATTTACTTGCTTAATGTGTATATCTCATTGTGGGTTATACAGGGTCATTATCAGGGCCGTCTCCGAGAATGCCTAAAAAAGACGAGGCCCGAGGCAAATGGAAAAAAATAGGCCCCCAAAATTCAAGTTTTTTATACAAGTTGGCCAATTTGGAGTCAAACATTATAATTTGCATGAGATTAATGGTTCTAATGATATGTATCCTGCAGTTTTTATACAAGGTATGACAACTGGAGTGGCTTGGGCCTGTTCTTCGCAGATCTGGTAAACAAGTTTTATACACTTTTGGGCCCCTATACAAGTTGGGCCCTAGGCTTGGGCCTAGGCTGCCTACCCATAAGAGCCGGCCCTGGTCATTATGTGGTTTTTGATGGCCATAAACAATAACAAGGAGAACCCGTTACAGTTATAAATTTTAAATAAATTGCAAAATTACATGTAAACTTAAATTATATGACTCATACATATGTCTAATATCTAACGTCTTTATATACAAGATTAAGAAAAATGTAGCCCCTTATAAGTGTAGGCCCGTGCGACGGCACCACTTGCACATCCGTTGAGCCCCCTCTTTCAGTTATACATTGAGAACTTCTTTTGATTTTCTATTAGCTATAACAAAATAGATATTCATTATCATATCATAGACTCTTTTCAAGTGTCAATTTAAAGAATATATTCCAACAATAATATACAAGAATAATTCAACCATCATCCCAAGCAAGAAGCAAAAGTTTATAATTTCCTACTAGAACTAATTGACCATTTAGTATTTTCATATCATAAATTTTATTTACATGATGCAAGACACTATAGATATGTGATATGCAACAAGCCAACAACAAATATAAAGATATGAAAATCATGATAGAATAAAATGAAACAAAAACTTTTGAGCTCTATACCATGTTAAATTTTTTATACAAAATGACGACAGCAAAACTTAATTTATGCTTCAAATTATAAGTATGTACATCAAATTAAGGAACTAGCTATAGGATCACAGAAAATCAATCAGATTTATTACAACATGCACTATTTTTATTGTAGTTACGTGTTTGCAATATTCATTACAAAATTTGGTATCATATCCATATATCATCATCCATATAAAAAAAAGGGAGGGAAAAAGTCTTAGAATTCGATTCTGTTTATCTAGCTTTGCTTCATTCCCAAGCTACCCTTCAAAATTAACCTCATAACAACACCAATTAACCAAAAAACCTAACCCACACGTTATTCTTATTTTATCCCAAGGTCCAATTTTTCTCTTATATATGGATCTCCCACATGAACCTACACAAAATCAACCATGAAATACACTGAAATTTCCCATTTCAGCCACCCTAAACACCGGCTCAAACCGGGCTACACCGAGATCCCATTCAAGTGTGATGGTTGCAAAGAAGTTGGCATAGGGTCCAACTACAAATGTACAACATGCAACTATGACCTACATGTCCATTGCGCCCTTCCATCCCCTTCCATCATCCACCCTTTCTACACCAAATGTTCCTTCCAATTCATGGCCCATCCGCCAGGGTCCATTGCCCGTTACTGCAATGCATGTGAAAAAGCAGTGTCAGGATTTGTTTACCACTGCAAGTTATGTGGATTTGACCTCCATCCATGTTGTGCTAAGCTTCCAACTATGTTGGACGATGGTGAAGTGGAGTTGTATTTGTATAGAAAAGTAGGTTCTTCCTGCCACAGATGTGGCAGGAAAGGACGAAGCTGGAGTTACAGGTCAACGTGCAAGAAGTACAACTTGCACGTGGCCTGTGTGAAAGAGATGTTGGTGGAGAGTTGGCATGACATATATTTTGGTAGGGGTGGGGTGAGTGGTAATTTAATTGGTGATTTTTATGGACAAAATAGAAGAATTGAGACAACAATCCCAAGCTTGAAGGGAACATTGGAAAGCTATCACCATAACCATAAAAGCAAAGGGAAAGTGAAGAAGTGTTGTGAGATGGCTGGTTTGGCAATGCAATTTGTGATATCTGCAGTTCTTGGTGATCCAACTACTCTCATTGCCGGTGTTGTTGGTACCTTAATGTCTAAATAGAACCAATTAAAGCAAGAAGTCGTCGATAACACCAAATAGCTAATCATATCCTTTGTAAATACTTGTATGAAAAACATCAAAGAAGGTATATGGTCAAGATCTAATGTAAATGTTCTTGATCAGCCACATGTCGTTAACAATGACGAAATAAAAACCTTATTGTTAAGTGTGACTTCTAATTGTTGGATAATCTCATAATGTATCATGTTCAAGTGTTAACACAATTGCAATGCATTTTCTTTTCCAGATCTTTATTTAGACTTGGATTTTTTTTTCTACTTTGGCTGTCTGTCACCCGTAATAATCAATCTATTGTGTAACTAAAGTGTGTGTGTGTTTTTGTTTCGTTTTGTACAATTTCCTTTTGTATGGGGAATAATAGTTGCTTTTGTACGCTGTTGGCATTGGGCTATTTTTGTGTTAGCATGCTTAGGCCTTTAGTGGTTGTTGGATTTGATGCAATGGATCTTCTTGATCAAGTCCAATACTCCAATCAATTCGGGTTTTATTTTTCAAAAAAATTAAAGGTAAAACATATTAAAATAAACACATTTATATAAGCACATTTAAACAAATAAACTCATTTAAATAATAAGAAATAATTGGCAAATTCAAATTTTTTATTAGAAAACACTAATTTATGCATTAAACAGTTGTACTGTATATATAACATGTTTAACAGTTTGTACATTAGAGTGTGTCAATTACTAACCATATGTGCAAATCATCTCTTTTAAATAATATACATAATAAAAAGAGTTAATTACATAAATTGTCCTTGTGGTTTAGTCAAAGTTACGGATCTTGTCCCTATATTTTTTTTAGCGCGTTTCGTTCCTGTGGTTTACAAATCTTACGGATCTTGTCCCTGATCTGACCCGGTCCCAAAAAAGGACCTCCCTTGCAAAATCTCTCTAACGTGAGGGCTAACGATCGTTATACAAACCACATGAACGATTTATGTAATTTACTCTTTAAAAAAAAAGTTTTTTCTTTTTAGTTTTATTATTCAATTTTTTTTTTAATTTTATTACGATTAAATTTTTTAATAAAAAAAACTTTTTTTTTTAAATTTAATTTTAATTTTATTATAATAAATTAAAAAAAAAACAAATTTTAATTTTATTATAATAAATTAAAAAACTATTTTTATTTTTTTTTTAATTTTAAAAAAAATCAAAAAAATATAATAAAATTAAAAAAATATATTTTAATTTTATTATAATATATATTTTTTAAAACTATTTTTTCTTTATAAAAATTAATTTTAGAAAAAAAATTAAAGTAAAATTAAAATAAAAAAACTTTTTGAAGGCTTTTTGATTACTGCTCGGTTCTCTCATGTTTTGGCGGCTTGGAATGATGGATTTGAAGGCTTTTTGATGTTCTACCTCTTGGTTGATTTCTTTTGTTTTGTGTTTCTTGCAATTTCCGGTTTTGTTTTGGAACTTTTTTGTTAATAAAATCTTAGCGAGCTTATTTCTTCAGTTTCAAGTATGCCATGACATCTTAAGATATATACAATATCAAAAGAGAAATAAAATAAAATGAGAATGTCGAAAAAATACCACAGTTTTTAATAAAATTAATTTTTTTAAAGAAAAAACAGTTTTTAAAAAAAAATATATAATAAAATTAAAATTTGTTTTTTTTTTTTTTAATTTATTATAATAAAATTAAAATTAAATTAAAAAAAAAGTTTTTTTATTAAAAAATTTAATCGTAATAAAATTAAAAAAAATTTGAATAATAAAACTAAAAAGAAAAACCTTTTTTTTAAAGAGTAAATTACATAAATCGTCCTTGTGGTTTGTATAACGATCGTTAGCCCTCACGTTAGAGAGATTTGCAATGGAGGTCCTTTTTTGGGACCGGGTCAGATCAGAGACAAGATCCGTAAGATTTGTAAACCACAGGGATGAAACGCGCTAAAGAAAGTATAAGGACAAGATCCGTAACTTTGACCAAACCACAAGGACGATTTATGTAATTAACTCTAATAAAAATAAAATAGAAGAAACTCAACCTTTATCTTCTCATAAACATGAACCTTGTCTTCTTGGGGAATTTGTTACCACAATGGGTAATAGAAAGTAAACTCCGTCATAATTTCCGCGAGTAGGTTGTCAATACATGCGGCATTTCGGCCTACATGTCGATATGTAAACTGGTCTTTTACCTCGAACTCGATCTCCGACAAACCATTGTTCCATTCTAAAGCCTT
The DNA here is from genome assembly GCA_019973895.1 of Chrysanthemum seticuspe. Taxonomy (NCBI): domain Eukaryota; kingdom Viridiplantae; phylum Streptophyta; class Magnoliopsida; order Asterales; family Asteraceae; genus Chrysanthemum; species Chrysanthemum seticuspe. The sequence goes on along the minus strand of BPTQ01000007.1, from coordinate 345,247,630 downwards.
TTTGAGCTCGATGTTCGTGGTTTTACCACAAGTATTCTTACATGCAGACCTTAAAAATTCAAGTGTGACGGTATAAAATAACAAGTAATCAAATTCAAACAATCAAGTTTAAGTTTATTAAAATAATCCAGAAGGTAGTAGTGGGTATGGGTGTCGACTGTGGTGATGGGGACGATTGTGGTGTTGGTGCACAGTGGTGGTAAGGATGACTGTGGTGGTGCACAGTGGTGAAGATGGTAGTGCACACTGGTGAAGGTGGTCGTGAAATGGTGTCAATTTGTGGTGCTAAATTATGTTGATTTGTGGTAAAAATGGTGAATTTAGGAGGTGAAAGAGAGCAAAAAACGATTTGGTTTGTGTTTGATGCAAGGTCAAAATTTCAACCTTTAGCAGTGTACCTAATCGATATAGAAAAGTAGACGCAAATACCCGGAGGAAGTTCATTCTCCAAGAGAATAGCTAGAAGGACGTGAATGTGGATTGCTAATGCTCTACGGGATGGGGCTATTTTTGATTTTTTTTATATTTTATGAAAGCAGGTTTTGGATTGGATTACTAACGAATTGAAGAAATAAATAAAATGTTATTAAATAAAAGAAGATAACAAGCATGGGAATAGAGGTAATTACTTATGGACAATTCACTAGGGTTCAGAAAATCTAACAACAACTTAATTAATGCAAGCACGAGGAACTGTTTTTTGGGTAAAAGGGTTACTCCGGGTAAAATATTATTACTCCAAAAAAATAATTATAGAACAATGGGTGTAGGTGAATCCAACATCTCAGTCAAAATGTCAAACCAAGTACACCTACAGTGCTTAAGACCTCAACTAGCATAAGAAAGACAAACCAATCTTAGGATCAAACACTAAAAAGACATAAGAATATAATTTGACCACAAAGATTTATATCCATCGAGTCACAAAACGCGAGCTGTTCCGGATTTAAAACCTTGAAGGTCATAAGTATCATATAGATCAAAATCTTCATCCTCATGTAAACTAGCATTATACGAACCTCTACTCATCATAAAATGAGAAGTCTCATCATAAGCATCTTCAACTTTATCATCACTATCACTATCCGAAAGAACCACATTCCCAACCTTAGAAAACGGATTACCTACCTTTTTTACCTCATTAAACATAAAAGGTTTACGATTAGCTTCATTTTGCATACGAAGCGGCTTCTCATCATCACCAAGAAGCACAAGCTTCCCTTTAACAATTTGACTTTCAAGCTTATTAATCTTTTCAACAAGAGGTGTATTACTTGGACTGTCAAATGCATCAATGGTAACACTTTCCTGTTTACTTACAACAGGATCCTCATCCAAATCATCAAGGGCGTCAAAAGCATTAGTCATGGTAATCACTTCAGCCACCTTACTTGGTTGTTTAGATGCCTCCTTACTAGTAGAAGGCGAATTCTTTGTATTCTTATAAGCAACCGGCCGAAATTCAATATTCTTTGCAACTCCAAACACCCGCTTATACTTAAAGCCCTTACGTTTGACAGTAGTGAACCCTTCATTCGATACCCCCTTATTAGCTCCCGAAGAGTTAGGAACACGTTTAGGAGGAGCTTTGGAACATTCCTAAAAAAGATGACCATACACCAAACATTTACTACATCGAGGAGGATCCCATTCATATTTAACACGAATGGTGTGTTTCGTATAACCAGCTCCATTAATATTAGGGACAATAACAACCAAAGTACACGAAGATCATTAGTAGCATTTATTTCAATCAAAGCTCTAGCATAACTAATTCTACCTCATGGTTCCAAGCACATCTCATTTGTATACGAATCAAGAAGCATATGCTTACCAATTTTAAAGGAAATAGAGCTCAAACCATCAGAAGAATAAGCAACAATTGGAACATCATAGAACTTAACCCATGCTGGAACACAAGACAAATATTTCTTCATGAGGCTAGTCTCAGGAGACCACTTATTGAGAATAATTGGAATTCCTGGAATCATACATGGACCATCACGAAGAACATATTCAGCACCCTGAGTAGTTGATAACTTAAAAAATAAAAACTCTTTCGCGTTCATTGTTGCTTTCTCAACACCCATACTTTTTCCAGTTATTACGTACAAACCATTCAACAACAGGGAAGGCAAGCCTTTTACCAATGAAATACCCACATAGGGGTTTTTTCAACCTCACATGAATCTCAACAACAGAAGCTATAGGTAACCCGACATCGTAATCAGCATCTTGTGGCACGTTATCATCAACCTTCTAAAAAGTGATCTTAGTCCCAAGCGACGGTTTCAATTTATTGGCATACGAAACCAAATTTGTAGCATTAGAGACATGTGGTTCTTTAGAAGATACCTCAACTAGATTAGGTAGCTCGACATCAGGTAAAGGGGGTCGCAGCAACAGGTGTCGATTGAGTACCCTCAACATTAGAGGTAACAACAGGCGTATGTGTAACCAAAAGATATAAAGTAGGCTGATTAAGATTACATGTATGTTCAACCCCTAGATGAGTTACCTTATTAGTTATTGGTATTAACTGCCCCATACCGATCAACGTTCTTTTCTCCCACACTTACCATCAACCAAAACCCTAATAAATCCACAATCGAACCAGAACCAGTAAGAAGTAAATTAACTTCCAGAACTTCAAAACACAATCGTGTAAAACCCTAGTTATAAAACTAGATTTTAATAATCATTATAGTACGAGGAAATAATCTTAAGTTAAGGTGATCTTGACATGGTTAATCAAAGGATACCTCCAATAGGCAATTTAAGGCAAAGGCTAGATAAGTTAACCTAGCATAATCAACTCATGCATTACACTTGGTTCCCAATTTAAATAAACCAAATCTCTGGTGTCCAAGAGAGGGCATCATAGCGCAAGAACTAACCTAGATACACAATTACTAGCACAAGTGTCACACTTAGGTTTACTAATGACCAATTGATAAACCTAGTAAAGAGATGAGGTGTAATTTCATACGCTTTTTAGGCGTCATTTATCCTCTAAACTCGTATACTTTGAATTGATTATTGCTCTAAATGATTTCTTTTTGAGTTTTAGGTACTTAGGAGAGCAAACGCTGGAAACATACAAGTTTTGGGCTCGATTGGACAAAAAATGAAGAAAAATGACAAATTTAGCTTTGTGACCAACACATGTGACGTGGTCACCAAATATGTCCAGAAAGTGCAAAATTTAGATTATTTGTGACGGGTCAGGGTGTGAAGACGCCCTAGCTGACGGTGTCAAATGACCCAAGCGACGGCGTCACAACCCATAAGGTGACGTCGTCACACTATGGCGTTGTAGTTTAAACTCTAAGATCGATGACGAGTTGACGGCGTCACAACGCCATCATAACCTGATTTCTATATATACACACACATAATTTGCATTATTATGTGTAAAATTTTGGAGGAGTTTTTGTACCAAAACCCTAGTCGATTTTATCAGCCTTTTTAGGCTTTTTTTTGGCTATTGAAGACCTTATGTATTGTTGACATAAGTTTAATCATTAATCATTTAGTTATGTTTATCCTTATTATGTTTATTGCTTGTTTGATTATGTTTATTGCTTGTTTCTCCATTGCTATGCTAGGATAAATTTATTGGAAAATGATCTAAAAAGGCATCCAACTGTCACATTTTTCTTTTGTAGGCATCCAACTTTTTTTTCCTTAAAGTAGTCAAATACTTTCTTAATCTTTCTATTGTAGACATATATCTGACGTGACATGATCTAATCAAAGGTTAATTACATAAATTTACATAAATCGTCTCTGTGGCTCTAAACAATTACATAAATCGTCCGCTTTATATCATTCCTTTAAAAAAAAATAGATCAAATATATCTTCTACCCTCTCTCTCACATCCCTCTATACTGCCTCTCCCTCTCTCTCTAGCACCACCACACCGACACCACAACCACCTCCACCGCCTTGCCACACCACCTCCACCGTTCTAAATCGATTGTAAAACTTTTGATAATGATTTCGTGGATTAAATGATGGATTAAAAACGTTTTGTTAATAATTCGTGTGGTAAACAAAGATTAAAGAGGGTATATAAAACTTGCTTAGGAACAACAATACTTTCGTATTTGACTTATGTAACTCAAAAGATATTGTCGTGTATATACAATATCAATATAATTTAATGAAATGAGATGATTCCTCTCGATTGAATAAGAAGATACTTGGTTCATACATCGATCACTTTAATATACCCGAAAGTGACAAGACTTGCTTTGGGACCACGAAACATTCGTATTTGACTTGAGCAACTCAAAAGATGTTGTCGCTTATTTGCGCTATCATCATAATTTAATAATGCGATAATTCTTAATATTGAATATGAAGACACGTGGTTCATACCATTCACTCAATCATCTTTTGAATACTCTCTGAACTGATATATAAGCTTTCTTAGGAACAACGATATTTTTGTATTTGAATCATATAACTCAAAACATGTTGTCGCATATATACGCTCTAAATACAATTTAATAAAATGCGATAGATCATATATATTGAATAAGAAGACATTTGGTTGATATACCTCGCTCCATCATCACTTGAATACTCTCGGAGGTGATATATAAGACATGCTTAGGATTGACGATAGTTTCTTATTTGACTTACATAACTTAAATGATGTTGTCGCATATAAATGCCCTCGATACAATTTAATGAAATTCGATAAATTTATTCCACCATAACACCAAGTTTCTTTAATTTTTTTCGACATTTAAACTACTAATTTAATTTAAATTTATAATGTTTAATTAAATCTATAACTTAAATGATTTTTAATTTAAATTTATAAATTTGTTAAATAAATTAAAGTCTTTGAAGACGACATGTCCTCGCCAAATGCTATACCACATAATTAATTACACAATTAGCTTTATTTATTTACGCAAAGGCTATACTAATTATTAGTAGTAAAGGTTTTGGCAAAGACATGTCTTCACCGAAATTTTGGCGAGAAAAACGAGCGGAGAATAAATTAAGTATAGCAAATGGTCAACCTTCTGGCGAGTACATGCCCTTGCCATTGCGTTTAGTCAAAATTTTCCAACTTTTGATAATTCAAAATTTGGAACCGAGCCTTTTTGTCGTTTAGCAATTTTTGACAAGGACATGGTGTCCTTGCCAAAATCTCGTCGCATGTTCTCCTTGTTCTCGTTGTAATTTAGCCATTGTAACTTGTTTGCATTGTCATTCTTCCTAGGATCATTGACGACTAATCGATGATGCTCTTTGAAAATGCAAGTTTCTAAAAATGGTTTCACCATGCATTCACACGTTATAGAGTTATATTTTACTGCATGTGACCCAAAAACATTTAATATACCGTTGCAATATTATTTTCTGTATGCTGTTTTTTCTAGGACTATCCGGGACATACATATTGATCCATTATTGATACTCCGTATTAAATAAAAGATAACATGTGTATAACCATGTATGATTAACGTTAGACCAAAGAAAAAATAAACCCAAGATTCCTTAGTCGCCCCATATAACAAGAAACATACATACGAACCTAATCAACTTTGATAACGACGTCGACAAAAACTAATACATTACAAACTTAAAAAACTATCATAATGCATAACAAGATCCATATAATTTCCTCACTCTTGACTATGACCAAAATAACATAATGGGCAATTGCTCCTCATGCTACACCGGTACCATCGCCTCCAAAACCACTACCACAGTGAAACTAATCCTTCTAGATGGCCAACTAAGCGAATTTTCGGCACCCATCAAGGTGTTCATGGTGGCACAACCACTAAACTCATTCATTTGCAACGCGAATGAGATGGACTTTGACAAGGTTGTTAAGTGCATGAGTGATGAAGAAGAGCTTTATCCTGGTCAGATTTACTTTGAGCTGCCACTAAGTTGGTTAAATAGGCTTTTAGCGGCTGAGGATATGGCGTCCTTGGCGGTTAAAGCGGGTAAGGCACTTATGTGTAGTAGTGGTAATAAAGTGATGTGTGGATGTTGTGTTAGCAAAGTTGATCCTTTGGTATTTTGTGATGAGGATGAGATGATGTCCTCGTCTTGGAGTGGGGCCGGTGGCAGTGGTGCTGGTGGTGATGCCGGAAATCGTGGTAAAGGGCGGGTGTTTACAAGGCTTGAAAGGATAGTTGAGGAGTGAAGAGAACATACAAGATTGGGGTGTTTGGATTAGCTTATTTATGAGTTTATTCTTTGAGTTTGTAAACTATCAGCTTGAGCTTATTGACTTAAAATAGACGCAAGCCCTAGAATTGAGCTTTCGTCTCTACAATAATCCAATAAGCCCATAAGTTGGCTGCATAAGCTAATAAAAACACCCGAAATGGGGTTTAAATTTCTGTTTTCATTGACTTCAATTCATTTGATTACTTTATGGTTTCCGATTTACAGTTCCTAATAATGCAAGTAAAAATACAAGTCCTAACCCGTGTTATACTACATAAGTTTATCCAAATTATGATCTTATTATTCGGATATAAATCATGTCAAAATTGTTTTGTAATATTCTTCTTAGGATCATACAATAGTTAGTTGATAAATGAATAAAAATGATTGCTCTCGGTTGTCTTATATATATGGATGTGTAGGGCTTGGTAAGATAGTCGATAAGTCAAAAACTGGATCATATCAAACTGAAACCGGCTAGCTGGTATATACAATCTGGTGCTTAGTAAAATTACATCAAAAAAAAAAAAGTTGGGGTAGCCGATCAAGCTAGGCCAGACTTGGATTTCTTATTTACTCCATATATATCAATCCAATGACATGGTTTCAGTATATATGTATATAGTGAATCACTAGTTAAGTTCAAGCTAGATTGATCAAGTTTTGGTTTTAGACTTTTGGGACCTAGCCGGTACAATGTGATATTATTCCTGGTTCTCAGGTCTCAATTTTTTTCGTGTTCATATAAATACATATGAAATTTGCTTCGAAATTTCTATTACATTATCTCAACAACCTCCTAGCTAGGAAAGATACCTTTGTGGAGGAAATCAGAATCCTATCGCATTCATGGATCCTACATATAGGTATAGAAAGGCTAATCGTAAATGGTTAGATTGGATCGTCGATCCACAATCGGCTTGTGTAATCTTTTTGTAATTCTCAATCCAGTATCTTTGTAGCTTTCAATTTACCGGGGTAACCCTTTACCCAAAAGTAAAAGACTTGTCTTTGAAATCGAGTGTTTTATGTCGTTTGACTTTAACAACAGTACTATACTTTTAACACTAACGCGTCTTTGAATCTAACTTCTAAAGGACATATAAAATAGACTTCGAAAGATCTAGTTGCTGATATTCGTAACTCAAGGACCACATAAGATCTTAACGTAACGACCTAAGCTAGTGTGAACCCTCTTCATTTGTCAAATCAATTATCCACAAAGCAAAATAAAACAGACTAACTATAACCATAAAAACGGAAATCTTATCCCAATACGTCATCAATATTGATAAAGACAGAGATTAGAGCCAAAATTGAAAACCTTGCTTACTCAATCTTAATGGACCACCGTTGAACTGATATAAAACAGAAGACTTGGCGAACACGTTTACGAAATTAGGTACATGAGAAAAAGGATTCTGAAACATGGGCTGTTTTTTAGATTTTTTCTTGGGAGCAAAATCTATATTTTTACCTAAAAAAACCCTATTTACCAGGACATAAAATGGGTTAAAAAATGGTTGAAGTTTGAACAAATATAGATTTTGATCCCAAAAATATCTAAAGACAACCAATGTAGAGTTCTTATTTTGCCAGACACGTTTGTAAACCATCATATCATAGTTATTGTTGGAAAATTTAGTCCACTTGTGGGATTAGTTCACATCAGATAATGGGTCAGGAAATACGGAGTGTACACCCATAAGGTCACTAAACACCCTGACTCTATAGTAGTAAGGTTCAGCGAGTTACTATTGCTAGTACTAATGTTACTACTGTTAGGCAAAGTTAATACTGCTAGTACTAACATTACTACTGTTGGCAGAGTTAATATTGCTAGTACTAATGTTACTACTGTTAGGCATAGTTAATACTGCTAGTACTAACATTACTACTGTTGGCAGAGTTAATACTGCTCGTACTAATATTACTACTGTTAGGCAGAGTTAATACTGCTAGTACTAACATTACTAATGTTGGCAGAGTTACTACTGCTAGTGCTGCTGAATTTAACTTGTAACGGCTTTGACCTATTCAAGTGGTAGTTATAGCTGCTTAATGACCACATATAATTGGTCGTGTAATCACTATTAGCCATAATGGGGATAATTATGAGGCGATTAATGGGCCGATTAATTCTTATAATTTTATTTGACTAGCTATGAGTATTTCCATATAAATAGGAAATCACATATTCATGAATGATATACAGAAAACATAAACACTTGGATGCAAAAGGGTTATTGATTTGTGCCTAAATCATTAACATACATTTAGTCTTATATCAAGTAGATATTCGTGATACCCAGACATTAGGGTCGAATAGTTTACATTGGAAAGTGATAATACGATTTCAGGTGATATCCGGTAACCATTCATTGGTAATTAGTTAGGCTATTGATTATCTTCACCCTGCTGTGGGCTCATAACCCCCAACAATCAAAGTAAACTATTTTGTGATAATCAATGGCTGCTTCTATGAAGCATATAGCTGCTAACTTCTCCAAATTGGATAAGTTTGAAGGGGTGGATTTCAGAAGATGGCAAAAGAAGATGCATTTCCTGTTGTCAAGCATGAGTGTGGTGTATGTTCTGACCACACCAATTACAAATGATGGGGATGATGCTACTATTGAACAGATCAGGAAGAGGAGCAAATGGGAGAATGATGATTACATTTGCAAATGTTTAATCCTCAATGGTATGTCTGATTATCTCTTTGGTATTTATCAGAATGTTGAATCTTCCAAAGAACTATGGGATTCCTTGGATGCCAAATATATAGCTGAGGATGCATCATGTAAGAAGTTCCTTGTAAGTAATTTCACAAATTATAAAATGACTGATTCAAGACAAGTTATGGAACAATACAATGAACTTCTTGGTATACTTGAAAGGTTTACACAACTCAAAATGAACATGAATGAGGCTATTTCAATCTCTTGTATCATTGACAAACTCCCTCCTTCTTGGAAAGATTTCAAGCATACCTTGAAACATAAGAAGGAAGAGTTAACTCTTGTTGATTTGGGCAATCATCTGCGCATTAAGGAATCACTCAGGGCGCAGGATAGTGACAAGCCAAAAAGCAACAATGTTGTTGGTGCATCTGTTGTTAATATGGTGGAGCATAACAACTCCACCAGGTATAATGACAACAAGGGCAAGCGTAAACATCATGATAACACAAGGGCTAACCCTAACAAGAAGGCAACGCCTACTTGTTGGAAATGTGGCAAATCTGGTCACATTAAAAGGGATTACAAAGGTGTTAAGATTGGTGGTAAAACCAATGAATCAGGCACTAGTGGACCAGGGAATGGTTCAGTTCCTCTGAAAGGTCAGCATATGTTAAATAAATCTCTTTAGGTTTATTATGTTACATATGTATCTGAATCTAACTATGTGCAGGATGATGATATTGCGTGGTGGGTTGAATCTGGAGCAACTATTCATGTGTGCAAAGATAGAAGCTGGTTCAAGACTTATGACTCACTGAATGATGGTTCTATTCTTCACATGAGAAATGAGTCAACAACCTTGGCGTATAGACGTGGTTGTGTAGATCTTAGGTTTAGTTCTGTAAAGATTGTAACTTTGTTTAATGTTATTCATGTTCCTGATATAAGGAAAAACTTGGTTTCAAGTAGTGTTTTGAATAATCATGATTTTAAACAAGTTATTGAATCTGATAAATTTGTTTTGTCTAAAAGTGGTGTATTTATTGCTTTTGGATATTTGTGTAATCAAATGTTCAGGTTGAACATTATTAATGAATGTGATAATTCAGCCTTTATGACCACCTCTGACCTGGCTGAATCTACCCTCTGGCATGCTAGACTTGGCCATGTACACTATAAAAGGATGCAATATATGTCTAAGAATGGGTTAATCCCAACATTTGACATGGACACTGAAAAGTGTAAAACTTGCATGTTGACCAAAATAACTAAGAAACCTTTTCATGGTATTAATCGTGAAACTAAGCTCTTCGAGCTGATACACAGTGACCTGTGTGATTTGCATGCCATTCCCTCTTTGGGGAATAAGAAGTACTTTGTGACATTTATTGATGATGCTTCTAGGTTCTGTTATGTCTATATGTTACATACTAAGGATGAAGCATTAGATAAATTTAAAGTTTTTAAAACTGAAGTTGAATTGCAACTTGTGTCTCTGATCAAAAGATTAAGGACTGATAAGGGAGGTGAGTACATGGATACTCTGTATTTTCAGTCTGTTGGTATTATCCATAAAATGACTACTCCTTATACTCCTCAACAAAATGGTATTTCTGAAAGGGAAAACAAGATACTGAAAGAGATGGTTAATTCCATGTTGTCCTATTTAGGACCGAGTCAAGGGTTTTGGGGTGAAGCTATGTTAAGAGCTTGCTATTTATTAAATAGGGTTCCCAATAAAATGAACAAGATTACCCCTTTTGAACTCTGGACTAAAAGGAAACCCAACCTGAACTTTCTCAGGGTTTGGAGTTTTAGGGCTATTATAAGACTCCCTGATCCAAAAGTAAAAACTTTGGGTGAAAGAGGTATTGAATGCATCTTTGTTGGATATACTGAGCATTCCAAGGCTTTTAGATTCTATGTTATAGAACCTAATGAAAGTGTTTCAATTAACTCTATAATTAAATCAATGGATGCAATATTTGATGGGAATAGATTCTCATTAATCCCTAGACCAAGTCAGAAGATTCCTAATAGAACTCATGACATTGGTGTATCAAATGTCCTTGATGAAGTGCCATTAGAGGTCCCGGATGAGGTTGTGATTCAAAAACTTGAACTTGAGCTTAGAAAGAGCAAAAGGGTCAAGACTCCAAAGTCATTTGGACATTAGTTTCAATTATATTTAATTGAAGGTACAAGGGATGAGGTCTCTGGCCAATACTCTTATTGCTTCATTGTTGAGGATGATCCCAAGACATTTGAAGAAGCAATGAAGTCCCAGGATGTTTCTTTCTGGAAAGAAGCAATCAATGATATGATGGATTCCATCATGGGTAACAACACTTGGGTGTTTGTTGATCTACCACCTGGTTGCAAACCTCTGAGTTTCAAAAGGATTTTCAAAAGGAAAATGAAGGTATATGAAACCATTATAAAGTTCAAGGCTAGACTAGTCATTCAGGGCTTTAAACAAAAGTCAGGGATAGACTATTTTGATACTTAAGCCCTTGTGGCTCGTATCAGTGCCATAAGACTGCTGATTGCTTTGGCATCAATTCATAATCTGATAATTCATCAGATGGATGTGAAAACAGCTTTCTTGAATGGTGAATTAGATGAGGAGGTTTATATGAACCAACCTCAGGGCTTCATCATGCCTGGCAATAAAAACAAGGTGTGTAAACTAATTAAGTCTCTGTATGGACTAAAGCATGCACCTAAACAATGACATCAAAAATTTAATGAAGTGGTTTTGTCAAATGATTATCTTCTTAACCAAGCTGAAAAATGTGTGTAGAGCAAATTTGATGAATCTGGTAAATGAGTCATCATTTGTCTATATGTTGATGCCATGTTGATCTTTGGCACTGACCAAAATCAGGTTAACCTAACATATGAGTTTTTGTCATTAAGGTTCTCCATGAAGGACATGGGGAACACTGATGTTATCCTTGGTATAAGGATTAAACATGAAAGTAAAAGAATTTCTATCTCTCAGATTCATTCTATTGAGAATGTGTTGAGGAAATTTAATTACTTTGATTGTACTCCAGTGAGTACACCTATGGATACTTGTGAGAAGTTGATGCCTAATTATGACAATGTTGTATCTCAACTTGAGTATTCTAGGGTAATTGGCTTCCTGATGTATGTCATGACTTGTACAAGAACTGATATTGCATTTGCAGTGGATAAACTGAGCAGGGATACTAGCAATCCTAGTGTTCATCACTGGCAAGCAGTTTAGAGGGTACTGAAGTATCTGAAGAGAACTATGGATTATACTCTCTCAAATATTGGTTATCCTTCAGTGTTAAAAAGATACAGTGATGCAAGTTGGATCAGTAACACTGAAGACAATTCGTCTACCAGTGGCTGGGTATTCTTACTTGGAGGAGGTGCAATTTCTTGGGCATCCAAAAAGAAAACTTGCATCACCAGTTTAACAATGGAATATGAAATTGTGGCCTTAGCATCTGCTAGTAAAGAAGCTGAATGGTTGAAAAACTTGCTTCTTGAGATTCCATTGTGGCCTAAACCTTTAGCACCTATTTCTATCTGTTGTGATAGTGCAGCTATAGTGGCAAAGGCTTATAGCCAGATGTACAATGGGAAGTCTAGACACTTAGGTGTCAAACATAGCATGATTCGTGAGCTTATCATGAATGAGGTGGTATCTATAGAGTTTGTTAGATCTCAACAAAGTTTAGTTGATCACTTGACAAAGGGTTTGGCTAGAGACTTAGTTATAAAGTCTGCTAAAGGGATGGGTCTAAGTACAACTTAGTCACTGAATGCTAACACACCCAACTCCCTTCTGAGAAAAATTAGGAGCTGAGTTCAATGTGGAAAGCTGAACATTCAGTGGACTGGAGCACATGTTTTATTTACATCCCAAGGTTGTGCTCATAACCTGTTGAATAGGAGGATGAAGTCTTTACTTTTTAGTGGTTAATTTCTTTGAAAAAAGTGCTTGGCAGGAGCATGAATAAAGAGGAACCACCTATGTGAATGTTTAAGTTTTGCCGCTTCAGGGACTTTTGGACTTTTGGCTTTTACAACATTTATGAATTAGATATGGACACATGGCTTATATAGTGTTAGGAGCGTTTAAGTGTTTGAAAACTTGTGTGTAGTTTATCTTCAGGTATTCAAATAGGTTGAAGGGTTCAATTCTTAGAATACCCTTATTCTCGAATATTTGAACGTGTAATGTACTAAGATGGAAATTCAATCCTCATGATATTTTTGTTTATGTACATGTTTTATTTAATGTCTAATTTTCATGCAAAGGAAGTTAACTAAATTAGGGGAGGATTGTTGAAAAATTTAATGCACTTGTGGGATTAGTTTACACCTGGTAATGGGTCAGGAGGTATGGAGTATACACCCATAAGGTCTTTGAACACCCTGACTCTATAGTGGTAAGGTTCAGCGAGTTACTACTGCTAGTTCTAATTTTACTACTATTAGGCAAAGTTAATACTGCTAGTACTAACATTACTACTGTTGGCAGAGTTAATACTGCTAGTACTAATGTTACTACTGTTAGGCAGAGTTAATACTGCTAGTACTAACATTACTACTGTTGGCAAAGTTACTACTGCTAGTGCTGCTGGAATTAACTTGTAACGGCTTTGAGCTATTCAAGTGGCAATTATAATTGCTGAATGACCACATTTAATTGGTCGGGTAACCACTATTAGCCATAATAGGGATAATTATGAGGCGATTAATGGGCCGATTAAACCTTATAATTTCATTTGACTAGCTATGACTATTTCCATATAAATAGGAAATCACATATGCATGAATGATATACAGAAAACATAAACACTTAGATGAAAAAAGGTTATTGATTTGTGCCTAAATCATTAACATACATTTGGTCTTATCCCAAATAGATATTCGTGATACTCAGACATTAGGGTCGAATAATTTACTTTGGAAAGTGATAACACGATTTCAAGTGATATCCGGTAACCATTCATTGGTAATTGGTTATGCTATTAATTATCTTCACCCTGCTCTGAGCTCATAACACCCAACAGTTACAAATTTCTCACGACTTATGTTAAAAAAAAAGGTGAAGGCTGAATATACGTAATAAACTTTCTCAAATTTACCAATATACGTAATATACTTATTTTATTCACAGCATACGTAATATAATTTTAAATATTTACCAATGTACGTAACATTGACTGATTACCATTTAAAAAAGTTACAGTTTTGGTCCTGTCGTTTGCGATGACTTTCACCGTTAGTCCATTGACATTTTTTTACAAAGAAAATTAACAATAATGGTCCCTTGACATTTGCGTTCACTTCCATTGTTAGTCCCTTGCCATTTTAATACGCGTTCGTCCGTTTTTCTTTACGTTGGTATCAGTCTTTATCCGTTTTTATACGCTTTCATCCGTTTTTCTAACATTTTCAAATGTTTTTGTCCGTTTTTATCAGTTTTTATCCGTTTCATACGTTTTTATCCGTTTTTATCTGTCTTTATCCGTTTCATCCGTTTTTATACGCTTTCGCTTGTTTTTTACCTTTTTATACGTCTTTATCCGTTTTTATACGTTTTTGTCCATTTTTATATATTTTTATCTATTTTATGCGTTTTTGTCTGTTTTTATACATTTTTGTCCGTTTTTATACGCTTTCTTACATTTTTATACGTTTTTGTCCGTTTTTATATGCTTTCTTACATTTTTATATGTTTTTATCCGTTTTCATCTGTTTTAATACGTTGTTGTCTATTTTTATACGTTTCCATATATTTTTGTCCATTTTGTCCATTTGTATAAGTTATTTGTGTAAAAAGATTTTGTCACATTTATGAAAATGTGAGTTTTAAGAAAAAATAACTTCTTTGATCACTTAACTAAGTTGATATGTTGTTTGTTGATACCTTAAGTGATGTTGTAGTTGAAACAAACTGCCCCGCTTAAAAACGTATCAAATATAATTTACGTAACATGTTTTTACATTTTGTGATTATCAAAACATAAAGAGGTTGAATAATGCAAATGACGTTTTTGACAATATTTGTATTAAAAACGGATAAAGACAGATAAAAACGAATAAAAATGTATGAAAGCATAAGAAAAATGGGCGAAAGCATATAAAAACGGATGAAAACGTTTAAAAATGGACAAAACGGATAAAAAAAATATGAAAAATGGATGAAAGCATATAAAAACGGACAAAAACGTATAAAACGGACAAACGCGCATAAAAACGGATGAAAACGGATAAAAACGTATAGAAATGGACAAAAACATTTAAAAAAGGATCAAAACAGATAAATACAGAAAAAAAACGTAAGAAAAACAGATGAAAGCGTATAAAACGGATGAAAACGTTTAAAAATGGATAAAAACGTAAGAAAAACGAATGAAAGCGAATAAAAACGGATGAAAACAGCTAAAAACAGATAAATACGGATAAAAACGTAAGAAAAACGAACGAAAGCTTATAAAAATGGATGAAAAAGTATAAAAATGGATGAAAGCGGATAAAGAAGAATATAAAAACGGATAAAAACGAACGAAAGCGTATAAAAACGGATTATGACGGATAAAAACATATGAAAACGTAAAGAAAAACGGACGAAAGCGTATTAAAATGTCAAGGGACTAACAGTGGAAGTCAACGCAAATGTCAAGGGACCAGTATTGTAAATTTTCTAAGTAAAAAAATATCAATGGACAAACGGTGAAAGTCAACGCAAATGATAAGGACCAAAACTGTAACTTTTTAAATGGTAATCAGTCAATGTTGCGTATATTGGTAAGTATTTTAAAATATATTACGTAATAAAATAAGTATATTACGTATATTAGTAAATTCGATAAAGTTTGTTACGTATATTCAGCCTTCACCCTAAAAACAATAACAAACTTTTTGTCCAACTTCTAATTCACTCATAATGTTATGTATAGTTTTGAGGTTCAAACCTTAGCCGACTCGAATGTATTAACTTCCCACTTCAAAAATCATGTATTACATTTTTGTTGTTAGTCATGCCGGCCTGCATCATGTTGTTGAAGAATCGGACGACACTATATCTTAGTAATTAACAGTCATTGTCGTCGCAGCCAGCCATGAACTACCAATTAGGAAATGGAATTAGACCTACTTAATGAACATAATTATAAGAACGTATTGCCAATGATACAAGTAATCATAACTCGATATACTATTAAATGCAGTGTACGTTAACTTTTAACTTTGTTTGATACATGAATATCCTATGTTGTGATACATAACTAACATGCTAACGCGGTTTTGCAATTTCATTTTTGAGCCTTTTTTTCTTTATTTTCACACGCATGCATGCAACTTAAATAGCAAGGTTGTCAAGATCGGGATCCTACCCAAGATCGTTTTCGTATTTGTAAGATCGTGATCGTAAGATCGAATCGGGATCTTAAGATCCTACTCTAATGTTATTTCTTAATAGTTTATGTAAATTTATACAAATCTACAAATTCTAATACATTATAACCATAAAATACTATGAATATTTCATATAAATGTTGTCCTAAATTATAATTATAAAATATTTAAAACGATTAACATGTTGTTTTTTGAATTCTACAAACAAACAACCCATAAATTTGTTGTTTTTTAGTTTGTAATCCGAGAAAAGTAAGATCGGATCGGATTAGATCATAAGATCGTATGGTCAAGATCGGGATCCTATAAGATCTTAAGCTTGCAAAGATCCTATGTAGGATCCGGATCGTTTTTGCTTTGCAGTATCATAAAATCGTAAGATCCTAAGATCAGGATCGGGATCCTGACAACTATGCTAAATAGTATTATATTTTAATATTGGGAAAATTCTCTAAATGCCCCAGTTGCCCAACTTTATTACCCCAAATGCCCCACTTTTTTTTCACTTCTCAAAATGCCCCATGGGCAACTCTCCCAACTGAATATTTGGGCAACTATCCTAAATAGATGACATGTGTCCCATTTTGTTGGGCAACCTTGTACTTATCTAGTACAAGTGTACCAGAGCTATAGTTGGGCAACTTTGACTTTCAATGTTAGGCAACTGACAATTTTTGTCTTTTTGCCAAAAAGTATGGTCTTTTTTTATTCTTAAAAAGTACATAAATATTGGGCAACTGGGTCCCACAAGGTTGTACTTTGGGCAACTTATGATGTATAAAGTATTTTTATGGCATTGAATGTATAAAAGAAATTAAAAAAAGGTATAAGCAATTTTTTAACCTTTATACCTTTATACATTTATACATTTATACAGTGAAACTTCCTCAACACATTTCTTATTTGAAACCACCACACTTATCAACACAATCTTCCTCAACACACTTCTCAGCAAGAGCTAACACACTTCTCTGACTTGTACATCGCCACCACAGTGTCCGATCTAATGTCTATCAGAAAAACGTTTTGTGCTAGGGTAAGTAATTTTACGTATTTTCATCTATTGATTTATGGTTTTGTTAATTTATGGTTTCGCTAGTTTAGGGTTTCGATAATTTATGGTTTCGCTAATTTAGGGTTAACTTTTACGTAATTGTTCGTGTTTGATTTTGGGTTTCGATATTTTAGGGTTAACGTATTGGGTGATTAATTGTTCTTGTGGTTTTAGTGATTTGTTGGTACTTATTAAGTTTGACAAACAAAATGATGGATGTTGTTGTAGAGTAAGTCACTAAACCATTGTAAGATAAGTGCTACTAAGTGAATAAAGCGAGTTGATGATGGTGCAAACTGGTTGGGTTAACGAAACAAAATACACTGAAAAATAAACTGCGACACAACTAAATATAATCCGGGTGATCCCAAGTTTGAGAGTTGTTAGAGTCGTAACCATCGTCGTAAAGATACTCAGAGCAACCTTCAAATCTGCTCTCATCCCACTCTGCATACAATGCATTGAATTCTCTGTCCCGACGTTCCTGTTGTTCTCTTTCAGCTTGATCCATACGAGCAGCTTCCTCCATCTCTAACAGCACTTCTTCATCCTGGAGCATAAGTCGCTCCCTTTCGGCTTCCTCCTTAAGAGCAGCTTCTCTTTGTGCTTTCTCCCATTCTTCTTCTTCCTTAATAGCAGCCTCCTCCATTTCTAGTAAAAGTTGTTCTTCTTCAAGTTGTTGGCCAAAGTCTTTATTTTCGGGAAAGTGTTGGCCGAAGTCTTTTTGTTCCGGAAACAGTTCCGGAAATTGTTGGCTGAAGTCTTTTGTAGACATTTTTGATAAAAATTTGTAACCTATTTACCAACACCACTTTAATTTAAATTCACACATATAAGGTGGGTAAGTTTGAAAATTTATTACCCTTAATATGTCAATAAATGTGGTGCAGGTGGAACCTCTCCCATATTGTTGACATGGGCCCACATTGTAGTTACATAGTTGATTTATTGGGCAGCTTTTGCTTATTTAATTAAGCATTTAGTACATGCAAGAGGCTGTGATGATGATTTATCTTATTTGATAAGCAAATGATGTGATTTACCGTATGTTGGCATGGCAATTTTAATACATTATTTTGCAGCCACGGCGGTTATATCCTGATGTTTTTGTGTTTATCAACCCTTTTACAAATCTGAG
Source organism: Chrysanthemum seticuspe (assembly GCA_019973895.1). Taxonomy (NCBI): domain Eukaryota; kingdom Viridiplantae; phylum Streptophyta; class Magnoliopsida; order Asterales; family Asteraceae; genus Chrysanthemum; species Chrysanthemum seticuspe. Next base: position 345,229,139 of record BPTQ01000007.1, on the reverse strand, counting down.
CCTTGCTAATGCATATATCCTGATGTTTTTTGTGTTTATCAACCCTTAGTTAATACTCACATGGCATTTTTAATACTCACATAGATGATTAACATCTTCGGGTCAATCATGTTTCATTGTGGCTGGCATCCTATGGCAACACATGAATATATATTGTCTGTGAGAGTATATAATCATTTCTCCCTAGCAGACGCCCGTCCCAATGAACCATGATTGGCTCGAAGATTTGTATCATGTATGTTAGTAAACTAGACATGTAACTTTTTCAAACAATTCGATTATGTATATATGATGTTAATTGGTAAGAGGCTGTGATGACAAGTATCTTATTAAATCATTCAAATGATGCGATCTTCCGTTTCATGGCGCGGCAATTCTATAGTATTGCAGCCATGGCGGTTGTATCCTGATGTTGTGTAAACTATTGATTTATACAGATCTGAGCCTCCGTATTATGTTACGAAACTAAAATATGAATGATCAAAGATGGATGTACTGTTTGCAGCCATGACGTTATATCTTAGATGCAGCCAGGTTGCCCAAATGCATATAGTTTGTTTACTTACAATTCAGCTTTGCTGATTGAATGGCATGTCAGACCTGGGATCATTTGTGTGAATCATAAATAAACCTAGATCTGACATGCTATTCAATCACCAAACCTGGATTGCAGGTGAACAAACAAGTATATGGAGGAGCTTTACACCAATGTCAAAGCCGATTGTTGCCAATGGGGCATTTAGGGAAGTTAATTTTTTCATATTTTGATATTTTGTTACTTTATATTATGACTTGGTTAAGTACATACTTTCATGATGAGGGTTGAATCTCGAAGGGTAGAAAGGTGGTGCAAAAGGGTTTAGCTTGCTATGAGAGTTCATAACTGTGTGTGTGTTTTTAGTGTGTAATTTTTGGTGTGAAACTCTGTGTGTGTGTGTGTGTGAGAAAGAGAGGTCAGAGATGATACGAAAAGAGATGAAAAGGTTGGTAAGGATAGTGGTATAATGGTGGCGAGAGAGATGGAAGGGTTTGTGAGGGTGCCTCATTAACCCCACTTCACTCTGCACTATTGTAGCACTATCATTACAAACCCTTTCATCTCTTTTCTTATCATCTCTGTTCTCTCTTTCTCTCACACACATACAGAGTTTCACACCAAGAATTACACACTAAAAACACATACACAGTTATGAACTCGTAGAGCAAACTAAACCATTTTGCACCACCTTTCTACCCTTCGAGATTCAACCCTCATCATCAGAGTATTCGTAACAAGAAATGAGTGTCATATAATTGTTATAGACTGTTGATATATGTAAAGGAGTTAGTTAACGAAGAAGGAACAATATGATATACTTGTGGATTCAAAGTCAATTTGAAAGTAAGAATGTTGGCCATACGCAACTTCATACATTCAAATTGACTTTGAATATCTCGATGATCACGATAGTGTGTATTGTTCATGACACGCCACACTCCATGATTATCCAACTGAAATGCTTTTCTAGAATCCGCGAATTGTAGAAAAGACCTTGGTACTTTGAGCTTCCCCTCGAAAACCCATTCCTATGTCACTGTCATAGCAATGGGTTTTGACATTCCAATGGGATTTCGAGTGGAGGGTCAAAGTACTAAAGTTTATCCACTTGTTTATAACATATTGACAAGCAACTTTGTTAACCAATTCCTTACATAGGTAATTGTTTGAAGTAGTTGGTTTATTTTGGGACACGTGTGTATTTGTGATATGCAAGAGGCTGTGATGACAGATTATCTTATTTGTCACGCAAATGATGTGATTTACCGTATGTTGGCATGGCAATTTAATTACATTATATTGCAGTCATGGCGGTTATATCCTGATGTTCCGGTGTTTATCCAATTTTTTTTTAGATCTCAGCCTTGCTAATGCATATTACACTGCACACTCAGGTTGGAAGTTTATATGAGTGTGGTATAGTTGTTATAGACTATTGTTCTGTTTTTAAAAAAAGTTAAGGATCAATTTGATATACTTGTGGATTGAAAGGGAAGTAGAACATTTCTAGGTGGCCACGTTACTTTGTGTATGCTTAGGGAATTTTAGCATAGCGACCCATTCTAAATTCCCAAATAGTGCCTTTTGTTTTTTCAACGATCTAGCAATTCGCCTGGTGCAGGGCAGGACTTTTCCCAAAGGGAGTTGAAACGACAAAAGGTACTGTAGGGGGATTCAGAAGGGTTCACTAAGTTGAAATTCCATACACATGTACAACGTAACGTGGCCACATTGGTATGTTCAACTTCTTTTTGAATCCGCAAGTATATCAAATTGTTCTTTAACTTTTTTTAAAAACATAGCAAAACTACACATACGAGGTGTGTGTGTATGAGGCTGTGACGACATGTATCTTATTAAATCATGCAAGTGATGCGATATTCCTTATCTTGGCGTGGCAATTCTATACTTTATACTATTGCAGCCATGCCGGTTATATCCTAATGTTTTGTAAACTATTGATTTATACAGATCTGAGCCTCATTCAAAAGTATAAAAAGTTGTCTAAAATTGGGCTATTGTTTATTTGGTGTGAGTATGATACAAATAATTCATTTGTTAAATATGATTGCAGTTTTAGGAAGTCTGTATACGTTTTTTTATTGATTGTAGTTGTGGTAAGATACTTGTTAATTGTTGTTAACTTGTTTTTTTTTCTTGTAAGGAATACGAAGCCAATGTCATCGTTAGGAGCAAATTGAAATACTTTTCAATAATTAAAGAAAAGCTGAATCATACTCGAAGGAAATTGTTTAGGACAACCTGTTTTGGAGGGTGGCTGGATATGTTCTTTTTTGACCATGAACCACACCTGTTAGATTATGTTTTACAAAAACAGGGTTTTGTGGATAAAACAAGCTATGACATGCCCCTTATATATACAATTGATGGTCGTAGTCTACATTTTGGTCGAACCGAGTTTTCTCTTATAACAGGCTTTCGTTTTGGGACAGCTAGTTTTGATTTATATAGTTCAGGGGATTTAACATTTAAGTTGAGGGTATTTCCAAAAAAAATAGGGGTAAAACTTTCCAACTTAGATCTTCTTGGTGTTATTGAGGATGAAGAGTTGTTCGGTAAATTAACTGATGAAGACGCAGTCCGGGTGTGTCTATTGTTATCGTTAGAGGTTATTTTTATGGGTCGCTTATTGGTAGAAGAGGTGGATGATTCACTCATTCGTTTGGTCGAAGACCTAGATTCATGGAATTCCTTTCCATGGGGGGAGCACATTTGGAGGCACTTGTACGACCAGATACTAGATGTTGTATCAAACCACAAGTGAGAACACCTAAAGGGTCTGGAAAGAGACCGGAAGTATGTTCCAACATACACGGTTGCTGGATTTGTTTGAGCATTCAAGGTTATTCCTATTTATATTATCTATTCTTCGTATTATTATTGAACCCAAGGTATGAGAGTAATGCATCTTTATTATTCTAGATATGGATTCTTGAGTCGTTTGAAAGAAGCAGTCGTTGGTGGAATAAAGTCCCAGATGTCATACCAAGGGCAGTATCGTGGTCAAGGAAACTAATGTTTACAAGATCGGATTATGGATTGCTATTTGGCAAGGTAAAACACATTCATATGTTTCAATGCATTAGACGAGCACCAGTCGGACTTGTATATGCAATTTAATTTCCTTGTTGTTGATGATGTTATTTAGGACTCGAACATAATTTATGATCTGAAACCAACATTAGACGAGCACCAGTCGGAGTGGTATATTCAATTTAGGGAATTTTACCTGCACTACATACCAAGGACTCTTCCAACAAAATTACCGCATGATTACGATGTGTATCTACAAAAGTTGGCTGCTGCACGGAAACGGGGTAGGACAGAAAAAAAGTTTTTACCGATTGTGTCTAGGGTACAGGCCAGTAGTCTTCTATCAGAAATCAGCCTCAAGGATTGTGTCATTCAAGAGTTGAATTCTCGTGTTTTCAAACTCGAGGCTATTATTCAGGTTATTTACTAGTCAATGTTAAATAATAACTATACGCTTATATTAGAATTATTGTTAAGGATAATTCCCTTTATTCAGGTTATTTACTAGTCAATGTTAAATAATAACTATACGTTTATATTAGAATTATTGTTAAGGATAATACCCTTTATTACTTTGTAGGTCCTTGCATGTGAAAGAACTTGCGGATTTCGGGTAGGCCAGTTCATCGATATATTATCTTTATTTCTTTAAACTATCCGTTTGGTTAACAATGAACTTTATTTCCCTTACAGGATAAATTGGACTTTACTGCTTCCTTTTCCCACCTCAGCTATGAGTTTCGAGACCAACTAAATCGTGAATTCTACGAATTGGTTGACTCTCTTCTTTCTAGCAGTCGTTCAAGGCCGGCTGATTGTGATGATGAGGATGATGTAGTTCTGGTAATGTTATTTCCAAATTTACACTTTTGCCATAGTATAGTATTAAATGTATTTTAAATGCATCACCTGTTACTCAGGAGTATCTGTTGGAAGAGGAATTAAGGTTGAGGAAAGAAGAGGAAGAACGGTGGAGGCTGGAAGAACAAAAGATGATGGAAAAGGATTTTCTAATGGCGATGATAGAGGAGAAGAATCGCAGGTTGCAAAAGGCAAAGTTGTTGAAGATTGAGAAGGAAAAGAAAAAGAGGTCTATAGCTTTCTATAATTCAGACCATTGGAAAAGAGCCAAGGCAGACATAACACCTGACATGAGGAGTAAAAAAGATGGTGCTGAGTCGTCGTATTACTGGTCAAAAAGATTTGTGGAATCTGAAAATAATCGAACACCTGGGTGCCGGGATCCAGATATGACCGAACACTTACAAAATGTTAAACCGTGGGTTGAGGTATGAAAAACAACTTTTAACATTTATAAATTTTTAAAGTGATTTTAATTTACGTGTTAGTAACAACGTGTGTTTAGGTTCTTTCCCGAAGGAACAAGGCTATCGACAAAGTACATCTTACTGACGAGTACGACGAATTTCTTGGAAAGCAGGGGCCCCTTCGATGTATGTTTCCTTGGACGAAAGAAGTTCGTGTGGATCGGAGGTTTTGGGAATCCTTAGTGTGTTTAGACCCTACTAAGAAAGGTTGGCTTATGGACGAGGTAACAGTCACGCATATCTTTCACTCCGAGAGTATATTCATTTTATATTGTTGCTTTTATACCCTAATCATTTTTTATTGTTGCTTTATAGCACATAGAGTTGTGGGTGGAATACATGTTGTATTTCAGACCCGATGGCGCTGATTGGGCTATGGTTACTGCATACTTTGTTCAGCTGCTCTTACAACACTCCATCCCCATTTGGTATGTTAACGGGGAAAAGTACAAACTCCAATGGGCTGATGTTGAACAGGTAAGAGTTGTGTTCATTCCCTTATACATATATTGGTATGTGTTTTGTTAACCTTGACTTTGGTATTATACGGCAGGTTTATATGCCTATCAATGAAAAGGAAAAACATTGGTTTCTGGCTCGATTCCATATTAGGACGGGGGTTGTAACATTTTATGACAGTGGCTATAAGCCTGAAGCTGAGTGGCGTCCTTGGTACAAGGAGATGCGGGCATGTTTACAGGTACCATTGCTTTAAGTTCTTAATTGTTAAATGTTTGTCAAACTAGTTATTCACTAAGTTGCCTATCAATGAAAAGGAACAACAGTTTTGTAAGTTGTAGTTACAAACAAACTAGTTATTGACTAAGTTGCCCATGCGTCATAGTTGCCCAACTATAATAAATTATGGAACATACACTTTCAAGTGTATATGAACCTGCCCCTTGTACTTGTTCATTAATTTGATGGTAGTGTTAAGCAACAACTCAAGTCTTTAAACTCCAACTTAACTGTTTAACCATTTAATAGAAGTACTATTTCTTAAATGCATATCTTATGGGTTGGTCCCTAGATATGAATGATCTAATTGTTCTATTTATAATACTCTTACTGTCCATACAACACTAAACACATACATACAGTTTAATACTTGCCCACAAAATTCTTGTGAAAGTTGCCCATCTTAATTGATTTCAAAGTTGCCCATTAAAATTTCACGATGTCTGACACCATTCCAATTGAAGTTCAAATGGACATAGTTAATAGGCTCTCAGTGAGGTGTGTGGCTCAATGCCGCAGTGTATGCAAGGTTTGGAAGTCTTGCATAGACAACATGCATTTCACCGTCCGTTATGGTGTTCGAATCAATCCACCAATTTCATACATTTTGCTGTACAGGCAGAGTCATAAAGGTTACGTTGGTTTGGTAGATCCAAATTTTGATGTGAACCCTCTTGCCTCAAACATTTCTTTTTCTGACGTCAAACCAATTGGTTGGTCACATGGAGTTTGGGGTTTTACCTATGGACCAATTGTCCGTGATACCATGGCGGTCGTTTGGAACCCAACCATCAACCGATCAGTCGCCACGTTTGTCCCCTATTTGAACACTTCACAGGAGTATGAAAAATGCTTTTTGGCTTTTGGGATTCGTCCTGACAATTTAGATCCGACCTTCCTTAAAATTTCATACCCATTCAATCCAACACAGCCATGCACTGTCTTAATTTTCACATTCTCCTCAAAACAATGGACGGCCCTAGGTCAGCATTGCTTGCTTCCTAACACAATCAGAATCAAAAAAGCAAGTCAAGCAAATGTTGGGGGTTATATCTATTGGTGTGGTTATCAACGGTTGTATGCTAACGATGGTACCACATTCGACAGCTATTTGATTGTTTCTTTTGACTTGCTCACCCACCGTTTCCAAGTCCTCGACATACCTGATGAATTAATAGGCAAACTTCCTTTACCGTTCTATGTTTCAAACCTAAGAGACGATCTTGTGGTTTCTGGAAACATTCAGGGGGATGTCAGTTCTGTTTTCTCTATATGGGTTATAACGGTTGTTGGTGGAAAGATAGCATCTGCTACACAGCTTCTTAGCATCACCACTCCAATACCACTCAAATTAATTGGTTTTGACGACAACAACGACCCTGTACTTGAACTTGGAAACCAGGAAGGATTTAACGCAACCATTGTACTATACAAGCTTGCTACTAGGAACTTCCAGCACATGGGCATCGAGGGAGATGTTGGGTCTTTTTTGTTAAAACCGTTACGTGAATCACTTATTTTGCTTGATCATCATGATATGGCGGTTTATTAGGATGTCTGGTTTCATTGTAGTTTGGTGTAGTTTACGTTTTCAGTGGATGTTGTAGCTTCAGTGTGTCAGATGTAAACATTTAAGTTGTTATGTATTGTGTTAAGTTGGTATGTAAAATAACAAAATATGTTTGGATGTATATACAGGCTGGACTACCGATCGTTCTAGAGAAAGCCAGTGTCTTCCAGAAGAAAGGTATAAATCCGACAACATATGCAATTACCTTCAAGAATGCACCCAACGTTCCAGATCAGGGGACTCTGTTTGGTGATTGTGGTATCTGGGTATGCATATTCTTATACAGACTGTCACATGGGAAGTCATTAGCCGTCGATAACCCTGTACAGGCTGCCCTTGCATATCGTGAGCATATGTCTAATTTTTTTTAAAACACAGAGTATGTGTTTGGTAGACATGTTGTTGTCAATTTTGGTTGTAATTGTAACTGTTTGTAACAAGGGATGAATTTTGTATTAGGGTATGTAGTAGCTAAACTGATGTATCAACTACTTTAATTAATGTGAACCCCAAACATGGATGTATTATTTTGTTAATATCGTTGTCATTAAAAGTGTTCGCATCGTTGTGTTTTTTGTATCGAGCTCTATTTAAAGAATGTATCGGAGGGAATGGTTCTCATTTCGGCAGATAAGTGCCCTTTTCATGGTGGCCTTTTATTACAACTTATTAATTTTCTTGTTAAGTTATCTTTAAATAATGAAAAGCTTTTCATTTTTCTGTATGTTGCTGTATCCCCTACCTGTTCAGAAGAAACAACTGCTGCAAAGTTAAAGAATGTACTCGATGAAAATCTTCTCATTTTGCAAGATAAGTGCCCTTTTCATGGATGTATTATTTAGGTTAACTACTTACTAATTTTCTTGTTAACATATTTTTAAATGAAATATTCATCAGTGCGTTGATCCTTCTACCCATGGTTTCAAGAATGCTTATATCCGTGGTTCCACTGACAGTGGAGAGGAAACCACGGCTAGTGGAGAAGAAACCACGGCTAGTTCAGAAGAAACCACGTCTAGTTGACAAGAAACCACGGCTAGTTGACAAGAAACCACGGCTAGTTCAGAAGAAACCACGGCTAGTTCAGAAGAAACCACGACTAGTTCAGAAGAAACCACGACTAGTTTAACACAAACCAGTGCAACTAGTACTTGTGAGGTAATTCAATCCAACAATAGTTAATATGCACACACTGTTATGGTAACCACAATCAAACCACAATTTAAAATTAAAGTGCGAATGAAAAAAAATGGAATTCATACAAATTTAACAACCCATTTTATTCAATTCAATATCTTACAATCGCATTTCATGGCCCAAACACAACCACTACAAGAACACTCATAATAAGATAACGGACACATACTACTGCAAAAACACCAAACAACATAGAACACAATGAAAAGACACACACTTAGAGATCCATCAAGCCCCTGAGTTTCTCGATAAAGATGCCATGGTTCGCAGCATTTAGCTCCAGTTCCCGTGAAATAATACGCATCTGCATGATCTTTTGATCATCTTTACCATTTACCCCTCTCAAATTTTCTGCTGTTTTTTGAGCATGCCTGTTTCCAACACTGTCCAATTCTTGAATGAAGCTAAGCCTTTCTTCAGTTATTTGAAGCAATCTTCCCGCAAGCGCATTCAATTGTTGTGCCATACGAACATCTTCGCCAGAGGCTTGGTAGCAATAGAAGACTAACATATCAGGCCAGTTGTTAGAATTTGCATCCGCTCTAAGCTTATCACACCTAGGAAATCTAGACATTTCCTTATCCCAATACTTTATCAAAAAAAAAAAAAAAAAAAAAAAAAAAAAAAAAAAAAGAAAAAAAAAAACTCGTTAACTAACAAGGTGGGCTTGGTGTCTTTAAATAGGCAAGCAGCAAATACATATATTACTGTTAACTGTATTTGTATTATCATGACACCAATTGATGTCCTCATAATATAGCATTTGTCACATGATGCACAGTTGCTCCCATATTATTGAATAACATTCAAAAAAAATTTGTACAGCCTTTCAAATGCTTTAAACCCCATCCACATATTCTCCCTATATTTGTTTTTTTTCACTTACACATGGTCACAAGATTTACTATTTCTGAACAAACATCCAAAAGAGGACAAATTCTAGCTGGTTTTGCCCTGGTCTTTTGCAATGACTAACCTTTCACAATTATTTACCATGAGAAAATACAAATACTTGGTTAATACAAACACAACGTTTTATTCATGACAAAATACAAATACTTGTTTAAAACTACACAACCATGTGCAGTAGTGTTTAACTTTAAGCATACACATACGTAGCCGTACACAACCATTTAGCAACAATTTCATTAGTTAAATAAAGAGAACATTGAACTTGTAATTATCCATGTTATTGAAATCATCCAAGTGATATGTATTTGATGATTCAGGGAGTGAGTTTAGGTTAATGCCAGAATTATCTACGTAACCCTCCCAACCGCTGTTACTTGCTTCACCATCCCAACGTACGGCATCCCAATCCTGGTAAATTCTCCCATTTTGAAAATACTCGTCGTCCACTTGCGATTGTGGGTCATCTTTCAACTGAAAATGAGTACCTGACGTACGTTTACAAGTTCCCTGTTCAGGTGCCATCTCTTGCATAACTTCTTTACCATTGTCTGTCCTGCTATTTGTTTTTTTCTGACAACAAATATAACCTATCTTGTCAGAATACTAAAAAACAATATTAGATGCCCATTTTGAATGAACTATCTAGGTTACCTGTTTTCTGCGCAATGGTTCCATGCAATCTGCACGGGTATGCCCTACGGTACCACACCTCCCACATTTTGTAACTTTTGGCTCCTCATTTTTTGATGGGAAGCGATCTTTGTTTTTAGGTCTTCCTGCCTGCCTCTTATCCATCAACGGCGGTTTAACCTTTTGCAAGTTACCTGGATCATGCCATTCTGACTCTATTTCCAAAGGATACACCATTTCATGATATGTGCCTTTGAGTGCAGTTTTTGTAAACCATGTTTCCGCCCATTTGTTACAGTTACTCAATTTTTCTTCTCTACACACGGCACACACATGACCACATGGTAGTCCCGAAAGTTGCCATTTCCTGCACGTTATTCGTAATCAAAAACCATACACGAATAAACAACATTTACCGTAATTGACAACCTGTATATTGCAGGTACCTGCAACTGCATTCATTCTTTACGAAATCAACAATATGACTATGACGATTGTCTATAACTTGGTACACAACACACATGGCAATGCCTCTTACTTCCCAATTAGCACTCTTCCACATTCTCTGCTCAACCTTCCTAGATGCCCACTTTGTAAGTTCAAATTCCGGTGCGTCTGCAAAATAAGCGTACATCATGTAACATTTATCGAACAAGTAAATGTGAGACGGCGAATATATATACCGTAGTATTTTTCGCGACGTTCTAAATACCAATCTTGTAGAAGACGTCTGTAGTACTCCAAGAGCATAGTTATTGGTACCTTTCGGACGTGCCTTGTTAATGAATTTATTGACTCCGCATTGTTTGACGTCAAATAATTGTATCTTTTTCCACTGCAATATGCTCTTGACCACTTTTCGTACCCGGCGTTTTCAAGTTTTTTGACGGCTTCTGATTTTTTGGAACGAAGCTCGGAAATTGCATTATCAAAATCTTCAGTCATATAGCTTTTGCACACCTTCCAGTACAAATCCTTATGCTTTTTACGGGTGATATTGCAATTCATCATCAAGTGACGACAACAATAACCATGAAAGCAATTTGGAAATACTGTGTCACACGATTTTGTTATTGAATGATGCCTGTCTGAAATAATCGCCAGATTAGGCAGTTCACCAATGCATTCTTTCAACCACCCCAAAAACAATGTCCAGGCTTCAGCGGTCTCACCCTGTGCGACCCCGGTAGCGATTGGAATAATCTGATTATTTCCGTCCATACCAACAACAAGCATGTTGGTTCCGAGATACTTCCCTTTCAGATGCGCAGCATCAATTATAATCAATGGCCGCATGAAGGCTATAAAACTCCGAATCTAGTATCGTTAAGTATATATTAGTGATTAGTATATGTTAAAGCTTAATAAGATGTGTGTATAAGAATAATAATAGTAAAAATACTAATACTAACAATTAATATAAATGTGTCCGAAACTTACCGCAAACCAAATGCTACAAAAACCATCTTAAATCTTCCAGCTTCGTCTGTATCGATGTGTGTTACAGTCCCCTCGTTTTTTAGCTTTAGGTTATGATAATATAAAGCTAACTGCTCAAACGATTGTTCATGTTTACCGTTCAACACCTCAAAAGCCAAATTCCTACCCCCCCAAGCTCGTTTGTAAGAAACGTTTACTTTCCATTCAAGACTCAGATCTCGTTGTATGTCCTTTCCAGTATATACCCTCTGAGTATCTTTCAATTTTTCGATTAGCAACTGACTAAGTAATTTCATTGTCGCATTACGATGATTAGGATGTAATTCAGTTCTTGAACATGTGTGGACATTGTTGATGCTAGAAACAAAGAATGTGCTATCCAGTTTTTTTTACGGGTGTATATGTTCCATGAGCAGCCTTTATTTATACATTTCACGCTGTACCTCGTGGGTTCAGATTTAATAACTTTGTATTCAAAGCGCTCAAGTAATGATTTCTTTCCAATAGTAAACATGCATTCTGCTTTATTATAAAATTCTTTATGTTTAAAAAAAAGGTATCGGTTTTTTGGGAATCGATGTTTTTTAATTCTGGTTGTGGTGCAGTTGGTGGCATGGGCATATTTTTAAATGAGTCTCTTTGCGACGGAGGAAGTGAATAATCAGGTTGGTGAAAAAAGGTATCCTCTACCTTTGGTGTGTCATGGTAACTATCATTGTGAAGCAGCGGAAAATTCAGGTCTAATGATAAATGATTAGAAGCCGAAGATGATTTTACCTCTGAAGGTGGTGGTTCTTTTGTTGAAATTAGCAGAGCTTGAGTTTGCTCATTCTTACAACATAGTTCATGAATGAAGTATTGGACGTCTTCATCATCAACCACGTCCAATTCCATGGAACCATCTTTGTAAGATAACCTGACTCTATCATTTGGTGTCTCTTTGACAGCGTGAACCTTTTTCTTCACATACGCAACTAGTTTATTGAAAGTGATATTTTTAGGTAGTTTCACTCCATGTTTAGATGAAGGATGCACTAAATAAACCTTAAAAGTAGAATTGTCATCGTAATCCATGGTTGTGTTTTGAACAAACTTAGGTGGAAAAAATTGTTGGACATTACAGTAAAGTCTTTTTAGTAAGCCAAGTGCAAACTACCAGCCCTTTGTACTTGTGCATTTACTTAGGTTGCCCAACAATGTAAACTTTCTAAGGTAGCCCAAAATTAGTGTATCAACATTGATACACTTTAATGAGTGTATTAAGTATAAACCACCCATTTGTGATTGTTTATTATAAATGTTGTACTTGTGCCAACTGCCTAAGATTTACTAAGATACACATTTATTTGTGTTATGTGACAAATTTATTAACTTTCCTAAACTTGCCAACTGCCCACTGGATGAAACTAGTAACTTATCCCAACTACATATACATTGTAATAAGTAATACCAATTTCAAAGTTGTAGTAATGTCTAACGGTAAAAATTCATTACTATTGTTAGTATGCTATAACTAGTTTTAGTAATATATTTAGGATTCTTACTTTTGTTTTTCATAATTAACAGGGATTGTGCGTAAGCGTTTGTCTTTTGAAGTGGAACGACCATGTGATGACGTGATTCATGAAATATATAGCAAACAACTTAACAAAAGATCTAAGAAGGATGTAGCTGAAAAAGGTGTGTTGGTGGTCAAGGAAATAGGTGACAATAATAAAGATGAGCACAAAAATATAAATGGAAATGTTGATGGTGAGAAGTCGCTTACTAAGCAGCATGAAGATGAAGCAATAATGGAACAACAAGCCGAACAAGATAGGGCTGAAAGAGAAATGGAAGAGAGAATGCGGCAAGACCGGGAACAGGAGGATCTGTTCTGTAAGATAGAATAAGGTCACCTTGGAGAGTCAAAATGAAGGATAAATTTAGTAGAATTTAGTTAAAGTTAGATTATCAGCCTGCAAACTTATGCATGTTTGTTTCCTAAACTTAATCTTAGTTTAAGAAAACATGTAATTCAGTTATTTAAAGTTCATATATTTCACATTCCAGACTTGCATGTTTGTTTCCAGGCTTATATTGTTGGGAATTACGGGAAACTACTGAATCTGCTGAAGAGAAGAAATTGAAGTCAAATTGTTCATTCATTCATTCAAGAAACAGTTTACAGCTTACAGTTTACAAAATGCAATCAACTTCAAATGCCACTACAAGAAAAGAGCTATACAAGATATACTAATCCTAATCTAGTACATCTATTCCAACATCTAAGAGGCTGTTGGATATGCATGATCGCTCACATCCTTCACAGTAGATGCTGGATATGCGTTCGTGAAGTCTTGCATAACCACCCATTCCTTCTTTCTCGATGGCTGGATATGCATGACTACTAGGACGAGTAAGCTTAGGATCAAAATGGGAAGGATGGATTGATGAAAATAATGATGATGAAGAAAAATAAAGTGTCCTTTATGCTTCATCTGCTGATTTCACCAAAAAGCAATCCATTCTCCTTCACCAAGCTCTTCCTCTATACGAAGTGTGAAGATGCACCAAAACATGGCGCAGGTAGAGCAAGTACCACCTCCCTTTCGGCACGAGGCCTTTGTTGAGGTTGAGGTGCTGGAGGTTGGGAGTAAGAAGGTATCTCAGCAGTGAGTTCCTCTGTGTTATCAGAAGAATCACTTGTATCCACTACACCATCATCTTCAGAAGAAGAGAGAAATGGGGATGTCAAAGGGTGAGGGTCATGTGGAGGTGTCCAGAACTGGAGAAAATCACTGGATGACGAGGATGATGGAGAAGAGGTTGGATTTACAACCTCTGGTGAAGTATTCATGGTCAATTTTTGTTGATTGTGTTTGTGATGAAACTAGGGTTCATAATGGTAATTGGGAGTAAAATGATGTGAGAGAAGTATGCATTGGGATGATTTTATAGACGGGTTCAAGGTTTAATGTAAGTTAATGCGAGTTGTTGGCACAGTAATTCTAGAATCTTACCGAAGATATCCAAGTCTTGGGTTGGTTTCTACTGAAGTGTATAACTTCAGCAGATTGGATATATGTTTCTGCTGAAGTGTTAAAATTGCGTGAGGTCAGAGAAGCTGTACACGTAAGCAAGGGTCAACCAAAAGTACCAATACTTTTGACTATTTCTATACACCTTCTACCCAACACTCTCTCTCACTTCCACTTCAAAATATCCCACTTCCCTCTTCTTGTGCATCCAAAACACTCAAAGATACAAGAATCATAACCCTAAAATATCAATTCATCAAATGGCTCTTCAATTCAAGAAGGATCACAACAAAGTTGCGTTCTTGGGAAATGCAAAAGGTGATGAGCTGTATGTGCCTATGGTGGAGTTCTTGAAAAGAACAAAGATTCACTATGCCCTAACGCATTCTCCCAATGCGATTTATGAAACGTTGGTCAAACAATTTTGGGCATCTGCTTCCACACGGAGTGAAACGGAGATTACGGCCATGATTGACGGAACAGAGTATGTAGTGACAGAGGAGCTGATAAGGACGAAGCTTCGCTTGGATGATGCTGATGGGGTATTTCACTCCAGTACTGAGGATATACTCACAGGGCTGAGAGCTATTGGGTATCAAGGTACTAGGACTGACATATGGTTGAAGAAGCACTTTTGCCCCAAGTGGAGGTTCTTGGTTCACACGTTGCTTCAGTGCTTTAGCAACAAATCTGGAGCATGGGATCAATTCTCTTCACAATTGGCATACGGTATTGTGTGTCTTTCACAAGGGTTAACTTATAATTTTTCTAAATTTATTTTTGATAATTTGGTTGAAAATATCAATAGGAAACAACATAAGTTTTTAATGTACCCTAGATTCTTACAAATAATTATAGACACCTCTACCCAAACCCAAGCCTTTTATGCAGTAGGAGCTCTTACAGCCAAACTCTTTGCCTCTATGAGAACTAACTTTGAGGGGGCACATTATCCATTGACAGAGGCTATGTTGCCTCAAGACAATATGGCTGCTGTTGAGGAGAATGTTGCTAACATTCCACCCTCTTCAAATGTTGCTACTGATGGCAATCCATCAGTTAACATTGATGAGGGCCCCTCCTTTTCTGCTGAAGCTTCTCACGTTGCACAAGACCAGCCTCCACCAACACCGACTCTGGCACATTGTCCTAGTCCACCACAAGCACAAGATCCTCTTGATGATTTTGAGTCTGACCTAAACAGAATGACCACACCTAGTCCTCCAAGGATACCTATTGATGAGGTACCTCCTCAGTTTGAGCATGACCATGTTTCTACTGAAAGGTCCAATGAAGCTCCCATTACCACAGAGCAATCTGCTGGTGGAGCCGAGGACCCCTCATCTGTCTATGCTCTTGTTAACAGGTATGCAGCTGAGGTATCTAGTCTGAAAAAGGAGCTTGCAGAGACCAAGTCTTCTCTTGGTAGTAAGATTGACGAACTGCAAGATAAAGTTAAGGAATTAGAGGACAAACTAGAAAAGACCAACAAAAGGAAGCTTGTGGTTTCTTCTGAAGAGGAAGAGGAAGAACATCGTTATGAGTCTCTTGATATGTTAGCTGATGTATCTCTCAATGATCCTTCATCAGCAGTTGCAGAATCTCCAAAGAAGAAGGAGCCTGTTCTTTATCAAAGGAGAAAGAGATCGTACTTGAATAAAGCATCTACTGAAGTCTCCAAGGATCCAGAGCTTGTCAAAGCTGCATCTGCTGATACCCCAATGGAGGATGTTGCAACTAAACTTGGTCAATCTTCAGTCATACAAAGACCATCAGTGTCCTCTACTGCTAAAGTACACTCACAACATGTTTCTTCTGAAGAAGACTTGGGTGCTTCTACTGAAATTCCTGTTATCAATATTGCTGATGATGATTGTGCTAAGGAGCCTGCTGATAAAGGGAAAGGTTTAATGGTAGAAGATGAGCTTGGTCCAGATCTGGTGAGTGAAGAGGAAAGGCAAGGTCAAGAAAGTCGACTTGCTGAATTTGCTGAGAGAAAGAAAGATGAAAAATTGGCTAAACAGATTGCTGTTCAAACTACTTCAACTTTGCCTCCTGAAAGACAAAGGCAAATAGATGAAATGCGTACTAAGCTACCTGACTCTCATTGGGATGCTTATACTCAGCAAGTCATATCAAACCCTTCACTTGCTCAGAGTATCTTAGGTGCAGACTTCAACAGTGAAAGTTTTGTGGAACAAATGATGGCTCGTGGAAGACAAAGGAAGCAGGAAGCAGCTGAAAAGAGGATAGCCATCACAGCCCAAAAGCACAAAGAGAGACCTCCCACTAAAGCTCAAATGAGACTTGTAGTGAAAAACCAGAGCTCTACTCTGTATAACTCTGGGCTGTCAATGAAGCAAGTCAAGGCTTTCCCTGATCATGTTTTGATTCACAAATATAATCAAATCATGAAGAACTCTTCATCTCACACTTCCTACTTGAAAAGGATTGATGGGAATGAAGTTGCACCAAAGACCAAAAGACCAAAGTTTGTTGAGATAGTGGATAATTTGGATGATATTCCACCAAAGAAGATCTCCCAGCTGGTTACTTCTGAAGAAATTACTCCTTCATCTGACAAGGTGCCTTCTGCTGAACCATCTTTGGTTTCTGCTGAAGCTCCTACAGAATTTGCTAGCTCATCTGACAAGGCTCCATCTGCTGAACCAGTTGCCATTTCTTCTGAAGCACCTATTGTACCAGCTCCCACTCCTACTGTGGCATCTGTTGGCTCAGAAGATGATGCAGCAAGTTTAAAAACTCGCAAGGCTAAAAACTTGCTAGTAAAGATGAAAGCCATTCGTGAAGATGCACCATCTTTAGGTATCTATAAGACTGGTAGGAGAAAGAAGAGGATGGCCAAAGTAACTCCCTTGGATCTTGAGGCTGATGAGTCAACCTTTATCAAAGAAGGGTCTTCATCTGATTTTCCTGATGGAGATCAAAATGTGCTGGTCAATTGGACATTGATAAACAAAGAACTGAATGTCATGCATCGAATGGATAAATCTTCAATGGAGTTCACCTTTTTGAAGGAAATACTCCATTTGGTAGACAGGGCATACTTGCTTTCTCTGTACACTCTTGTCACCTCCCATTACTGCAACAATGCACCACAAGGTTCTGGGATGTTCTTATTAGGAGATCTTCATGTCCTGTTTAGCTCTCAATCTCCTAATGATAAAGGACACTTCATCTGGCAGAACTCACATTTATGGCAGGTTGAGTCCTGGAGATTCTATCCTCTGCCTCGTGTGCATGTAGTTGAGACGAAGGGTGGAATCACAGTCTGCATGTTGGCTGAGAGAATTTATCCATTGTCCAAAAGACTTATGGAGAAGATGCTGACTAAGAAGCTGGAAATTCCTCCAAATCCAGTGGGGAATGAAATACCACAAGCTGAACAACTGGTTAGACTGATCAAGACTCAGCTCCTTCAAGAACAAGCTGCATCATCATCTTCATAATGGTATCTTTTATGGTCTTTTGAATTATTTGTTTTGTTAATTGATAATGTATGTATTCCTTGTTTTGGTAATTTCTTAGTTAAAAAAAAAAAAAAAAAAAAAAAAAAAAAAAAAAAAAAAACTAACTTTGTATATTCCTGTTTTTATCTAACCCTTTCTTGCAACTATGTTGTCTATAGTTGCTGGGTTTTAACTCACCAGATATACCTTGTGTATATCAAAGAGTTGGCTAGTCCAAAGGGTACAGCTTTGGTAAAGACACATCAAATCTGTTGATAGCTGTAATGATTTGCTCAAAATCATAGGGTATGCAACCACCCATGCTTAATTGCTGAGTGTTGTATGGTCATCAATTCACCATGATCTATTCCTTTTTGGAATCCAAGAATTGGCTAGCCCACAAGTATATGGCTTGTGGTAAAGGAAAATGAATCCATATTTGGTTATCAATTCACCAATTCTAAGAATTGACTAGTCCTGAGCAAACGGCTACAGGTAAAGACACATCAAATCCGTTTATATGGTTTCTAGTTTGCCAATAAATCAGATGGTTATCAGTGTACCATAGTTTTCGAACTTAAACATTTGGCTACTCCAGTAGTGATGGCTATTGGTAAAGAGACATCAAATCCATTATTTTCAATGATTCACCTCTCACAGGAGTTAACACACCTGGATGTGATGAGAATAGTATGAAACTTATATGTTTTGATGTACATGTTGTCATGAGTTGCTGCAAAGACCTGGCGTTTCAAAGTTTGGTCATCATAGATATGAAATTGGTATTGGTTCTTTGCTGCTCAAGGACCTGGAACTTAACCAAGTCTGATCATCTAAGCTATGAAGTATTGGGTATATGGGGAGGATTGTTGGGAAGGATATTGTTGAAAATTTTGTTTTTTGCTGATACAATCCTCAAAAGAATTATAGATCTATCAAGGCTAGGAAACTGGAACTTAACCAAGTCAAATTCCAGTTTAGGGGAGGATCGTTGGGAATGACGGGAAACTACTGAATCTGCTGAAGTTACTGCCGAAGTGTTTCTGCTAAAGCAGAATGGATTCTGCTGAAGTTATAGTTCTGCTAAAGTAGTGAAGCTGAAATCGTGATTCTGCTGATAGTGTGAATCCATGCAGGAAAATCAGGCGCAGTATTATTTAATATGCCAACCCATATTTATTATTTAACTGCCCGAGGTTGGCATGGGTGTTATTATAGTGCTCAATGTAATTTAATGTCTACCCATAATATGTATGGGAGAAAACATATGTTTAGTTGCATGCTTGTCGAGGTGCATGCTTTGTCTATGTTTGATAGTGTAGAGTTCCTTGTCTATAAAAGGAACGTTATAGTTTTGTAATAGAAAAGCGGTGGAAGCAGTTTTGAAACATAGTGTTTCAGTAAATAAAAGATCTATAGAAGATCATAGTGTTCTTAGTTATTATAGCTTGTATTTACATTCCGCTAAAGAATACGAGTTGTAGAGATTTTCTATTAGTTTGCTTGTGATTACATAGGCAACACTAACGATCTCGAGTGCTTAAGATCTGTCAAGGTCTTTGTGTTTATGTTCAACATATATATTTGCAAATTATTCATTAATTTATAAAACTGCATCAACTTATGCAGTGCTGTTTACTTTCCATTCATACAATCATCTAATAAGTACATCAAAGAGTTATCCAGTAAGGACTACTATCAAATAGGTAGAAGGTGTTAGTTGTTGTGTAGTAAATGAAGTCATTGACTATTTGTCTTGTTGTTTAGCACTTACTATAAGTGGGTAGATGGTTGTGGGCATTCCTAAGCACTGCTGTTTGTGGGAAAACCACACCAAGTGCAATTTTTTTGGGCAACCCACGGGTAGTATGTTTCTAACCACCCCTGTGTGTGGGCAACTCAAGGGGCTGTTATGTAACATGTTGATCTATTAGTATATAATCCCCAAATCACTGCGCTATCAAATTATTCATCTTTAAACACTTGAAATTGGCGCTCTACACAAACCCTAACAACTCCCAAACTGATAATTAAACGTGCTTTACATCCAAATGACACAAATGCCGAAAGAATATCCCACCACACACAACGTCGTTGCATACCTAACCGAGAACAATCATACTGAAGGGTTCCATGAGATGATTGCTTTTCTCAAACACACACCAATTCACTATGCAATAAGTGTACAACCTATCATTGTTCAAGACTACATTCATCAATTTTGGTTGAAGGCAAACAATCAAGAATGAGATGGAGCCGAGGTTATTAGGAGTCTTGTTGATAAGAACGAGATAATAGTCAAAGAGGATGTGATTAGGGATGTTTTGAAGCTGGATGATGCTGATGGGGTTGTCAATTTGTCTGATGATGATATTTTTCAGGGGTTGCAAAGATTGGGTTATGAGAAAAATGTGGAAAGAATTAAGTATCATAAAGTTATGTTCTCACCCCAATGGAAGTTTTTAATACATACTTTGCTTATGTGTCTAAGCAATAAGACCACTGGCTTTGATGAGTTTCCATCAAAAATTGCAACTGCTGTCATATGTTTATCACAAGGGAGGGTGTTTAACTGGTCTAGGTTGATCTTTGAGGGGTTAATAAAGAACATTAAAGAAAAGGGTAAATACTACTTATATCCTAGGTTTGTTCAATTAATAGTCGAGAAATAGATCACGGCACCCATTCATCATAAAAGGGAGTATGAGGTACATCATATGTCTCCTAGGGTGTTTACACACGTGAGAAAAAAAATGACAAGTTCTCAGGAAAGATTACACCTTTATTCCCTAATATGCTTAACCTGCCAGACATTCCTGAAAATGAGGAGGTGCTTGAATCCCAACCCAACCAAAGCAATGATGCTCAACCCACTCCGACAACGTTTGAACATACTGCTAACCCAACAGGATCCACTGCTAAACCATTACCTTTACCTGAATCACAAAACACCCAAACCAATGATGCTGCTCCCACTGCTACCACTGAAGCTCAACCCAATGCCACCGTATCAGATCCCACGGGTACCACATATGGTGAGAATATTATAGAAGTAGTTAATGAATTGAAGGCTAAATGTACACAAATGGAAAATACAATAAGAAGGTTGAAGCATAGGGTTTATGTGTTGGAGAGAGTAAGAAGACCAAGGTTTGGTGCATCTAATAGAGTAATGAAGATGACTAAGAAAGGCAGGTCCTCAAAGGGGAGGAGCAAAAGCATTTGTTCAGGGGAGGAGGTAAACATGGATGTTGATATGGATTTCGATAGTGGATATCATGTGCTTCAAGTGGGGCACGAAACAACCACTCCGATTGACGGTGAATCCCCTGGTATTACAAATGAAAGCACTGATGCGACCTTAATGACAACCACGGTCACACAAACACCCAAGATAGTTAAAAAAGAGGTTGACGGTACATTGATGAAGTTATGTAAAAGCTTACCGAGTCGGACTGGATCGGGTACTGCACATTTTCCTATTATACTTAGACCCACTGGTCCTAAACCCTTGGCTAAACCTTTGGCTAAAGGTTTGAAGGTTGGAAAAGCAGAATTGATAGAGGAAGGAAAAGAACAAATGGTAGAACCTTTTAATGTTGTAGTTGAAGACGAAGAGGAAGAAGTTGTGCATGTTGTATCTAGTGATGATACAAATGACAGCACTGCAGTAACCTCAGAGGTTATTTCATCAACAGTTACGTCAGATACACATATTGCTACTACAACCACTGATGGTACGATTATCACAACTACTGTAACACCACCATCGTAGGAGAAGGAGGTTGCAGGTACGCTGCTGAACTTATGTAGAACCTTAGCAATTCCTGATTCTGTTATTGCACCTGTTCCCATTGTAATTGAACCTACTGGAAATAAACAATTGGCTAATACTTTGAAGAATGGGGAGCCAGTGAACAAAGTAGTAGATCAACGAGACATAGGAAAGGGTGAAGCTATTTCTGAACCTGAAGTAGATGAACTTCAATTTGATAGTAAGGAGGATCAGATTTCACATGATCATGAATTATCAATACAATTGGATGAAAATTTTAAGGCTGAATATCTAGCTTTAGAAAAAAAAAGAAAGAACAAGATGAAGCTAGTATGAGAGTGATTGAACGATGGAACAAGGAACAAGCATTTGTTCAGGGTTCTGAAATGATAAAGTTGGAATGGAGTAATGAAGAATGGGCACTATTAGATGTTCCATCAAGGTCAAAGGTTCTTGCTGCGAGGGCGAGACAAATGCAGAAGGAGAGAAGTGTCGTACCATATAATAGTAAGAATAACAAACCTCCAACTAGAGCTCAAAGGAGAAATTTCATGATCTCAATTCTCAACAATGTGGAATTTTGCAAAGGCAAGGATTTGAAAAAATGCACGGACGAAGAGATTGAAAAGCTGTATGAACGTTGGTTAAGAATGAAAGATGATTTCATTCCTATGAATTCTGATAAAGAAGCTGATTGTATCAACAACGAACAAAAGCGAATGGCAGAAATTCGGGAGAATGTGCGTTCTAAGAAACAGAAATTGGATGAAGGGATGGAGAGGGAAGAAAGAATGGATGTGTATCTTAAGGTGAGTGATATACAAGAGCCGATTAATTGTACACCAATAAGCGCAGGTCAGCCAGTTAATGATTTGAAAATAATCACTGACAATGGTAGAGAAGTGATTGAAATAACAAGAGCAGATGGATGCAGAAGTACATACGTAGATTTTGGAAGCTTGTTGTTCTTTCTATCAAAAGAGGATTTGGAACAGTTATGGAAAGTCATTGATTTTAGATATGGAAAGCATGGGCCAACTGGAGGATTAGCAAGGTTGGTGTGGAGATCAGTGAAAAACATGTGTCAACCTAATCCAGCGGACAAATTCTGGAAACAATTTGAAGTAGTTGAATGGATGCTTTATGAGCATTCCAGAGTACATGCTGTACAATCTACTAAGGATAAGTTTTTCATGTTTATTGATAAAGCCTATCCATTGTCCAAAACTGTTGCCAAGAAAATGTTAGAAGCGACGCTTGATCCACAAGGAACCATATCAACAAATCCAATGGTAGATCAATTGCTATTGAAGATTCAAAAGATTGCTGGTGTACAAGGTCCTTTGGCAATAAAACTCTCAAGGAAGGTTAAGTAGAATGGGTGGTGTATCTAATAAGGAAGGCTGAGTAGGATGGTGGGTCAAACCATGGATTGAATTATTGTTGGAACCACGGCAAGTATGAAGAAACCACGTTTATAATAACTGTTGAAACCACGGCTAGTTCAGAAGAAACCACGGCTAGTATGAAGAAACCACGGCTAGTTCAGAAAGAAACCACGGCTAGTTCAGATCAAAACCACGGCTAGTTGAAAAGATACCACGGCAAGTATGATCAAAACTACGGCTATAAGGACTGTTGAAACCACGTCTAGTTGAGAAGATATGACGGCTAGTTTAGAATAAACCACGGCTAGTAGAAGATTGGAAGCTGGTTTAAATGTAATATCATAATTTATATGTAATCAGTTTTGAGTAGTGATCCTTAGAACTTAAACAAGCAATAATAATATCAACTAATAATATTTACAAACATTGACAAAACATTTTGGATATTTACAGATTTATCATTCCAATAGTTACTACAATTGATTATACATACACAAAGAATGACCATTCCTTATGAGCTAACACCTTTATGTACCAATTATATACATACTTAGTCAATGAGTGTTGACGATACAACAACTTGTAATAAATATAGTCAATGACCAGCATACTGAATCTTGTATTTCCATAGGTACTCAAACATTCTTTCACGATAGGCAAGAGCTGTTTCTGCAGGATCGTCAGACTCTAATGGCATGTTATGAGTCAGCCTATATAGGTTAATGCAAGACCATATCCTGCAGTCACCGTATTGACCTGTTTGTTTGGGGACGTCAACACATTTTTGAAAGCTAATCTGATAGGCGTTGATATCTATGCCTTTTGCTGCAAAGACTCCCATTTCATCTAGTAATTTTGGCAGCCAATACTAAAATTTTGCAGGCATGGTATCCTTCCACCAAATACGTTTGTTTGTAAAGGCTGGAAACGAATCATACAATGTCAAAACACCCGTACTGATATGCAACTCTCCTACCGCCCAGTGCTTGTCAGGTTCGTTTATTGAAATAGTGCCTACATCATTTATGACATCAGCATAACGCACCCGCTGAACATTTTCAGATACCTACGGCAATATGGAAAGAAATAAATACCTTTTCAACATCAGCCCAAGGCACCGGGTACTTTACACCATTTGCCCAATAGGTTCGTACCCAGTCATTAACTACTTGAGGTGTGAAAAAGGGACCCACCATAGCCCAGTCGGCATCTGATGGTCGGAAATGCCACAGCAAATCTACCCATAGGTCAAGGTGCTGTTTACACAATTGGGCACATTATTAAAAACATGTGGGAATCACAAAGAAACATTTATGGTAGAATACTAACAACTGATTTTATACGCACCTCGTCCCTCAGCCATCCATCCTTGTTTGCACCCGTAGCCAATAAACAGTCCCTAAACCGGAGATCAGCAATAGTGTCTTCATTGCCCCATGGGAAAATAAACCTAGTACCATTATTCTCTTTCAAAAATTTTTGAATGGAACATGGCACAGTTACCTTTTTGGTTTTTTTCTTCCCAGTCCCAGTTCTCGACAGATTCTAAATTAGAACAAATTAACTCTTTTAGTTAATGTTTGTATTACAAAGTAAGAGACATATAAGTTGACACGGTCAAATACCTCCACAAACGGTTCCAATGTATCATCAAAATCTGGAGCGTTAGGAGGGGATGGGGTTTGACAATTAATCCGTGCTGAACGCCTTCTCTTTGGAGTAGTGGCTGGTGGAGTAGTATAGGGTGAGGTGCAATATCTCCCTGGCTTCCTCTTACGTTTAAGGGAGTTGAAAACTAATCTGATATTTGCAGCCTTTAAAAAAAACGATTCATCTTTTAACAAACAGCTCGACTATCTAACAATTAAATAACTTCAATACTCAACTGTTATTCTACGGCATAAATTTTTTTAGTCATGACTAACCATGTGGTGTCTATTTTAAGGACAAGAACAACAAATCATGACTGTTTGTTCAGGGCCCTTTATTATTTTCAAAAGTAAATCCTCTGCAAAGTTGACTATGTATGTTTAACTATTTACATGTGACTTAGCACGTGGTGTCTATTTAATAGCGAAACCATGATCTTATTGTTCACCATATTTCCATCAAATATTTGCTCCTATCCATTTTCAGTTTCATAACCATATTTCGATCACATTAATTGATTTATGTCGAGTTCTAAAGGAGTTAGGTTTGAGGAAAACCACGATGAAAGGGAATGGTCGATAAAGGTAGCAAGAGAGGTAATGTTTCCTGAAATATATGAATTATATGGACCAGATGCTGAACCTACTTACCGATTACCAGCTGAAGTGCTAGAAGACATAAGAAGAGAGATATACGATATTGAAAAAAAACAAGTTATAGAACCAACTGGCGTTGGTAACTCTAAGCAATCACAAAGGTTGGGAGCCAATGCGCAAGATGTTGGTCCTAGTAGCCGTAAAACTAATGTTCGGAAGCAAATGAATTGTCGTAAGACACTCAAACAGTCAAGTCAACCATAAGTGAAAAAGAAAATAGTTTGCATGTTTCCTAGGTTGTAAAAGTGATGTATTAATGAAAAAGATAAATTGATATTTTAATAATTATATCAACTGTAGCACTTTGTAAAGATAAGATAAGATTCTTTGCACACAGTAAAAGACAGTATTTTATTCTAAGTGAAGTACAGCACAATGTAAAAGATAAGATTCTTGTTACTGCTACATATCCTACTACATAAAATTTTCCTAGTTTCTGGTCTCTTATTATCACAACTCTCACTTTATTCTCTCTTATTCTCGCTCAAGAACAATGGCAGCACCAAATGGAAACTTTCAAAATGATGAAGAAGAGTACGAGTTTGTCTTAAACAACGATTTGCTTTTTGACGCAGTGTTAGATGCTTTTGGGGAAGAACCAATGTCAGAATATGGTTCATATAGGCAAGTGAGTGTGTGGATGAGGACAAATATCCTTACTTGGCTGCGTCGCCAAGACTTCTACTAGGATGAGATTTATGGAGTTGATGAGGAAGAGGAGGAAGAATATGAAGATGAGGAAGATCTAGAGAATGAGGAGGAGGCTGAAACTGAGGTGGTGCAGCAAGGTCAGATAGTGCAGCAAAATGAGGTAGAGGAAGAGTTTCAAAGTGATGTGATGCAGCAAAGGGAGGTGGTGCAACAAACTGAGGAAGATGATAACAACCAAGTGGAGCAACATGTGAATAATCCTACATTATTTGAAAATATTTATAATTTGGAAAATAGGATTACTAGTCTTGAAATACGGTTTCAACGACTCAAAGCAATTAAGAAAAGCAAGGGAGAGAGCTCTGGAACTAAAATGTAGATTATGATGATGGTCATTTATGTATTTAGTATCATATTTGTTTTTTAGGTGTCGAAAACTGTTTTAATGTGTGTTTATGTGCTATCTATGCAAATGTATTAATGTATATAGTAATCAAATGAAAAGCAGGGACTTGTTTGTTGATAAGATAATTAAATGTACCTTGACAACATCCTGCCCATCCTCATCATCAAGGCATATCACTTCAACAGGTTGTGTATCTGCCCCTTCCATAGCCGTTTCCTCAACATCCATATCCAATGTGTCTAATTGTGGAGCACCTTGCGCAGCGGGATCATAAACGTTGTCTACCGGTAAAGCCCCCTGCTGCAGCCACGGGTCTAACAATGTAAGCGTAAACTGCACAAACCATTCCCACCAAAGAGGTGGCCGCCAAACAACAATTTCTTTACCCTTGGCACTGTCATTATCTTTTTCTGCACCATTCACATCCATCGATTCCTAGATAAAGGGTATGTGGGTTTAATATTGAAATAGAAAAAAATAAAAGAAGGGAAAAAAAAACAATATATATATATATATATATATATATATATATATATATATATATATATATATATATATATATATATATATATATATGCGTACGTCAACAGGAGTTGGATCAAACCCATCATAAGCAATGTCTGAGAACTCATCATTCAAATTTGGTAAGGCAGCAAAATCAAATTTGTTATCCACCTGCATTATATTGTTGGAATGATGAGCATCGTCAAGACCTCCCGATAAAGCAGCTTTCATAACTTGGGTCATAGGCCCGGTAAACTCATCGGAATCGGTATACAACAGCTTCTGCTTGTCATCGGATCCTACGTTGGTCCTGATTGGGGTGTGTTCATCGGTAGTAGCCAACGATTTGTTGGCATCAACAGTATCCACCTGTAAAAAAGTTAACTTACTTAGGCAATCAAAGAGACCATTTTGGTGGAATGAAGTAACAAAAATTCAAATAACAGCTTTTTACCTTAATCTCACCAACATCATCTTGTGACTTTATTCCTAAAGCATCCTCAATTACCACAATTCTCTTTTGTACGCTGTGTAACTCACATAAGAGCTGTGATACACCAACTACTCCTACACGTTCTTCTATAGTACCAACCCAGGACTTAAGGGATTTAAGCTCGGCACGAAAGTGATCTTTATCTAAGGTATGTGACGATTCCGCTTTGTCACATTTGATCCCATCTGCAACCTCAACATTATCGGCTACAACATCTTCAACATTCTCAGGCTCATTCATATTCAACATTTCACCAAACCCAACAACAATCTCTTCTTCAACAGCTTTGTCATTGACACTAGATGTTTGACCTTCTGTAACTACTTCATCGGCGTCACAAAAAGGGACATTTAAATCGGCTTGAATTCCACCGCATACATCCAGACCAGCCATACCTTCCTCTTCTTCCACCATAAGTTGGTCAGCCAACTCTTCTCTTCTTTCAACAAGTTGGGAATCTAGTTGACGGATGTACTCCATACTGCGAATGTACCATGGACAACTCAGCTCGGCATTTGTCGGTACAATCTTCTATAGTGGTCTGAAAGCCTGAATAACAAAGGAGATAAGCTGATATGCTAAATGCAATAAAAACATACAACAGTTAACTAATTTTGGGTTTTTACTTACCGGATCAAATAAAATTGTGTAATGTTTTTTTTCAAAGTTTTTTACTTTTGACCAAGCTAGACAACGTGGGATCTTCTCTGGGTCTTTGATCCAGAACTGGGAGCTGTTTGGGAATGTCTCCATAATCCAAATCTGAAAAAACAAATACATTGAATTAAGAGTTAGTGATTGTGATTATAGTGGTTGTGATTATGGTTGCAGTGGTTAGGATAGCAGTGGCTGTATATGTAGTAACAGGGGATACAATTACATAACGTGTTGTTGCAGCAGTGGGTTCTTCTGAACTAGCAGTGGATGAAGACACATTGTCAGTGGTTTCAACCAACTGTTTACAAATCATTTCTATGTATTTATCTACTGCGAAACCATCAACCATAACATCCTTAAATCTACACAAACACTTACACTGACTACAGAACAATGCCTAGGGAACCAAGCCAATGGCTAATGAACAATGCCAACACATTATTAAGATTAACCATCAGAATATATACAAGCACAAATAATGTATGTTACAAGTAAAATCTAACCTTCAACACCCATGTAAATCCATACAGAGTGTATGTTTGTTCTTTTTTTGGATCTTTTGGAACGGGCTTCTTTGATTCTGCCTCAAGATGCCTAGGAACAACATTCACCGTTCTTTTATACAGATGAGCCCACATGTATTCGCCCCATGGATACTCATTCCATACACAAAAATCCTCAACATTCCTTAGCAAATGGTCAGGAACATTAAACCTTCCTTCCCGACCGATAAATACAAATGTTGCAATCACCAACAAAGCAACCCTCACAGCATCTTCATCGGATAACAATTCCCACCTTTCCGCCGACTTTACCAACGCCAAAAGGTCATCACCCTTAACTTTTTTGTTCTTAGTTTTCTTTTTATCGGGAAACAACCGATCAAAAAAAGGACTATATGTTAAACCCTTAACAACATGGCCGTGGTCACTTTCACTTTTATCTACTGGTCCTAAACGAAACCCGGTTAGAAGACTAAATTGTTCACGGCCAAAATCAAAAACATTATCACCTAGTACAAAAGTTAAAGGTGGACAACAATCACTAACTTTTGACACCTGAACTGCATTTTGATATAAATAATGGTATAAGTGGTTGTCAGGGGAATACTTAGGAAAATCTAACCAAGGGCCAAAGACAGTTTCTCTAAACAATTTGGTTCTATTCACATTCAGTGCACCTTTAATAGTAGCAATATGTTCTAATCTAGATCTGACCGTTAGCTTTGCATCAAACATGTTCGTGGTTGGATTCTTGAGATGTTGAAGAATTGCGATTGACTGTAGGAATATGCGTCGGATTGCTTTGAATGTACGAATATGCGTCGTATGGAATAAGAACTATTGAGGGAGTAGGATTAGGGCGTTGGATTATTGAGTTTGAGAGGGAAGGATATCTGTTTCAAGTTGTGGATGATTTTTCGGCTTTGAGAGGGAAGGTGTGTGTGGGGTAAAGGAGTGTGTGTTTGGGATGATTTGGGTATTTTGTGTTTTGTATTTAGGTGTATTAGGATAATAAATAATTTTTTGAAATATGTAATTTGGTTTATTAAAGGTGTATTTGTATGGTATAGAGTGGTATTTATAGAGAGTTGCCCAAAAGTACATATGTGTGGGGCCAAGTTGCCCAACTTATTTGCATTTAAAAATTGGTTTTTATAGATAGTTGCCCAAAAGTACATATTTGTGAGGCCAAGTTGCCCAACTTATTTGTATTTATAAAGCTAAAAATATAAATTTTGCTTTTTCACTAAAAGACAAAAATTGTCAGTTGCCCAATATATTAGGTCAAAGTTGCCCAACAGAAAAAGTGTTAGATTTGTACTTTGTAAGTACAACGTGGGCCCAAATATTTGATAGAGTTGCCCATGGGAGAGTTGCCCATGGGGCATTTTGAGAAATGAAAAAAAAGTGGAGCATTTGAGATAATAAAGTTGGGCAACTGGGGCATTTAGAGAATTTTTCCTTTAATATTTTTATAACACTTCTTGGATCTCAATAATTGGTTCTGTTACAACCTAAATAGCATGCAACCTAAGGCTAGTCGCAGTGGATGGGTTTAACATCGGTTTGGCAACAAAAAATTGATGGGTCAACCGATGTTAACATCGGTTTAGTCCAATGCGGGGATCGAGTGTCACATCGGTCGGCGAACCAATTTATGCAACATCGGTTGCATTTACGCCCGATATTAAAGCTATGTTTTGTCCCATTTTCCTCGGGTCCTTGACTGGGGCATCCGGGTTGTCTCAGGTCGCTGGAAAGAGAAAGCTGACGTGGCGCAGGTTATCCCAGGTCGTCCCAGGTTGCGACTGGGACTAGCCTAAGAAGTCAAACTTGTACTTTAAAAATAGAAGGATACTCTAAATGAATATCCAAATTCTATGAATCAATAGATAAACTATCTTACCTAGTTCGATTAAAAACATGATTGGTTTTATAAATTACTTTGTAGGGGTGGCAATCGAGTCGTGTTCGTGTTAACCTATTCGGGTTCGCGTGTTGGCGGGTTAGTATAGCCTTTACCCAAACACGACCCATTTATTAATCGTGTCAAGAAACTCAACCCACACCCGCATAACACGTGTAACCCATTTGTGACCCGTTTAACCCATTTAAGTAAATAGGTCAAGTGTGAATATAGCTGGTGGTTTTTCGATTTAACTAGTTTAAATGCAAAAAATGATATAAGGATCTAAAATATGATAAGAATAATATACAAATAACTATGCGACAATTTTCTGAATTATAAGCGTCAATTTTCATGATATCTAAGGTATAAAATTATAGTTC
This sequence comes from Chrysanthemum seticuspe, assembly GCA_019973895.1. NCBI lineage: Eukaryota > Viridiplantae > Streptophyta > Magnoliopsida > Asterales > Asteraceae > Chrysanthemum > Chrysanthemum seticuspe. The sequence continues at coordinate 345,198,270 of BPTQ01000007.1, read as the reverse complement.
ACTCATACTAAGTAAATAACCAAATACATTTAATCTACATCTAACATAAAAACCAGGTTATATATTTTATTTTCAAGATCTTATATACTTAAACGGGTTCACGGGTTGACCTGTTTAATATTTACTCAACCCAAACACGACCCGTTTATTAAACGGGTTAGACGGGTTGACCCGTTTTTTTACCCAAACCTGTTTATCCTCAACCCAAACCTGTTTAACTTCGTGTCGGGTTCGTTTTGTTTATCGTGTCGTGTCGAGAATTGCCACCCCTAGACTACTTTGCCTATATATCAAAGGATCAGACTATCAGAATCATCTTCTTCAATACTATGTATATTGTGACAAACATATAATAAGTGAAATCTAAAATAAAAGCATTGTGAAAAGAATGGATGTGACATGATATTTAATTACTTAATTAACTATACAAATCACTTGGCACAAATAAAATACATGCAAAGATGGACATCTTCGTGCCATATATGCATAGTGACAAAACTTTTTAATTAACAAAAATTATTAAATTCACTCAATTTTCAAAATATAATTATACGACCCTAGTAGAACTGAAATGTATATTTAGTTATATAACGAGCATGTTTAAAATTAGTTATTTTATTAAAGTGAAGATAGGTTGAAAAAATTACACCAATTAAGCAGTCTTAAGATTTCTATATTAATCAAAGGGATTGGAATAATTTCCACGCTAATGCAGCACTTGTTCAAGTATCATTGGATAATCAAATAACAAACTAATCTTATTATTTTACTTTGACCCGTTCTTTCCACATTTTTTTATTTGTTTATAAATATTCACACGATTATATATTCATTTAATTACAAAAGTTAGGTTGTCACTCTACTTGCTTAAAAAGCATACACAAATTTTCTTCTTCTTTTCCTTTATAAAAAAACAAAGAATCATTCACATGTATGCATTGTTTCATATCAAATTTGGATTATTAAGATGTTTTAGTTCTGATAATCTTTATTCCTTTTTAAGATAATTTTAATGCACTCTATATCATGTATCTCTTTTGGGTAAAGGGTTTTTCGGTAAATGTATTATTTCAAAAAACGTTTAAGTACAATGGATATGAGTGAAGTCTCATATCTCAACCCGTTACATAGGCAAACAAAGCTTACATAACAAGACACTTCCTATCATTTAAACAAGAAAACAAACCACTCCTCATTAAGTTACATAAGACACCTACCAAAACAAAATCACTACCTACGACGACCTTGAAGCTTGATATCATACATATCATAATGCCATGGTAAATCGTAGACCTGATCCGTATAGTCATCATAGTAATCTTCAAGCTCGTGCACACCGCCTGTCGAAGCGAGAAAATTAGCCATAGGATTATCCGGTGGAAGCACCTCCTCATCATCACAGTCCGAAACAACCACTTCCCCTACCTTAGAAAATGGGTTACCCACCTTAGCATACGGAGAAGAAGAGGAACTAGGCTTAGAAGCCGCAACCTGATCCTTCTCTTTCAAGTCACTCACAAGTTGCTTTTGTGAATCCTTACCAGTATTTTGAGACCAATCCACCTTAGCTTCCTTTGTATTACCCGGAAAATTAACCTTTTTTAGAGGATGACCATTATCATCTATAAGAGTAGCTTTTCCATCAATAATTAGCTTTTCAAGCTTTCCAATTTTCTCAACAATAGGAGTAGGACAAGAAATACCATTCTCATCAGTATCATCCATAACAATAGCATCAAATGGGTTTGATGTAGCAACTGTCGTCCCACTCGTACTTGCCTCATTATTAATTTTCTCCTTATTAGCATCTGGCTTCTTCGACACAGCTACATACACATGCTTAGGCTTAGAAGGCTTAAACTTAGCCCTTTTACCCACATCAATACCACGAGACGGCTGTTTCTGAGGCATTTGAACCCCAACCCTTTTCCCTTTAGCCTTACGATTATGTACCTCATTGAAACCATCATCCGTCTTCTCCAAAGTATTAGAAGCTTTCGCAGCCACATTAATGTCACTACAAACCACCTCCTTATCACATTTAGGACAACTGGTATGGTCATGGCCAAACACTTTACACTCCTCACAATGAGGAGGCTTCCATTCATACTCAACCTTGATGCATGCTGTAATAAAACCACTATCATCTTTTTTAGGTATAGCCATAGTAACTTCATGTTTTAATTCAGAAGCCGATGATAATTCCACTAAAGCACGAGCAAAGCTAATACGTCCCCATGAATCAACACACATTGAGCTTGTGAAAGCATCTAACATAATCGGTTTCCCAACTTGTGTAGCTATCAAGCTCAAGCCATCTTCAGAATATGCAAGTAAAGGCGCATTATGTAATTTAATCCACACTGGAACGTTAGTTACCTCACTTTTGGTTAGCGACACATCAGGAGTCCATTTATTAAGAATGAGAGGCGAGTTACGGATTAACCAAGGGCCCCACTGAAGCACATTATCCACACCCTCTTTAGAATCGAACTTAAAGAGGAAAACACCCGCATCATTTTTCATAAGCTTCTTCAAACCAAACTTACACCACGTATTTGTGACATAGTTTTGAACAACCGGGAATGCAATATTCTTGCCAACAAAGAAACCAACGAAAGTATTATCATACCGGTTTAAAACACTCTCCATAGCAGCCTTTGGTAACAAAGTGTCATGATTTTCAATACGATTCTCATTAACCAAAGGTCGAAAGTTAACCTTCCTAGTGACACGTTCCGGACTTAAAACATTAGCAAAGGAAGGAGCAACCATGTGCACACTAAGGCTAGTTAGAGAAGCTTTAGGAGCCGTTTGTAGACCCCTACAACTTGACATAGCATTATCCGCATTCTTTAATTTAACTTCACGTATTACTTCCTCAAAATTCTTACAAGCATCAAATACCACCTGATCAATACCATCCGATTGACTAGTCACATCATTAACCTTAATAGCTTCACTAGATGTAGGATCTTTAGCAACCGTATCATGATCAGGCGACACACCATCAGACTGTTCCAATGTAACACCACCATCTCCACCAATAGCATCACTAGTAGTGATATTCGTACCATCCCGTGTTACATCAGTAATGACGGAACCAACACATGTAACATGAGGTGTAGACATGTCTAACGTACCAGGACTTGACGCCTCCGAATGAGCAGCTCCACTTGAAAGCATGCCACTATTCACCAAATCAGGAACTGCCATTTGCATTTGCGATTCAGACACATGAGCATTCTGATCTGGAATAGTTGGGATAGATTCAGTTTGCATGTTAGACGACCTATCCTTAATACTACTCATAAGATCCTGATTAATCCTAGATTGATCGGCCAAGCTAGAAGATGACCCTCTACTCGTAACTTCACTTCCACCCAAAGTTTTACCAGCACTCGATCCTTTCGAAGCACTATTTTTGTTAAAGAACCCTTTTTCCATCTCTCAACCCACAAACCACAGCAAACCAGACGACTAGTACCAATCACGAAGCAACCAGCAGTAGCAAGTACAAAAAGAAAACCCTAACATAAAGTTAGGGTTTTAGACGCAAAGTGTGTTGTAATCGTCACATTTCAATCCTAAACACAGAATAGTGCATGGAAGAATAAATATCACCAGACCACTTATCTCATAATGTCTTTTTGGGTAAAAGGTCAAAGACCCGGTAAATATATTACTCCAAAAAAAATTTAAGTACAAAGGATATGGGTGAATCCCATATCTCAGCCTGTTATATAGGTGGACATCTTACATAACAAGAAACTTCCTATTCTCTAAACAAGAAAATAAACCACTACTCAAAAGATAACATTAGACTCCTGTGAGAACAAAATTACTTTCTACCAAGGCCTTGAAGCTTGATACCATACGTGTTATAATAAGCATCCAAATTCCCTGGAAGATCGTAGACTTGATCCGCATAGTCATCATAAGCATAATCATCATAATCATCTTCACGATCATGACCGCCACCAAAAAGGTTCATTGACTCATCAAAAGTGTTCACAACCTCTTCTTCATCACTATCAGAATCAACAATCTCTCCCACCTTTGAGAATGGGTTAACCCTCTTAGTAGAGGAAGTAGACGGAAAATCCTTTTTATTACCTGGATAATCAACCTTTTTAATAGGATTACCATCATCATCAATAAGAGTAGCTTTCCCATCAATAAAAAGCTTTTTAAACTCCCCAATTTTTTCAACAATAGGGGTAGGACCACCCTCTTTAGCTTTCATTGAATCACTCACAAGCGATTCTTGTGATACATTACCGGTCTTAACAGACCCAACCTCCTTAGCTTCCAATGTACTTCCAGAATCCACTACATCATTAGGAATACCACCTTCATCTGAATCAATCATGTTAAGTGCATCAAAAGGATTAGATGTAGCAATCTCCGTCCCACTCTTACTAGCCACTTATCTCATAATGTCTCACTAATGTTTATGATCATTTTTTAGCACATAACCTCTTAGTAGCTAACACACTTACATTAAAACATGTTAGATATTTTTTATTAACCAGGCATTTATGAGTTCTGATAAACTTAAAGAACCATTGTCAAAATGATTTTACTTAAATTATCTTTTACATATTTAATAACATACCTACAATACTTCATATTATTTATATTTTACACCCATCAACAATTTTGAGGTTTCTTTTTCTTTTCATAATGGTATTGAGTTATGATGCCTTTAAAAAAAATGGTATTGAGTTATATTTCTATAATTTTAAATAAGTATTAACTTTTTACAATAATATATACAAAACAATTGATAATTTTTATTTTTAAAATGTAAATCATATTTGTAGTGCATGTGTTTCGTCGCGTATAATACAAATATTAATTTATAACTTTTTAACATTAGTAAATATTATAGCTATTCAAACCATATATGAGGTGTTTGAAGAAAAACAACATTTTGTTTACCTCATTTAAGATTCTTACCACCACATCGAATTATAAGGCTAGTCCCAGTCGTGACCTGGTGTAACAATTCGCATTTTCAGGATTTCTATCAATTCTCAAATTTTTACTATTCATCTCGAGAAATTACTATTCACTTTTACTATTCACTTTCACTATTCATCCCGTAAAATTTTTATTTCACATTCTCGTACGATAAATTATTTTAGTAATGACCTGAGAGTTCGACAATCGTTAGATCATTTTCGCAAAAGTTATTAAGAAAACATCGTTTTAAAGTTTCATTTTGGTCGGAACACCATTTCAACATCCCACACATAACGAAAATCAACTTTGACAATTTTCCTCACATCAGATTAATTTTTAGATCACTCATGATTAATTTGAGAATTTTTAAAATTTATTTTTATGTTACCAAATAAACCCTGCGTTGTACGAAACTAAACTTATGTTTTAAACAATTCTACTTACATCCAGACTTAACGATTCTTGCACTGTGTTTCTAATATGTTTTTGACACTTTTACATTTTTAAAAAAGTCAAACATATTTCCCTCCTCCTTTGACCATAAAGAAATTAACCTTGTACGTTCTACATTTTTGCTTAAATCGCGTAACTTTTAGACTTCACGTATAACTGTAAAGTTATCCCGCGTATGACGAAAACTACATTTTGACATCTCATATCACTTCTAGACTAATTTTAGTCTACTCTAAATAAATTCACGGTCGTTTCCCTGAAATTTCGTTCTTTTCTGATAAACTGCGAATTACGCGTTTTGACCCGTATTTTCAGCTTTAAGCAGCGTTTTTGCACCCAATGAGACTTATCACCCATTTTATATTTTTAGATGGAGTATAATGATGAGTCTCATCATTCCTACAAGTTTCGTATTTTTACGATACCCGGTTTTACGTTTTATGGCTTAACAACTTACGGTTGGCATTTAACGGAACCAAATCATGCTCTAAACTCAAGATAATACCAAAACTATCCACCTAAGTCATCTTATCTCTATGTGACCGGCTTAGGGGGGGGGAGTCATCATGTTGGTGGCATCATCCTAACCATGGTTCATTTAGATCATTACATGTGTCCTAACTTAACCATGGTTAATATTTAACCCAATATATGATTAACCAAACTTACCATCCTATAAATAGCAAGTGAAATACATCCTAAACACCCTCATTAACTGATTTGGGTCGTTCATATCATCAAACATACATATCTTCCATAATTTGATCTTTAAACTCCAAGTTTATGCAAAGAAGTTTCAAGTAGTAAGTTACTACATCAAATCTCTAGCAAGTTTAAGTGATCTTCTTGAGTTTAGATCTACTTAAGTCACTTAGTACTTCATCACCAACTCTTCAAGATTGCAAGGGTGCTAAGGTTTAGAAAGCTAGCTCAATCCGAGGTCCTAGGTGTTCAATCAATGTCCGATCCTTACTAGTTACTCCTTTCTTGATTGAAAGCCAAAAGTTGTAAGCAACTAATCACCACCATCATCTCATCTATATTATTCATAATCTTAACAATTTCATGCTATATATATATTTACTATGTTGATTCATGTTGTACATATACTCAATCACATGTTTTAATTCATATATTGTCGTAAAAGTAACAAACTAGTAAACTAGTCATATTCTACACGTTTGAAACCATTAAAACCTATCACATATGGACTTTTTAACTTACATATTATGGTAGACAAGATAAAAAGGTAAACATAGCAATTTGAATCACCCGAAATGGACAAACGAGTCAAAAGTTATGGCCAAAAGAAGTTAGCGAAACCAAAACGCCGAAACTGCCTAACATAAGCCGTTAAGCAGCTGGTCGTTTTAAAAGTGGTACTTCTGGTCTGAATCATCAAAAAGTTAAATCACGAAAGTTTTCCGGAACGACGTTTTCCTTCAATAGCAAAGAAGCTTGGACCTTGAAAACGCTTAAACAGGCCATTATCTTTCAAAAACTGAAACTGTTCTATATATAGTACTAAAAGGCAAACCAAGAGGCCTAATGGCCTTAAGCCGAGACCACAGCCACGGCTAAGGCCAAGGCTGAGTCTCAAGACCATGGTAGTCTAGAACAAAGCCACGGCAAGGCAATGGCTAAAGCCTCAAGGCTTCTTAAGCCGAGACCGTAAACCAAAGGCCTTAGCCTTGACAAACCTAAATGTATACAATACAATTTGGATCTACTTCCTTGATAAACTATGAAACTATACTTGTAATAACCAACTTTACAATTTAGAAACTTGTAAACTTTTCTTTAAACACTTGTGATATAAATTATGACGATATTTGTAATAACCATTATGATTCCTAATCATAACCAAACAACCTTGTAACTTATGCTTACAAACCATATGACACTTATAATATATAAACAAAACATATGTTTTATCTACTAAGTACTACAAAACTAGGGAGCTTCATGTGAGGGGTTTCATTTGAGTAAAATGTATCGACGAGTTGCTGGATTTACGATTTAAAGTGTCTTAGCTCCTCGAACGTTTACTACATGACCTCTAAATTGTGATGGCCCGAACGGTAGTACGATATATATAAACTAAATTCGTTTTCAAAACTAGACCGTTTCTATAAACGACATACACAAAAACCATGCACTACATCATGATCAACATAGAAACGTATATAGGTTTGTTATTTCTTTAGCATCATTATTTCAAACCTAAGTCGCAACATCCTATTCTAGGTTGCTCGTAGAAGTTCTCACGGCATATCCATCATTCTCATTATACATTTGATATCATTTACTCTGAGGTGAGTTCATAGCCCCACTTTCTATTACTTAATTGTTTTACAAACCCTTGGGGGAAATACATGATTTATTTTAAACCGAACACATTGCTTTCAAACTGTATACTTATCTGATTATTTTACTTGCACTAAGTTACCACATTTGCCAAACTTAAGTCCCTAATCATGAATCATTAATCACGAGTGAAGTGAGCGCGAATATTGTGGATAGATCTATCGGGATTGACGATTCCCGTTTGTTTGACCAGGTCCGGTAAACAAACGCACTATATTTGAGTACATTAGGTAAAAATGACAATTTTACCTGTTAAGGGCACGTATCAACAGTTTCTCCAATTAAATTTGGAACACGTTAACACCTTGATTGCATGATGCTTAGTGAATAATAACTGTTTTGTTTTCAATATTATGGGTGTATAACAACGTAACCCACACAAACATTATGTGTTCAACTGATTTCCTAAACTCTATGAATTTCACTCAACCTTTGTGTTGACAGTTTTAAGCATGTATTTCAGGTCCATATTGTACGAGGCTGGCATGGAGGAGCACAGATACTCAAGAAGGCTATAAATTTTATTATCATTCGAAAACCCATTTAATGTATTTTGTAAACTTGGAACCATTTGGGACCTCATTTTTGTAAACTCTGATATTTATATAAATCGAATGATAAATCTTTTAAAACGACTCCATTAGAGTTCGTTTTCTATTGTTATGACTGTTGTGCCATGAAGTAACACCCAGTTTGAATTCCGTTGCGTATCACGAAATTGGGGGTGTTACACCTGGGACGACCTGGGTCATCCAGCACCACGTCAGCTTTCTCTCTCCAGCGACCCGGATGCCCCAGTCAACGACCCAAGTTTGTTTTTTTTTTTTTTTTTTTTTTTTTTTTTTTTTTTTTTTTTTTTTAATTCAAACATTTTTAACATTAAATTTAAATTTCAAATAGGAGCGGGATTATTTAAAAAGAATAGTGTTTGAGATTGGTATTTATAGTAGAGCTGGCAAATTGGGTACCTGTTAAGACCTGTTAAGAGAAAAAATGTACTATGCAATTTTTTTATTTTTTAAAATATTTGTTTTTAGTATTTTAGGGTTCAATATTTAACTTTTTTGATAAATAAAACGTATATCTGCCATACTCAAACCAACAAAGATAAGTATTAAACGAGTTGTTTTCATGTTTGAAACTTATGTTATTCGCGCGCACCGGACCTGTTAAGACACGATTTGCCAGCTCTAATTTATAGGATGTGAAAAGTGATAAAGTTTATAAAAAAAGTTGTTTTTTTTTTTTTTTTTTTTTTTTTTTTTTTTTTTTTTTTTTTAATTGAAGGGTAAGTTGGTTTTGAAATCGGGTGAAATTTCAACCGATTTACTTGTTTTTGTTTCTCGACCGAACTAGCAACCGAAGCACCACATTGGGTTTCAACCGATCAAACATCGGTTGTGGTGGAGATTTGAGGTTGCCCGATCGATGTTAACCTCTCGACTGCGACTAGCCTAATGCAGTGAAACACACACAAATACATAAATTTCATGATGCAATGAAATAAATTTTAATAGTTTAATATCAAAGATTAAAATTATAATTTGAACAAACCTTCAATAAACCGTTAAGTTAATAGTCAAGTTATGATATAAAACCACGTCTAACCAAATTAATAAATTTTATAGTATCAAAAATTATACTTTTTTATTTATTACAATTTGAAAATTACATATTCTATTCTTGTTTGATGAAACTCGATAGTCCATTTCACTTTGGAGTTTGGACCATAGAACTGCAAATGCATAAAGCAAATAAAGGTTTTATGGTTTATACCCCATTAAATTTTTTTGACTTATTATTGATCTATTCTTGGACAAATACCAAAGTTGTTTTAACCAACTTATTAATGACAGTGGAATAATGGAGAGTTTTTTAGGTGACCGGTGTTTTAGAAAAATAATTAACAAAGTATGTATTACTAGAAATAATTAAGAGTAAATTACACCATTCGTCTTTGTGGTATACTTTGACCATCAAGTATCGTCCTTTGACCAAAAAAATTGCATCGTTGGTCCTTAACTGCGAAACGTTACTCAGCGTTGGTCCCTCACCCTAACTGGTGTGAATAACGGGCGTTAAGCCTATTTAAGTGGAGGGTATATTTGTCTTTTCTCACCCACACCATCCTTCTTCAACCGCTCAATCTCCTTCTTCCTCAACCTCTCCTCCTCCTTCTTCCGCTCAATCTCCTCATTCCTTTTAACCTGCATATCAATCACCCTCTTATCCCTCTTCTTAACAAACTCAGCCAAACCCCTAACAGTCTCGCTATACTCACGCCTCGCCTTTTTCCTAATCTTCTTATTCTCCTCCTCCATTATCCTTCTACTCTTCCTATTCGACCCATTCATCGCGTCATACTCATCCGCCCATACGAAATCCATCATAGTAATGATTGTTTAATAATTGAGTTATGTTATAAATGATAATGATTATTTATAATGATTGGTCTATGGTGGGGTGGCTCTCCTAAATTAGTGGGGTAAAAACCCACAATGCCGCAAATAAACATCTACATCATATCTTTCTATTCAAACTTTAGAATGCAACGCAACTAGCTAGTTCTTACCATTTACATTCTCATTGAATATTTTTTTGTCTAGAAACAAACAAATAATCCAAAATAGAAACCACTCATTTAATTCTACATCTAAAGTCCCACCATACACACTTATTATACCTCCCCTATATAAATACATTCATACTTTTCTTCTTATAATATTAATCACTCATCACCTCCGATCCGAGCACCGGAACTTCATCTCCCCGGTCACCCGAAAACTCTTAAACCGTAAACCCTAAACCCTAAACAAAAACACCATTCTCCACATGGGTATCCAACACTCAAAAAACAAACCAACATTATCAATCACAAATAATGGTCAATCATCATCAAAGGTTCAAGTGATCAACTCTATTAATGGTAACCTACAAGAATATCAACAACCTATAAAAGCTAGCCAAATCTTATCCGACAACAACATGTTCCTATGCAGTTCCGAACACATGTTTGTAAACTGCTACGTGCCACATGTGCCAGAAGATGAAGAGTTACAACTAGGTCATATTTATTTCATCATGCCAATATCAAAGCTATATAGAATACTTACGTTACAAGAGTTGTGTTTGCTAGCTATTAAAGCTAGTGTTGCACTTGATAAAAAATGTTCATCACAATTGAAGAAAGGTGGTGGTGGTGGTGGTGGTGGTAGTACAAGGTCGTTTAATGGACGGCAAAAAGGTAAAAACGGTGGTTCTCGAAAACAACACAATGTGGATTTCCAGCTGGCTTTGAAACAACTTGGATGAGCTTTTGTGACACGTGGCCACTGTTTAAAGAAAAGTCAAATGTCTTTTTTCTTTTGTATTATCAAGAAAAAGAGCTAGTGTATGTATTTTCGTGGATACTAATGTGACAAATATGTAAAAACTCTATTTAATGAAAGTTTTTAGGTGGTTTACAAATTTTATTGTAGTTCTTTCACATTATATGTTGATTTTTATATTCCAGATAATTTAAGAAAAAAGGGATTAGAGTGTGTGCAAATAAAATGATATATTAATTTTTGAAAAACCGTTTAGATGATAAGGTCCTACACGCTACACAAAAGGTTGAAGTATTCAGAGTCAAGAGTATGAAATGATGGTCAATCATCATCAAAGGTTCAAGTGATCAACGAAAAAATCAAGAAGTATGAAATGAAATGGAAACCAAACCGATAAAATTATAAAAGAAAGTATTTTGATTTCACATAGACACATAGTAGTTTTTATTTTCTATCTTTTATACAAAATATCAATAAATAAAACTGTTGTATTGAAGTGAGGATGTAAATAAATTCACGAGAATCGAATTTACATAGTAAATGAGAGTATGTAACAACTAGTTTTTGTTGTTGCTTATGTGATGTATCTCGTTAGAAAAAAATGAATATATCATATCAGTAAAGCTTAAAGCATTTATCTGAGTCAAGGTTGTCAGGATCGGGATCCTACCTAGGATCGTTTTTGGCTTTGCAAGATCGTAATCGTAGGATCGGATCGGGATCGTAAGATCCTATGAAAATGTATATATTTTTGTATAGGGGTTGTAGTTTTATATTTCTATATAATATTTCATATGATAAACGAATTTAAATGGATTATAAAATAAAAAGTTATATTTTCAAGTACCGTAGTAGTAGAATATTCGATATATTGCAATGCATACTTGCACAAAGTTACTACATACGTGCACGGTTCACCTACTTCTTGTTTTAATGTTTCTTTATTATAGGTTTTTCGTGATAACATTTATGCAAAAAGATAATGTTAATTTTATTAGCATGTGATTCTATAATTTTTTTGTTACAATCTATAGATTAATGCAAAAAGATAAAAGGATTGTATCTGAAAATGAAACAACATAATTTATAATAGAGAGTAACACAATTTTTTTTTCTTGATGGCCAAATAAATTAAATTAGAATATTCTGATAATATTACTGAATTTTTTTTCTTGATGACCAAATAAATTAAATTAGAATATTCAAGCTTTTATATGTAACATAAAATAAAATATGAACAAAATTGGGTCAAATATGTAGATAGTTTACTTCAAAAATAAGCTTCTGACATTTTACAAAGCACGAAATCGTTTTTCATAATAAACCCAAAAAGACACATCTAAACTATTTCTAAATAGTCTATAAAAACATAATGATTTTACACTCATTAATCTTGCAATAGACAATTAATTAACAACACCAAAATATTTTTCTTTTTGAAAAATTCTTAGTCATTGAGCTTTAAGACACGAGCTTATAGTTAATAAGTTAATATACAAAAAAAAAAAAAAAAAAAAAACAAAAAACAAAAAAAAAACAAAAAACAAAAAAAAACTAACAATAAGCGATCCTATACGATCCGATCCGATCCTACGATCCTACGTGCGATCCTACGATCCTGCTGCGATCCTACCTGGATTACGATCTTGTTAAGATCCTGATCGTTTTTTGTGTGTAGGATCGTAGGATCGTACGATCCTACGATCAGGATCGCGATTTTGACAACCTTGATCTGAGTAAAACCAAAACAAATGTTCGGCCAAGGTTTTTTTTTCTTTTTTTTTTTAATGTCACATTAGAGAAATCTCCTTAATGAGCATGCACGCACTGCAGAGTTTTCAACTTTTAGCGACATAAAGATTCGTCGCTAAAGTCCAAAATGTCATCGTTAAGGATTCACACCTTTATGTGGATAAAGGTTATTTTTAATTTAAATAAAAAAAGGTCAATTGTTTAAATTATTAATTAATACATAAAAATATATTTTTAATTATAAAAATAAGAGTAAATTACACCGTTCGTCCCTGTGGTTTGCGTTGACCGCAGGGTTTAGTCCTTTGACCAAAAAAATTGCACCGTACGTTCTTAAGTGTGAAACGTTATGCGCCGTTCGTCCCTTGACCAAAAAACGTTAAGTTTGACTGTTAAATTCGGGTAAAAATACTAAAATACCCTCACTACTAAAAATACTAAAAATACTATCTTCTGTCAAGCTACTGAATAATCCAGTTTCATCGAGTTTAGATTAACATGGTTGCACAAGCTCGTTTTGGCCGTGGATCACAACCACTAGCCAGATTCAAAACATTTGCTAGATACATGTGAATGAAGTTTAATATATATGTATTAAAAGACCCGAAAGAATAAGAATAAGATTGGATCAAAAGAGTTACCACAACTTGATACAAGAATAAGATTGGATCAAAAGACCTGAAAGAAAGAAACTATATGTGCTAGCAGATGCATTACCTATACATGATTATCTTTTAAGTTCTAATTACATCTTTAATCAAACAGACTTCATCAAATTATCACCATTCAAAACAACCTCAGTTGCATTAACAACACTCCTCATCACATCAACTTGTACCTTAAGACTTTGTCTTTTTTGCAGCATAATTGTAACTCCTTTTCAAGACTTTTTTGCGTTGAACTCTATTATGGAAACTAATCATTTTATTGCTAGTCTTCTGTAGCTTCAACTCATGAGATTGGGTAACTACAACATCGATACTCTTCTTATCTAACAAATAAATTACTCTTAAAGCTAAAAACCATCCTCTTCCTTTAAAATCATTCTGATATATATATACCTTCTCGTTTCATCAAAGCATATATAGGTAATCATCAAACAATAATGTTTCGATCAACTGTAAACATCATCATCATCATCAGAAACGGTTTCTTGGAGAAGAGAGAAAGGAGATGATGGTGGTGAGATCCCATGATGGTTTCTTGGAGAAGAGAGAAAGGAGATGATGGTGGTGAGTGGTGGCGGGGTCATTATTGCATCTGTGGTGGCGCGGGGGTGGTTTAGCACCCAAACCCATTAATCTACTTACCTACTTACCAAAACAAGAAAATACGGTGGTTTGAGGCGCGTAACGTAGTAGATCGGAAAGAGGGTGTAGTGGGGAGTATTTTGGAGTGGGCGGTGAGGGGTGGTTGCCGGCGGTGAGGCGGCGGTGGCCGGAAATTATAGAGAGAGAGGAGAGGGTGAGGTGTGTGTTTTTATAGAGAGAGAAAGTAAATGAGGAGGTGTGTGTGTTGTGGTATATATACACAGTTCGTCCTTGCACCATTCGTCCTTATGGTGTTGAAATGACGATTATACCCTCAGGTTAACAAGACTTAACGACCGTTAGTGGGCCCAGATGGATGGAGGGACGAACGGCGCATAACGTTTCACACTTAAGGACGTACGGTGCAATTTTTTTGGTCAAAGGACTAAACCCTGCGGTCAACGCAAACCACAGGGACGAACGGTGTAATTTACTCTAAAAATAATAAATTTTATTGTCTGGGGTCCACGCTTTCAGCAATGACACGTGTCATCTCTCAAGGTTTAAACCGTAAAAAAAAAAAAAACTTTTAGCGACGATACGTGTCGTAGCTAAAAGTGGGTTGCATGCAAAAAAATACAACAGGAAACTACAACATTTTCACTTTTTTTTTGAAATTTTTTAGGATAAAATCTATCAAATCACAGCTTGAAAATTACCCGAAGCAATGATACAAATTATTTAAATTCATTTGTACATTTATTCATTCCAAAACAACCAAGCAAAGTCATAGTTTTTGAAAATAACAATACAAGCTAATACTAATATATGCATACAAATAGCAAAACGATGTCCATACAAATAAAAATCACAAAATCAATCCTTACTTATCATCGATTCTACTCATCATCAAAAGCATAATCATAATCACAACCACCATTACCATCTTCATCATCACCTATTATCAGGCTAGGTCCAGGAGCAAAGGCCGAAGTGTAATAATTAGGGCTGGGAGGAAAGGAGTGTACACTAGGGGAGGAGGGAATTACATTGGGGGAGGGATATATTGTAAAGAAGAACTTGTTTGCTCTTGTCGACTGTTAAAAAAGCTAAAAAGTCGTTAAAGGCTTTTTGAGTACTTTCAGATATTTGTCTAGCCTGCTCATCTTCTAATCTCGCCCTATTTTTTTCCTCTTGATGTTGCCTCATTTATCAACAACTTTTTCATAGGTGTATCATCCTAGGCTAGGTTGTAAGCTTCTGCCAAAACTCGAGCCCATACCCGGTAACCTCTGCCCCTAGCAGCTATATGCCCACGATTTTTTACTTTGAGAGAGTTGATCGAAGATTTTTTTATCTGTCATAAATGGACAGGTTTGGCGGCGACTTAATCTTGCATTGCTTTCATCAATGTCTGTGCAGTTTTAAAAAAAACAAGAAAGTTAATATAATGATGACTAAAGGGTGTTTGGTAATATTGATGGATTATCAGGGGTGTTTGGTAATTGGTGCAACACTTACCAAATACCCTTGATGTTGCATCAAGGGTGTTTGGTAAGTGTTGCATCAATTACCAAACACCCTGATGATAACATCAAGGGTGGTTGGTAATTAGTGCACCATCAATAGGCCGGGATACATGATGAGTACGTGTGTTAGAAAAACAATTACTTACATAGTGCGTCTCGACAATATGATAGTTAAAGTCTCGACAATATGATAGTTAAAGTGGCAGTCATGCGAACGAGTACGCCTGTGCTGCTCGATAAGGTCCTCATAATGCTGGTTTTGATCGAACTATATATAAACAATATAAAACAAATTAATAATGACTTATCTAATGTAACACCCCCGAAAATGGCATAGCAGAAGCATTCAGGTCGCTGGGGTGCTACTAAATTGGATCACAACACAAAGTAAAGAGAACGTATTTACGTTATCCGTTTTAAAGAGAATCTACATTAAAATATTTAAATGAGTTTAAAACATGATTCAAGTGTGGAATTACAAGGCCCATTTATTTAAGTAGCATTAAATGTAAAAGTAGTCTATGACCATGCCCTACAAAGCGCCTCAGAAGCCACACAGCAACAAGGGAAATCACACCTGAGAAATACATGCTAAAAGTGTCAACATGAGGTTGGTGACTTCATAGGTTTGTATAAATAGCAATACATAGTAAAACTAACGTAAGTTCAATAAAAAGTTTTGTGACCATTGTGTTGCTCACAATGTCATGCGAATAAAGTTTACCTCAAGTAAATAAGTAATGTGGACCACAAGGTTTTCGAAAGTGGTTATTGTACGCTATTAATACAAATAAGCCGTAAAAACGTTTATTTATATTTTACGATCTTCTAATGTTTTGTCGATAACAAACGTAAAATCATTTTAACGAAACAAATAAAATACGTAAATATTTTGATTCAATAGTTTTTCTAACACACTAACGTTTTCACATAAAACACTAAAACAACTATAAGTGATTTTATGATTTAGATACATATGTACAACAACTAGTGTTTACATATTGGGCTAACATATGCTTAACTAAGTATATACTAAAATGGGTAAAAACAAGTATATACTAAACTGGGTAAAAACAAGTATATACTAAATGGGTAAAAACTAGCAAATGATATTGACCCATAACCCATGGTTTTGTATAAACCACTTAACCAAGTTCATTGTATCCTTAAGATACATTGTATCTAGAAAGAAACCCATGGATCAACCCATAACCCATGACCCATGACCCATAACCAAAAATACCCATGGGCAAAGAGGAGCATCCCACAGATCCCTAGCTTTGTGATAGACGGATCCCTTGTGGGAGGGATCAGCGGGATCTGGGGAACAGTAGAAATTTTCCTCTATAAATAGTGAGCCATTTCTTCCTTTCTACTCACCACTTCACACATACTTTCTCCAAGTATTATATCTCTCTAACCTCAGATCCAAGAGATCTATGTAGTTTGTCTTTTGTTTTTGTGTGATTCTCTAGGTTCCTCTTAAAGGTGAGATCACCACTTCTTGAAGTCTAGCAAGCTCAAGTCCATGAGTTGCCATGCTTCGTCATCATCAAGACAACTGAGGTTCTCTTGTTGATAGTTCTTTCTTCCTCCATAGATGTTGTGTTGAAGGCATTAGTGAAGGATGCCGAAAGTGTCAAGACGAAAGCATTAGTGAAAGGTGCTTATCGTCTGTGTCAAAAGCATTAATGAAGAATGCTAAAGATGTCAAGACGAAGGCATTAGTGAAGGGTGCCAAGCATTGTGTCAAAGGCATTAGTGAAGGATGCCTAAGAATCAAATCAAGTGGCATTTGAGAAGAATGCCTAGGTCGTATAATCGATGAGGTGCATCGTTATACATATAAGTATTTGTTTATTTCCAAGGATGGTGATATCCTTGATGGTGTTATAACAAGGAGTTGATCTCCTTGAGATTAGGTGTTGTGTTGTGATGGGTAGTAGTTCCTCCATAATAATGGAACTAGGTGCTTAGCCTAGTACCTAATAAAGGGTAGGCGACGTTGTGATAGGATTAGTTCTCCTTGGTGTGAAAGAACTCGGTGGGTAGCCTAGCACCGTATAAAGGGTAGGCGACGTTGTGTTAGGTGTGGTTCGCATTGGTGTGAAAGAACTCGGTATTTAGCTTTGTACCGGAAAAAGGTGTAAGCGACGTTGTGAAGGCTTCTCCGCCATAAGGATATTGGTGTAGTGTTTACAAACTCTTGAGTAGGTGACTCGGGGAGTGGAGTAGGGCAAAGAAGGTGTCCTTGTAGCTGAACCACTATAAATACTTGTGTCGTGGTGATGTGCTTCTTACTCTTTATCTTTCATTACACGTTTATATATCTATCTATCAACGTCCAACATAAACAACCAAATAGATTGACATAAGTCGATCTAAATATTTAAAAGGAAGTTTTAAATTGGTAAAACTATTCAACCCCCCCTTCTAGTTTTCCACAATTGGCATCAGAGCTTCGTTACCAAGTTTCTTAGAGTATGTTGTACTTTAAAAACTTGATACGATCCGTGTATGTTTGAAAGCTACAAAGAAGGATTTTTCAAAGTCATGTTTTCTTTTAAATCATTTTGTTGGACATTGATAGATCATTCTAACAATTTTTGTTTCAAGAAATCTTCATGCTAGGATCTCTCCAAAACCTTCATTTCTATTCAAAGAATAATGAAGTCAGCATTCAAGGAAGAATCTAAAAGTAGTCACAACTTACTTACACTAAGTACAAAGGATTACTTTAAAAGCTCATGAAGTATTTTTTGGTATTATACCAAACCAAGAAGCATAGAGGTATGTTTTACTTTTCATTAGATAGCTTACATGAGTTTATTTATATCATAGCTCTTTTTGTTTAATAATTGCTAGCATCTTTAAAAGTCTCTTTCGTCACTTTTCCGTCGTATTCATCATCGGGAATAGTATTCCTTTTGATTCGTCAAACTAACACCGTCGCCACATATGAACCCTCGATATGTTATTCATCAAAACCCGTCGTCCAAAAACAATCTTTCATCTGATACCTCCAAACTATTTTTTAGTAAGCTAGTTTATAAGCATACTACAAAAATAATGCCAAACAATCCTTTTTCTGTCCACAGTAGCCGGATCCCCCTAGTTGTACTAGCCGGATCCCAAATACAAGGGATCCGGGAGAACCGTGGAACAGAAATCAGCTATACGCTTTCAAAAAACACCACTGATCTTTTTCCCTCTACTCACATAACACAAAAACGATTAAACCACTGATTTCATCTTCATTGGATTCCATACTCTCAAGTATTCCTCTCTAGAACATCATTGTAAGTAATTACACCAACTTGTTCTAATTTTCATCATCCTCATCCTAGGGTTTATGGTTTCACTAATCTCTAATCAATTACTTTAATTAGGGTTTTCAAAATTAATCATGAAAAGAAGCTTTTAACATAATTAAGATCACATCGTGTTCACAACATTGTTAATACAAATCAAAACCATAAACCCATCTCAACTAATTTGACCTAATTGGAAAATTTGTGTTTCTAGGACCAACCATGCCTAAAGCCACTCAACAAGATCATCATGATACCTTCCATTACCTCACTCATTACTATCGAAATGAGGAACTCTCAAAAACCGACCGCAAGGTCTTCAAAAATCCCGGAAAATGACTTATCCACGAAGGTCGTGTAATCAAGGAATGTTTCCTTGAGGATAACGACATTCGTCAAGTCTTCTCGACAATCAATTTTGATTGTCTTCTTGACATTGATGAACAAATTTGTCCGGTTTTCATCTTTGAGTTTTATAAAAGCATTATGATCATTCGAAACGTCGAAGATAGCATTTCAATCGCTTTCATCATCAATAAACGAAACTTCACTCTCACTCTCAACACCTTTGCTGAAATTCTACGCATTCCTTGTGAAGGAATTTGTATGTACTCTCAAGATTGGGCAATTAACACTCAAAACCTTACACTTGATTCTAAACCAATGTACCATACTCCTCTTGATGAACCCGAAACCATCTGAGACACCATTTTCAAAATAAGAGCCGACCAATCCCGTTTCAACCGAAACAAGAAGATCATTCACCGTAATCCTTTTCAAATGGAACTTTTCGAAATCCATCCCATGTTTAGAAAATGGGAAGAAATCCTTAGAGAAAACGTCATTAGCCTAGTTGGTAACAAAGATCATCTAAATGCATGCCTTGTGCAAATGATCTATTATCTTATCCACCAAAAGCCATTTAACCTCGCCTATTACATGGTAAGGAGAATGGTTGGGGTATTCAAAGCTTCCAACATGGTACTTCCATATGGTATGCTCCTAACACGACTTTGTAAGTATGTTAGTGCATTGCAACCATCTCCTATCAACAATGATCATTTCTTTGCCAATCATGTAATGGTACCTCTTACCAAAATACCCTCTAAACGCTTCATGGTCAATGGGAAGAAACCTAAAGCTCTCTCGGACTCCTCGGAAGGAGAAGAAGAAGAAAATGAGCAAGAAGAAGATGTCGACCCCATAGCCAACATTGAATTGTAACCCTTCGATTATTACGAACAACTTCCAACCAATCCAAACGAAACCGAGGAATTCAAACAATTGAGGGGCATGATTCAAAATCTTGCTTACAACCTCACAAAGTCATCAAAAAGGAAAAGAAAGAATTGACGAAAGAGATAATAGGAAAATGCTTATTTTTAACTTAACTTATGTGTGGATGATTATGTTTTAGCACTTTGGTTTGTGGTAAATTTGGACATTGTTACTTTTATCTTTATTAATGAGTGTTGCTTCATGAAAACATGCTTGTACTTGTTGTTTATTTTAACGGTTTATTAGTGTGCAAAATCTGTACATCATTCTGTGGGGATTCTGATCTGTAGATGCCGGATCCCTAGGATTAGCCTAGATGGATCCCTCCTTTGAGGGAACCGTGAGATCCGTGACATTAGATCAGCAATACATCATTCCTTGCATCAAGATAGCTTACTAGATTACATCACATTAGCTAAACATAAGATGTTAGAACTTAACTAAGTCTACTTCAAGGATGAGAAAGGCTTAAACTCACTTATAGCTTACACAAAGATCTTAGTCAAAATGTCTCTTGATTTATCAACAAATCAAAACTCACCATATTTCCGCTTCAATACTCACAAATTATCTTTCATCTTTCAAAACACTTAGGTGGACTTATTGAACAATTTTAGGAAATTGTTTCTAGTCATCTTTATTTTAAAGTGGGTCAAAAATTAGTTTTTCAATTCTTATGATTTTTAAGGATTTTTCAAATTTCACCTCAAGCTAAAATCTGATCTCTAGGATAATTTATTATGACTTGACACCACCAAAACTCTTAGTGTTATCCTTGAACATCCATTGGTAGTCATTTAGTCCCATTTTCCTTCCACAAAAAGCAATCATTTGCTATAACACTCATTACTCTTGATCATTCAAGTGTACCCTCATCTTAGGAACTTAGGAGGACTGAAATACTTAAGATGATATAGGCTTTAGCTCTTAGAAACTTCTTTTCTAAAATTCTCATAACTGATGAGAGCCGGATCCCTAGGATTAGCCTAGCCGGATCCCTCATAGGAGGGAACCGCGGGATCCGGTTGACAGATTAAGTCAAACTCTAGCTAAAACAATCATTTCAAGCTCATCTTGCTCACTCAAACACTCCATCTCATCTTAAATGAGTTCCTAGATCAGTGAAACTCTGAACTTCAACCTTGTGGATGTTAATCATCACATCTCTAAGAACTTTAGTGGCTTAAGTCTTAAATGCACTTGCCAAATTCTTCCCTTTATAAGCCATATTGCTAGAACACTTTAGTCATCAAACACAAACATAATTATCAGCAATTACAACCATCTTCCTTAGTCATTTCATCAAGAGAAAGGCTCCTAGTGCTAACTCATCCACCCAAGAACCACCCAAGAAACTTGCTAAGATCATACACGAAGTTTCCTCAACCAAATCATCTCCGGTTAAGTCCACAAATGCTAGGATTTCCCCTAAACCAAAGAAACCAATCAAACTAAAAAGGATTGTTCCCACAAGGATATCATCACCAAACTCTACTAAACCAAACATACCCTTGTTGGGATACAGAAGATTAAAGTACTGTAGATTAACAAAGTACTGCCGAAAGACTAAGTACTGTAAGAAGTCAAAGTATTGCTAAGTAAAAGTCAAAGTACTGCTTATTCATTAAAGTACTGTAAAGTTTAAAGTCGGTTATATTAGATTAAAGATAGAAAGTAATGTTTATCTAGAACTTTCTAAGTATTGTTTACTTGACGTACAAGGATAAGAATTGTAAATCGTCTAGGGTTATCCTTGAGCCTATAAAAGGATCCCTAGATTGGCATTAGATGTACGTGACATTATTAGAGTTTTAGAGAAGTTTGATATTATTAGAGTTGTTAAAGAGTCTGCATAATAAGCAGAGTTAGAGTTATTAATAAAATTGTTCAAAGTTAAAGTTATTCTTCTTAGCTTTGTTAAGTAAATTTGTTGTTCCCTATTCACTATAGTTTAAAAAGCAATTAAGTACTTAAAACAATTTAATAGTGAATAATGACTGAAATTAACGTAAGTAAAACACACAAAGTAATTTTCAAAATCATATTCTTATTAGAAATAAATCAAAAGAATACGTTACCCAAGTACTTGCGGAATAGTACTTGGGATTGAAATGACAAAGTTTGGGTGACTCCTCTCTAAGCTCAGGCTAAGTCTGAGCACAACTCTTAGAACCCACAGAGCTATCTCAAGGATAAAGTTGTATTTGGAAGAGTGAAAAGTTGGCTTGTGTGTGTGTGTTTTTACAATTCACAAGCTTAAACTTTTCACTCATTCTCTTATGCTATTTATACAAGTATGATTTTAACTTTAACCTAGAAGACAAACACATTGATCACAGTAATCACGAATATAGATATATTCGATTACTGTTTACTTTGCTATTAGTAGTCAGGCGGCGAAGCTTCTTTCCTTAACAAAGAATCCTTTAGTATCGCCGCTTACTATAAATGGGAAGATATGGCTTTAGTAGATAGGGACTTAGTTTTATCTGGGTAAAGCACTTGGGGACTTAGTTTTATCTGGGTAAACTTTTCCCGCCTAGTCCCGCTCATTCTTAAGTCTTTAAAGCCTTCAGTCTCTTCCTTCAGTTTGTCTTCAGTGCTAATAGTTGGAGAGGAGTCTTTGGGATTCAGTGAGTTATTGTCATCACTCACTGAATCCACCATCTTCTTCTTGACTTAGTCTTCACCCATTAAGTTCCGCCTTGCTGAGTGGAGAGGCTTCTTCTTCGCCTCGTACTGAGTAACCTGAAGATGGCTCACTGAGAGACTATGCACTCAGTGACCTGATAGTGGTTAACGGATTAAACACTTAGGTTATTTTCTATTCAAATCCTAGATTAAGGGGTTTGGGTATTTACTGAACCCAACAAAATTCCGCATACTTAATAGAGTTTGCTTAGTGTTTTTCATTGTTAATAACTTAGGATTTATATGAGGTTATTAAACCTTAAACAAGCTATTTAAGTTAGTTTGGTTAGAGTACATCGATCCAACAAGTGGTATCAGAGCTTGTGTGGAAACTCTGACTAAGAAGAAACCCTAAAACCTAAAGATGTCAACTGATTATGTTCCACCACCTTCCATCACCTCAATGAGGATTCCTGTCATCAAAAAGGGCGAATACGATCTATGGAGCATGAAGATGAGGCAGTACATTGCAATTACAGACCAACCACTGTGGAATATAATTGTCAATGGTAATGAAGAAGTTCTAGAAACCATTGATGTTCCTGGACAACCCAAAGTACCTAAGGCAGTCTTACCAGCAGCAACATTAAGGAATCAAGAGAAGGCACTCAACATTCTCTTGTCTGCCATTCCAGATGGTCATCTTCTCAAGTTCCATGATGCTAAAGATGCTAAGCAACTCTGGGATGCTCTCAAAACAAGGTTTGGAGGTAATGATGCTTCCAAAAAGATGCACAGAAATCTGTTGAAGCAGCAGTTTGAAACATTCACTATTGGAGAAAGAGAAAACCTTGATGCTGCTTATGACAGATTTCAGAACCTTCTCAGCATGTTGGAGCTATACAAAGCACAAGTTTCAGTTGAAGATGCTAATCTCAAGTTCTTAAGGAGTTTCCATCCACATGGCATGTGATTGCTACTATGATCAGAGGATAACCTGGTTTGGATGTCATGGACTTTGATGATCTCTACAACCATCTGAAGGTGTATGAGCATGAGATGAATTGCCAAACAAGTTCTAAGTCTCACAGTATTGCCTTTCTGTCATCTGAAAAGAGGGGCAGTACTTCCACCAAAAGTACTGCTTCTCCTACTCAAAGTATTGTGGCTCAAAGTACTGTTTCGTACACTCCCCCCACCTATGCTCAGCAAGCCCCACCAACTACTACCATGCACTCAGATGAAGTTGTATGCTCTTTCTTTGCACAGCAAGCTTCTTTACATGTAATTTATGAAGAAGATCTCTCCCAGATTGAAGAGGATGCTTTAGAAGAAATTGATATCAGGTGGCAAGTTGCATTGATCACTGCAAGGATCAAGAAGTACATGAAGAAAACAGGAAAGAACATTGACTTTAAACCAAAACAGGGATACACTTTTGACAAATCCAAAATTGAATGCTTCAATTGTCAAAAGACTGGACACTTTGCAAGGGAGTGCAGGTTTGCTAAGTATCAAGCAAACAGGATGACTGAGAAACTAAAGCTGGAGCTAAAAGAAATCCCTATTACTGAAATAAAGGCTTTAGTTGCTCAAGAGAATTTATCAGAGGTTGACTGGAGTGAAGAGTTTGATGATGAACCAGTGACCTACTGTATGGTAGCAGTGGAAGAAGCAGTTGAAGATTCAGTGGAAGAATTGGACTGGAGCACTGCTTTTGATGAGGAACCTGAACATGTTGCTTTGGAATCCAGATATTGTCTAGGAGGATTTGATTGGAGCTTGGAGAGTGAAGATGATCCTGTTCTACTTGCAATGGTGGCTACTTCACCAAGTTCACCCCTATCTCTGAGGTATGCACAAATTGTCATGATTTTTATCAAAAATTACTTGGCAGTTATGTGATTGAAAGAGATAATTGTGTTAGGGCTAGGTTTGAAGTAGCTGGTTATCAAATAACCTTAGAGTCAATGGAAGCCAAAATATTAACACATGAAAATAATGAAATGGCTTGGGCTGAAAAGTATGAACAACAGGATTACCAGTTAAAACTAAGTGAATGGAAACTAAATTGTAAAATTGCTGAAATTGAGAAATTGACTATGGAAAGAGATGACTTGTTAGCAAAGTTTGATGCCTGGAAAGAATCTGGTCTGTCACATGTTACTTATGTTCAAAAATAGAGAAGAGCTTACATTAGAACTGGCTTAGGTTTTGGTATGGACTTTGATAACACAGAAGAGAATCAATCTGGTGATGACCTAGAGGATATAACCACTAGTGATGATGAACTCATTAATTATGTAGACACATATAGTAATGAGGATTCAATTAGTGAAACACCTCCTGAGTATAAGAAAGACAATGGTTATCATTCAGTCCCCCATCCCACTGGATTTCATCAACCCCCTAGGCCTGATGTTTCTCGTTTTGGAGTAGAAAATCTAGAGTTTAGGAAAAAGCTAGTTGGTCAATCTATGTCTGAAACCCCAAAAGAAACTGTTGAAAACAATGTTCAAAGTCAAGCAGTACCTTCAACTCAAAGTACTGCTCCACAAGCAGTACCTCCAGGAAAACCTTTTCAAAACAGTATTGCTAAACCTTTTTGGGATAACTTTGGTCAAAACAGGTTAAATCATTCACCTAGAAGGCAAAATAGTTTTTGGTTATAGACATAGAAGAAGTCACTTTGGGAGTATGGGTCAAAAACTGTGTTTTGTGTGCTTTAGTCCTACTCATTTAATCAAGGATTGTGAATTTCATTCAGAATACCTTAGAATTTTCAAAGCATAGGTCTGCCAATCAGAAACCTAGAGAGCACAAACCAGTCTGGAATAATTCAAATAGGGTCAATCACAGCAATTTCTCACCAGACCATAAGTACCCTCACCAAAGAAGACCTTTTTCTAAACCACCAGTACCTTCACAAGCAGTACCTTCCCAAAGTACTGCTCCATCAAAACAAGGTACTGCTAACACTTCTTGGAACATATATCCTAGGAGATCTCATTACTATCAACCTAGAAGGTATTACAATTCACATAGGGGATCTAGATCACAGGAACCAAGTGTTAAAACCGAATGGGTTAAGAGAGAAAGTACCACTGAGGGACAAACAGTACTTTCAACAAAAAGTGAATCAGATGTTTTTGTGATACAAGAAAAAGAGAATGAACTTGTAAAAGAGAGTTTTGAAAGTTTTGAAAATCTACATGCTAAAAATCAAAAGATAATTCTGGATCATGTTTTAAAAAATAGTCAGAATTACATACTTAAAGAATTTGAGTTTGTAACTCCACAAGGGGAACACAAGTCAGTAATGGCTTGGGTTCCTAAAAGAAACTAACTCTCTAAATCTTTGTGCAGGGAAACCCAGAAGATGAGCTTAAAGATCATCTTATTGTGGATAGTGGTTGCTCTGGAAGCATGACAGGAGACAAGGAGATTCTGTCAGATTTTAGATCTATTTGTAGAGGAAGAGTTGCATTTGGGAATGATCCCAATGGAGGAAGAATAAATGGAAAAGGAACCATCAAGACAGGGAGCATAGATTTTGAGAATGTTAGATATGTGAAGGAACTCAAATTCAACTTATTGTCAGTATCTCAAATCTGTGATAAAAAGCATCCTGTGTTATTCACTAACACAGAATGTCTCATCCTTTCCCCTGAGTTCAAGTCTGTTGATGATAGCTTGGTAGTACTTAGAGTACCAAGAACAAATGATGTATACAGTATGGATATGAAGAGTCTTTACTCTTCTGGAAGAGCTACATGTTTAGTGGCAAAAGAAACATCTAAAGAAGCACATCAATGGCATAGAAGATTGGGCCATGTGAATTTCAAGAATATCAACAAACTGGTCAAAGGAAATTTACTTAGAGGTTTACCTTCAAAGACTTACAAGAATGATCACTCCTGTTTGGCATGCAAGAAGGGTAAACAACACAAAGCTTCATGCAAGAAGCTTGAGGAAATGACTGTTAGAGAACCATTGGAGCTGTTACATATGGATTTATTTGGACCTGTTGCAATTGCAAGCCTAAACAAGAAAAATTACTGCTTGGTTGTGACAGATGATTGCAGTAGATTCAGTTGGGTATTTTTCTTAGGATTTAAAGATGATACTTTTGATGCTATTCAGACTCTTATAATAGCACTTGAAAACCAACTGAGACTCAAGGTTGGAGGTATTCGATGTGATAATGGAACTAAATTCAAGAACAAGCTTATGGGCGAATTTTTTGCAAACAAAGGAATCAAGAGGGAGTTCAGTATTGCGAGAACACCACAACAGAATGGTGTTGTAGAGAGAAAGAATAGGACTTTGATTGAAGCAGCCAGAACTATGCTAGCAGATTCACTTTTACCTATTCAATTCAGGGCTGAAGCTGTAAGTACTGCTTGTTATGTGCTTAACAGAGTATCAGTCACAAAACCCTAGATGAAGACACCTTATGAGTTGCTGATGGGAATTAAACCCAACATACAATTTTTGAAGCCTTTTGGATGTCCTCTCACTATTCAAAATACTATTGATAATTTAGGCAAGTTTGATGGCAAGTCAGAAGAAGGTTATCTATTAGGGTACTGCACCAACATCAAAGGCTTTAGAGTGTACAACAGAGTCACTAAGAAGGTTCAAGATTGTCTTCATGTTGAATTTTTAGAAGATCAAGACAATCAGAAGGGTAAAGGTCCTGATTGGATGTTTGATCTTAAAGTTTTAACTCCTTCTATGAACTATGTACCTGTTAGAGAAGAAAATCAACCTGTACACAATGAGGAAGATTTACAGTATGTTGTTCATGGAGTTCATATTAGACCTGATGTTGTTCCTGATGAAGAACCAATTTCTGTTGATCCAAAGAAAAGTACTGATGCACCAAAATCCTCATTGTCTGCTGAGGATCAATCTATTCAAGATGAACTAAATCAGATGCTTCTTCAAGATGTCTTAGCACATTCTTATACTGATGATCAAAGAAGAGCTTATGAAGAAGCAAAGAAAAAGAACAAAACTGCAGAATACTCTCACAGTACTTTGGACAGTACTTTTGACCAAAGTACTGCTGCACCTATTGACAGCACTTTGCATGATTTGGATGATCCAACCATGCCTGGCTTAGAAGATACTGATGATGAGCTTGAAGATGAAGGTATTTTCTCAGATTCCAATGAAGATGCTGATTTCACGAACTTGGATGATACTTATGGAGTTCCACAGTCTCCAAACTTAAGAATTCATAAGAATCATCCTACTGATCAAATCATTGGTCCTTCTACTTCTGGAGTGATGACAAGACACAAAGCTAAGAGTTTTACTAAACCTCATAATGCTTTACTTAGCTTTGTCTATAAACAAAACAGGATGAATCATAAGGACCATCAAACATGCTTGTTTACTTGCTTTATCTCTCAAGAGGAACCCACGAATATTGCTCAAGCATTGACTAAAGATAGTTGGGTTGAAGCTATGCAAGAAGAACTGCTACAATTCAAACTTCAAGAAGTTTGGGTACTATGTGATCTACCTGATGGTAAGAAGGTAATTGGTACAAGATGGGTGTTCAGAGTCAAGAGAGATGAAAGAGGGAATGTCATCAAGAACAAATCAAGGTTAGTTGTACAAGGATACAGACAGGAAGAAGGAGTTGATTATGATGAAGTGTTTTCTCCTGTAGCAAGTATTGAAGCACTTCGAATCTTTCTTGCTTTTGCATCTTATATGGGATTTCAGGTTTATCAAATGGATGTCAAGAGTGCCTTTTTATATGGCAAGATCACAGAGGAGGTGTATGTTAACCAACCTCCTGGTTTTGAAGATCCTACACATCCTAACAAAGTCTACAAGGTGGTTAAGGCTCTTTATGGTCTTCATCAAGCTCCTAGAGCTTGGTATGAGAGGCTCTCTACTTTCTTATTGCAACATGGTTACAAAAGGGGAGCTATTGACAAGACTTTGTTTATCAAGAGAGACAAAAAGGATATCATGTTAGTTCAAGTGTATGTAGATGATATCATATATGGAGCTACCAAACAGTCCATGGTCAAGGAGTTTGAGCAGCTGATGCAGAATGAATTTCAAATGAGTTCAATGGGTGAGTTAACTTTCTTTTTGGGACTTCAAGTTAAGCAGTCAAAGGAGGGTATTTTTATCAGTCAAGACAAGTATGTATCTGACATACTTAAGAAGTTCAACTTTGATGCTATGAAGCCAGTAACTACACCGATTAAGTCTATCAACTCACTGGGAAAAGATGAAGATGGACACCCTGTTGAAGTCAAGTTATACAGATCAATGATTGGTTGTCTTATGTATCTCACTGCATCTAGGCCTGATATTATGTTTGCTGTGTGTTTATGTGCAAGATATCAAGTCTCACCAAAGGTCTCTCATTTGAATGCAGTAAAGAGAATTTTTAGTTATTTGAAACAACAACCTAAGTTAGGGTTGTGGTATCCAAAGGATTCACCTTTTCACTTGGAAGCTTTTTCAGATAGTGATTATGCAGATGACAATTATGATAGAAGATCAACCACAGGTGGATGCCAATATATTGGAAGAAGATTAGTCTCATGGCAATGCAAGAAACAGACTATTGCAGCAACATCCTCTACTGAAGCAGAATATGTGGCTGCTGCAAGCTGTTGTGGACAAGTTTTGTGGATGCAGAATCAACTCTTGGACTATGGGTTCAATTTCAAGAATACTCCTATCAATATTGATAATGAGAGTACTATTTGCATTGTGAAGAATCCAGTTTATCATTCCAAGACCAAGCATATTCAGATTAGGCATCACTTCATCCGAGATTGTTATGAGCACAGGCTTGTTAATGTGGTCAAGGTTCACACGGATGATAATGTAGCTGACTTACTCACCAAAGGCTTTGATGTTTCAAGATTCAATCACTTGGTGGTAAGCATTGGCATGATTAACTACTGACCTATATTTAAAGGGAGGACTATTTAGTGTTAGTATAGTCCTATGCATTGTTTGAGGGGAGGATATTCACGTTTTGCTATTGAAAAGAGGAGAATGGGAAAGTACTGTCTATTGATTTTGTGAAAGTACTGCTTGGAAAGTACTGTTTTTTTGGAAGTACTGCACACGTGTCGTATCAAAGTACTGTTCCAATGGTAATATTGAGGGGTAACTACTACTAATGGTAACTTTGTTATTAAGGGCTGTGATTTTTTAAATCTCATCTATAAATAACTACTCTCCGAATTTCCCTCTCATATTGATCGCTTATAATCTTTTCCATATTTCTCTCTCTTTCACCCATATTATTCGCTATCTCACTTTTTGTGAACATATATTCAACATGGCAAATCGTAATACTGTTTCTAAACACAACATGGTGGCGAATTTAGACAAGACTGAAGCTAATGTTATATTTCATGATATCATTGATTTTCTTACTGGATCGCCAATTAGTTATGCACTGTTAGTAGAACCAGATGTTATTGAGCCCTGGATTCAACAATTTTGGGAAACTGCTAAGGTTCATATGGAGAATGATGAAGAATATATTCAAGCTACAGTTGTTGGGCGAACTGTTAAGGTTTCTGAAGCCTCAATTCGTGCAGATTTATTGTTTGATGATGCTGATAGGGCTGTTCATTTTGATAAGCAACTGATTTGGGATACTTTTGGGCACATTGGTTATGAAGGGTCCTTAACTGAACAAACATTCAGGAAACCCTTATTTTGTCCTCACTGGAAGTTTTTAGTGCATGTGTTGCTTCATTGTATTAGTGCTAAAAGTACATCATGGGAGCAATTTGGATCTAACATAGCATCTGCTATAGTGGGATTGGCTACTGATCGTGTTTTCAATTTTTCATGGCTAATTTTAGATGGAATGCTTTCACACATCTCTCATGGTTCTAAATGGTTGATGTATCCAAGGTTTATTCAAGTATTCCTCAATAAACAACTTTCAGATGTACCTAAACCTACAAGTCTTTTACCTGTTGTGGTACAACAAGCCAAGATTTTCACTTTCATGGCTAGGAAAAGTGATTTATTCACTGGAAGGGACACTCCCTTAACTACTTCTATGATGGAAGTTGTTCAAGCTGTCAGAGCTGATGCTGCAGAAGATGAAGATAGAGAAGGTACTGCTTCTGAAGGTACTGCTACATCTCAAGGTACTGCTTCTGAAGGTACTGCTTCTCAGAGTGCTGCATCTCAAGAAGGTACTGCATCACAAGGTACTGCTTCGCAAAGTACTGAAGTTCAAGATGATGTTGCAGTTTCACCTTCTCCATCTCCACAAATATCTGTTCCTGATTCTCAACCAAAGGAACATTCACCAATTCAAGGAGATGATCCACATACTATACCCCCTAAAGGTTTGACATTGGATAATTATGTTCTGACAAGGGAGATAGTCAAATTGAAGAAAACTACTGAGGCTCAAGCTACCCAAATTAAGAAGTTGAAGCTCAAGTTTAGAAGACTCAAGAATTTTGTCTGGCCTTTGGTTCAGCATCATCGTTTATGGGTCAAATCTAAAAAGAAGGAGCAAAGGCAGTTTAAGAAGACAAAACGCCAAAAGGTTCAAAAACAATCTTCATTCCAATTAGGGAGGAATTTAGAAGAAAAGAATTTGAAAGAAGATGTTGTTAAGGAGAATGAACCTGAAGGTACTGAAGAACATGAAAGAACTGAAGTTCAAGGTACAAATATTCAGCCACAAGAAACTGAAGAACAAGTTATTCAAAGTATTGAGGAGCAAGTTATTGATGTTCAAGTTCAAAGTACTGATGATCAAGGTACTGCTGATCAAAGTACTGCTTTTCCTGGAACTTATAGACAAGAATTGATTACTCCAAGGGTATTAAATTTTGAAGAGGAAGCTGGTCCTTCAACTATGTTACATGAAGAAGAAGCTGGTCCTTCAACTATTTTACATGAAGAAGAAGCTGATACACTCAAGCCTATACATACTGCAAGTGATGATGAAACCATTGCTGTAATTTTGCAAGGTTTATCACAGCCAAGGGGTGTTAGTATTCCAGGAGTGCAAGAAGAGGAACAATCAAGAGTTTCTCAAGCTATTATTGATCCAAAAGATAAAGGTAAGGGCAAGTTGGTAGAGACAAAGAAGAAAAAGAAGCCTACTTTAGCATAGATAAGAGCTGCTCAAGTTGCTATGAATGAGGAAGCAGCTAGAAAGTTTCAAGAGGAATTAAATGCTAAAGATAAAGAAGCTAAGGAAATTGAAGAAGCTCAGAATAGAGAAGCAGCTAAGAAATTAAAAGAGGAATTGAATGCTGAAGCTGATGAACCATTAGAGTCACCTATTCCTGTTTCTTTTCTACCAAGAAGACCAAATCGAGCTAAAGACAGAAATGCAATGATGGCTTATTTAAAAAGTCAAGGGTATAAAGGATTGCAAAGGTTTAATTATTTTGAGATGAAAGAATTGTATGATGCTGTTAGGGAAGCTTATAAGAAAAGTGTTGAAAGCATCAAAGATTATAAAGATGATGCTGCTTGGAAAGAAAAAGATAGAAAAAGGAGCTTAAAAAGAAAAAGAAAAACTGAAGTTGAAGAAATACAGTCATCAAAGAAAGAGAAAGTTGAGTTACGATCTGATACTAATGATGAACTAAGGAATTACTTAAGAATAGTGGATTTTGAGTATTCTACAGATGATGCTGAGATGAAAATGAACAAATCTCAAATTATTGCTTTTGAAGTTGTAGAATCAAAAGATGGAAGTTATCTGATGTTTCATAGAGATGATGAAAGCTTCAGAGTGTTCAACAGGCTATGGGATTTATTGCACATCATAGATAGAGTGGATTTATTTTATTTATATCATGTGGTGCGAGATTACTTTGAACAAAATCCATCAGAAGGAGTTGGTTTAGTATTGCTTGGAGATCTCACAACTGTATGGGAAACTGAAGAACAAAGCACTACTGAAATTTGGAAGAATCAAGAGAATTAGGAGATTGTTAGCTGGAGATTCTTTGAAGAATCTGGAGTACATGTTCTAGAGTTAGAAGATGGAATTATGATTCACATGTTAGCTAATAGAAGATATCCTCTTACACCAGAACTTATGAGGAGGATGCTGGAGCATGGAATGGAAGTAGAAGAAGATAATGAAATAGTACGTCTGGTCATCAAGCTGTTTATTAGATGGACTACAATTGCTGATGATGATGAATAACTGGTATGAATCTTAATTGATTAAAATTTTGATATATCAGTACTTTATTCAAAGTACTGCTGATCAAACAGTACTTTCATCAAAGTACTGCTTGCAGATTTTAAACCAGTTACTGATTTTGAAAAACTTTTGTTAAGTAATAAATGTTTTGAAACAAAGGTTAAAAGAAATAAATGGTTTTTGAGATGGTAATACCAATAGGTTATCAATCCACCATGGTTACAAAAGGATTGGCTAATCCATGAGCAAACGGCTCTGGTAAAGATATTTCAAATCCGTTTTTAGTTAACAACTTGCTAATAAGTTGTATGGTCATCAACTCACCATATCAGTAATGTGAAGAGTTGGCTAGCCCACAAGAAAATGGCTTGTGGTAAAGGCTGTGGAAAAACCATTATATGGTAATTAGTTCACCATGATGAAAGAACTAACTAGTCCAAAAGGGTACAACTTTTGGTAAAGACAAATCAAATCTGTTGATAGCTGATGATTTGCTAAAAATCATATGGTCATAAGTGTACCATGATCTTACACATCAAAACATTTGGCTACTCCAGAGTTAATGGCTTTGGTAAAGAGAACTCAAATCCATTAAATTTTCAATGATTCACCTCTCACAAGAGTTTACACACCTGGAAGTGATGAGAATAGACTGAAACTTAAACTGAATTAAATGTCACATTGTCTTATGTTGCTGAAAAGATGAAGCTTGCTGAATGGTGCAGAAAAGAAATAAGATTGCTGTTTGATGCTGAAAAGAATTACACAGATAAAGACTACTTTGATGATGATATAAGCAGAGAATCTACAAAGATAAAATCTGAAGATAAAGTCGCAATTCCTCTTTGAAGATAAAGATGTTAAAGCTAAATCTACAAAGGAACTTGAAATCAAACAAGTAGAATTCAAGTTAGGGGAGGATTGTTGGGATACAGAAGATTAAAGTACTAAAGATTAACAAAGTACTGTAGAAAGACTAAGTACTGTAAGAAGTCAAAGTACTGCTAAGTTAAAGTCAAAGTACTGCTTATTCATTAAAGTACTAAAAGTTTAAAGTCGGTTATATTAGATTAAAGATATAAAGTAATGTTTATCTAGAACTTTCTAAGTATTGTTTACTTGACGTACAAGGATAAGAATTGTAAATCGTCTAGGGTTATCCTTGAGCCTATAAAAGGATCCCTAGATTGGCATTAGATGTATGTGACATTATTAGAGTTTTAGAGAAGTTTGATATTATTTATAATTAGTTCACCATGATGAAAGAACTAATTAGTCCAAAAGGGTACAACTTTTGGTAAAGACAAATCAAATATGTTGATAGCTGATGATTTGCTAAAAATCATATGGTTATCAGTGTACCATGATCTTACACATCAAAACATTTGGCTACTCCAGAGTTAATGGCTTTGGTAAAGAGAACTCAAATCCATTAAATTTTCAATGATTCACCTCTCACAGGAGTTTACACACCTAGAAGTGATGAGAATAGACTGAAACTTAAACTGAATTAAATGTACACATTGTCTTATGTTGCTGAAAAGATGGAGCTTGCTGAATGTTGCAGAAAAGAAATAAGATTGCTGTTTGATGCTGAAAAGAATTACACAGATAAAAACTACTTTGATGATGATATAAGCAGAGAATCTACAAAGATAAAATCTGAAGATAAAGTCACAATTCCTTTTTGAAGATAAAGAAGTTAAAGCTAAATCTACAAAGGAACTTGAAACCAAACAAGTAGAATTCAAGTTAGGGGAGGATTGTTGGGATACAGAAGATTAAAGTACTGTAGATTAACAAAGTACTGCAGAAAGACTAAGTACTGTAAGAAGTCAAAGTACTGCTTAGTAAAAGTCAAAGTACTGCTTATTCATTAAAGTACTGTAAAGTTTAAAGTCGGTTATATTAGATTAAAGATAGAAAGTAATGTTTATCTAGAACTTTCTAAGTATTGTTTACTTGACGTACAAGGATAAGAATTGTAAATCGTCTAGGGTTATCCTTGAGCCTATAAAAGGATCCCTAGATTGGCATTAGATGTACGTGACATTATTAGAGTTTTAGAGAAGTTTGATATTATTAGAGTTGTTAAAGAGTCTGCATAATAAGCAGAGTTAGAGTTATTAATAAAATTGTTCAAAGTTAAAGTTATTCTTCTTAGCTTTGTTAAGTAAATTCCGCATACTTAATAGAGTTTGCTCAGTGTTTTCATTGTTAATAACTTAGGATTTATCCGAGGTTATTAAACCTTAAACAAGCTATTTAAGTTAGTTTGGTTAGAGTACATCGATCCAACAACCCTCCACAACTCAACCAACATCATTGTTGCCGAGAGCCACCTCACAATCATCTCCACATTCTCACAATTTAGAAGACTTACCTCCTTGGCCATCTCATCTTCCACCACTACCAACAAATTCACTTAAAAAGGTTGGGCAACAAAATCAAAGTGTTGAATCAACACTTGCTCCAATATCAACCTCTCTTATTCCCCCCAATAGTCCATTTTGGATTATGAGAAGACATCAAAGTCAACCACTCGACCACATGGAAGTTGATGCTTTTTTACCTCCACCCTCAAACATTGTAGAGCCATCACTTAATGAGCCTCCACCAATTCCTCCTTCATTTAAAGATCCTCAACCCACTTCACTTGAACCTCCACTTCAAGAAGTTCAAAACCATGACAAGGATTGCTATCATTGTCAACATGTTGAAAGTTTGATACATGAACTACGTGAAGAGCAACGTTTCATGTTTTATCACCTCCTCGAACGTTTCGAAGAGGTCAACAAGCCTAAACCACAATGAGCATCTTAGTTACAAGCTCAAAATTAGAACGTTTAGGAACCCTATCTCATCCTTGATCATCATTAAGCTTTTAGTTGAATCTTGAGTTTGGGTAACTCATTAGCATTAGTAGTACTTGTATGGCTAAGTTTATTCTCTTATTTTTAGAGATTTGCTTGATTATCTCTTGTTTTTATTGAATGAATACTTACATGCCATGATGTGTTATGCTTGTTATATCATTTCACCTCTTCATTAGCATTGTTTGGTATATCCTCATTGCTGAAGAAACTGTCACCAGACAGCCGGATCCCTAGAAATGGCCTAGACGGATCCCTCAATAAAGGGAACCGTGGGATCCGTGGTCCAGAAGCACAAATTACTACTAACTTGAGTTTTATTTGCAGGAAATTATGCACTATACTCTTGTCTTCTAACCTTTACTTTGTAGATTTTCAAAATACACATGAAGATTTTGACACCATAAAGCTAGAGGGAGCTTTATGTCAAAAGATATTGCAAAATCATTTGCAACTTAATCCGTTTTTGGATTATACTTCATGACATCCCATTGCAACTTTGCAATCTTCAAGGGGGAGCACGTTTTCGTCACTTAGACGAACCATTTGCAAATATATTTGCAAACACACTAGTTTATTTACGTTATGTACTTGACGCCCTATCAAAGGGATGGACTCGTCAAGGGGGAGTTAAGACGAGTACCATTCCCGTCACTTGCTCTCTTTACACTTTCTTTTACATATTTTTCTTACAAAAATTGTGTTAGTTTCTTTTAACACTTTTTGTTTCGACAAAAAGGGGGAGAAGAAAGTAAAAACTACTAATTCAAATTTGCTACGAATTTAGTTTTTCCTTAAAATAATTTTATGTTTTGTCATCAACAAAAAGGGGGATATTGTTAATACAAATAAGCCGTAAAAACGTTTATTTATATTTTACGATCTTCTAATGTTTTGTCGATAACAAACGTAAAATTATTTTAACGAAACAAATAAAATACGTAAATAGTTTGATTCAATAGTTTTTCTAACACACTAACGTTTTCACATAAAACACTAAAACAAGTATAAGTGATTTTATGATTTAGATACATATGTACAACAACTAGTGTTTACATATTGAGCTAAAATATGCTTAACTAAGTATATACTAAAATGGGTAAAAACAAGTATATACTAAAATGGGTAAAAATAAGTATATACTAAATGGGTAAAAACTAGCAAATGATATTGACCCATAACCCATGGTTTTATATAAACCACTTAGCCAAGTTCATTGTATCCTTAAGATACATTGTATCTAGAAAGAAACCCATGGATCAACCCATAACCCATGACCCATGACCCATGACCCATAACCCATAACCAAAAATACCCATGGGCAAAGAGGAGCGTCCCACGGATCCCTAGCTTTGTGATAGACGGATCCCTTGTGTGAGGGATCAGCGGGATCCGGGGAACAGTAGAATTTTTCCTCTATAAATAGTGAGCCATTTCTTCCTTTCTACTCACCACTTAACACATACTTTCTCCAAGTATTATATCTCTCTAACCTCAGATCCAAGAGATCTATGTAGTTTGTCTTTTGTTTTTGTGTGATTCTCTAGGTTCCTCTTAAAGGCGAGATCACCACTTCTTGAAGTCGAGCAAGCTCAAGTCCATGAGTTGCCATGCTTCGTCATCATCAAGACAACTGAAGTTCTCTTGTTGATAGTTCTTTCTTCCTCTATAGATGTTGTGTTGAAGGCATTAGTGAAGGATGCCAAAAGTGTCAAGACGAAAGCATTAGTG
The DNA here is from genome assembly GCA_019973895.1 of Chrysanthemum seticuspe. Classification (NCBI taxonomy): domain Eukaryota; kingdom Viridiplantae; phylum Streptophyta; class Magnoliopsida; order Asterales; family Asteraceae; genus Chrysanthemum; species Chrysanthemum seticuspe. Next base: position 345,160,603 of record BPTQ01000007.1, on the reverse strand, counting down.
AAAGGTGCTTATCGTCTGTGTCAAAAGCATTAGTGAAGAATGCTAAAGATGTCAAGACGAAGGCATTAGTGAAGGGTGCCAAGCGTTGTGTCAAAGGCATTAGTGAAGGATGCCTAAGAATCAAATCAAGTGGCATTTGAGAAGAATACCTAGGTCGTATAATCGATGAGGTGCATCGTTATACATATAAGTATTTGTTTATTTCCAAGGATGGTGATATCCATGATGGTGTTGTAACAAGGAGTGGATCTCCTTGAGATTAGGTGTTGTGTTGTGATGGGTAGTATTTCCTCCATAATAATGGAACTAGGTGCTTAGCCTAGTACCTAATAAATGGTAGGCGACGTTGTGATAGGATTAGTTCTCCTTGGTGTGAAAGAACTCGGTGGTTAGCCTAGCACCGTATAAAGGGTAGGCGACGTTGTATTAGGTGTGGTTCGCCTTGGTGTGAAAGAACTCGGTATTTAGCTTTGTACCGAAAAAAGGTGTAAGCGACGTTGTGAAGGCTTCTCCGCCATAAGGAGATTGGTGTAGTGTTTACGAACTCTCGAGTAGGTGACTCGGGGAGTGGAGTAGGGCAAGGAAGGTGTCCTTGTAGCCGAACCACTATAAATACTTGTGTTGTGGTGATGTGCTTCTTACTCTTTATCTTTCATTACACGTTTATATATCTATCTATCAACGTCCAACATAAACAACCAAATAGATTGACATAAGTCGATCTAAATATTTAAAAGGAAGTTTTAAATTGGTAAAACTATTCAACCCCCCCTTCTAATTTTCCACATATGCCACAATATCAAGTAAAGTATTTGTAACCACTGTCTTACTCTCATCGTCATGAAAGTAATAGTAGAGTAAACCATAAGTGTTGAGCATAAAGTTGGACCATATGTAAAGTATTTGCACATTACAACGAATATAATTCCATATAAAAGAGAGTGACTATTACACTAGCACTAAGTTCATGCAACCAAAACTATGACAGTGGCGTATGCAAAATGTAGTCATACTAATAGGGGTCCCATTGAGAGTGCTTATCCCATTACACTCGATTCTGATATGATATACGTGTCGCATTGACCCATGTATGGCCAACCGAATGGGGGAGTCACCCGCAATACTCTATCTATAGCAGTCGCTCTTCCCGCAGAAACTGTAGGTTTATGAAAGTGGGTATATATGGGATTCAAGGCTTAGGCTCTCCACGTAATAGTTTTTAAGAACGTCTTGGTCCATAAAAGTTTTGCATGTTTTCTCAACCTCAAGGTTTGTAAAGCAAGTATAAGCAGAAAATGGGGCTATAAACTCACATATATGTTTCAAGAACTTGTGTCCGTAATAAAGTAATCCAATAGGTAATGAGTAAATAAATCATGTTTTCAAGTAAGAACAAGTGATAAGTTTAAGTATAAACCAACATGTATTCTCCCCAAAAATAGTTTAAAAGAAAGAAAGTAGGGGTCATGAACTCATCTCAGTATGTAGTATTGTAAGTAACACAAATGGCATCAAGTATTAAAGCACAACGGTATCAAGAAGTAGTAGAGCACAACGGTACGAGATCGGCACGACCTAATACATAAAGACTTGTCTCAAAATATGACACGTGAAAAGTAATCAAATGCGCAAGAGTTTTCAAAAGTTAAAGTGTTTCAGTTTCCGAAATAGTCTCGTATCATAATAAAAAAAGTTTGGTATCATCATTCATGTTGTAGTGAGAAAACTTAGACTCAAAAATACACGCGCCATAGAGAAATAGATGACGGAATAGTCAAGAAAAGTACTGACGAGGACTCGATTCGAGAAAGAAATGACAAGAAGAAGTCGACAAAGTAGCGACAAAGAAAATATGTCAAGAAGTAGGTCAATTGGTAAGTGTCAGTATTTAACCCATAGTCCCAGGTATTTTGTATAAAACATATTTTTTTATAAGTAAATGCAAGTTTGGACTTTTATTTCTAATAATAAAAGGTTTTACATCTAAGGGTATACAATCCGTCGATTGACGAAGTCTTTAACAAATAGTGTTTGGAAATAAAGTTTAAGTATATAAAGTTTGTAAAATTTCACCATGACTCGTTCATTCGTTGAACGTTCCCAGTCAAAAGACTTTGCTGCAATTCAATTTCTCAATTCAATTTAATAGAAACTTTAATAGAAAATATAACGTATTTATTGGTTATTAGACATTGTTTCCTTATTGTATGTCTGTTGCGAATCGAATACATTAAATTCATTACGAGTTTAACGTGCTATATCCGTTACAAGTCCAATAAGTCCAGAATTTCGAATGTCCAAGATATATCGATATAATTCCAATGATTTGTCCAAGTAATCCACGTCAAGTCATCTAATCCGTTACAGTTATATTTTTAGTCCATTAATATATTTAGGATTAGCCCATTAATAATCTTGGCTCATTAAGTATCTATATAACAAGAATTTGTCCCAATACCAACAACCATACTCGGCCAAAAATAATCTACAATCCCAAACCAAAACTCAAGTCCAGTTATGCAAAACCAAAAAAAACAATGCACAACCAAATGTATAAGCCGCAACATAAGATCGAGACATAAACACTCTTAATAGTTTCTTTTTAAATCTGAAACCAAAATAACCAAGAATAAGCTTCATGAGCTTATTAAAATTTTAAATAATATATAATCTTAGAGGTAAGCTAAGCAAAAAGTCACAACAAATAAGCCGAAAGTTAAAATCATCGAAATAAACGATCCCCTTGGGTATTCTCTTTGTTTGCCAAAACAAAAACAACAACAAGATAAGCTTTTCACCAAATAAGTTACAAAATCAAATAAACTACGGATTCATGCCAAGTAGGCAAAAAATAGCATGAAATAAAGTAATAAACGAATCCAAACACCACAGAGACCACATGGTCCTAGCTCAAGACCAAACGCGCCGCAAACGGGCCTCGGCCCAAGACTTATGGGCTTTTAGTTCACGTCGAGTTCCAAGCAAGAAAAGAAATCAAGATAATAAGTTGAAAATAAGCTCCATCCATGAGCTTATTATAAGTTTTCGATACCAATATATATTTTAATCTGAAAAATGACCACGACATGATGATACCTTTTGTTTTGTTATGTTTTTACATAAACCGATTCACACAAGGTTTTGTGTGAATCGTTGTTCTTACAAATTTGTATAAAATTCGTTTATTGTTTAAAATCCATAAAAAGATAAAGAAAAATAGATGGGGTTCATTTATCTTTAACATACCAAGAAGAAAGAAGGAAGATAGTGATGGATCGAACCAAACACGACCAAAACTCTCTCGATCTAAACCCAGAAACGCCTTTCACACCTTGGATCTTCAACAACAATGATGGTGGAGAGGTGGCGGCCTCACGACGGCGGCGACATAGGTGGTAGCATGGTGGTGGTAGCGGTATCATCAAGAGAGAGGAGGGGGACTTGGTTGCTAGGGTTAGATGAATGAAAAGAAACCCTAGATTTTTTCCTTTATATAATCAAAAGTTTAAAATACAAAGTGTCAAGTTTATAAAATTTTAGGGGCTATGATGTAACTTAATCCCAGGGATTAAACACGTAGTTTTTGAGAACTAGTGGTTTGGGACTAGTTTGGGCTCGATAAAAGTCGCCCAATAATTTAAAACTTGCGCGGTTAGTTTTAAAATAATTTTCCACTAAAATCAAGTAGTCACACAACTAGTTTTGCATAAAAATCACACAAATTATTAATAAAAGGTTAATTAGGTCTAGACTCGTGCCGGTACGCGTTGTGCATAATTTTCACAGTATGCGAGATAACCTCTCGACTTCAAGTCTAGTGAGCTCGAAAATTCTCAAAAATAGTTCAAAATATACTCACGTGTAATAATAACCGACTTTATCATTAAAATATGCTTGGAAAATTATGAGTTGTTACAGTCTACCCTCCTTACAAGAAATCCGGGACGGATTTCTGTTTATGTTATCCGATAGTATGGTTTCTGGGAAAAGGTGGTGGTGCGTGCAAGAGATTTGGGTCTCACTATATCGTTTACGGGTTCCTTTTCCTTTGTGGCAGAGTACTTAGGTTCTCCATCATTGGTATATCCCCTTTTGATAACCTGGTGAGGTACAATGATTCTTGAAGTAATTTCAATAGAGTCACGGTTCTAGGCTTAACTTCAAAGTGTTTTGACACCTTGTTAGTGCGTTACATCTAAATTTTCTCAGTGTTACTCTAATATATGGTCTATACCCTAGTGACACAAAAATCCAACCTTTTCTGATATAAAGTGGTAACAAAGGTATGATGACTGGTCTTCAAGATCAATTCCGGAATTGTGTGATTTTCTTCTAGATGAATAGAGAAAAATGTTGTTCGCAAACTTTATTTGAGTAAGTGTTTATACGAAATTGACCAAAACAACTTTTCAAGTAATCCACATTTCCTTGCTGAAAATTTGTAGCTAGGTAAATTGATGCGACTTCAAAAGATTCGTAATTTAGTAAAACGGTTTTTAAACAGGCTAAGGATAAGGAGTTTCACAAAAGTTAACGTTTAGTCACTCCTTTGTATGCAAAAGTCTTGATAAAGTTTGACCAGAAAATTTTAACGCATCAAAATGAATATTTTATAAAAATATCACTACGAGTTTTATGATTGCTATAAACATATTTCCAAAAGAAAGGTCCTTAAAATAAGAACATCAAAGAGGATGGTGTAGTCGAGTAACGTCTACATGTTTTAAATGTTTAAGGACAACGTCTAGTTGTCAAGGCTGAGTAAGGTTCAATTTTTAATATCAAGCGAAGCCTAAGGATGTAAGTACTCAACGTACTTAAGCAGTACTAAGAGGTACCAGGACTGAGATTGTTTCACTAGAGATCTGAAATGAATAAATCAGCCGGATACTATGGCGAGAGATGTTTTCAAGTTAAAGTTGTGTATCAATAGTCACTCAATATGTTAAGATCTCTTGGTATCTAGGTGTAGGAGTGGGGTCATATAAAAATGGATTTCGAGTCTGAGTTATCTAGGACTCCTAGCAGCAACATGTCATAAGAGTGACGGTGTATATATATAGCCTAATTCAACACATTTACTACCAATGAGGTAATCTTATCGTATGGAATGAATGAGGTAACTCATACAATGATGAAATAGTGTCAAGGCTTGGTAGATTATGACCTATAATTTCAGACAGAGGTGTGGGATTCACTTTTATTTACAAAGGGAATATTGGTTATTCTGTTTATAAGGTAGTAGCATAAAATACTTTTTAAACGAGTAAATATTTCGCCATGTGATTGCGAAGTAGGTTTATAAATTGGTTTATAAAACAACTTTTAGAGTAATAGGAAAAACAATTATTTTTAAAATAGTAACAAGTTGTAGTTTAGTTGGTGATTCAATAACAAAGCGGTTCATAGGGTAACAGCAAAATAATTTGTAAAGTAACGGCGAAATGATTTGTAGGGAAATTAGTAACACACTTTTATTGTTTAATCAAACAGTGGCTAATACAGCTCACAGGAGGGTAAAATGGTTCGTAAGGCTGTAGTAGAACTTGCAGGATAATTGTAACATAGTTTACAAAATGCTAACAAAACTGTTTGTTGTTTTATGAAATAGTAGTAGGGTAGCGAATTGATTTATTACATAATAATAAAATGATTTGTAAAATGATTTGTAAAACAGTTTATAGGACGGTAGGAAAACAATTCATTGTTTATAAAATAGTAGTAAGGTCGAAGTTTTGATTTCATGAAATAGCAGTAAAACGTTTTTGTAGATTGGCCGCAAAATGATCTCTAGGATAATCCAAAACAGCTAGTATGTTAATAGCAACATAGTTTTTTATGTTATAAGAGGGTAGAAAAGATAATTGGTATTCTCGAGGGTTGTGTGGAAGATTATGTGTCTGTTCCAAGATAGTGGTTCAGGTTACTCTTTAAGGTCCTAAGGTTTCTGTTGGGTATAAAATCTCTGCTGAATGGGGAGTTTAGCAAGTTTAGAGTACAACCCTGAAAGAGGGTGTTGATTGCTACTAGAAATCAGTTGGTTGGATCAGTAGTGTGCTTAGTACTTAACACGGAAAGTACATCATCGATTGAGTGTAAGGTTTGGGGTACAGGTGATTGTAACCTGACCAGAATGCGATAAAAAGTATCCCATACAAGGGAAAAAGTATTGTGATGCCAGTGTGTTGTGTGCAAGGGTAAACTTTTATGATATTCAATGCTTGTGTACACACACACAGATTTTACTGTTCTCTGAAATTAAGTAGAAAATCAACCGAACATAACTCTATTATAACTACTCCAAGTATCACAAAATTTACCTCTGATTCGGACATAGGTAAGCCGGCTATGTCCCATTGTCCCTGGTTGAATATAGGTGATCAGTCTATATTCACCCGAGGTTCAATGAACTTTGAAAAACCCAACTCAGTTACATTAGTTATATGTCCCACACTTTTAAAAGTCGTTTCAAAATATTAAGATAAACATCCAAACTCAACGTCGAATGATGAGATTATGTAAAGAAAAAGATGTAACGCAGTGACAGGTACGATACGTAAGCATAAGTATATGGAAGATACTTATAGTGAATAACGAAAATAAGTGGATATAAATCATCCATAGTAAGACACACATCTCATCAAATGTAATAGCAAACAAAATCACAAGTGAGGCGTCAGCTTGGCAGGAAGGCACGTGGCGGTCATAGGGTTAAGTTTTCGTAAAAGTAGTTACAGTATAGGTTTTAAAATATACCCAGTTCTTTATATCCTAGGCTCTGATACCAACTATATCCTAGGCTCTGATTACAACCCAAAGAAAAGAGAACGGATTTACCTTATCTGTTTTAAAGAGAATCTACATTAAAAGATTTAGATGAATTTAAAACATGATTCAAGTTCGGAATTACAAGACCCCTTTATTTAAGTTGTCCAAAATATAAAAGTAGTGTATAACCATGCCCTACCAAGCGCCTCACAAGCCACAAGGGAAATCACACCTGAGAAATACATGCTAAAAGTGTCAACACGAGATTGGTGAGTTCATAGGTTTGTATAAAAATACAGAGTAAAAGTAATGTGAGTTCAATAAAAAGTTTTTCAACCATTTGTCGCTCACAATGTCATGCAAATAAAGTTTACCTCAAGTAAATAAGTAATGTGGACCACAAGGTTTTCGAAAATGCTTATTGTACGCATACAATATCAAGTAAAGTATTTGTGACCACTGCCTTACTCACAGCGTCATGATAGTAACAGTATAGTAGACTATAAATGTTGAGCATAAAGTTGAACCATACGTAAAGTATATGCACATTACAACGAATATAATGTCATATAAAAGAGAGTGACTATTACGCTAGCACTAAGTTCATGCAACCGAAACTACGAAAGTGGTGTATGCAAAATGTAGTTATACTAATAGGGGCCCATTGCGAGTGCTTATCCCCTTACACTCGATTCCGATATGATATACGTTTCACATTGACCCATGTATGACCAACCGAATGGGGGAGTCACCCCCAACAGATCTATCTATATTAATCGCACTTCCCGCAGGAACGACGGTTCATGAAAGTGGGCATATATGGGATTCAGGACTTAGTCTCTCCACGTAATAGTTTTTAAGAATGGTATTGGTCTATAAAAGTTTTGCATGTTTTCTCACCCTCAAGGTTTGTAAAGCAAGTATAAGTGGAAAGTGGGGCTATAAACTCACATATATGTTTCAAGCACTTGTGTCCATAATAAAGGAATCCAGTAGATAATGAGTAAATAAATCATGTTTTCAAGTAAAAATAAGTAATAAGTTTAAGTATAAACCAACATGTATTCTCCCCCAAAATAAGAAAGTAGGGGCCATGAACTCACCCCAGAATGTAGTAATGCAAGTAACACAAATGACATCAAGTAGTAAATCACAACGATATCAAGAAGTAGTAGAGCACAACGGTACGAGATCAGCACGACTTAATACATAATTAAAGACTTGTCTTAAAATGATTTTTCTGTTGGAATCACTCCTAAACAGTATTTCAAGTATTTATATTTCATATGTAATAGGTAGCTTTATTATGGCCTTTATGTTTGTTTAAGGTCAAGCTTATGTAGAAGGCCCATAAGCTTGATCCAAGCCCAATAAGGAATAGGGAAGGAGAGGGAGTGTTGCCCTAGCTCCTTGCCTATATAAACTCTTGTAAACCCTCATTTGAGGGTTGGTTGTTCAAGTTATTCTCTTCACACATTCACCTACGCCTAACCGTGCTACTCTCTTTGTGTATGTGTGCTTGTTTACTTGTTCAATCGCCTTATCTCTTTCTATATTACTTGTGTTGTAAAACTAGTGACCTAACAGTGGTATCAATCGCCAAATAGTTGGGTGTACCCGTTTGTTTTTGAAGTTTTGCTTTTGGATCTTACGCGTAGAGATAACGCATTCTTTGGTTATCTTAAAAACTCGTTTTTTACACTTTTTAATCCAAGATTCTTGTACTTTCAATGTTTTGAGGTGTTAAAATACTTGTTTTTGGCAAAAAGTTTCAAACTTTACGCGTGGATTTACGTTTTTAAGCTTGTTTTTGTTCGTGGGTGTCGTTCTACGCGTAACCCGTTTAGCAGTTTTGGTACATCAAAATTCACACTTTTGTGTTCTTTTGGTACTATTGAAGCTATTCCATAACAAAAAACTGGTTTAGAAACACATTTGGGCAGAATCAAAGTTACGAGTAATCCTACGCGTATCAAAACCCTAAAATTACGCGTAAGATTGTTCCTTGGTTTGATCTTCAATTTTCTGGTTTAATCCGTGTTTTCTTACTTGGATAAGTCTGAAAATACGTCGACTTTGGATATCTTTTGCACTGTGAAGTGTAAAAGATCATTTGGGCAAAAACCCTAAAATTACGCATAAGCAAAAGCTTACGCGTAGAATTCCTACGCATAAGATTCACTTTACGCGTAAACTACGGTCTACGCATAAGGTAATCCTACGCCTACGTTTCTACGCCTAACTCTTGTCTACGCCTAACTTTAGTGTTTTCCCTACTTACGCGTAAGCTAAAACCTACGCGTAACTCCTCATTGTTACGCGTAACTTTTGGTGTTTTTACGCATAAGTGCTACTTGGTTCTTGTCTTTTCTACGCCTAAGGATACTTCATCAACGAAGGTTCATTCGACTACAAAGATCCATCTTTACCACACAAGTTTATCATCATGTCTCAACCACCATACTCTAACTATTTCCCTCACACTTATAATCATCAACAACAACAACAATTAACTCCACAACATCAACAATGGAATCAACAACAAGCTATTTATCAACAACAATTTAATCAGCAACATACTCCACAACTTGGTGCAATTCCACAACCACAAATGGTTCAACCACAACCAAGCCTTCAAGTTCAACCTTACACAACCGATTTCAATCAACATCCATCACGGACCACTATGAAGGAACCCACTTGGTTTGCTAAGATGTGTGAAGCTTTAAGCAGCCAACAATCAATTCATGAAGCTGGATCACTTGATAGACCTCCAATGCTCACTCCAGGAAACTACGATCAATGGGTGATAAGGTTCTTTAGGTTTTGTGATCTAAAGAAGCCACATGGAAAGTTCTTAAAGAAGGTTATCTTGGAAGGTCCATTTGAGATGCCTACTGTCATTGTACCCGGAGATCCAACTGTTGTTCCACCAAGAGATGAACAAACCAACATTGCTACTGTTGCAGATTTAAATCCTACAGAACTTCTACACTATGAAGCTGATGAACTTGCAATGGAATACATCCTCTTAGGATTACCAAACCCAATTCTTCGTAGTGTTGATGCTCAAAAGACTGCACAAAAAATGTGGGATCATATTCGTCTTCTTATGGAAGGATCTGTACTCAATCAGGAGGATTTGGAATCCAAAATTTACTTGGCTTATGAACACTTCATGATTGAACCTGGAGAGACACTAGAGTCCTATCATCATCGATTTTCAGATATCATTAATGATTTGGATAAACACAACATCATCATGCCAAGAATTGCAGTGAATACTAAGTTCCTGAGTAGTCTTGGTCCAGAATGGGAGAAGTATGTCATTTTTCTCCGACAAGCGAAGAATATGCATCATTCTACTTATGGATTGTTGTACGATTACTTGAAGCCTCATGAAAAGGAAGTTGATCGGGAAAGGATTCTCCGAGTTCAAATTGCTAAACAGTCACAACCGGACAATCAACAACTTGCCTTGTATGCTCAACAGAATTATCCCTCTCAACCAGCAACTCAACCAACTGCTTCAAACACACTTTCACAGTCACAACCTCAACAAAATCAATTGGTTCCATACAGCAACAATGCTCAAGCATATGTCAGTGAAGCGACTGAGGAAACAGATCCGTTCGAAGCATTGCAACAAGGATTTGTGATGATTGCTAATGCTTTTGGCCGTTACACCAACAAATCCAACAATCGTATTCGTTCCTCATCTAACACACGGACTCAAGCTGTTGTGAACAATGGACGTGTTGAAGTTCAGAATCGTGATTATGGTCGTCAGATGGGCGGTGGTCAAGGGTTTAATGCTGTGGGTAGGAATAACAATAGAGCTCAAGTGGTGGAACAGGGAAATGCTCAGAATCGGTTAAATGGTCTTAGATGCTACAACTGCAATGAGAAGGGACACCTGGCTAATGCATGCCCAAAGCCAAGGACTAGGGGCAGTACTTATTTCAAAGAGGCCTTACTTCTGGCTCTTAAGGATGAAGCTGGTGGATCTCTTACAGACAAAGAACAGAGCTTTATGGCAGATGCAGACTCAGATGATGATATGGAGGACTTGCAGGCTAATGCAGCTGTTATGTTGATGGCTAATATGCATGAGCTGCACATGAGTGATACAGGCCCAGTGTATGACACTGATGGCTTGTCTCAGGTACCCGAACAAACCATCATCATATCTGAACTAATATCTCCGCCAATATCTGAATCCGGCACGGATCAGACTGTTCAAAATGAGTCTTCCACATCTTCTTCTGATGATTTTCAAGTTAACCCTGTAGTTACATTTGACGATCAAGATGACCTTATGGTTTCCTTTGATAATCAAATTGACTCCGTGGTCGTACTTGAGAATCTAAAGAATGATCATGTTGAGACTCACGTTGAACAAGATGATCTGTTGCCTCATCCGGATTTTGCTCGGTTAATTCAAGGCCATAAAATCAAAATGGAGGAATGTTATGCATTAAATCAATCCTTAAAAAGTAAAAATGCACTGTTAACCAAGGATTTTGAATGTTTACAAATGCAACTCAACTTTTTCAAAACTCAAGAAAACCGTGAAAAAGGTTTTGAAGCCGCTTTTGCAAAATCTCATCAAAACGAAAAATATTTAGAGAGACAGATGCGTGATCTAGCCGCCTCGAAGAATGCTTTGTTGTCTGAATTAGAACAACTGAAACACGAACATAAAAAGCAAATTAACGCTCTCACCTTGGAAAATCAAAAATCTAAGGCTGAGTTGTTAAATTGTCAAAAACAGTTCTCCGCATACAAAAAGCATTCAACGAATCGGGTAGATGACCTTCTTGAAGAAATTCTCGGCTTGCAAAACAAACTTAAAGAGTTTAAAACTGTTGTTTACAAACATGGTGAATCCGTAACAGCTATTGAAAAGTTTACCTTAAAACCCAATCCAAAAGGATATGGAAAAAATCTAGCTGATTACAAACCAAAGCTTTCACTAAAAACATTCAAACCAACTCCTGAAGTTTCCAGTGCAGAATACAAAATTGATAATACTGTCATGAGTGTTGTTGAATATCATCGTCAAGAGGAATTAGATGCAGAAGACGAGAGTCGATCAAAATTAAAAAATGTTGTTTACAACAAACATTTTAATTATAAAAACGCGGTCACTTTCGTCACACCAACGGATTCTTCTAACACACCAAGGGTTATCATTAAAACACCTGAGTCTTCTCATGTTAATCCCAAAACAGAATTTGCACAAACTTATGGTCCTTTACCTTCCATTAGTGAAGTAAACTCAAAACCTGAAAATCGAAAAATCCTTCGATATTTTGACATTTTCATGGCTGACCTCAAAATTTTACAACATGAGATAGAATATCGATCTGAAATCAAAGTTGAACATTTTCAATCGCCTCTGGCGCGAGAACAAAGAGACATCTTTCAGAAAAATCTTTTACCTAATGTTAAAAACTTGAAAAGTTGTGCAATTGCCTGGGAAAAGGATTTTCATAAGGAACTTGGGGTAATGAAAAACGTTTTCGAGAAAACAGAAACATCTATTTTGAACACAAAACGCAAAAAGAAACTATTGAGAAAAGATGTTGATCGACTCTTGGAAGATGTTATCTGTGCTGATATCCATAATGATGTGTTACTTCATGCCTTGCCATTTGCATCTGATTATATCTCTGCTGATATTGTTGAAACTGTTGTTACTGTTGAGAACACCGATAATGTGCTTCAGATCGAGTCTTTAAAAGCTGAAAATAAACGATTACACACGGAAATTTACAATGCAAAACGTCGTCTTCATTGGTGTGAAAAAGATATTCACAACCATCAACTTAGTTTTCAATAGAAAATCGCTCAATTGAGTGCAAAATCTTCTGATCCTAAAATTGAGCAACTGGATGATCAAATCGTGTCTTTGAAAAGTCAAATCTCAAAATATGAACAAGAACTTTTAAAAGTTAAACAGGAATATGGTGTCATATTTGATTTACTCAAAAAGACTCGACTTGAAGCATCAAACGAACTTGATCACTATCTTGCTCACACTAGAGAAGTCATGAATTTTGCTGGTAATATTCGTTCTGAAAATCAAGATCTGATTCACACCATCTCTAAGTTACGGGAAATGTTAGGAAAGTATGAACAACTTCCGCCTACTGTGATTAAGAGATTAGCACCAGTCACACTTAGTAATCGTGAACCTAGAATTCCCACTGCCAAATCACAAGTTGCTAATGTGTTTCCCTCTACTGAAACAGGAATAGTTGCATCTTTTCCAAACGTCCGCACTTCACAGCCTAGGAGCACTCAATCGAAGAATAGGAAGTTGCGACCTAAGAAAAGATCAATAAGGAATGCTAAAGTAGAAGAACACCCTAGGACTCTGAATAAAAATCATGTTGCTTCCACTATAGATGTTACGTCTGGCAAATGTAATAGAAATAGTGATGTAACGAATGCTAAACCGTTAAGTACTTTTGATATTCAGTCTGATGCACCTTGTGTTATTTGTCGAAAGAGTATGAATTCTGATTGTCATGACAAATGTGTTGCTAAAGCTATAATCTCTAGATTACGGAATCCTAAGAATCGGAATACCTCTAGGCCCACTAATCATTCTAAGTCTGTGCTTGGTAAACCACCTTCTTTAGATTCTAAGGCAACCATTGCTATCACAGTAGCTACCGCTTCACCTCCTAAGCATGTAGTACCACCTAGTGCTTTCACTAAGACCAAAGCAAAGAGTAGTTACAGATGGCAGAAATGGATATATAACACACTAGGATTTAAGTGGATGCCTAAAATTCTTAATGTATGTATGTCTAATATACCTGCTTCGGAACCCTCTAACATTTCGGGTTCCACATCTACTTCTATTCCATCTGTGTCGTCTGTGTGTAATGCAGGTGATACAGATCATTCTCTGGATTGTTGATAGCGGATGTTCCCGACACATGACAGGCAACCTTAAACTGTTATCAAACTTTATTGCAAAGTTCATTGGCACTGTCAGATTCGGGAACGATCACTTCGCAGGCATCATGGGCTACGGAGATTATGTTAATGGGAACATCGAAATCAGCAGGGTTTACTATGTGGAAGGCCTCGGTCACAATCTGTTTTCAGTAGGTCAATTTTGTGATGGAGATTTGGAGGTTGCTTTCAGGGAGAAAACTTGTTTCATTCGTGATCTACAAGGAAATGACCTTATGTCTGGCTCGCGTAATTCTAGTCTCTACACTATCTCTATGCAAGACATGGTTGCTTCCTCTCCCATCTGCTTACTTTCTAAGGCAACATCAACAAAATCCTGGCTATGGCACCGTCGTCTCTCACATCTAAACTTTCAAACCATCACCAACCTTGCTCGACACAAACTAGTTGAAGGACTACCACGATTCCGGTATTCAAAAGATCACCTTTGCTCAGCCTGTGAACAAGGGAAAAGCACTCGTGCTCATTTTCCTTCAAAGGTGGAACACAGCTCTCAGCATGTGCTTCATCTTCTTCACATGGATTTGTGTGGCCCGATGCGTGTGCAAACGATCAACGGCAAACGCTACATCTTAGTAATTGTTGATGACTACTCACGATGGACTTGGGTCTACTTCCTTCGTAGCAAAGACCAAGCTCCACAAATGATCATCACCTTTCTCACAAAAATACAGGTTCAGCTCCGCAACACCGTCCGGATAATCAGAACAGACAAAGGAACTGAATTTGTTAACAAAACCCTTCGTGAATTTTATGAGAAAGTGGGAATTCAGCATCAAACATCTATTGCACGGACACCTGAACAAAACGGAGTTGTTGAAAGATGAAACCGAACGTTAGTGGAAGCTGCAAGAACAATGTTAATCAATGCTAAACTTCCAGATTACTTATGGGCAGAAGCTGTATCTACTGCATGCTATACTCAAAACCGTTCTATGATCACAAAACGCCACAACAAAACACCTTTCGAGCTTGTCCACAACTATAAACCGAACCTCAAACACTTTCATGTATTTGGATCCCTTTGCTATCCGAATAATGATCGTGATGATTTTGGAAAGCTCAAAGCCAAAGCTGATATTGGAGTCTTTATTGGATACTGTGACAATTCTAAAGGTTTCTGAATCTGGAATCGTCGAACTAAGGAGGTAATGGAAACGATTCATGCTCATTTCGATGAACTCACGGATATGGCTTCTGAGTATAACAGCTTAGAACCCGGTCACAACCATTTAAACTTCCCTCAACCCCCATCATCAGCTGAAGAAAGCCCTCAGCTAACTCGTCAACAAATGGAAAGGTTATTTGCTCCTCTGTTCTGTGACGATATTGATGAACGTGCTCCTGGTGTATCCGCTGTTTCCGCTGCACAACCTGATAATATTCCTATACCTGATACACCTGCTACAACAACTACTGTTGAAGATGCACCTACACCAGTTGACTCCAACACAACAGTTGAACACACCGCTTCCAACAATGATGAACCAGCTGATGATATTCTGAATGAAGTACCCCCACCTGCAGATTTTGATCCAAATGCATTCTTCAACCCGTTTGCCAATGAGACTGCTGCACCAGATGTAGCGGAATCTTCAACAAACCATTTGAATCCTCAGAATCTGCACAATGTCTATCAACATCAACCCTCTACACATAGATGGACAAAAGACCATCCTCTGGCTAACATTATTGGCAACCCGAATCAACCAGTCGTTACGAGACAACGTCTTCACTCAGACGGTGAACATTGCATTTATGCACTCACCGTCTGCCAATCTGAACCTAAAAACATTAAAGACGCAATGACTAAAGACAACTGGATTGAATCCATGCAGGAAGAACTCAACCAATTCAAACGTCTTGAAGTATGGGAACTGGTTGAAAGACCAACAGGGGTCTACGTCATTGGTCTAAAATGGATTTGGAAAAACAAATTGGATGCTGAAGGGAACGTTATCCGAAACAAGTCACGTCTAGTTGCTAAGGGTTATCGTCAGGAAGAAGGAATAGACTTTGAAGAATCTTTTGCTCCAGTTGCTCGTCTTGAGGCTGTTCGGATATTTCTCGCGTTCGCGGCTCATATGAATATGACGGTTTATCAAATGAATGTCAAAACGGCGTTTCTCAATGGGCAACTTAAAGAAACGGTCTATGTCAGCCAACCAGATGGATTCGTTGATCCTGAGTTCCCGAACCATGTCTACAAACTGTACAAAGCTCTTTATGGTCTCAAACAAGCCCCTCGGGCATGGTACGATAAGCTATCATCTTTCCTCATAGCCAATAATTTCACCAAAGGCTCGGTTGACCCAACTCTTTTTATACAATATCACGGGGCACATATTTTAATTGTTCAAGTTTACGTGGATGACATCATTTTTGGGTCTACACATAAAAAGTTTTCAATCGCTTTTGCAAAACTAATGAAGAAAAATTTTGAAATGTCCATGATGGGTGAACTTACATTCTTTCTAGGACTGCAAGTTCATCAATCACCCCGTGGTATTTTCCTGAGTCAGTCCAAATATGCCCTTGAATTGTTAAACAAATTTGGAATGAAAACCTGTGATACTTATGCCACACCAATGACTCATACCAAGAAGTTAGACGCTGATTTACATGGGAAATTAGTGGACCCTACCAAATACCGAAGTATTATTGGGTCCCTCATGTATCTAACAGCTAGCAGACCTGATATTGTCTTTGCTGTTTATCTATGCTCCCGTTATCAGTCGCGACCAACTGAAACCCACCTCTCTAAGGCTAAAAGAATCCTCCGATACATCAAGGGAACCATTAACTTGGGGATCTGGTATCCGAAGGATTCTGGTTTTGAACTAATCGCTTTTTCAGACGCTGACCACGCAGGATGCTTAGACTCAAGGAAAAGTACTTCAGGAGCTCTACAATTTCTCGGTGATAAACTGGTGTCTTGGCAATCAAAGAAGCAGGATTGTACATCGCTGTCATCAACCGAAGCAGAATATGTAGCCATGTCCGCGTGTTGTGCTCAAGTCATTTGGATGAGAACACAACTCAAAGACTATGGTTACGTATTTGACAGAATCCCGATGTACTGCGACAATCGGAGTGCCATTGCAATCTCGTGCAACTCAGTTCAGCACTCGAAATCAAAGCACATCGATCTACGCTATCATTTCATCAAGGACCACGTGGAACAGGGTACCGTTGAATTATACTTTGTGGGTACTGAATACCAATTGGCAGATCTTCTCACCAAAGCCTTGCCTCCCGCTAGGTTTAATGAGTTGGTCCACCGAATTGGTATGAGGTGTTTGACTCAAGAGGAATTGGATGACCTCTTAAAACAGTCTTAAAAACCTGTCAAACACCAAAACATCTTTTGTAAATAAATTTTTCAAAAACAAAATACAAAAATATAAAATCCGATAAAACAACAAAAATATTCTCCTAATCTATCTTTCTTTCAACATGGCAAGTACATTTCTTCCGTCAACACTTTAATCTCTCAAAATTCAGTATTTTTCCGATCAAGTGTTGAGGGGGAGAAAATTTTCTTTTAACTGTTTCAAAACATCTGTGTACTTGCATGTTATCACATCTCGGTTGATTCTATTACAAATGGTGGTACATTTTCTGGTTCAAAGACACTCCTCGGACTTTAATTAACAACCTTTCATTAGTTTCTCAAGTCGAGGGGGAGTGTCGTCAAGTTTCTTTCCTAAAATCTTCATTTGGTAACCAAAAATGGAAGTTAAAAAGCTTTGGATGAAAATGGAAAAGGTGGAGGGACCAAAACTGTCAAAATGGGAAAGACTATTTTAATAAAAATCCTCTCCACCTAACTCTCTCACTTCTCATTTGTATTCTAAACCTTAAAGGATCCTACGCCTAATAATCACTCAAGAACTCCGTGCTTTTGATCATCACTTTGTAAGTTGTTTCTTGAGTAAAACATGTTTCTAAGCAAAGGTTTTTAATTTCATTCAAATCCTACGGATAAAACGTTTTTTACGCGTGATTATGTGTTCTACGCATAAGCGTATGAACACACAATCATTGTGTGTATGTTTGGGGTAAAATGGATTGTCTCAAAACGTTTCTTACACATCAAGGATAACATTTTAACCATCAAAATCCACCCAGAAACTAAAATTGATGAATTTTGAAAACTAGGGTTTATGAGTCGATTTGGGTTTTTCTAAATGTGAAGTGTTTTGGTCTAAAAGATTGTTGGGTTATGTTTATATGATGTTGAATTGATTATATCCTTGCTCTATAACTACCCAGAAACACTGATTTATTCAAAATTTGAAATTAGGGTTTAAGGTTCATAAGTTTGGGTATTTTTGATTCACCATGAGTTAGATGTTATAACTTGGTCTTTAAGCTCATACAACATCTTAGAACTACCAGAATCTGTTTGATGCAAATCCCATGGTTAGAAATCTTACGCGTAAGTCATAACCCTTAGGGTTTTGACCTACGCGTATGACTTTCTACGCGTAACTGGTTTATGAATGATTCATGCCATTTTTGTTGATAAAATGAAGGTTTGTGTTAATGTTGATGATTTGATGGATTTATTTCAGGCTTTGCTACACTTAACACTCAGAATCAAGGTCATTAGACTCTCTACGCATAAGGATTACCCTACGCGTAGTCAAGTTATGCGTAAAATAAATCCTACGCATAACTATTACGCGTAAGGTTCTACAATGGACTACGCGTATCCTGTGAAGGATATGCGTAAACATTGACCTCTACGCATAAGGTCAACTCTTACGAGTAGCCTTACGCGTAAGGTTAATATATGCCTACGCATAAGCTCTACGCATAAGGTCTCATTTTCCTACGCGTAACATTTCTTACGCGTAAGTTAGGATTCTACGCGTAAGTTTACGCCTAAGCATATATCATTCCTGTCTACGCGTAACTTTGCCAAAACTACGCTTAACCCTGGATTGACCTTCATGATGAATTGTTACTTGTACAAACATGTAAATAAACTAATCATATCATCACGAATCCAAAAATGTCACTAATAAACTTAAATCGTCTGATATGTTGTGAACAATAAGTGATAAAATAAACTTTAAAACTTAAAGTTAACTAACTCACGAAACATTTCACGACATCATTGAACTATTGAACATACAAGTGACTTAGGACTCGTAACAATCATTGACACTGTACATTCAATAACTAGACAATAAGACCTTCTGTTGACTAACATTATGTCTTTCGATATGTTGGTTCTTTTGGCTAATGTTATTTCAGATCACAACATGGCTGAACAAATGAATGTGGATGCACCTGAAGTTCTCTCCATTGCTGATATCTATCCTCATGGCTATCCAATGAAAATAGGAAAGAATAATCTCCGTGTAGACTTTGACACCCTCACTTGCTCTGAATCTTCGTGTCTTATTGCTATTGATATTCTGAGGACTCATCCGTATCAGAACATGCTTACACACTCTGCAACTGTTCCTGAGATCTACATCCAACAGTTCTGGAACACTATGGAAAGGGTCAAAGGACAAACTGCTGTGACGGTGACTCTGAATCACAAACAAGTCACCATTACACCTGCAGACTTAAGAGCTGTTCTCCTAATTCCTGAAGTCGATCCAACCAAACTATATGCCTCACCTGCTGAAGAGCTCACTCTCCAATTCTTAATCGATATCGGTTATGACGAGACTACAGGAGTAATCAACAAGCACTCTCACGTAGAGCTTAAGAGTATTCCTCAACCCTGGAGAACTCTCTACATGATCATCACCAAGTCTGTTTCTGGTCGTGACAGCGGCTATGAGCACCCTAAACTCATGGAACTGCAAATATTCTGGGCATTGGTCAACAAGAAACACATCGCTATCGAAGCTCTGATTTGGGATGACATGATGTCATTTCTCAACAAACTTGGCTCAAAGATTCCTTACATCAGATATACTAAATTGTTGATCCAGAGGGCACTTGGACTTCATCCTGACATTCCCAAGAGGCTCAATGACCCCGACAATCACAACATGATGACGGAACCTATTCTATCTGTAAGAATCAAGGAAACGTCTACAAAGAAACAAGGTGCTGTGCTACCAGATTTCCTTCTAACTGAAGATGTCAGAAAGCTCGAATCGTACAAAAGGTATCTGGAAGCAGTCAGACAAGGAAAAGTTGGTCATCTCGACGAAAAATCTTCTGGAACACCTGTAAGGAGAACCAGAAAAGGAAGTGCTGGAAGTGTCACAAGTACAGATAGTCAAAGGAATGTTCCAAAGAAGAAACCTATTCCAAAGAGGAAAACCACCCCTAAGAAGAAAGTTCCTTCTCAGGAAGCCACTCCGATCCTTTCACTTGAACCGCAAAGACAGCTCAGGGACGAGGACTCTGAGGCTACTGACACAGATGAAGAGATCTCATACTCTGAAACTGCAAAGGATGAAAATCCCTCAGTACCAAAACCTCCAAGTCCTCAAACTATTAAAGGGAAGACTCCTGCACTTGTACCTCAGGATGAAAGCTCTGAAGATGAAGAAGAGCAATTGGATCAAGCATACAGGAAGAAGTTTCACAAAGTCAGACATCTTCAAAAGGCCGAAGATTTTGCTAAAGATCAAATGGGTGGCCCCGGAGGATCAAGTGGAGCTGCCCACTCCTCTCCAGATCCTGATGCGGTTAATCGACCCGATAAGGGATCTGGTGCCACCACTCTTCTGCAACAACAACAGCCTGTGGAGGACACTATTGTGTATGATTTTGAGAAACAGATAACTGAGAAAGAAAAGTCTAAGGATGACGAGGATGATTATACAAAGTTTCTTCTAGACAGTCCAACACACTCAAAGGAGAAAACCTCAGAAACTCCTAAGAACATGAAGTCTCCTCATGTCTCCTCATCATCGGATTCTTCGTCTCATTCATCACAACCACCATCAACAAAGTCAACCAGATCATCATCCAAATCCGTGAAGAAACCACCTAAATCTTGGATTTCTCAGTCTCATAAAAAGATTGTGAAAGCTGTCCAACAAGTCAGAAAGAAGGACATACTTTACAGAAAAATGAATTGGTTTGCTGACCAAATTCAGTACTTACATGATGAGAAAGACAAGATGGAAAAAGAAAGGGAATTTGTTCAGAAGTTCATGAAGAGTCATCAAAAGGAGGAACTGAATGAAATGATTGAAGGTTACACTCAAAAGTACCTTCAGGATATCGTTCCTAAAGTCCAAAAGGAACTGGAGAAGTCAGCAAGAGATCAAACCCACAAGTTTCTTCTCGACACTGTCCCCGGTGTGACTAGAGAAATATTTTCCAGACAACTCACCCCTAACATCGTCGCATTGGTTAAACATACAATGGCCAAAGAAGCTGATCTCTCTGAATCTGAGTTAATCGCTAAACTAGTGATGCAAATGTCAAAGCGATCTGGAACATTTACTTCGGATGAAGCTAAACTTTTCGAAGGTCTACTTGCTTTTCAACTCAGTTCATCATGCAAGGAGTCAGCCGATCAACCCAAACGGTCAAGAGATGACGATGATAAGGATAAGGACTCTGCACCTAAACGTCAGAAGCAGTCTGGTAAATCTACATCTATGCCACCTCCTCCACCACGGACTTCTTCTCAACAAAAGTCTCCTCCACCTCGGTCTTCTACTGATAAACCTCGGGACGATTCCGAGTTACCACCCCTGACTCATAAAACTGGTGATTACTTTGAGTATACAGGTGGTGACGATGAAGAGGTCCTTGAGCCCCGACAACAACCCACCTCACCCAAACAAGTGCAGCAACCAGAATCATCATCAAAGCCTTCCAAAAAGAAGAAGCATACGACTCAGCCCGGAGTCGTAACATGGCTAGATGACGATAAAACCGAAGAGTTTGAATGGTTCTCCACACTTGTCAATCAAACTCCCTACCATGATGAAGGTCAAGAATTGGCAGTCGGTTCAACATTGGAGCATGCAAAACTGTTGCAAGAAAAGTTCCATGTGAAGAAAATGACGAAATCTGAATTGAAGCGAATCAAAAATGAAGCTTTTCAACTATGGAAAGACAGCTCTGAAAGCGCCCTTGAGGTCGAATATCATCTTGAGAACATCGCTCGAGCTATGTCTAACAACATGGATTGGCTCAATCCGGAAGCAAACATTGACTTCACACAAAGGGACAACCCTCCATACTACACCGACTGGACCAAACCTCTACCGACCATTGGCCAAGCAGACGAACCAAGGATTCCCTTCTGATATTTCTTCAACAAAGACCTGGAATTTCTTCTCCATGGTGGCGATGGTTCGAGAAAATACACTACATCATTGACTCTTCCATTCCCAGCGGCCATTTACTCAAACTGCATAGCTATCGAGGAACGTGCAAATCACTTGTTTTCTGACAACGTGCAAGCATACGACCAAGATGCATTGTATGGGATTCATCATTGGCCTGAACGCCGAAGAATCTACTACAGAAGCTGCCTGGTTCAGAAGTCTCAACATGCAGTGTATAGCTCTAAGGACATCGTGGCCATCAAACACATTGATCTCAAGTCTAAGTGGGACTACACATTCTTAAAGAATATCATAGTCAAACGACAAGATGAACAGGACTATGGATTCTCCGAAGCTGACTTTGAGAACTTGTCCCTGAACGACATCGAAGACATGTATCTTGCCAAAGTACAGGGTCGTATGAGACAATTCTCGACTGAAGTTCAACGTGAATTTATCAAGTCAGTTCTCATCTTCATTAGACGCATTGTGATCAAAGAACGTGTCGAAGATATACAGATGGCTGTTGAATCATATCAGAAACGTGTAAACTTCACTCCACCACAGCTTGATCTTCCCGACATCAACCAGCTTAAACAACTCACGCTCATCAGCAAACCTTTCGGCGTTGTTTACCGCAGTGAACTTCAAAGAAACTGCTTAATGGCGTGTAGTGAATTCCACAAATTTGGGGATCATACCTTGAAGCTGGTTAGGGATGGATTGGCGTACAGATTGAAGGATATACGCCTGAAAGTTGGGAATCCTAAGCGCTGGAATTCTCAGGAAAGGAGGGATGTGAGACGCATCATCACCATGATTGATGAACGGTTGTTCAGAAGGGATCAGTTCAGACGATTGGAAAGCTATGTTGGTGGTCGACTTAGGAGAAACATCATCAGCTTTCAACGCCCTGTGCGCACTCCTGGGAATATCACTGCACTTCCTGGTACCCCTTGAATTGTTTCCTTCATATAATTTTGGATGTATGATTATATATGTGGATGGCTTGTGCACACATAACAGTGTACAACCCGTAATTATCAAGAAAGGACCCTGTGGTACGCCTCAGTGCCACAATCCTTATAAAAGGAGCGAAAGCTTCTTATTTTTGAGTAAAACCTATCAAACCTTTCATTTTTCAAGGTTTTGCTCAAAAACACAAGTACTTCCCCATATGATTTTTTCAAAACCTCAACCGTTTATATCACTAGTTGAGGGGGAGTATTTGAATTAAAACTTTGTTCACAAATTGTTCATAGTGGTCATCTTCCCGCAACACTCGAAATGGTCATATTTATTCTCAAACGTTTCAAAAATAACATTGTCATATGCCATTTTTGAGGGGGAGAAAATTTGTGTGATAAGAAATATGTTGTGAATGCAAATGAATCTGTGAACTTCAGACTTAAACAACGAATTGACGGTACTAAAACTGTTAGTAACTCGAAAAGACTTGTCCTGGACGGGTAATAATTTCAAGCTAGTTCGCTAGTGATGTAAACGTGTCTCGCAAAGGACTTGTCTGAGTAGAAAGTACCATTAGAGAAACTTTTGATAGACATGAACTCTGACGGGTTTGACAACCTTCCAAGGTTTGTCTACACCTTCAAGGTAGTTATTAGAGCTAGTTGTCACCTAAAAGCTGACAATATATCTCTTTAACTATTCAACGTAACCGTGTCTCGCGGGAGATTGTCTATCTTTAGTGGATCAATTCAAAAAATGCGCGCTCTTTCCTCACTGTGCATTTAACCATTAAAACTATTAAGCACATGTGGAGGGGGAGTATTTATGCAAAAACTTATCTCTCACAGTGGTTCAAACATGTTTTTCATTTACAAACCATTTGAGAGATATTTTTCACATACAGTGGTTTAAATGGCAAACATAGGTTAGTCATGGAGTTATAAGGTGACTAAGGTTAGGAATAACCGTCCTATGATCCACCAGAGCCGGAGGGATCTACCCAAGGACACTACCATTAGTTAGTGTTAGAAGTCCTTAGGAATGATTGTAAAAAGGAGAAAATGAGAATCGGAGAAAGAAGGAGTTGAAGAATCAAAAAGAAATGTAAAGTAAAGGGTGAAAAGAAATAGCCCTCCAGATCATTCAACTTAGGGCAGACACCGGGTTCAATTCATATGCTATTGTTTGTCACTTAGTGACACCGGTATTGAAGATTAAAAGTCGTCATGGACCCAGTGACGCATGCACTAAACCTTCTTAGCCACTCAAGCTTCTCTCAACAGAAGCTTGTTTCATTCTCACAGGGAACCCTACATAAACTATTAGCTTTCTCTTAGAGATCGCTGGTATTGAAAAAGGAGACCCTCTCCCTAGTCTCCGCTCAGGAAAACCAAAACGCACTATTGAGTCTAGAGCCACGAGATTCATCAAAAGATCTCTTAGGAACACTTGACATTTAATCACTTGATGATCAACAAATAAGATCATCAGTGGTTCATATCGAGTCCTTCACAGATCTTAGCAATCTGTCGAGAACATTTATGAGAGGTTCACATCTGTGATCCTCAGTGATTGAATGGAAACTCCTGCCAGGGTCAACATCAAACAGCCCTGACAGCAGGTCACTTCGGTAACTCCCCGTGGATTACGCGGAGTGTGTCTCAAACGGTCTACAGTCGTGAGGTGATGCTTCGGTGTACCTCAGCGACTCATCTGAACTGTAGATGTACTTCGGTACATCGCGTTATCTCACTTGTGGGACTCCAGTTCAGGAACGGCCTTTGTAAGAATTAGAGTTGTGTTTTCACACTATGCTGTTAACACTCTCGAAGTTCAAACTTGTAAGTGCCGGAAACCGCTTATTACTAACCGTTTGAAATGTTTTCTTCTTATGGAAGCTCCGGAGCGGGATGATCGTGCTGATTCTTCTCATGCTCACGCCAACATCATCACCAATGGAAGTTCTATTAAAAAGCAACACAACCGTCAGAATGATTCTTCGTCAAACCAAAGAATCTACAAAGTTAAAGACTTAGAGAACTTCATCAGTATTCCAACGTCATAGAGCGTGTGAGCATGTTGAAGAATGACGTGGAGACACTGGAGCAGCGAAGCAGACCTGAGGCAGACTGATGCAGACAACAACATATTATCACTTTCACCACAAAGAACAATGATCAAAGAACAAAGTTAAAGATGACGTCGAAGCATAACTGTTCAAAGATAACTATCTCTCTACACTGGGGAGATTGTTCGTATCAAGGCAATTCCTCTCACAAGAAAGAAGAATGTCAGAAGACGTCACAGCTTCTATTACATCAACGCCTTCACCGTTTACATTCATATATACTTGAGGGGGAGATTGTTGGAATCACTCCTAAACAGTATTTCAAGTATTTATATTTCATATGTAATAGGTAGCTTTATTATGGCCTTTATGTTTGTTTAAGGTCAAGCTTATGTAGAAGGCCCATAAGCTTGATCCAAGCCCAATAAGGAATAGGGAAGGAGAGGGAGTGTTGCCCTAGCTCCTTGCCTATATAAACTCTTGTAAACCCTCATTTGAGGGTTGGTTGTTCAAGTTATTCTCTTCACACATTCACCTACGCCTAACCGTGCTACTCTCTTTGTGTATGTGTGCTTGTTTACTTGTTCAATCGCCTTATCTCTTTCTATATTACTTGTGTTGTAAAACTAGTGACCTAACATTTTCCATTAAAATCAAGTAGTCACACAACTAGTTTTGCATAAAAATGATAGAAATCATTAATAAAAGGTTTATTACGTCTAGACTCGTGCTAGTACGCGTTGTGCATAATTTTCATAGTATGCGAGATAACATCTCGACTTCAAGTCCAGTGAGCTCGAAAATGCTCAAAAGTGTTTCAAAATGTACTCACGTGTAATAATAACTGACTTTATCATTAAAATATTCTTGGAAAGTTACCGGTTGTTACATCCAACACCTTTAAACTATTATTTTAAATAAAAAATGTAAAATGTCTTATATATTCATGTCGTCCAACAACAAATGATCTTGATCCTTGAGAGCTTGGCACTTCATTCTTAGACCAGTTTTCAGAATTGATCTTCGATCTTGTTTGACGATCAAGATCGACCAGTAGTCGACTAGGTCCTACCATGCATCATCGCCCGCTTTCCAGTCATCCGATAGCTCCTACATTACTTGCTCGACCAGCCTTCTAGTATACCACCTATTTTTGAACTTGTATTTCGTGTCCTAATATTGGGTATTAAAAATGTTCTCAAGCCCTAATCGTACAATCTGTCAGACGATTGTTCGTTTATGAGGATCTACTATAGTTGGGTCATCTAAGTGGAGAAGGTAAAAAAGTGTTGCAAATAAATATACATATTTAAATAAACACACACATCTACTCAGTCGATATCAATACAAAAAAAAAAAAAAAAAAAAAAAAAAAAAAAAAAACTTGATTATGGGAATTAGTGACGATTATGCTGTTATAGGAACTTCAGCCCATGAATCATAACCCTAGGATAGTTTCCTCATAAGCTCCTCAATCAGATTATTGAAGTACATTGCATGATCGCCTATGTGTTTGTACGTCTTTTGGTCATGTCGCTCGAATTCAGTCTCCATAGGCCCGCCGTTTCTTTCAATGGCGTTCTTTAATGTCTTATTTTTTGTCGTCTCACGTTTACCCGAGCCTACAAATATAAATGACGAGGCATAAAAATACAAGTAATCAAACTAAAGTTTATAAAATAATACAATTTCTTACCTTTGCAATAGTAAGGTAACCTCCTGAGCGGCGAGGGTGGATCACCACCTGAATCCCTGATTCGCTGTAATATAGCAGTTTTATTATTAATTTTTCCCGTTAGATTTAATAATCACTTGAGGACAAATAATAATCAATCTTCTGGAGTTGTAATCCACGACGAGAGATGAATTGAAATTTACGTTTGTATCTTTTGTTTTATGCTTGATTATCAAATATTTTTGGTTTGGATTTTTTTTTGAAAATTCTAAAAATCTATTTTAGCTAATAGGAAATATTTTAATTAAGTAAAATTGGACTACAACTAATGACGAATAGAAATTAAGCTAAGAATATGATAATAAAAGATATGCTCGTCAAGTGAAGTGAAAAGATAATTAAGCGTTAATAATCTATTAAACCCGTTTAATTAATACTCGTCAAAATAAAACTATTTTCTCACAACGTTGACTTATATTGAAAACAATTCTTTTTTTTCTTGGTAATAATCACTAGATTTAAATAGTCAATTATTTCCACGACATTTGCCTGTTAAAACAATTAACTAATTATATCTAAAAATTATTAATCAATAATCTTCGATACCCGTTTAAAAAAACTATTTTCTCACAACTTTGGTTTATTTTGAAAACAATTCTTTATCTTGGTAAAATTACTTGATTTAGGTGATTAATTTCCCAAACGGCTTTTGCCCTTTTAAAATAACCAAAAATCAACCAAGTAACCGAAGATTATCAATCAACAATTTCTAAGTTTTCGCACTCAATTTCCCAAATCACTACTCACTAACAAGTATATAAAAATGTACTCACTACTCATAACTACCAAGCTAACAATAATAATCTCAACAATAATAAGCATTTTTCTACACTAAATATGTAAGCTAAATGAGAAAGGTAAGAGATTAGAACCCGATCCGACAAAACGATACTAATTACCACCCAATCTCATAAACTAAGACAAAACTCTAAAGATTATTTCTTTAGTAGCTTTTATTTTACCAAATAGTTAATAAATTTGTGAACTTTATTAACTAAGTAGCTTAATAAAATCTAGTAAAGCTATAAACTTTAAGAAAATAAGCTAGCTTATGAAACCCTTAAGCTCCTCGCCTTAGATTTAGGATTGTATGCATAAAAATCAAAACTTAATCAAAGTTAGTACACTAGTGAATAAGCTATAAGCTAGAAGCTTAAATCCAAAATATTAAGTATTTTGGAGTGAAAAAGCTAAAAGCTATAAGTTTTAAAGCTAACTGTAAAGATTAAATAAGCTAAAGTGAAATAAGCTAGTAAAAAGCTAAAAATAAGCCAAAAGAATGAGACTTTATAAAGCTAAAAGCATAGATCTAAATCCACCCAAAACTAAGGTGTCTACTCTGAAAAGTATGCGCGGATTGGGTATATTTAAGGATTAGATCCATGATACTAAGCTATTAATAAGAAGATAATAATCTAAAGTAGAAATAAGCTAAAAGACTAAAACCTTTTAAGCTAAAAATGCTAGATCTAAATCCACCCAAAACTAAGTTTTCTATTCCGAAGAGTAGGCGCGGATTGAATATATTTAAGGATTAGATCTAAAAAAATAAGCTAATGAATAGCTTATTTGAGAAGAAAAATTAAGAAAGTTTAAAGCCTTTTGATTTTTTTATGAAAATAAGTTGGAAAAATAAATAGATCTAAGTAAATAAAAGGGTTTTCAATAAAAAAGTAATAAGAAAAGTGCTTATTTGAATAAGCTATGAGAGAGCTTATTCAAAATAAGCTAGATCTAAATAAGCCAAAATAAGCTATAAGATTATTTGGTTTAATAGATTTAAGGAAAAAAAAATAGAAATAAATGAAGAGTAGAAGTAGAAGAAATTAGCAAAATATTAAGCTAAGTGGGACTCCAAACCTTTTCTATTAATAATCTAAAAGAGTTGATTACAAATATAAGCACTACTAATAAGCTTAAAAATAAGCACTACAAAAGATAAAACTAATACAAAAAGGAGAGAATAAAAAAACGCTAAGTGTATGTTTTTGTGTGTGTTGGAGTCCGGATGAATGAGCAGGCAAAGGGTTGTTTATATAGCCCACTTCATATCAGGGGTAGTTTGGTCATTTTGCGGCCCCCCGCTATCAACAACACCATACGAGGACACGTGTCAAATGCTGATTGGCTAGCCGCCCTTCTGGATCCTTCTGAAATTCTCTGGAACCTCGTACTAACGTGGCGGCGCTGCCGCCACGTGGCATCTCCTGATTCGCTAGCCGCCGTTTAATCCTCGTACCTGCATTAATAACAGCTGTCAGCGTCGCCGCCACGTGGCGGCCTCTGATTGGCCAGCCGCCAGAGAACCATGAGAACAGTTATTAGCTCTACTTATACTCTCAACTTCCATTACTGAAACTCCAATACCAAACAATCGTCATTTTGAAATTTTAAGCGACGATACCTTGTTAAAACAGTCAAGAGTAGCGATTAAGTGATCAACATTATCTTTTGACCATTCACCAAAAAATAATGCATTATCTGCGTATTGAAGAAGGGAGATGTTGGCACCATCTTCGGCAAGGGAAAGACCTTTTAAAATTCCTTTATTACAAGCTTCTAAAGTCATAATTTGAAGAGCTTCCAACGATGAGAAAAAGAAAAGGAGAGAGCGGGTCCTCGTTCCATACGGTATTCTTTGAGGGCAATCCATAAATAGGAGCTGAAATAGAAGCTGATAGAAAGACATGGAAATATCCATTTGCGCCATTTTGGTCCGAAACCCATCTAAGACATAATATCAAGAAGGAATTTCCATTTCATATTGTCAAATGCTTTTTCAAAGTCAACTTTTAAAAGAAGCATATTATGTCATACTTTCTTTTAGCAAAATGTAACAATTTCATTGGCGATCAAGCTCCCATCTAGAATTTTTCTTCCACTCAAAAGCAATCTGATTCTAATTAACTTATGAGTAATCTTGCTTAGACGAGAGGCAAAAAGTTTTGATAAAACTTTATGAGAAAAGTTATTTTACATACAAAACGTTTTTCACATATCAAGGGACTTATCTCACTCTCCATTTAAAAATAAATTCATGGTTGAGATTAAAAACATTTTATTATTTTACATATTTTTTATAATTTATATATCTTTTAAATCGTTAATCGTTAAGCGAAAATAATTACACCATTGCGACGAGCATTTAATTATCTTTCTATAGACGGACACTTTGATATACTTTCGAAAAAAAAAGAAAAAAAAACATTTTTTTCAGGGTGTTTTTTTTTTTTTTTTTCATTTTTCTTTTCGAATATGAGATTTGCATAAAAAAATCACATGTGATTAAGCACTAATTTGAATATCACATGTGATATTTAGTGTTAAATCACATATGATATTAAATATCACATGTGATATTAGTGTTAAGTCAGATATGATATATTATCATATGTGATTTAACACTAATATCACATGTGATATTCAAATTTATTATATGTGATTTAACACTAATATCACATGTGATATTCAAATTAGTGTTTAATCACATGTAACTTTTTTCATGCAAATTTCAGTAACGAAAATAATGTAAAAGATTTTTTTGGTCGAAAGTATATCAAAGTGCCTATCTATAGAAAGATAATTAAATGCTTGTCGTAATGGTATATATTTTTTTCCGCTTAACGATTAACGGTTTGAAAGAAATTAATATTTAAAAAAATAAGGATTAAAGTTGGTTTTTAAATTGTTAGGGTTAATGTCATCCATTAGATCAAATAAAAATGAATGAAAGATTGATGGTGAATATTGATCCCTTATTATATAAAAGATGTTTTGTGCTCAAATCAAACTTTATACATCAACCTTTATACATCAACCGATCAAACTAATGGGATGAACCATGCTTCTCAAATTATTGAATAAAATTGAAAAATTTAAATTTGATAGTATCCCAATATCTTTTAATAAATTTGAAATTCAAACCATTAGGCCAGGTGACTTGGAGCTGCAACAATCACAGACCGCCTCTTTAACTTCATCTAAAGAGAATCTGTATTCCAAAGTGTATATACCTGTCGTGATGTTCCATCTGTCGAAAAGGATTACTTCGAAATTTTTGGCCGATTGTATCAAATTCTCTGAAACGGTTACTAAAATGTTCAAATTTTGTCGAGTAAATAGCAGTAGGATCCTCCACCCAAGACCCGTTTATATTCAGCCCATTGATTGATTCCTTCTGTTATTGTTGGCAGTAGTGTGGAAGAACTTTGTGTTCTCGTCCTCCTGAATCCCCCATTTTACCCTGATTTTCTGTTTTAACGAATCTCTCCATTTGCTCTATATGATGAAGGTCCATGAGATCTTCATCGAGTTTCAAGCGACTAGATGGTGTAATAATTCTAGCTTCTGCTTTAGCGTCCCAGTCTGCCAAACGGGATTGAATGTCCCTTTTCTCGAATTGTATTTCATACACAAGTCCCACCACCATTTTTTATATCTACCTTTAGCTGTTTAAGCTTATTTTTAAGAACAATGTCAGCTGATCCGTGTATTCACCTTTAGCCCAAGTTGTCTCAATAAAATTACTAAACCCGTCTTCCTCCATCTAGTGATTAAAAAGTTTGAAACACTTCGGACCAAAATCATTTAAGACCACGAAAACATCAATGGGCACTGATCAGATTGTTGATACAAAAGTTGGACGTTCCTGATTTGGAGCTCCGGTTCTCGTACCAATTGAGAATTGTTGCTTGAGACCTGCGCACTAAGAGACAAGAAACACCGTTAGGCTTACCGTGGGGTTGTCTCCCACGATTATCCTCCGGCGTGAGAGTAAGTAATCGGTTTAGGGTTTAAGGAGTTTTAGGGTTATGAGAGCGTACCTTAAACGAGGGATGTGATTCCCTTTATATGCGCACGGAATCCTTGTTGGTTCCGTGTTCCCCAACCTTCGGCGTATCCCGCCTAAGTCGGTTGGGAATGATTATCTTCTTGTTTTAGAAGATATCGGATATCCATTCCGTAAATAGATATGGGCTTGGGCTTTCGTGAGCCCAAACATGTATTAATATTGGCCCTGTTCGTACCAGGTCTGAAAGTATCGGGCTGTAGTCGGGTTCATGACCCAACTCCAGACTATACGTCATCATGTCCCCCCAGTCTAGTATGCGCAGTGCGTAACTGCGGGTGCTAGACTAATGACCGTAATCATAAAATAAATAACGGACGAAACGTATAAAAGAAACCATACGCTTACCCGTAGGTGCAATGTATCTAGACATCCAAGTGAATAGTCACTGCCTCGTTAATCGGGGGAAAGTTACTGCCCCGTTGTCACATCAAGCCATCTCAACCACACAGGGAGGACTAGTAGGATCCACGTGTCACCAATCGTGTGGAAGAGAAAAAGTATATATCTTAGCGATTCATTTTCACTGGATTCCTCACAGTTAAAAAACGCCATCCACCATTGCAAAAGCACTTAAAGAATTGTAATCCCAAAAGTAACCAACCACCAAGGTAACCGCGCGTGCGTTATAGCAAAAAAGTAAATCACCATGGTTAAACAATTGTCTGACTTCACCTCCGACCTTAATTTAATCGATCTGATGGAGTTTACCTCAGATTACTTTATACCCCGGGATGTGCATCCAGTAGTTCCGGATGCGCAAGCCACGATTGCTGATTTCCCCGAAGGGAAAGTGGGTGTATACACACGGTTATTCGAGTTTGCGAATCAACGTGTGCCCCTTTCACGCTTTCTGTGCGATGTGTTAAACTTTTATACGCTACACATATCGCAGCTGCATTGTATCGGCGCGGCTAAAATTACTAATTTTGAAGTAAATTGCCGTTTGCTGGGGATTAACCCCACCATCCACCTATTCCGCGCCTTCTATCACACCACGTGGGCGCATGGGTGGGTTTCTTTTTCAAAACGCGCTGGTAGATTGCAGTGCTATACAGATAAATTAGATGCACTTAGGAATTGGAGGGAATACTTCTTTTGGGTAGATGATACATGTTTTCCCTGGAATTATGACTTTTATACCAAGGGATCGTTACAGAGGGATGAGTACCCGGTGCCTGGGTCTTATAACATCGAGGATGCGGAACTGATAAATGCAAACCGCATCCCCATCAGTGCATATCCTGAGGGATTTTTGGTGCACATGGGAATCAGCCGTAATTATTATGGCCCTGAAGATGAGATCCCTATCTTTTTGGACGCCAATGGCCAGGGTGGGTACTTATTCCTCCGTACTTCAGTGTGTAAATATTGTAAGCACAATCGTTCATCTTTGTCGCGCATTATATAACCTGTTTGTATATGTGTTTTGTCTTGCGCAGAGATGGATCTATTCACCGTCGTACAGCTAGCGAAGCCCGTAGCCGCAAAGACAGGAGTACGACCTTTGAGGGACGACGAAGAGCCTATATTAGCTGCGACTGCAGGGCGTGTCATAGAACTGACTGCGGGGGATACAGGGACCAGTTCCTCCGTTGCAGTGGAGGCAACGCCTCTGCAGAGCCGTCCCAATCCTGAGGTGACTTCGCTAGTGGCGCAGTCATTGCCCGTAGCTGTAGCTCCTCCTGAAGAGGAAGAAGAAGAAGAAGCTGCGCTTAGTCGCAAAAGGACCCGAGGAGATCATGGTGCGGGCCCTTCCAGGAAGAAACGTCCCGTGATTCAAACTGTGGAGTTGTCCTCCACTGATGAGGCGTCGTCGCACCCATCTGCTGATGACGCGGAACCAAAGTGAGTAAACCATATATGTATAACCTTCTGTTAGTTGGTGAATGTGCTAGTTGTAATTCTAACATTGCGCTGGTGATCAATCGCAGGGTGGAGCAGGTCATAGAGTCACCTCCCAAGGCGAGTCCGGTACAGTCAGCGCATTCTGAGCCGCCGAGCCAGGATAATGAAAACCAAGCTGATGCAGATGTGCCCCTGGATCAATTAGTTGAAGAATTGGTTCAAGTCTCCGCTCATCAGGCTTCGTTAATTGTGAAGCTGAATGATCGAGTATCTGA
Organism: Chrysanthemum seticuspe; assembly: GCA_019973895.1. Classification (NCBI taxonomy): domain Eukaryota; kingdom Viridiplantae; phylum Streptophyta; class Magnoliopsida; order Asterales; family Asteraceae; genus Chrysanthemum; species Chrysanthemum seticuspe. The sequence continues at coordinate 345,126,828 of BPTQ01000007.1, read as the reverse complement.
TGCGGAAAACCAAGAGTCCCACAAAGACCAGACAATTTCTTTGCTGGAGGCGCAGCTGGCAAGTACCCGGGCACAACTAGATAGCGCCCATGCAGAGGCCAAGGTCCTGAGCACATACGCTCAAAAACAGGCCGAGGACAAAATGGCGCTAATGTGCCAAGTAAACCAAGAGCGTTCTGATGCTGCCAGGTATAAGTCTGCATGCTGCTGGGCACTAAAACATTTGGAGCAGGGTAAGGAAAGTTTTTTCGCGCAGTTGGGGGAGCTTGGAGCTACTGTAAGCTGGTCTTTGGAAGTGCAGGAGGCTAAGTTGCGCAAGATGAGCATCGAGTATGACGAGGAGTTGTATCCTCAGCTCATGTCTACGATTGCGGAGCGCAGGTGGCTCATAGGCCACGGTCTTCGCCTAGCTGCCCTTACCACCCTGGAATCGCCAGAGGTGGTTAATGCTTTTGGGGAGGTTGTGCAGTGCGCTCTGGAGCGTGGTAAATCAGAGGCGATTGAAAAGCTATACGAAGCCAAACTGTTGGAGACGCCCCTTGATAAGGTACCCAATTATGACGCTAAGTCATATGATCATTTGGTCGCTGCCATGCAGAGAATGAAAGACTTAGAGCTTCCAATGATTTCTGAGCTGGAGCGCGATCAAGATTATCCCATAAATGTTATTATGACGGGATTGACTTTGGCGCGTCACCGTACTGAGGGTGCCGAAACACAGCCAGACTACTATTTGAGACCCCATGAGTCGCAGTTGCAAGTACCTGTCTTTGCGCGTCCTAGGGACAGTCAGAATCCATTTGCTTTGGAGAAGGAAGTACCTTTAAAGGAAGTCTTGGAGGCGCATGCGACCCGTCTTGCCAAAAAGAAAGGTATTGCAGGCAAAGCTATTTTGTGTGGACTTGGTGCAGCGCACTTGCCGAGGTCTGATGGAGTGCCTGTCAGTGTGGCTACTGTAGCGCTGCAGGATGCAGGTATTAGCGAAGTCAAAGAAGCAACGAGTCACATTGGTATTTCATCACTTAAGCGTTGTAGTAGCTGGTAGCTGTCATGTTGACTATCTTTTGTACTAACTCGTAGTTATGAATAAAAGTTTCTTTTTTGTTTGTTGCCTGTGGATATTTGTAATGTATACATATCCGTCTGACTATCCGTAAAAAGATGTATTTGTTGCAGTGTACGCCAGTGCAAATGTAGGAAATCCATAATCATGTATGAAAATCAGAATATATTTAGAGAAATAATTCAAAGTATTTGATCATAATCGTGTATGATATGATATTCAGCGTGCTGTAAATATCTTATTAAGGAAGCAAGTGTCTTGGTTCCTAAGCTGTTAAACATGCACGTGTGCATTGCTGCGCAACCGTCGTGGGATGCGCACATGTCTTATTCCAACGTCTTGAGAACAAGGTGTTTAACAAGGATGCGTGATCCAGTATTGATGGGTTTGCAACCCTCTTACTCAACGAGTTAATTAGTAGGTCAACTTATCCTTTTACCATCGTGGGTTTATTTGTAGTGCAAGCACGCCATCGTGGGCAAGAAAATAAAAAAGTGTTAAGACATACGGTATATGGAGATAACAACTTAAAGTGTGTCGCGGAGTTAGCTAGAAACCGCGACGTTTTATTAATACTTGCAAGTTTATCAAGAAATAACAAAGAAAGCAGTAAATATGAAAAATAAAAACTGAATACATGAATGTTTATTGAACACTGGAAGTGCGGAGCGTCAGTGCGATGTGCCGTAGCTGTTCCTACAGGTAGCACCTCTTGAGGTTGCCGATGTTCCATGTGCGTGGGAGGTCACGACCATCCAAGCCTCGTAGCCTGTACGCGCCTGTGCCTATTGCTTCAGTAACCTCATAGGGTCCTTCCCACTTTGGTCCGAGTTTACCTGTATCTTCTGCGCGGCTTGCCTCATTGGCACGATAGACAAAGTTACCTGGTCTGAATGAAACACTGCGCACCTTGGCATCATAGTATCCTTTCATTTTTGACTTCGACTTTGCCTCCCGTATGGATGCGCGTTCACGTCTTTCTTCTAGCAGATCCAAGTCGACACGTCTTTCATCATTGTTTGTTGTTACATTGATCTCCGCAGTGCGGATGGTTGGCATACCGATCTCAGTTGGTATAACGGCCTCTGTCCCGTAGACTAGAGAAAAGGGGGTGTCCCCCGTGCTGGTTTTTATAGAGGTGCGGTGAGCCCACAAGACATGCGAAAGCTCCTCGACCCACCTTCCTTTGTGCCTGTCCAGGCGCGCTTTTATCCCTTCGCCCAGGCTTCGGTTTGCGCGCTCTACTAAGCCATTGGTTTGTGGGTGCGTAACTGACGCGAAGTGTTGGGTGATGTTTAACTTTTCGCACCAATCTTTGAAGGGGTTGTCGCAGAATTGTTTCCTGTTATCCGAGATGATTTCCCCAGGTAATCCGAAGCGGCATACTATGTTGTCCCAGACAAAGCGTTTTACCTGGTTGCCGGTAATTGTCGCCACTGCTTTTGCCTCGATCCACTTGGTGAAGTAGTCTATGGCTACTATGAGAAACTTGAGACCGCCTGCTGCTATTGGAAAAGGGCCTGCGATATCAATGCCCCATTTGTAGAATGGCCATGGCGCCGTGATTGGCGTTAACTCATGCTGTGGTTGGCGCGGAACGGGTCTGTGGACTTGGCAATCATTACACTTCCTTATCAAGTCCCGCGCATCTTTATGCATAGTTGGCCAGTAGTATCCCGATCGCATGGCGCGTGCTACAACGGACCGTGGTCCTGCGTGCATGCTACATGAACCTTCATGGATTTCTCGCAGCACATAATTTGCTTGTAAGGGGCCAACGCAGCGGAGCCATGGTTGGAGGAAAGAACGTCGATACAGTATGTTGTCGCGCAATTCGAATCTCTGCGCTGTGCGCCGTATTCTGCGAGCTTCTGTCTGTTCTTGGGGTAATGTACCTTTGCTTAGGAATTCCGCAATCGGTGTCATCCATGTAGGACCATCCTCCTCTATGACTGCGGAGACTTCCATCTCCGATATTGACTTGCTTTTCAATGTTTCCACCAGCACTTGCTTTGATAAGTGTGCGAAGCTTGTCAAGGCGATCTTGCTCAGTGCATCTGCTTTGCGGTTTTCTCCCCTAGGGACTTGCTTGATAGTAAATCTGTCAAATCCTTTGATCAGTGTCTTAGTCTTCTCAAGATACTGAATCATATTTTCTTCTTTGGCCACGTATTCACCCAACACGTGATTGGCCACTAGCCGGGAGTCCACGTTTGCTTCCAAGTTACGTACACCCATTCGAGCTGCAATGCGTAGTCCAGCGATTAGGGCTTCATATTCTGCCTCATTGTTTGTCGAGGTAAATTCAAAACGCAGTGCGTAGGTGAATTCCATGCCCTCTGGGTTTGTGAGAATAAGGCCAGCTCCTGAGCCGTCCACGCATGAGGACCCGTCTGTAAACAAAATCCATGGATCTTGGAGTTCTTTCTCGGTTGGTGTAGGTACTTCGTCAGTATCTGGCTTCTCGATGATGAAGTCTGCCAGAACTTGTCCTTTTATTGCGGTACGTGGTCTGTAAGAGATGTTATGCTCGCCTAGCAACACACTCCACTTCTGGAGTCGTCCTGACGCATCAGGTTTGGAGATGATCTGCTTGATGGCTTGATCTGTGATGACCGCTATCGGGTGCGCTTGGAAGTACCGGCGCAGTCGCTTGGCGGCAAATACTAATGCCAAGACCAACTTTTCCATTGCACTGTAATTCATCTCCGTCTTCTTGAGTGCTTTGCTAACAAAATAGATAGGGGTTTGCACCGAGTCCCTATCTGTTAGTAGCACTGCGCTGACTACCCCGTGAGTTGCTGATAGATACATGATCAGCTCTTCCCCTGGTCGGGGTGCCACGAGTGTTGGGAGCGTGGCTAGATGCTGTTTGAGTGTAGTGAAGGCTTCTTCCGCCTCCGTTGTCCACCGAAAGTCACCCTTTTTTATACACTTCTTGAGTGTTTTGAAGAGAGGCAATGACTTTTCTGCTGATTTAGATAGGAACCTGTTGAGGCCAGCCAGTTTTCCATTGAGGGATTGGACTTCCTTCAGCGTGCGTGGTGAGGGAAGTTCTATTACCGCCTTTGTCTTTTCTGGACAAGGTTTTATGCCATCAGGTTCTATCAGGTACCCTAAGAACATGCCTTCGGTAGCGCCGAAGGTGCATTTCTTAGGATTTAGCTTCATATTAATCTCGCGTAGAGTTTTGAATGTTTCTTCTATGTCGCGCACCAGTTCCTTTTCAGTATGGCTTTTAATGACCAGGTCATCCACATAGACTTCCAGGTTGCGGCCCACCTGTTTTTCAAAGGCATTGTCTACCAACCGCTGATAGGTGGCACCCGCATTCTTCAAGCCAAACGGTATTTTTGTGTAACAGTAAACGCCGTGGCTTGTGTGGAAAGCTGTTTTTTCCTCGTCTTCTTGAGCCATTTGTATCTGGTGATATCCCTTGTACGCGTCGAGAAAACACTTCAACGGGTATCCACACAAGGACTCTATTTTCCAATCTATCTCTGGTAATGGATAGCAGTCCTGTGGGCATGCTTTATTAAGGTCGGTGAAGTCTACACACATTCGCCAACTGCCGTCGCTTTTTTTGACCATTACTGGATTAGAAAGCCAGTCGTGGTAATAGACTTCACGCATAATTCCCGCTTTAACTAATTTCTGTACCTCTGCCAGAATTGCCTGCGCCCTCTCTGGAGCTTGGCCACGCTTCTTCTGGCGTATCGGTGAGTATCCTTGTCGGATTCTAAGTTTATGCTCTGTGATCGAGCGTGGTACTCCAGTCATGTGTTTGGGCTCCCACGCGAAAATATCCACGTTCTTTTGTAGGAGCGCGCACACAGCCGCTTTGCCGTTGTCCGACAATGACCATCCAATGGTTATCTCCTGGTCTGGGTATTCTGGGTGAATTGCGACCTTAAAGTTGGGGACTTTGGCCGCGCACTGCTTCGGGATTGGTTCCATTTCGCATGTAACCGTGTTACATTCTCTGTTTGGCACCGTGGCATTGTAAAGAGTGACAATGCCCCCTTCTACTGGGAATTTAAGCATCCCGTGCGCTGTTGACGGTACCGCGCGCATGGCTGATATCCCGGGTCTCCCAATAATGCCATTGTATGATGAGGGGGATTTGATCACCATGAAATCCATCCAGGTTGTCGTAGAGTGCTCTGCGTTGCCAACGCTGACTAGTAATCGCAGTTGGCCCATGGGCAATATCTTCTCACCTGTGAAACCGGTGAGTGCGGTGTTGACCAGATTTAACTGACTACGTATTTCAGGTCGTAGTCTTTTAAAGCAATGCTCATACATAATATTTGCCGATGCCCCACCATCGATGTACATGCGGTGTATGTCGTGACCACCCGCACTAATTTCAATGGTGAGGGGCTCTGCTGCTGCGTTGTCCGCAGTTAAAGTAGGGAAAGAGATTTCGCTTCTTCGGGAAAACTCTTGGCTGACCTTCTGTCTGGTGGTTCGTTGCCACGTCTGTATCATGTAGATTGTGTCGGCCTTATCTTTGGGTGTCTCCTTCTTGCTTCCATTCTTTTGCTTATCTCTTCCCTCTTTAATGTTTTTAACTAAGTGGTCCAGTCTGCCCTCCTTGACCATCTTGTCGATGAGTTGGCGCAGCTGGACACACTCGTTAGTGGTGTGACCTTTTTGAGCATGGTAGTCACAGTATCCATTCCCAGTGCGTCGATCTTCTGGTGTACGCATCTGCGGTGGTCTTGGGAAGTTCGCCCCTTCTGCTGCGAGTATTTCCTTTGGTGTTTTGATCAGGGGAGTATACCTGTCATTATCTCTGTCTCTGCCGCTCCTCTGGCTGCGGTAGCTCCTATTACGGTTATTACCTCGGTCGTTGGATTGTCTCCCAGGTTGTTCCTGTGACCGGTAACTCGAATGGTTCTTTTTGCTATCCGCTGCGGCGGCTTCTCCCTGGACAAAAGACCGAGAGCGCTTCATGAGTTCATCAAAGGTCTCAGGGATCTTGTCGTTTAACCTCTTGATGAGTTCTGGGTTATTAATCCCGTTCATGAAGCCTGAGATCTTTAAGACTTCAGGACATGCTTTAACCTGCATGCATTCGTCTTTAAAACGTTCCATGAACGCGCTCGTGGATTCTCCCTGGTTCTGTTTTACCCTAGCGAGTTCGACAGGATTTTTAGCACACTTTTTGCGTTGAGTAAAATTTAGGCGGAACGCCTTTCTCAACTCTTCAAAACCATTCACGCTCCTTCGTGGGAGTTTGTTGAACCAGTTCCGCGCGCTTCCCACCAGTGTGGAATTAAACATGTGGCACCAAACTGGTTGTGGCCAGTTTTCGATGGTCGCGGCTGATTCAAAAATTTTTAGGTGATCGTCAGGATCACCTGTCCCATCATAGGTTTTAACATTTGCAGGCATGCGCCTTTTCTTGTTCTCAGAGAAATCACTAATGCGTCTGGTGAACGCATCCACTTTCTGACGGCGCCATGGGAGAGACATGTCTTCCTCTTGGCTGTCGCGTCTGCTTCTGGATTTCCAATGCCCTGTATCACTATCCTTGTTGTCCGAGGAGTTGTCAGAAGATGAATTTCCCCTCTTACGGCGCTTGCGCCGGCCCTCCTCAGAATCTGACTCATAGTCTGGATCTGAAGGGCTTTCACTTGGGGAATACTTTCGCCCCAGTCTGTCATGTACTCTACGGCTACCCAGTCTGTCATAGACACTGGTACGCCGTTCTTCTCTATCACTATCACTCAAGTGTTGCGAGTGGGATGTCTCATCACCCTCGATCCTCCTCCCGATTCTGTTGAATATAGGGGGTTTATGACCGCTTCCTTTGCGCTTTTCCTTCTGGTGGCGCAGTGGAGAAGTATCATATTCCGAATCGAAATTGAGTCGGGCTTTCAGGTTCCGCCCTGATCTATTCTTCTCTTCCTCTTGCATGAGGGCAGCCAATGCTTCGTAGTTTTGGGATACGAAAGCTTCTGGTGCTAATTCTGGCGCGACTCCCTCGAGAGTGAGTGCGTTTGTTTCTACCGCTGTGTTCTTATCCCGACCTGGTGCTTCTGGTACCTTTGTCAAGTCAGTTTCTAGCACCGATTGGAAGGGAGTAGTAAAGACGGGTTGTTCCCGAGTGCGCAGTGGGTCTACTCCACTCGTGGTGGTTGTAGTGACTTGGGTTATTCCCGAGTGCGGTTCTACCAGAGGGAAGATCAAGTCTTGACCTGACCCCTTATTTTTAGCAGCGCTGGTTGTCCCAGGGGTCTGCTTAGGGGTTAGTCCACTCTGCGACTTCTTCCCCATAAGATCTGACTGCGATCGCTGATTGCCGTGTTTTGTCATTCTAGTGTCGATTCTTAGTGTAGGGTCCCACGGATGGCGCCACTTGTTGATACAAAAGTTGGACGTTCCTGATTTGGAGCTCCGGTTCTCGTACCAATTGAGAATTGTTGCTTGAGACCTGCGCACTAAGAGACAAGAAACACCGTTAGGCTTACCGTGGGATTGTCTCCCACGATTATCCTCCGGCGTGAGAGTAAGTAATCGGTTTAGGGTTTAAGGAGTTTTAGGGTTATGAGAGCGTACCTTAAACGAGGGATGTGATTCCCTTTATATGCGCACGGAATCCTTGTTGGTTCCGTGTTCCCCAACCTTCGGCGTATCCCGCCTAAGTCGGTTGGGAATGATTATCTTCTTGTTTTAGAAGATATCGGATATCCATTCCGTAAATAGATATGGGCTTGGGCTTTCGTGAGCCCAAACATGTATTAATATTGGCCCTGTTCGTACCAGGTCTGAAAGTATCGGGCTGTAGTCGGGTTCATGACCCAACTCCAGACTATACGTCATCATGTTACCAGGGTATACGCTACCATTGTTTCCGTACGCAGGTATATTTGGAAGCAGATCGAAGACGAATTTGAGTATTCGCACCAACATGCCGCAGGGGAGACGTCCTCTGTTGGTTGTAAAGACTCGAGCACAGCGCACATTTTGTCGCGCACTGATCAGTGTTTGTCGCCCTTATGCGCATAAGCACGTCTTCTGTCGCACCTCTTTGTTGCGCACAGCGCACACTTATGCGCAGAAGCACGTCTTCTGTCGCACCTCTTTGTTGCGCACAGCGCACACTTATGCGCAGAAGCACGTCTTCTGTCGCACCTCTTTGTCGCGCACAGCGCACACTTCTGTTACAGAAGCACGTCTTCTGTCGCACCATGCTGCGTCGCTACTGGTACAAAGGGTACGCCTTCACCCAGGATGCAGCATGCGGGTTCCACTTTCACCTACGCGGCCATCAGAACTTAAGTCTAGCATAACATAGCCATGTGCTATCTCATACTAGACTTGGGGGGCTTGTTGACGTATGGTCCGGACTGGGCCAGGAATGGGTCAGGCCCGGCATCAGCGGCCCACTCTACGCCTAAACCCTAATCCATGCCTATATATACACACGCAGGTTATCTCTAAACCTAACACTTTTTGCTATGCCACAGCGCATACTAACTTGACCGTCGGAGGTGGACCCCGGGGCTACGGCTCCGGGTCCACTCCTAACGGGTTCTCTTTGTTGACAGGTCTACTAGGACTCGAGAAGACGACTAACGGCCAAGGAGAGTCGTTGAATCCAGTCCGCGCCAGATTATGCTTCAACAAGTTGGCGCCATCCGTGGGACCACGAATAAACTATGTTTCGTGTTCTCCGATTACCGAAAAGCAGAGATAAATTCCTAAAGTCGGTAACCCTAAATCTTTGCATTCTAGCACACGTAAAAGTTGCTTTAATTCTTTACATAAGATATTTTTAGATGCGTCAATATTATGATGTTAATTTAATAACGGCGCATCGGAATAACGGCGCATGTGAATTTAATAAAATAATATTCAGATGCGTCAATCATATTATGATGTCTATTCTTTTACATGAGATACAAGAAAAGAAACAAGTCCGCACGATCGGACCTATTTTAAATCATCCGCACGATCGGACATATTTTATCTTTTAATCCGCACGATCGGACCTAAGAAAAAGCCCGCACGATCGGAGCTATTTTATTTTTTAGCCGCGATAAATTCGCGCAGATACTGTTTTTACGGTTGGTACGCCTGTTCGCGCTCAAATAGCGCAGTCGCGATAAATCTACCCGCGTAAGACCGTGCGTTCAGACATTTTCGTAGAGAACGCGTACGCGCGAAAACCACGATGCTAGTCAATCGCCATGATGCGCACTGGACCAAAAGCCGTGGTATAAACATCTGCGATCATCCAGAAACGTTCGAGTCTATGCGGTTAAGATAAATCCTTCTGTGTCTGTCAGTCGCGGTCACGGTACATCCATCCGAGTTTTTTATATATACATTAAAAAATAAACAAAGTCTCACGATAGGTTTTATTTTATACAAACAATTGTTTATGTAGTTTGTCAAACCTCATGATAGGTTGTATATATATATTTTTTATGCTATGCGCACTCTATTATTCATGCTATGCGCTGTCTATTGTTTTAATTTATTAAGTTTTATATGCTGCGATTCGCGGCATATGCTTTTAATGTTTGCATTAAGTGTTTTACGCAGGCATATATAAGTTTAATGCTCCTACACGAGTAGCACCATCAAACTTGGGGGGCTACCAGGGTATACGCTACCATTGTTTCCGTACGCAGGTATATTTGGAAGCAGATCGAAGACGAATTTGAGTATTCGCACCAACATGCCGCAGGGGAGACGTCCTCTGTTGGTTGTAAAGACTCGCGCACAGCGCACATTTTGTCGCGCACTGATCAGTGTTTGTCGCCCTTATGCGCAGAAGCACGTCTTCTGTCGCACCTCTTTGTTGCGCACAGCGCACACTTATGCGCAGAAGCACGTCTTCTGTCGCACCTCTTTGTTGCGCACAGCGCACACTTATGCGCAGAAGCACGTCTTCTGTCGCACCTCTTTGTCGCGCACAGCGCACACTTCTGTTACAGAAGCACGTCTTCTGTCGCACCATGCTGCGTCGCTACTGGTACAAAGGGTACGCCTTCACCCAGGATGCAGCATGCGGGTTCCACTTTCACCTACGCGACCATCAGAACTTAAGTCTAGCATAACATAGCCATGTGCTATCTCATACTAGACTTGGGGGGCTTGTTGACGTATGGTCCGGACTGGGCCAGGAATGGGTCAGGCCCGGCATCAGCGGCCCACTCTACGCCTAAACCCTAATCCATGCCTATATATACACACGCATGTTATCTCTAAACCTAACACTTTTTGCTATGCCACAGCGCATACTAACTTGACCGTCGGAGGTGGACCCCGGGGCTACGGCTCCGGGTCCACTCCTAACGGGTTCTCTTTGTTGACAGGTCTACTAGGACTCGAGAAGACGACTAACGGCCAAGGAGAGTCGTTGAATCCAGTCCGCGCCAGATTATGCTTCAACACATATATTTCCCGATTTAGCGTTTTGACTTTAGCATCTTTCCAATATTCAAGAAAATTACTAGAAACCTGAAACCAATCTAATTTGCTAAGTTTTGTACCTTTTCTGTTGAATCTAGTGAATCTCTGGCCTCCTAAAGCAAAATCATGGAGCCTGGCAATATCAATAAAATCATTAAAGGCCTTAGCATCTCTCTCAACAAAGATTGAGCCAAGCCTTTCATCACGGGATCTAACCACGTTGAAATCTCCAAAAAGAATCCAACTCGCTTGTTTAGAATTCATAAGGTTTATAAGATCAATATAAAGAACTTTCTTGTTAGCACATCCTTCTCATTAATTCCACCGCCACTTACCAACAACACCAATGAAATGGGCTCCAACCACTTCCTCCTCTTTTGTGAAACAAGATGATCCCACACAAGAAGCGTACCTCCTAGGGGTGTGCAGAAAACCGAAAAAACCATATCTAAACCGACAAATGAGAAATCAAAACCAAAAAACCGAAACCGATGGTTCGGTTTTTGTATTTTTGAAAAACCGAAGTTCACAGTTCGATTTGGTTTTAGCATAAAAACAAAACCGAACCGACAATATAATCTTAAAACACTCTAATAGATATTGCTTTTTAAAGGTGTCATTTAAAACGCATAAACAATTTCTTATAGGATTATTTGTGGTAATTAGTTTTTTTTTTATTATTATTATTGTGTCAATGTATGAAACATAAACAATTACTTATAGCGTTTTCTTTATTGTCATTAGTTTCTTACTGTCATTAACCTGTGTTTCTTTATTGCTGTAACTTCCGAACGGTTTTTAGAAAGCAAAAACTGAAATATTTGGTTCGGTTTCGGTTTTAGTCTAAAACCGAGTCAAACCAAACCATGTTCACCCCTAGTACCTCATGATGAGCCAAGAACCCCACCCACCAAATAATCCCTGGTATCCTTTTGTTTCGACTCTGCACCTAAACCACAATAATTAAAAGATATAATCCTCATTCAGAAACATTACACACCAATGAGAAGAAAAGGGATCACGATGAGTCCCTCTCTTCCTTAGTAGCCATGTTCTCACCTTCCTCATAAACAAGCCCTAACTTTTCCTCCAGTTTCATTCTTTAGCTCGACATTAACACTAGAGGAGGATGAATCACTTCTTAATTGAAAATCCTCATTTGGACATTCTCTTTCCAAGCACAAAAGCTCTCTTTTTTGGACATGCTTTGTTCTTCAATATGATGTATTGTTTAGTTAAGTGTAATTACAACGAGTTGAAGAAGATTTAGTAACTAATTTGACACTAAATTAGAGTTTTATTGAATGTGAAATTCAGTTACAGCCATACAAATTATTTAGATCCCTGCTTATATTCTGTTTGGTCTTCACGGTTTTTCCCGCCTAAAGTATATATGAACACTAGCAGTTGAATCTCACGAGCTTTTCACATCCCATTCATTAACGACTGGTCACACTAAAAACATAAAAATGATATATTTGTTTTGATAACTGATCTCTAGCTATACCTTACTTTAAAAGTTATCATAACTAACTTCTGATTTTAGAATGTACTATATGTTTTTTATTTTTTTTATAACATCTTACAATTAAGCTTGTTAGCCAAACCATATATAAGAAAAAAGAGCTTTTTTTTTTCTTCATAAGAATGAGTAAATATTTAAAAGGAGCACTTATATTGCCCGAAAATTTGACCGAGTTTACCTTGTCAAGTACGCATAAAAAGTTAAAAACTACATCAAGCTCCTGATCAATCAGTTGTTTCAAAAACAAATACATGCTCATCACGTTGACCATTTTCTGAGATGGTAAAAAAAAAAAAAAAAAAAACTCATTGCGTTCTTGAAAACGTGTTATAAAAGCTTAAGATCTCGTATACTCTGCTCCAAACACACTTAACTACATACTGATGATGTTTTGATGACACGAAAACAAATTATAAGGTGTCACAAATCAATGGCACTCTCTAACCAGTTGTTAATAGGTTCTAGCATAAACAAATTTAGCTAGTTTAATAAGATGTCATTCACTATAAAAGTGAGTTCAATAATAAAGACATAAATTTAGAATATCCCATAAGTGACCGTACAATGATATAACTACAATTGTGATTTAGGAGTTGGAATTCGTATAAAAAACCAAATTCTCCTAAGCTTCTTGTATCACAAATGAGAAAACAAAATATATACCTCAACTAGCTTCACTTGATATTCAGTTCCTGTCAGTAAGGACATCAAGTTCAAGTCATGGCACCTTATTTAAGCAGTGTACAATCTCTTCCGAGGTTCCTAACCCTGAATCCATTGTCCCTCCTAAAATCATTACAAACAAGTTGTTCCAAGAAGTTATTTATACACAATTTCTTCTTTAGAAACAAATTACAGATCGAAAAAGTTGATATTTTTAGTTAATCAAATTTCTTGGTAACTTTCATTTAAAATAACTTACCATTGAATGTCTCTTCCAGCCTTTGACGGTTATCATGATTACATATAGTTGCTACCGGTTAGACAGAAAGATTTGTGGCCTTCTCGATCCCCTTTGTATAATACGGCGCTATGCTATGAATGCTGTATTGGAGACTACCCAACAAATCCGTCTCAATACATTCATACCTAAGATAAAATCACAGAAAACCTAGGTGTTACTTTGTATAAAAACCTGTAACATATGACATAATATTAGTAGAATGACTATCGGCCCCTATGCTCATCTATATAGTTGAGGGCCGAGTCATCAAACTAAATGGAAAACATACAACTATTATCTAATTATATATCAATAATAGATATACACTTACATTTTTTTGCACCATGTGTCGGTCATTACAGAAAGCTCGATAACTTCCATCCGAATCTTCATTATTCTTTCCTCAGGATACATATGAAATGGTTCCTCAATAAGCTCTGATAGCTTCTCAACATTTGCTTCAAGCTGTTGCTGCTGATCCTCGAATAAACGTTGTTTTATAACCGATTCCTCCTTTGTTATTTCATCCTTAAATAGATCATCATCAAACATATAAAACGCAAATGGGTATGAATAAGATAATGCACGCCTTGACCTAAATAATCGGGCAAGGCCATTTGTAACCCACGAAAAATCCCTCCAATTTGAATCTTTTGCCTCCAAAACTGCCAACTTATCAAGTATGGTGTTCTTCAACTTGGTTTCCTGATTAAACGATTCTGTATGAGCTTTGTAACGATTATGGTAATGCATATACCGATAGTGGACCTGCCATGATCTCTCGGGGTTTTTCTGAGTGTCTTCCTTATACCGACCGCAGCTATGGCTATAATCAGTGATATGATCCTTACCGGCTGGGGCACCACATACCCAACTGTTTGACATGATATTTTACAGTAAGAATCACTAACTAATGGGTGGAAGAAATTCAAATAAATTTGATGAAATAAATAATAAAGAAAAAAATCACATAAAATTTAATAAAATATTTTATTGTCATAATATTTATATTGGATTTTAGTTCCATTGAATTCCAACAAACTACACAGGTGCTAATACTCATCTAACCAAGAAATGGAATTCATTGTAATATTCTTTCCTCTAGCGTCTTTCTAAAGCGTGTTAATGATAACCAAAGGGCTTGTGTGAGATTGATTTGTTATGTGAATATTGTGAGATAGTTTGTTGCCTTTCGAAAAAAAAAAGTGTTTTAATGATAATTCCGTTGGGAAAACCAAGAAATGGAATAAAAAGGTACAATAACAATGATGAGTTACAATTAATTGTTAGCTGAATGCAGACCAAATAAACTAAAGAGGAAGAATGAACTCACCAGAAAGGTTGACTGCAAATGCATCTCACAAAATTGCAGCCACCATTTTTCTGAACAGGTTTGTGACACTTTGGGCAAGGCTTTGTATTTACATTAATCCAATTGAGATTTTCTGATTCATTTTGATACTTTTTCGTCCAGAGGGCCCACATGGCACACGAGCACGGTGAATGTGCTTCAGATAAACAACCGAAACAGAATTGGTTGCCACAAGAACACTCTACTTCGCAGAGCTCATCTTCTTCAACACGAATCGCATTCCCACAATGAGGTACACTCGGGCACCACTTAACCATTTTGTTGTCATCAATATATGACTCGAGAAGAAAGCGAACAAACTTATCAGCCAAATCAGGATGCCTTTTATTAACTAGGTTCCGAACTATGACCTCATCACAAATACTGAAGCATTTGTGTGCCATGCATATGATACGCTTGCTTTGACCCTCATTTATTTTCACAATAAAATGCTCTGTCCAACCTATAACAAATAACATTTTTAAAATAAGCATTCCCTCAGCTCCAATACCATAACATAGATTGTTACTTTTTATTAAGCTCCCCACTATTTAATGTTTATCATTAAGCTCAGCCAACTATTTAAACTACATTATACTCATCGAAGAATATATATCCACTTTCATTATAGGAAATTTGATTGAAAAATTTAAATGGTGAAAAACAAGCTGGCCAATGGGAATTATTGTTTTTTCAGTTACTTTAAGGTTACCTTCATCATCAAACCTGTTCTTTGCAAGATTCTAAGGTGCTAATGATGAAAATAGTTGAACGGTATAATGACCTTCTTATACAATAAAAAACCGTAACAAAACCAATAAAAAAATAGGCTTACAGGTATTACAAAAGCAGTGTCCACAGTCCATTGTTGTCATCTTACTAGCGAGAACTTCCTCTATACATATATCACACATCATCATAGATGACGATATTGGCAAATCAAGACCTTGAGAAACCACGGTAGGTATACCTGCCTGTTTCAGCAAACAAACTTTTCCCTTGTCCACAAGGTCTGCGATTAGCCGTTCAATGTCCCAGCGATAATGTATAAGAAGTGTCCGTGAGTGATGTTCCCTTAATGATAGTAATTCCATAACTCTGTCTAGATCTTTCGTCTGATAAACTCAAAGCATACACAAAGGGAGACAATAAACTTAGTAAGAACAAAATATATAGGACTAAACTCTTGTAACATAATGATATACCTGGGCGGCTAAAAGAGACTTTTTTGTGATGACCTACAACATACACAATTACAATCAATAATAAAAACAATAATAAAGTTCTAATCATCTCAAACGCGTGCAAAACAGAAT
Organism: Chrysanthemum seticuspe; assembly: GCA_019973895.1. Classification (NCBI taxonomy): domain Eukaryota; kingdom Viridiplantae; phylum Streptophyta; class Magnoliopsida; order Asterales; family Asteraceae; genus Chrysanthemum; species Chrysanthemum seticuspe. The sequence continues at coordinate 345,111,198 of BPTQ01000007.1, read as the reverse complement.
GAATCAAAATTAACAGATTATATATGTACACAGACCAAGCAAATTAAAGCTGTAAACTTAACAATCCAACGCATAGAGGGAACTGAATCTAGAAGAATAAAAATAAAAACACTGCTAGAGAAAGGGGGACAAACTGGGTATGAAATAGCTTAAATTTCTTATAAATAATTGAGTTTTCTTTTCTTTTAAGACAAGTGCAAAGAAGATGATTGTTTGCTATGTCTGATAATCTTCTAATTATCCATGGCCGTTTTCAGTAAGAGCATCTCCGAGGGACGTTTATTTAAAAATGTCAACAATAAAAATACAAGAACGATTAGCTCACACGATTTCAACTCATTTGATCTTCCTTCTTGTACATTGGAGTCTAGCTTAAATCAGGCTATCTCTGTTATTGCACCTACTCTTCTAATCCCTTTTTTTATTTTATTTTTTATTTATTATTATTATTATTATTATTATTATTATTATTATTATTATTATTTATTTATTATTATTATTATTTTTTTTTATATATATTATAAACATCACTTTATTAAAAACTTATAGGATTTACAAGAAATTGGTGGGAAGCCGAGAAACCAACTGGGCCCCACACCTCTAGCAATAGCAAAACCAATCCTATTAAAAATATGAACCGCAGCACGTGCCCCAATGTCTTGAGTCATAGAGAACCGTCGAATACGCTTTAGTAGGGTTACTGCATCCTTCTCAAGTTCTCCAAAAGAAGAGAATGAGAAGGGGAGGAAACCATATCCAATATCCACACATTTAGCATCGTACTTGACATCAAATGACTACAATGGTCATTTTTCGTATGCTTTAATTTCTAGCCTTCTAGGTACAAATCAGCTCTAAGATCAACATATTTTTAAAAATCGTTCCAAAAGACGAAACCTGTATTAATATAAGATTTATATCTCTTACGTTAAATTGAACAATATGATCAAGGCAACACACATGATTAGCTAAATTGTCACCACATTTCCACAGCAATCAAAACTCAAAACTCATATTAACCAATATAACAGCATTGTCGATGCATGAAAAACCAACATTATGTCATAAGTAATTATCCGATAGAATGGAATACCTTGATTAAGGAGCTTTTAGAATAAGCCATTAGATGATGATCAGACGCATTATCAATCAGATCATCATCGCGATCATGATCAGATGAGTAGTAATCTTCTTCTTCTTCTTCTTCACCACTACTAATGCAAATATAATCTTCCATCACACCTACAGGTACGTACTGAAGTTGTGTTTTCTTTTTTCTTTGTAGTTTAGGGTTTGATGGTTAATAAAAAAAGAGAGTTTTTCTTTGTAGTTTAGGGTTTGATGGTTAATAAAAAGAGAGATAGATATGAGACATATACGCTTTGATTAATCAGTTAATATATTCTTTTCATTAACAAATTTGTTTTTCTAAATATTTAATGTACTTCCATTATGTATACTACTATACTCGCATAGTACCTGCGCAAAGCAGGGCGGTACCCAACATGTCAGTTTTTCTCGTACCTTAATTTTTAAGCGGTATGCAATGCGAGTTAGTATTTGACGGTTTACCCGTTTGATAGTTCGGAAAGAGTAGATGCGTATTTGAATTTCCGTAAAGTATATCAATACAAATAGGGTGAAAGCTAAAGATACGCAACATAGTTTTTCAAAACAGACGATGTACGCAATGAACTTTGAAAATTACCATTGTACGCAAAATACTTGTAAATTTGGAACGATGTACGTAATATGACCGGGAACTAGTAGGTTACCAGGTCACAAATTTTGAAAATTGGCAGAAATGGTCCCTGTGGCTTGCGTTGACTTTCACCGGTCATCCCTTAACTTTTTTTTCAGTAAAAAAAGTTACAGTAATGGTCCTTATGGTTATTGACTTTCAGATTTAGTCCGTTTTTATACTTTTTTCACCCGTTCTTTTACATTTTTATCCGTTTCTATCAATTTTTCTTACGTTTTGTCTATTTTTATTCTTTTTTGCCCGTTTTCAACCTTTTTTTTTACAATTTTATCCGTTTTTCTTACATTTTGTCTGTTCTTCTTACGTTTTTGTACTATTTAGACATATTAAAAAAAAAAATTCAAAAAGAGAAAAAAATTTGAAAAAAAAATCCCAAAAAAAAAATTAGAAGTTTTTCGCAAATTTGAAAAAACATATTCCAAAAAAATTTTGAAAAAAAAATTGGAAAAAAAATTTCCGAAAAAATTTTGAAAAAAATAAATTCCAAATTCTTTTTTTCGTAAATACCTTTTTTTCAAAAAAAAAAGAAGAAATTGGATTTTTTTTTTCTAAATTGTTTTTTCGAAATTCTTTTTACAAATATATTTTTTTTTCGAAATTTGGACATATTAAAAAAAAATTTGAACAAAAAAATTTACGAATTTTTTTGTACAAAAATAATTTTTTCTAAATTTTTTTTCTAAATTTTTTTACGATTTTTTTTTTCAATATGTCCAAGTTTCGAAAAAATTATTTTTGTAAAAAGCATTTCGAAAAAAAGAATTTAGAAAACTTAAAATTCCGATTTCTTTTTTTTTTTGAAAAAAAAGTATTTACGAAAAAAAAATTGGATTTGTTTTTCGGAAATTTTTTTCTCCATTTTTTTTTTTTTTTTTAATTTTCGAAAAATTCCAATTCTTTATTGGAATTTTTTGTTTCAAATTTTCTCAAATTTTTTTTCTTTTTGAATTTTTTTTCAATATGTTAAAATAGTACATAAAAAAACGTAAGAAAAACAAAAAAATTGTAAGAAAAACAGACAGAAATTTTAAAAAATTGTAAAAAAGGTTGAAAACGGGCAAAAACGAATAAAAATAGACAAAACGTAAGAAAAATGGATAGAAACGGACAAAAATCTAAAAAAAGTGTAACAAAAACGGACAAAAAGGGATGAAAACCGATAAAAACGTAAGAAAAACGGACAAAACGGATTAAAATGTAAGAGAGCGGGTGAAAAAGTATAAAAACGGACTAAATCTGAAAGTCAATAACCATAAGGACCATTACTGTAACTTTTTTAACTGAAAAAAAAAAGTTATGGGATGACCGGTGAAAGTCAACTCAAGCCACAGTGACCATTTCTGCCAATTTTCAAACCTTGTGACCTGGTAACCTACTAGTTCCCGGTTATATTACGTACATCGTTCCAAATTTGAAAGTATTTTGCGTACACTGGTAATTTTCAAAGTTCATTGCGTACATCGTCTGTTTTGAAAAACTATGTTGCGTATCTTTAGCTTTCATCCATACAAATATAGATATTCATACCAATACTCATTTGAACTTTGTATAACTTGAATGTTTATGATAAAAATTACAATTATAAATTTGTATTATTGTAATTTTGTAACATCCATTTTAATACCAAAATTTAATGTGCCATTAGTGTACATTATAATGCAATTATTATAGTGTATAATTTAATTATATGAATTACTAATTATAGTAAGATGTGTAGGCTTAAAAAATTAAGACTTCCTTCTTTAGAAAGTCCTAAATACATTATAAGGTAGTATAGATAAAACATTTGAGACACGCTACTAATAGAATGTTTAAAAATTAAGATTCAACAAATTTCTTATAATGGAAAAAAGTGTTTTACAAAGCTTGTATCATACACATAATTAAAGTTGAAGAAAGAAAATTAAAATGTCTTAAATTATATAAACTTGTAACAACCTAAAAAATTAAATATCAACCAAAAAAATAAATGTCATTCAATTCTATAAACTATAAAATTGTAACAGCCCTTTAATATTAAAATTAAAAAAACAAAATCATCTTCACTTTCTCATCTTCAATCTTCACTTTCTCTAGAAATATGCTTGCTTACCATGAGCCAAGCACCACCAAGAGCCGACCACTATCAGCTATTTCTCTGAGCTAAAACCCATCCTTACGTTTCACAACAGTGAACTATAATCACAAATAAAACAACCTTGTACGCCTCAAGTCACCAACATAACCTCAACATCTAAAAAGCCAACTCCGAACAAGAACTATCACTCAAATACAACGATCGCGCATACACATTGCTATTTTATATGAAATACATTGATATTTCATAAAGTTATTTCAATCTAATTTTTTCATCATCCGTAAAGTTATAATCACGGAAAACGTATAATCTAAAAAAATCGCTCGTCAAAAAATTTAGTTACAGGGTACCCGCCGCCGCAACACGCGCGTACCCTGCTAGTATTATATAACTGTATATCACTACACCAAAATCACAAATTGGGGACGCCCTTTTTTTTGGGTCGACAATGTAGTCCCAAAATGCAGGTAGGACCCACATGTTTTCAACAAAAATAGCAGTCAACTAAAAAGATTTGGCACGACGCAAAAAGGCACGACAATGTCCTGCCTTTTCGTAATTATTTGTTTTTTTTATAATTTAAAATCTTTTTAATAAACCAGTCACGTAAATAAATACATCTCGCCCTTTTTTTTTATCCCGCCAAACACTTTGGGCGACATTGTCGTCCCAAACTGTAAATCTATAATTTTTATTTTTATTTTTTAAACTTTGTAAACCAGTTTTTAATTAAATTATTTAATTTTAAAAAATTATTTTTATATAATTTAAATACTTTTATTTAATATAGAATTAAAATTAAATAGTTTATATTTATAATTAAATACTTTAATTTAAAATTAAATACATTTATAGAATTAAAAAAAAAATTAATGTGGAAGAGCAAAAGATCATGATGTGGATATTTTATGTGAAAGAGTGCTTAAAAAACTCAAAAGAAACAACTCGCGGACAAGCAAACGAAAAAACTCGACAAGAAAACGAAACAACTTGACAAGCAAACCTTTTTACCGCTAATAGTTTCCCGCCATTATTTTTACCACTAATAGTTTCCCGCCATTATTTTTCCCGCCAAATTGCAACTTTATATATCCCGCAAAGTTTTCCTTATATATCCCGAAAAAACATAAATAACCCAATCGTCAATTCCCATAAAACACACGTAACAATATAATGGCTGATTACACGCCGGAAAAAGAGTGGTCACTGGTTTTATCGTCGATATATCTCTTTACTCGAGTTCTTGATACGTATGGGTCAGAAATTTATGATGAATATAGTTCTTATAAGAACATAGACCCGTTGATGAGAGACCGCATTCTGGAATGGTTAAGGAAACAACCATTCTACAGGGTGTATTTGGACTGTGAAGCTAATGGTGTTAGAGGAGAAAACACGCTGGAAGCTGAAGCAATGTTTGAGCAGTTCGTCAAGAAAAGGAAGGAAAAAGATGGAGCTGGAGAAAGCGCGTTTGATTACACATTTGATGATGCGGGAAACAGGGTAACAAATCTTGAAGCATTGTTTGAACAGTTCGTCAAGCAAAGGAAGGGAAACGATGGTGCATGTTCTAGCAGAGAGGGAAGTAGCGGGAAAAAAATTGAATGGGCGATGTTTGTTATGGTCTATGTCGTGTGTATCATATCGTTTGAGTTGTTTCGTTTGCTTGCCGATTTGTTTCGTTTGATCTGTTTCGTTTTGTTGTCAAGTTGTTTCTTTATTCATGTGTAATTTAGTATTGGAAAATGGGTGTTTGGAAACCATAATCTTGTTAACTTAGAACATGGTCAAATTGAAAGGTACATAGTAATAAGTGAAACATACGTATTATAAGAACCATATTCATTAAGAACTTCATTAAAGATGAGTTCTTATAAGAACCATATTCATCAACAACAACAACAACAACAACAACAACAACAACAACAACAACAACACTACTACATACGAAGATTTTCCATGTCACCTAACAGATCACGAAGTAATGCATCTGATTGACATGCGTGGTCGTCAGGAATCCTTTCCATTTCAAGTCTTGCCTCCAGCAACCTTACTCTTGTCTCTAGCACCTGTTTTTGTGATTCCAGCAATTTTATCCTAAGATCTTTGTCATGGCAACTCGAGCACTCTGTTGGTGCAGATCCAGAACCTTGAGATGTTGAACGAGAAGAGATTGTTCTTAAGTAATCGTCAAATTCACTCTTCCACATAAAATATCCGCACCCATTATCTTCTTTTCTGGGCTGTTACATAATAAGAAAATTATAAGAAATTACAACCCAATAATTTGTATATTTACATAAATAAGAAATGTATGATTGTTCACCTTCGACAGAGGACATGCATAATATTGCCATGCAGATGAATATTCTCTATGTGATGTTCTTAATCTTATATTGTCACACCCCCAAATTACCTGATTTGCAGCGGAATGGAATACTGGGGGATGACTGTCATAAAAGTTACAATTATATCGAACGACCTAACGTGTCATTTTGAAAATATCGTTTGATTAAGTAAAATAATCAGAGTTTACAAAACATAGGTCCCAAAAGATTTCCAATGTACCAAAATGAGTTTGTTACAATCAAACGATAGTTAAATGCATAAAATATATGTGAGACGAGTCGTCACCGCGACTCTATGATAAGTCCACATGCATGCCATGAAGTGAATGCCTTAGATACCTGAGATAAAACATGCTAAAAGTGTTAACACAATGGTTGAGTGAGTTCATAGAGTTTGTTTAACAAGTAAAGCTTTTAAAGAACGTTCATGCAGCAAAGACAAAGTTTTTGGTCATTGAGAATAGTCCATAAAGCAAAGGCATTGTAAATTCACTCAGTTCCAAGTTCCGCCCATACAAAACTTGCAACCTGTATGTTCATAACCCACTGCCAAAAGTAGTATGTCTAGTAGTCAAGTATACGTTGTCATAATAGTTCATAGTATAGCACCACGTATATAATAATGTATGCCAGGCAAAGCCCCTAGAATAAATAATATGTGTCCCGTAACATAGTGAATGAGAGGTTGGCCGACCTCTAATAGTGCTATTCATATTACCTACTAATAGGAGACTAACAATGCGAATGTACGAACGGTACATCATACAACTATTATATACAATTAAGAACACTCCGAACATGGGAGAATTTGCACGCTCCACCAATAAGGCGAGACTTGGTATTGCTCCGTTCACATAGGGAGACTTTGCACACTCCACCAATAAGGCGAGAATTAGTATTGCTCCATTCACATAGGAAGACTTTGCACACTCCACCAATAAGGCGAGAATTGGTATTGCTCCGTTCACATAGGGAGACTTTAGGTTGCTCCGAACAAGGGAGACTTTTAGGGTCATAGCACGTACGGTCCAAAAAGTTCAAACAAATCATAAGTTCGTAATTAAGTTCAAGTGTTCCAGTCAAAAGTTCACAATTAAGTTCAAGAGTTTAAGTCGAGTTCAAAAGTTCAAAACAGTCAAAGAGCTCAAAAATCAAGTCAAACAAGTTCAAGAGATATCAAAAGGGTCCAAATCAATTTAAAAGAGTTCAAATATATATGTCGAAGGGTTCAAAATCAAGGAAAGTGGTTCAAATAATAGTGTTCATAACATAGTAATCAATTTAGTTTGGCATAATGTACTTACTAGCATAAGTAGTGAAACAACAGTTATTTAAGTTCATATAAGTGTAAAGTAAAAGCAAGTAGTTGAGCATGTATCTCCCCCAAAAAGTTTATAAAACAATTAAAAGAGTAAAAGTGGGGCTACGAACTCACCTGATGCAATGATTATGATGACAAAAGTGGATACACTGAAATGAGGTGCAACCTAATATGAATGATATGTTCTAATGTAAGTCATGAAACAATGTCGTGCATGCAAATTCATATGATATCCATACCACTTGTACATTTTTAAAGATGAAGTTTATCGTCGAAATACACGTTTATGACATCTCGTCATGTTATAAAATACTTTACAGGTACTTACATTGAAACGACATCCTACAATAGTTGCTTAGTGATTTATCAAGAAATTATAGTTTATGAGTAATTTTCGGAAAAGTTTGAGAGATCGTATATTACTCGTAACAACTTCGTTTGACGAACGGTTGAACATTTTGGAAAATAGGCCAGGTGAACTCACTTTTACTTAAACACATTATTTTCTCAAAAGTACTCTATCGATAAGAAAAATGGCTCCAAACACGGTCACTTGCGATAACCATTTTGGACTAATAGGAAAATATATAAGTGTTATTACTTGCAAAAATAAGTACGATATCCACATTTAAAACGCGTATAACTTAGTCGTTATAAGTCCGTTTTCTACGTTTTATATATCCTTAGTTTCGTGTTAAAGTATACTAATATATTTTTGATAAATCGACTCATTTAGATAAGGTTTAAAACTCATTTCTGCCCCTTAAATAACCCTTGACAGCTTGTATTTTCCAGAAAATTAGTTTTCGTCTTTAAACTTAAAAATAGCGTAACTTCTTCGTTATAAATCCGTTTTAACCCGTTCAAGCGACCACGGTTCCGTTTTAAAGTCTATTTTCTGAAAATATAAATCAAAATAATCCATGACCTGTCGAAATTTCCAGATTTTACAAAAATGAACAGCCCTTAATTATAAGTTGTCGAAAATGATTTTTCTAGTGTAATACTTGTTCCAACCATTTCAAATCAACACAAAATCTAATCTAAACCTACCATACACCTTCTTAGGGTGTCATGGGTTCCTAAACTTCATCAAAAATGATAGGTCTCATGGGAATAATTATAGGAAAGTTTAAACTAATAATAGGTAATAAAAACAAGTAAAAAGTGGTATGAATCATAGAATACTTGCATGTTTTTCTTACTAGATCCTAAAAATAGATCAAATAATTATATGAAAGATTAGGAAAAATCATTAGAACACTTACTTGAGTGATGAAGGGATTTTTGTTGCAAATATATAATCAACCTAGAGGTTTATATTTCAAAACCTTAAAATATAAGACTAATAGAGATTATAAAACACTTGATCTTGAAATTTTTATGGATTCTCCTTGTGTTCTTAGCTTGGCCGACCATCAAGGAAGAAGGAGAGGGTTTTCTTGCCTTTTTCACCTTTTAAAAATGTGTTGCTATGTGTTTTAATGAATATAATACATGTATATTGCAAATATCTATCCAAAAGATGTGTAGGTGTACATGTACGTAACTTGCAAGATTTTTTTATAAAAGGATGACATGGGGTTGTTTGGTCGGCAAGATCAAAATGAGGAGATAGGTGGTGCATTTTTGTTAGTTAATTGTATTTAAAGTCAAGTATAATGTGTATTTGGTACATAAAATTAATTATTAAGTGTAGCGTTAGCTAGAAATCGATTTTAACGGAACCAAAATAAATATATCGAGGTCGTAAAAATTATAAAAATACATTTCTCGCAAGTATTGAGTGAATAAATAATTATCGAGTTGAATTTACGAAAACCGTCGTAATATATATATATATATATATATATATATATATATATATATATATATATATATATATATATATATATATATATATATATATATATATATATATATATATAACAATTTATATACAAAATAAATTCAAAACATCGGGTAAACTAATAATATAATTTTTATAGTCTTAAAATGAGTATAAAAATATATCAGGGTAATTTTTGGAAGTGTCGGATCAATTATTCAAAATAAATGATCGTGCGATAGCGTTTATTTAATAGAAAAATATACGTTAATGAAATATGCAAACCCATGCATGAACTAATATGAAAATGATGTTACTGATGATATGTAGACTAACTCTAGTTTATATGAAATGTTCTTAATGATGTTCCATGAATACGCAGCTAAACCCTTACGGTTACGCGAATTTGATACTCGTAAACCTAGTTTACGAAAAATGATGAATAAAAATCATGAATATAAATTTTTCTCCGGGAATGAATAGTGTTTTGTGAATAGTAAAATTTTGAAATAACCTCTCAAAATATCAAATCGACTTAAAAAACGATGAATAGTAAAATGATGAATAGTAACCGATGAATAGTAAATTCTCGAGATGAATAGTAAAAAATTTTAGGGTTTGCAAAATGACAGGAAATTGAGAATTGTGACATATATTTCCTGCACCACACGAACACATAAAAGGATTAAATGGCTCCATCTCAAGTTTTGAAATTTGTGTTAAGATAAGAGGTTGTGAGGTTGAGTGGTTTTGAGGATAAGATCTGGTAGCTTTTGGTGGGATAAGATCTCAAGTTTTCTTTATGTGATATATAGAGCAGATCTGGTAGCTTTTGGTGAGAAGTTTTAGGGCCAATATTTTTGGAGGAAAGTTTTGGCGCAATTATTTTGGTTGGATGTTTTGATGAGATAAAGAGTTATAGACTAACCAGTTTTGATGATATCACCTCGACTTGATTAATCCGTTTTAACATGTCATGTATAACGATATCATCTTGACTCGTTCGTTTAAAATTTCATGTATCACGATACTATCTTGATTAATCCGTTTTAACATGTCATGTATAACGATATCATCTCGACTCGTTCGTTTAACATATCATGTATAACGATATCACCTAGACTCGTTAGTGTTACATATCATGTATAACGATGTCATTTAGAATCATTCGTCTAACATCTCCAGTATAACGATATCATCTTGACTCGTTCGTTTAACATATCATGTATAACGGGAAGATCTCGACTCGTTCGTTTAACATTTCATGTATCACGATAATATCTCGATTCATCCGTTTTAACATGTCATGTATAACGATATCATCTTGACTCGTTCGTTTAACATTTCATCCGTTTTAATTTATATGAACAATTTATAATTAATTTTAAATCATTTTTAATCAATTTAAATATTTTATAACTAATTTAAATTATTTTTAAATTATTTAAATTTTTTATAACTAATTTAAATTATTTTTAAATTATTTAATTTTTTTATAACTAATTTAAATTATTTTTAATTTATTTAAACTTTTTATAACTAATTAATTAAATTTTAAATTATTTAAAATTTTTATAACAAATTTAATTTAATTAGTATTAATTAAATAATTTAAACACATTCTAATATACATAAAATAAAGGAAAAAAAAAACAAAAACAAAAAGGGAAGACATTGTCGTACCCTTTTTTTTACCAAAAATTTCACAAAAAATCAAATAACCCGCAAAATAATTCGCAAAAAAAATCAAAAATGTACGACAATGTCGTCCCTTTTTGTTTCGTCCCAAATTTACTTCAATAATTGACACCAGATCTCATCTTCATCTCTTTCAACACTTAAAAAAAACAAAAAAACAAAAAAACAAAAAAACAAAAAAACAAAAACAAAAACTGCTCGTAAAAAAAGAAAAAAAATCCATAAAAATAGAAAAAACGCTATTTTCTTCAATTCGACACCACCACAACACTACTATCACTCGTAACCATCAATTACACATGCACCACTGTGCACAATTTGTATAACTTTTGTTATTTTGTTTTGTTTAAAGGTATTTAAAAAAAAAAAAAAATTGTTTGTTAATTTAATTTATTTAATTATGGTTTGTTTAACTATGGTTTTATGTTGTGTTTCTGTTGGTTAGATGTTCCACCACAGCAGCAGCTCACCACCGTGAACCACCGCCGCAGCTCCACCACCACGAACCGCAGCAGCCGCAGCTCCACCACCACCACCTTTTGTGTTGGTTAGTGACTTTTATTTTATTTTGTTAATGTGTTTTGGTACGACAATGTCGTCGTAAAAAGTTTTTATTAATTAATTTGGTACAACAATGTGTTTTGGGACGACAATGGTTTGTTTAACTATGGTTTTATGTGTAGTGTTTGGAACAGCCGGGACCGTCGGGGTCAACCGGGACAGCCGTGTCAGGCCGGGTCGAGCGACCACCTCTTTTTCTCTCTCTCTTTTCTTCACTTCCTGTATTTCAGCCGCGAAATAGGTATATATATGTATACACTTTTATTACTTTGTCGATAATGTATATACTTTTATATAATATGTTATTAATTGTTAGTTATAATACTTAAAGTGACCGTGTTAAAATGAAAATGATATGTGATATCGGAAAAAATGTCACGTGATATGTTATTAATTGTTAGTTATAATACTTAAAGTGACCGTGTTAAAATGAAAATGATATATGATATCGGAAAAAATGTCATGTGATATGTTATTAATTGTTAGTTATAATACTTAAAGTGACTGTGTTAAAATGAAAATGATATGTGATATCGGAAAAAATGTCATGTGATATGTTATTAATTGTTAAAATGAAAATGATACTTTGGTTAGTAATATTGTGATTGTTAAACTTGTGTTACTGTTTTTAGGATTTTAGTGATTAATTTTGGAAATTCCCCGTCCGAAGTTAATCATCCTATAGAAAACCCGTCCGAAATTAATTTATTAGAAATTAATTTCGGAAAGTCCCCTGTTTGGGACTGCTTTTTGAATGTTTTGTCTCATTTAGGATATGGATGCTTATAACGGTTTTACTATTTGAGAGAAATTCGACAGTATTTCCCTTTCACTCCTACGAATATGTCTTTAATGCACAGATTTGGGTAGTTGAGGGGAAATGCTGCCAATTTTTTTTCAAATAGTAAATCAGTTATGCGCATTCATATATGAGACGACACATTCAAAGAGTGGGTTAGGATTGCCTTCCATGGTTGCACTAGGTAAACAGAACAACTCATAATTACGCCTTTTCATGTTTGAATGTGTTTATTTGCATATGTATGTATATGTATAAATTCATTTTTTTGAATATGTTTTTTTACAACGCAGTAATGACAATTGATAAGAGTTGGACCACTGTATCCAACCGTTATTCCCCAGAATTTTTAGATGGTCTTTTTGCATTCGTCGCGCATTGTGAGCCATTGTTAAACCCCATCTCAAAAATGATTCATTGCCCATGTGTTTGTTGTGGTAACGCTCTAACTAAATTGGGTACGCTCAAAACTCTTGAGTCACACATATCTAAATACGGGTTTGACACACAATATACCACTTGGAAATATCACGGTGAACCGCTTCCTCCACCCGTAGTACACAACACACCAAAACCACCTTCACCTGAACACATGGACATGGATGCATTCTTCCAAGATATTTCTGCTGATAATGTCCCAACTCCACCATCTCAAACAACAGTTTCTCAACCAGATCAAACAACAGGTCCTCAACCAGCTCAAACCAATGATCCTAGCATTACTAACAAGTATGAAGAGTTACTTGCTAGGTCCACCCAAAAGTTGTACCCAGGTTGTGATATGACTACATTGAGCTTTACGTCAGAGCTTTCGCACATCAAGGTCTTACATAAAATAACTTATGTCAGGTTTAACAAGATTCTAGCTCTTTTGCAAAAGGCATGTCCCCCTAGTAAAGGATTCAATTTCCCACCGTCATACTATGAAATCAAGAAGACATATAAAGATATCGGGTTAGGATACGAATCGATCCATGCTTGTATAAATGATTGTTTTTTATTTTGGGGATCAGATGAGAACAAAAGTCTCAATAATTGTCCAATCTGCAACGAGAGTGGATGGAAAAACCAAAAGACAAAGAGGAAGAAAGTTGCCAACAAGGTGTTGCGTTACTTTCCATTAAAACCTAGACTACAATGTATGTTCAACATAAAAGACATCGCAAAGTGGATGACTTGGCATGCTACTGGACAGTCTAAGGAAAATGGTAAGATGAATCACCCGTGTGAGGGTCAAGCATGGAAAATTTTTGACATAATGAAACCTGAGTTTTCTTGTGACCCTAGAAACGTCCGATTAGGGTTGGCTGCTGATGGTTTCAATCCGTGTGGCAACATGAGTCAAAGTTACAACATGTGGCCGGTGATATTGACAACATACAACACACCCCCTTGGATGTGTATGAAAGAGACTTCTTTAATGTTGACGATGTTAGTTCCTGGCCCTAAATCAGCTGCAAAGGACATTGATGTTTTCTTGCAGCCTTTGATCAAAGAACTCAAAGAGTTATTGTTGGAATCACTCCTAAACTAGATTACAAGTGTTAGTAATCAATATGTAATAGTTAGCTTAATTATGGCTTCTATGTTAGTAATCATGGCAAGGCTTATGTAGAAATCCCATAAGCCTTGGCCCAAGCCCAATAAGGAAAGGAAGGGAACTTGCATGTTGCCGTAGTTCCTTCCTATAAGTAATCTTGTAAACTCCCATTTGGGAGTTGGTTGTTCACTTTCACATTTATTCTATGCATAAACTTTCTACATATTTATACGCATAAGTGTGTGTGTGTTCATCCGATCCTTTTTTTCCTCATTTCTTCATATTGATGCTTGTGTTACAAACATGGTGACCTAAAAGTGGTATCATTCGCCAAATAGTTAGGTGAACGATTTTGTTTTTGAGGTTTTCTTTCATACGCGTGGGTTTTGGTATTACACTTTCATACGCATAAAAGCTTTTATTTTTACACTTTAAAAGTCAAGATTCTTGTCCTTTCAAGGTTATTTGGTGTTAAAGTTTAAGTTTTTGGCAAAAAGTTTGAAACTTTACGTGTATTTCTTTGTTTTTAAGCTTGGTTTAAGTCGTGTAGTTACTTCTACGCGTAAGGTAAAAAGAGTTTTTTGATCATCAAGTTTCACACTTTTATGATATTTTAGTGATATTGAAGCTCTTTCATCATAAAAATCTGGTTTAGAAACATCTTTGTGATTAAAATTCAGTTTTGGTAAAAATTGGCTTTTTCTACGCATAAGAAAGCCCTAAAGTTACGCATAAGCTATTCAAGGCTTGATCTTCAGTGCTATTGGTTACTCAGTGTTTTCTTGCTTGGATAAGCCTGAAAACACTTCGACTTTGGATATCTTTTACACTGGAATAAGTGTAAAGGATTTTTTGGGCAAAACCCTAGTTTTACGCCTAAGCCTAAGTACTTACGCGTAGAATCCTTCTGAATAAGCATTTTCTTACGCCTAAGTCAGTCTTACGCCTAAGCTAATCTTACGCATAAGCATTCTACTACTAAGCCCTTAGTCTACGCCTAAGCTTAGTGTTTTTCATTCCTACGCGTAAGCTATTCGTACGCGTAAACTATTCTTACGCGTAAGTTAGTAGTTTACGCATAAGGTGATTTCTTTGCCTAAGCTGGTTTTCTACGCATAATGTTACCTCATCAACTAAGTTTCATTCGACTACAAAGATCCATCATCAACACAAGTTTCAAGACGTCTCAACCACCATACTCTAGCTACTTCTTTCATGTGTATCCTCAACAACAACAACAACAACAATAAATCCATCAACAACAACAATTTTATCAACAACTACAACAACAACAACAACTTCAACAACAATTTCCTCATGGAGCAATTCAACCACAAATGATTCAACCACCACCTAGTCTTCAAGTACAACCTTACACAAACCTTCATAATCAACATCCATCCAGGAACACTATGAAGGAACCGTCTTGGTTTGGTAAGATGTGTGAAGCTTTAAGTAGCCAACAATCCATACATGAAGCTGGATCACTTGATAGACCTCCAATCCTCACTCCCGGAAACTATGATCAATGGGTGATAAGGTTCTTTAGGTTTTGTGATCTAAAGAAGCCACATGGAAAGTTCTTGAAAAAGGTCATCATGGAAGGTCCGTTTCAGATGCCTACTGTCACTACACCCGGAGATCCAAATGCTAATCCACCAAGAGGTAATGTCACCAACGTTGTCAGTCTTAATGAACTCACTACTGATCAACTTCTACACTTTGAAGCCGATGAACTGGCAATGCAATACATCCTTTTGGGATTACCTAATCCGATACTTCGAAGTGTTGATGCTCAAAAGACTGCTAAAGCAATGTGGGAGCATATTCATCTTCTCATGGTAGGCACAAAACTCAATCAAGAAGACATGGAATCTAAAATCTACTTGGCTTATGAACACTTCATGATTGAACCTGGAGAGACATTAGAGTCATATCATCATCAATTCTCAAACATCATCAATGACTTGGACAAATATAACATCATCATGCCAAGAATTGCTGTCAACACTAAGTTCCTGAGTAGTCTTGGTCCTGATTGGGAAAAGTATGTCATTTTCATCCGTCAAGCGAAGAACCTTCATCATGCTACATACGGATTGTTGTACGACTATTTGAAGCCCCATCAAAAAGAAGTTGACAAAGAAAGGGTTATCCGTGGACTCCCTGTCTCACCTTCACTTCCGGATAATCAACAATTAGCTTTGTTGGCTCAAGCTTGTTATCCTTAATTCCCGACATTACAAACTGTCTTCACAAATCCTCCACAACCAACTGCAACAATTACACCATACAATCCGTCACAGCACCAATCTCAAGAAACTCAATTGGTTCCATACAACAACAACAATGATCAAGCACTTTACAGTAAATCTAATGAGGATACAGAAGCTTTCGATGCATTGCAACAAAGGTTTGTCATGATTTCTAGAGCATTCGGCCAATATTCAAACAAATCCAACAATCGCATTCGTACCTCATCAAACACAAGGAATCAGGCTTTTGTTAACAATGGACGTGTTGAAGTTCTGAATCGTGGTAATGTTCGTCAGATGGGCGGTGGTTAAGGGTTTAATCCAATGGGAAGGAATGGGGTTAATGGTCTTCGTTGTTATAACTGTAATGAGAAGGGTCATCTGGCTAATGCATGCCCAAAGCCGAGGACAAGAGACAGCGCTTATCACAAAGAGGCTTTGCTCTTGGCTCTTAAGGATGAAGCTGGTGGAACTCTTACTAACAAGGAACAGAGCTTCATGGCAAATGCAGATTCTGATGATGATATGGAGGACTTGCAGGCTAATGCAGCAGTTATGTTGATGGCAAACATGCACGAACTCCACATGAGTGATACAGGCCCAGTGTATGACACTGACGGCTTGTCTCAGGTACCGGATCAAACTAAATTCATTACTGATCTGATATCTCCGCCAACATCTGCATCCGACAAGGATCAGAATGTTCAACATGAGCCGTCTACATCTCATTCTGATGATAATCAAATAGATCCCGTAGTTATATTTGACGATCAAGATGACCTTACGGTTACCATTGATAATCAAGTTGACTCCGTGGTTATACTTGAGAATCTGAATAATGATCATGTTGAGACTCACGTTGAACAAGCTGAGCTTTCGTCTAATCTAGATATTGAGCTCATGACCTTACTTAAAGACCAAGAATCCCGACTGGAAATATGCAAGGACATCAATAAGCAATTAAAGGACAAAAATGCACTGTTAACTAAGGATAATGAATGCTTAAAATATCAACTCAAGATTTTTCAAACACAAGAAAAACGTGAAAAAGGTTTTCAAGTCGCTTTTGCTAAATCTTACCAAAACGAAAAATCATTAGAACAACAGATACGTGATCTAGTCGCATCTAAGAATGCTTTGCTGTCTCAAATAGAACAACTGAAATATGATCATAAACAACAACTTAACGCTCTCACTTTGGAAACTCAAAAAGCCAAGTCTGAGTTGTTAACTTGTCAAAAACAGTTCTCTGAATACAAAAAGCATTCAACGAAACGAATAGATAACTATCTTGAAGAAATTGTCGACTTACAAAACAAAATCAAAGAGTTTCGAAATGTTGTTTATAAGTATGGTGAGTCAATCACAACTATTCAAAAGTTTACATTTAAACCATATCCAAATGAATATTGACCGAATCTTGCTGATTACAAACCAAAGTTTTCAAATAGAGCATTCAAACCAACTCCTGAAGTTTACAGTGCAGAACATAGAATTGATGATTCCATTATGAGTGTTGTTGAATATAATCGTCAAGAGGAATTAGATGCAGAAGACGAGAGTCGATCAAAATTAGAAAATGTTGTTTATAACAAACCATTTAACTATTCAAAAGCCATCACTTTCGTCGAAGAACAGGATACTTCTAACACACCTTGGGTTATTACACCTATTTCTGAGTCTTCTAATGTTGGTCCCCAACCCAATTCTACACAAATTAATGGTCCTTTACCTTCACTCAGTGAAGTAAAAACATTATCCGAACAATGTAAAATTCTTAAATATTTTGAAACATTCCTTTCGGACATCAAACTTTTGGAACGTGAAATTGAATTTCATTCTGAAATAAAAAAGTTGAACATTTTCAATCGCCTCTCGCGCGAGAACAAAGAGATATTTTTCAGAAAAGAATTTTACCCCATGTCCGAAATTTGAAAATGTGTGCAATATATTGGGAACGGGATTTTCACAAAGAGCTTGGACTTTTGAAAAGAGTTTTCGAACAAACAGAAACATCGATTTCTAATACAAAACGTAAAAAGAAAATGTTAAAAAAAGATGTTGATCGACTCTTGGAAGATGTTATCTGTGCTTATATCAATAATATTGTGATATTACATTCTGTTGCATATGCATTTGATTATATCTCTGCTGATTCTGTTGATTCCATTGAAATTGTTGAGAATACTGATACTGTGTCACAAATCATGTCTTTAAAAACTGAAAATGAACATTTGTTAAACGAACTTTCAAATGCAAAACGTCGTCTTCAATGGTGTCAAAAAGATTGTCAAAATCGAGAACTCGCTTTGCAAAAAAAAATCAACCAGTTGCATACCAAAGCTCTTAATCCTAAACTTGAGCAACTGGATGATCAAAACGCGTGTTTGAAGTGTCAAATTTCAAAATATGAACAAGAAATTGCCAAAGTCAAAACTGAATATGGTATCATATTTGATTTGCTCAAAAAGACTCGTCATGAAGCATCATAAGAACTTGATCACCATCTTGCATACACTAAAGAAGTCCAAAACGTTTATGGAAACATTCGTTCTCAAAATCAAGATTTGTTACACACTATCCATGACTTAAATGAAGAGTTGGTAAAACTTAAGCAAGATAGGGATAGTAACACAGCAGTAACTGCACCTAGCACGATTCAACTTGACTCTAGAACATCTAATGACAAACCACAAGAAACTAATGTGCTTCCCTCTACTGAAACAGGAATAGTTGCCTCTTTTTCCAACGCCCGCACTTCACAGCCTAGGAGCAATACAAGGAAGAATAGGAAGTTGCGACGTAAGAAAAGAACAATAAAGAATGCTGAAGTAGAAGAACACCTTAGGACTTTGAATAAAACTCAAGTTGCACCCACTTTAGATATTGCGTCTGACAAATGTAATAGAAAAAGTGATGTAACGAATGCTAAATCTTTAAGTAATTTAAATGTTATGTTTGAAGCTTCTTGTGTTGGTTGTCATAAAAGCATGTTTTCTGGTTGTCATGATAAATGTGTTGCTAAGGCTATCTTACCTCGTACGCGGAATAATAGAACACGGAATACCTCTAGGCCCACTAATGCTTCTAAGTCTGTGCTAGGTAAACCACCTTCTAGTATTCCGGCTACGATCATTGATGTACCCAAAGTAACCCCTTCACCTCCTAGGAAGAACTTATCACCTAGTGCATTTACTAAGACCAAAGCTCAGACTAGTTGGAGATGGCAGAAATGGTTACATAATACACTTGGCTTTACATGGATACCTAAAATCATAGACATTGTGTTTCAACTACAAATACTTCGGAACCCTCTAACTCTTCGGGTTCCACATCTACTTCTATTCCATCTGTGTTGTATGTGTTTAATGCAGGTGATACAGATCATCCTCTGGATTGTTGATAGCGGATGTTCTCGGCACATGACATGCAATCTCAAACTGTTATCCAACTTTGTTTCAAAGTTCATTGGCACTGTCAGGGTTTATTATGTGGAAGGCCTCGGTCACAATCTCTTCTCAGTTGGTCAATTCTGTGATGGAGATTTGGAAGTTGCTTTTCGGGAGAAAACTTGTTTCATTCGTGATCTACAAGGAAACGATCTTATGTCTGGCACCCGCAATTCAAGTCTTTAAACAATCTCAATGCAAGACATGATTGCTTCATCTCCCATCTGTCTACTTTCAAAGGCAACATCAACAAAATCTTGGCTATGGCACCGTCGTCTCTCACATTTAAACTTTTAAACCATAACCAATCTTGCACGATACAAACTTGTTGAAGGTCTCCCACGATTTCGATATTCTAAAGTTCACCTATGCTCAGCTTATGAACAAGGGAAAAGCACTCATGCTCACTTTCCTTCTAAAGTGGAACACAGGTCACAGCATGTGCTTCATCTTCTTCACATGGATTTGTGTGGCCTATGCGCGTGCAGACGATTAATGGCAAACGCTACATCTTGGTAATTGTCGATGACTACTCAAGATGGACTTGGGTTTATCTTCTTCGAAGTAAAGATCAAGCTCCACAAATGATCATCACCTTTCTCACGAAAATTCAAGTTCAGCTCCGAAACACAGTCAGACAAATCAGAACAGACAAAGGAACTGAATTTGTAAATCAAACTCTTCGTGCATTTTATGAGAAAGTGGGAATTGAGCATCAAACATCTATTGCACGAACACCAGAACAAAACGGAGTAGTTGAAAGACGAAACCGTACGTTAGTGGAAGCTGCAAGAACAATGTTAATTAATGCTAAACTTCCAGATTAATTGTGGGCTGAAGCCGTGTCAACTGCATGCTACACTCAGAATTGTTCAATGATTACCAAACGCCACAACAAAACACCTTATGAGCTTATCCACAACCGTAAACCAAATCTTAAACACTTTCATGTATTTGGATCCCTTTGTTATCCGAATAATGATCGTGATGACTTTGGTAAGCTCTAAGCCAAAGCTGACATTGGAGTCTTTGTTGGATATTGTGAAAACTCGAAGGGTTACCGGATCTGGAATCGTCGTACAAGGGAGATTATGGAAATGATTCATGCCAATTTCGATGAGCTTACAGAAATGGCTTCTGAGCATAACAGCTTGGAACTCGGTCATAACCGATTAAACTTCCCTCAAACCCCATCATCAGCTGAACCTAGTTTACAACTTACTCGACGTCAAATGGAACAGCTATTTGCTCCTCTGTTTAGTGATGATATTGATGAACGTGCTCGAGATGTATCAAATGTTTCCGCTGCTCAACCTGATCAAAATCCAATACCTGATACACCTGCTACAACAACTACTGTTGAGGAAGCACCACCAGTTGATTCTACAACAACAGTCGAATAAACAGCATCTAACGACGCTGAACCAGCTGATGATATTCTGAACAATGAAGTACACCCACCTGCAGATTATGATCCAAATGCGTTCTTCAATCCGTTTGCAAATGCTTCTGCCACTTCTGATGTTGCGGAATCATCTACAAGTCATTTGAATCCTCAAAATTTGCAGAATGTATATCAACATCAACCCTCCACACATCGTTGGACGAAAGTCCATCCTCTTGTGAACATTATTGGAAACCCGAATCAACCAGTCGTAACTAGACAAAGACTTCAGGCTGACGGTGAACACTGCATTTATGCACTTACCGTCTGCCAAGATGAACCCAAAAACATTAAGGATGCCATGACATATGACAACTGGATTGAATCCATGCAAGAAGAACTCAATCAGTTTAAACGTCTTGAAGTATGGGAATTGGTTGAAAAACCAACTGGAGTCTATGTTATTGGTCTAAAATGGATTTGGAAAAACAAATTGGATGCTGAAGGAACCGTAATCAGAAATAAGTCACGTCTGGTGGCTAAGGGTTATAGACAGGAAGAGGGTATTGAATTTGAAGAATCATTCGCTCCGGTTGCTCGTCTTGAGGCTATACGGATTTTTCTGGCTTTTGCGGCTCACATGAACATCACGGTCTTTCAGATGGACGTCAAAACTGCCTTTCTCAATGGAAAACTGAAAGAAACGGTCTATGTTAGCCAGCCAGAAGGATTCGTTGATCCAGAGTTCCCGAACCACGTTTACAAAGTGAACAAGGCTCTCTACGGTCTCAAACAAGCACCTCGGGCGTGGTATGATGAGTTATCCTCCTTTCTCCTCTCTAATCATTTCATTAAAGAATCGGTCGACCCAACACTATTCATACAATATCACGGGGCACATATTTTAATCGTTCAAATTTATGTGGATGACATCATTTTTGGGTCAACACATCTAAAGTACTCAAACGCTTTTTCAAAACTTATGAAAAAACAATTTGAAATGTCCATGATGGGTGAACTTACGTTCTTTCTAGGACTGCAAGTTCATCAATCACCCCGTGGTATTTTCTTGAGTCAGTCCAAATATGCCCTTGAAATTTTAAACAAACATGGAATGCAAAGTTGTGACACCTATGCCACACCAATGGCACATACCAAGAAACTGGACGCTGATTTGCATGGGAAATTGGTTGACCCCACCAAATACTGAAGTATCATTGGGTCTCTCACGTATCTAACAACCAGTAGACCTGACATTGTCTTTGCTGTTTATCTTTGCTCTTGTTATCAGGCACGACCAACTGAAATTCACCTCTCTGAGGCTAAAATAATCCTCCGATACATCAAGGGAACCATTAACTTGGGGATCTGGTATCTGAAGGATTCTGGTTTTGAACTAATAGCTTTTTTCAGACGCTGATCACGCATGTTGCTTAGATTCTCGGAAAAGTACCTCAGGAGCTCTACAATTTCTTGGTGATAAACTGGTGTCATGGCAATCGAAGAAGCAGGATTCTACATCGCTGTCCTCAACAGAAGCAGAACATGTAGCCATGTCGGCGTGTTGTGCTCAAGCCATTTGGATGAGAACACAACTCAAAGACTATGGTTATGTATTTGACAGAATCCCGATGTACTGCGACAATCGAAGTGCTATTGCGATATCGTGCAACTCTGTTCAACATTCGAAATCAAAGCACATTGACCTTCGATATCATTTCATCAAGGAGTATGTGGAAAAGGGTACCGTTGAATTATACTTTGTGGGTACTAAATACCAACTGGCAGATCTTCTCACCAAAGCCTTAGCTCCTGCCAGGTTTACTGAGTTGGTCCACCGGATTGGTATGCGGTGTTTGACTCCAGAGGAACTGGACGAACTTTTAAAACAATCTTAAAACCAGTCTAACACCAAAACCTCTTTTGTAAATATTTTCAAAAACAAAATACAAAAATATAAAATCTGATAAAACTACAAAAATATTCTTCTATCTATATTTTTTTCAAACATGTCAAGTACAAATCTTCCGTCAACACTTTACTCTTTCAAAACTCAGTTATTTCTCGGTCAAGTGTTGAGGGGGAGAAAGCAACTATTTTTCGGTTTCATAAAACCTTGTACTTGCATGTTACCTCATCCTGGTTGTTTCTTTGATAATGGTGGTCACATTTCTGGTTATTGACACTCCCCGGACTCAAATTTATAAAATTTCATTATTTCTTAAGTCAAGGGGGAGTGTCGTCAAGTTTCTTTCCAAATATCATTCTTTACGTAACTAAAATGGAAGTTATGGGCTATGGATGAAAATGGTTGAGGTGGAGGGACTAAATTTGTCAAAAGTCTAAAATATTTTTTAACAAAACCTTCCACCAACTAATCTTCCACATTTAATACATTCATGTAATACTTCAACCACCAATCCTACGCCTATCATTTCATCTTCAAATCCCTGTTATAAACCTCCAATCTGTAAGTGTTTAAATGATCTTTGTGTTATTACAAACAATGGTTTTTAATTTCATAAACATCCAACGGGTAGTTTTTGAGTTTGGGATGATTTGGTGTTCTACGCTTATGCGTTAGAACACAAAATCATCATTGAATGTTTATGATGGATGTTATTGTGTCAAAATGTTTAAAATCAAGTGTTATACACATTTTCAACATCAAAATCCACCTAGAAAACGATTTCAATAATTTTTCTAGATTAGGGTTTATGCGTGGATTTAGGGTTTTTCATTTGAGAGTGTTTCAGGATAATTAGTTGCTCATATGTTGTTGTATACATGTTTAATTAACCAAAACCATGCTTGATTCATTCCCAGATACAAGATATCTTAAGTAATTGAAAACTAGGGTTTATACTCCTATGAATTAGGTATTTTTGATTCAAGAGGTTTTAGATGTTATAACTTGTTGCAAAATAGTCATATAGCTTCTAAGGCATCCCAAAATTAATTTGGTACATTTTCCATGGATGGATTTCTTATTCGTAATTCTTGAATGTTTAGGGTTTAAGTGTTACGCATAAGCTAATCTTACGCGTAACTGTGTCTGATTGTGATAACAAGTGAAAATAGAAAAGGTTTGAATAATGTGTTAATGAAAGTGTTATGATGAATTTGTTTCAGGTTTTATGCGTGAAATATTCAGAATAAAGGTTAACCATGGTCTTCTACGCATAAGGATCATCTTACGCGTAGAAAGTTACACGTAAGAGTAATCTTACGCGTAACCTTTACGCGTAAGGTTCTACAAAGGGACTACGCGTATCCTGTGAAGGATATGCGTAAACAGTGAGTCTTATGCATAAGGTTCACTCTTACGAGTAAGCCTTACGCATAAACTCCCACATACGCTTACGCGTAAGCTCTATGCCTAAGGATCTCTTTTCCTACGCGTAAGTCAAGATCCTACACATAAGCTTATGCCTACGCGTATGGTTTACTGTTTACGCATAAGCTTGCAAAACCTACGCTTAAGCCTAATTTTAACCATAATTGTGAATTGTTACGCGTACAAACTTGTAAATAAACAAATCATAACGTCACGAAACCAAAATGTCACTAATAAGCGTAAATGGTTAATATGTTGTGAAAATAAGTGAAAATTTGGACTTTAAAACTCAAAGTTAATCAACTCACGAAACTTATCACGACTACTTTGGACTATTGGACAAACAAGTGACATTGGACTCGTAACATTCATTAACATATCATATTCAATAATTGGACAATAAAATCAACTTTTGACTAACGTAATGTCTTTCGATATGTTGGTTCTTTTGGCTAAATATCTTTCAGATCACGATATGGACGTCCAAATGGAAAATGTTCATGCACAAAATGTTCTCTCCATAGAAGACATCTTCCCCAATGGTTACACAATGAAGATTGGGAAGAACAACCTCAGAGTTGATTTTGACAACTTCACCTGTTCTGAGTCGTCTTGTCAGATTGCTGTGGATATTCTGAAGACTCACCCTTACAAGAATATGCTCACAAACTCTGCAACAGTGCCGGAGATTTATATTCACCAATTCTGGCATACCATGCAGAAGGTCAAAGGTCAAGAGGCTGTAACAGTGACACTCAACGACAAACAAGTCACCATCACTCCAGCAGACTTAAGAGCTATTCTTCTTCTTCCTATCATCTAGCCTGCTGATTACTTTGCTTCTCTTTCAGAAGATGTCACTCTAAAATTCATGGTCGACATCGGCTATGATGAAGCTGCTGGGATCATCACAAAATATTCATCAGTTGATCTTACGAACATCCCCCAGCCATGGAGAACCATCTACATCATGATTGCCAAATCAGTTTCTGGACGTGATAGTGGTTTTGAGCATCCTAAGCTCATGGAACTACAAATATTTTAGGCCATTGTCAACATGAAACACATCGAATTTGCAGCTCTGATCTGGGACGATATGATGTCATACCTTAAAAAGCCTGGCACCAAGATCCCTTATATCAGATACACAAAACTGTTGATCTAAAGGGCTCTAGGGAATAACCCAGATATTCCCTTGAGACTTGATGACCCCAAACATCACTCCGTGTTGCTTGAGCCCACACTCAATGTTGTCAGATTTAAGGACTCAACAATGAAGAAACAAGGTGCGGTATTACCAAATTGCCTTCTTACTGCTGACATCAAGGGACTTCAATCGTACCAACGGTATCTGGAAGTAGTGGCATTAGGCAAAGTGGGGTTCATTAATGAAAAGTCTTCTGGTACACCTGTTAGGAAGACCAGGAGAGGCAGTACTGGAAGTATCGCAAGCACTAGGAGTACTAGAAAGTATCCAAAGAGGACTCACACACTCAAAACGAGAGTTCCATTAACTAGTGCCATCCCTAATCCCAAACCAGAACCAAAACTGATGAACGAGGACTCGGAGGACACTGAAACAGATGAAGAGGTTATCTACTTGGAATCTGCAATAGAAGATACACTTGTTGAAAATCCTCTAATTCCCAAGTCTTATAAAGGGAAAACTCCAGTGCCAGAGCAAGAAGAAGAGAGCTCAGATGAAGAGCCACTGGATGAAGACAGAGACTACAGAAAGAAGTTGAAGAATCTCAGACTCCAACATGTTGCTCAGGAATTCAACCTTCAAAAAACTCGTGGCCTCGGAGGTTCAAGTGGTGGTGCACTATCTACACCAGTTTCCGATGCGGTTAATCAACCCAATAAGGGAACTGGTACCACCACCCACGAACAACAACAAAAGCAACTAGAGGATTCTATCACCTATGACTTTGAGGAACCGGAAATGGAGAAGTATGAGAAAATTCCTGATGAAGATGTTGAGGCTGCAGCTAAAGAAAAAGCAAAAAAGAAGCTCAAGCTCAAGCATATGAATAAGCTAGGGTTAAGGCAGAAGAAAAGGCTCAAGCAGAAAAGGAAGCCAATGATTACATTCTTGATAGTCCCGTACGAAGCAAGGAACAAACTTCTGAGCCACCAAAGGACCCTGAGCCTCCTCATGTCTCATCATCATCAGACTCATCTTCTCACTCATCACCTCCACCATCCAAAGGCACCACTAGATCCGCATCCAGATCGATAAAGAAGCCAACTGACACTTGGGCATCCCGAGCAAAAAAAAAGATTGTCAAAGCAGTCAAGCAAGTATGGAAGAAAAACGTAGTCAACAAGAAACTCAATCAACTTGCTGATAGAGTCAATCTTCTTCAAAATGGGATAAACCAAATGTTGAGAGAACGGGAACAGATCCAGAAGTTTCTCAATCGAGATGTACAGGGTGAAATGAACAAGACGATTAAGGAATATACTCATAAGTTCCTTCTCGACACTGTTCCTGGTGTGACAAGAGAGATGTTCACCAAAAAACTCTATCCGAATCTCATGCAGTTGGTCAAGCAAACAATAAAATCAACGCCTTTATCAATAACAATCAGCCCAACTGAGTCTGAAGCTGTCTCCGATGCAGAAATGGTTTCCAAGCTGGTATTACAAATGTCAAAATGATCTGCAATGTTTACTTCTGACGAAGCTAAAATGTTTGACGCATTGCTGGAATACCAACTTAAAACTTCATGCAAAGCGGCAGCTGAAAGGCCAAAGCGTCTAAGAGACGATGATGATCAGGATAAGGATAAAGAGTCAAAACGCAAGAAGAAATCTGATGATTCCTCCTCTATGCCACCACCAACCCAAAGGACCTCCACCGAAAGAAGATCTCCTCCATGTTCTACTTCTACTGAGAAACCTCAGGACTCTGAGTTACCACCCCAAACAGAGAAAACCGGTGATCATTTCGAATACACTGGTGGTGACGATGAAGAGTTCCCTGAGCCCCAACAACAACCCACCTCTTCTGCCACAACGAAGAAACCAGAATCATCATCAAAGCCAAAGAAAAAGAAGAAGAAGACCGTTGTTGTCTCATGGCTAGATGAAGATACTACCATAGAATATGACTGGTTTTCTAAACTCGTTGATGCCACCCCTTCATTACCAGAAGGTCAAGAAATGGTAGATGGCCGTACAATGGAGCATGTGAAGCTTTTACAAGAAAAGTTCAAAGTGAAGAAGATGACTAAGGCAGAATTGAAGCGAATCAATAATGATGCATTTCAACTACTTAAAGATAGCTTAGAAAGTGCAATTGAAGTCGAATATCATCTTGATAACATTGCACGAGCCATGTCTAACAACATTGATTGGCTCAATCCTGAATCAAACATAGACTTCACCAGACCAGACAAAGCTCCATACTACACTGACTGGACCAAACCTCTACCTACCATTGGCCGACTGGATCAACCCAAGATTCCATTCCGCTATTTCTTCAACAACGACCTAGAGTTTCTTCTACACGATAGCGATGTCTCCATGAAATACGCTACATCACTCACACTCGCTTTCCCGGCAGCAATATACTCAAACAACATAGCCATCGAGGAAGACGCCACACACATGTTTGCTGACAAAGTGGAAAAGTATGACCTCGATGCACTATATGGGATTCATCATTGGCCAGAACGACGAAGAATCTACTACAAAAGCTGCCAGGTTCTAAAGTCGAAAAAGGAAGTGTTTAGTGAAAAACGGATCATTGCAATTCAGCATGTTACCCTTTCGTCGAAGTGGGACTACACATTCCTCAAGAAAATAGTGGTCAAACAACAAGACGAAGAGGAATATGACTTATGTGAAGCGAATTTTCTGAGATTGTCTCTAAACGACATTGAAGATATGTATCTCGCCAAGGTACAAGGACGAATGCGACATTTCTCTACAAATATCCAACGCTAGTACATCAAGTCACTATTAATCTTCATCAGAAGCATCGTGATCCAAGAACGTGCATAAGACATTCAACTTGCCGTAGAATCCTATCAGAAACATGTTAATCTCACAAAACCTCAGCTCGATCTTCCCGACATAAACCAACTTGCTCAATACACCCTTATCAAGAAACCATTTGGGGTAGTCTACAGAAGTGAACTACACCACAATTGCTTCATGGCGTGCAAAGAGCTACACAAGTTTGGGGATCACACATTGAAGAAAGTCAAGGACGGTTTAGCTTATCGGTTAAAGGAGATACATGACGGCATAGGGTCACCGAAGAGATGGAATTCGAGGGATAGAAGGGATGTAAAGAAGATCATCACGCGGATTGATGAAAGGTTGTTCAGAAGGGATCAGATCAGAACTTTGGAGAGTTTCGTTGGTGGTCGTCCAAGCATATCTCTCACGGGCTACCAACGTCCAGAACGCATTCCCGGAGTTATTGCTGGAATACCTGAGACTCCTGGTACCACTTGATTTGTTTCTCTTATCATATTTTGGATGTGCGATTTATATCTGACTATGGTTTGTGCACACATAACAGTGCACAACCCGTACTTGTAATGAAAGGACCCTGTGGTACGCTTCAGTGTCACAATCCTATAAAAGGAGCGAAAGCTTCTTACTTTTGAGTAAAACTATCAAAACTTCCATTTTCAAAGTTTTGCTCAAAAGAACAAGTACTTCCCCTTATGATTTTCAAAACCTCAAAAGTTAATATCACTTGTTGAGGGGGAGTATTTGCTCTAAAACGTTTGTTCACATAATTGTTCTTCGTGGTAATCTTCCCACAAAACTCGAAATGGTCATATTCGATATCAAAATTTCGTCAAAAATAACATTTATATGCCATTTTTGAGGGGGAGAAAATTTGTGTGATAAGAAATATGTTGTGGATTGCAAATTGAATTCTCGTGTGATAAGACTTTAATCCATGAATTGACAAAATCTGGACTGTCTTACATCGTAAAGATTTGTCTTCCAAGACTTATCCGAGTAGATCGTACCTATTCGAGAAGCTCTTGATAGACATGAACTATGACGGGTTTGACAACGTTTCGAGGTTTGTCCATACCATCAAGATAGTTATTAGAGCTAGTTGTCACCTAAAAGCTGACAATACAACTCTTTAACTATACAACGTAACCGTGTCTCGCGGGGAATTGTCTATCTTGAGTCGATCAATTCAAAAGTGCGCGCTCTTCTCTCACCGTGCAGATTTCTGTCAAAATTCCTAAGCACGTGTGGAGGGGGAGTATTTCTGCAAAATATAAAACTCTTTCAGTGGTACAAAATGTTTTTAATCATAACCACTTTGAGATATTTTCATGATAAATGATTTTATGGCAATGGAGATATAAGGTGACTAAGGTTAGGAATAACCGTCCTATGATCCGCCAAAGCCGGAGGGATCTACCCAAGGACACCACCAATAGTTAGAATTTAGAAGTCCTTAGGTATGATTATAAAAAGGAGTAAATGAGTATCGGAGAAAGAAGGAGTTGAAGAATTAAAAAGAAAAGTAAAGAAAAGGGTGAAAATAAATAGCCCTCCAGATTATTCAACTTAGGGCAGACACCAGGTTCAATTCATATGCTACTGGTCCTCACTTGATGACACCGGTATTGAAGATCAAAGTCGTCATGAACCCAGTGACGCATGCACTAAACCTTCTTAGCCACTTAAGTTTCTCTCAACAGAATCTTGTTTCATTCTCACAGGGAACCCTACGTAAACTATCGGCTTTCTCTTAGAGATTGCTGGTATTGAAGAAGGAGACCCTCTCCCTAGTCTCCGCTCAGGAAAACCAAAGTGCACTATTGAGTCTAGAGCCACAAGATTCATCAAAGATCTCTTAGGTACACTTGACATTTCATCACTTGTCGTTCAACAATAAGGACGCAAATGATACATTATCGAGTCCTACACAGATCTTAGCAATCTGTTGAGAACATTTATGAGAGGTTCACAAATGTGATCCTCAGTGATTGAATGGAAACTCCTGCCAGGGTCAACATCAAACAGCCCTGACAGCAGGTCACTTCGGTAACTCCTTGTAGGTTACGCTTAGTGTGTCTCAAACAGTCTACAGTCATGGGGTGATGCTTCGGTGTACCTCAGTGACTCATCTGAACTGTAGGTGTACTTTGGTACATTGCGTTATCTCACTTGTGGGACTCCAGTTTAAGAACAGCCTTTGTGAGAATTAGAGTCGTGTTTTCACATTATGTTGTTAACACACTCGAAGTTTAAACTTGTAAGCGCTGGATTATTTCTAACCCATGTTTTATGTTTTCTTCTTATGGATGCTCGCGGGTGGAAAAGATCGTGCAGATTCTCCACATGCTCATACCAACATCAACACTAATTGAAGTTCTCTTAAAAAGCAACACAAAGTCAGAATGATTCTTCGTCAAAGCCAAAGAATCTACAAAGTTTAAAGACTAAGAGAACTACATCAGTAATGAAATCCAACGTTAAAGAGCGTGTGAGTATGTTGGAGAAAGCCGTGGAGACACTGGAGCAACGAAGCGGACCTGATGCAAATAACAACAACATACTATCACTACCACCACAAAGAACAAAGATCAAAGAACAAAGAAATTGAAGACGTCAAAGCTGAAAAACTTCAAAGTAAACAAGATCCCTACACTGGGGAGATTGTTGGAATCAAGACACTTCTTCTCACAAGAAAGAAGAATGTCAGAAGACGTCAAAGCTACTATTACATCAGCACCTACAACGTTATCACTCAAATCATTTATCACTAACACTTAGAGGGAGATTGTTGGAATCACTCCTAAACTAGATTACAAGTGTTAGTAATCAATATGTAATAGTTAGCTTAATTATGGCTTTTATATTAGTAATCATGGCAAGGCTTATGTAGAAAGCCCATAAGCCTTGGCCCAAGCCCAATAAGGAAAAGAAGGGAACTTGCATGTTGCCCTAGTTCCTTCCTATAAATAATCTTGTAAACTCCCATTTTGGAGTTGGTTGTTCACTTTCACATTTATTCTATGCATAAACTTTCTACATATTTATACGCATAAGTGTGTGTGTGTTCATCCGATCCTTTCTTTCGTCATTTCTTCATATTGATGTTTGTGTTACAAACATGATGACCTAACAGTTATGGATAGGAAAGTGGACTTTAGACGCTGCTACGGGTACTCATTTCAAAATGAAAGCGGTAGGTTTTATGGACTATCAATGACTTTCTAGCTCGAATTAGTTTGTCTGGGTGGATTGGAAAAGGCTACTATGCATGCCCCACATGAATCAGGACACTCCATCGCTTCCTGTGAAGTATAAAATCGCTTATGATGGGAATAGAAGATTCTTACGCGTAAGGCATCCACTGAGGAATAAACATAAGGAATTCCACGGTAAACCTAAAAAGAACCATCCTCCTAGAAGCTTTACCCATGAGGAAATCATGATTCAAATTAGTAAAGTCTTTAAACGTGTCTCAGGGAAGCATCCAAATACTTTAAAAAATAACCCTAAACCTAATCGAGAAATCGAATTGAATTGGAGTAAGCGTTCTATCTTCTACGAACTGGAGTATTGGCCCGTTCTTCCACTAAAACACAATCTCGATGTCATGCACAACCAAAAGAACGTGCTTGAGAGTGTGCTGAATACCTTGTTAATGAACGACAAATCCAAAGACACGCTAAAGGCAAGGCAAGACTTGAAAACTTTGGGAGTTCGAAAGGAGTTGTGGCTCGTTGATAAAGGAAACGGGAAGTTTGATAAGACTCATCCAACGTACTCTTTCACACCAGAAAACAGAAAACCTTTTTGTAAATTCATCAAAGGAGTTAGACTACCTGATGGGTTTGGATCCAAATTCAAGAAAAAAGTGACCGCTGATGATAACAACATAACGGGCCTAAAATCTCATGACTGTCATATAATGATGCAGCGGTTAATTCCTTATGGATTTCAGCGATACTTACCTAAAGACATTTCAACCCCATTAATCGAGCTCTGCTTATTTTTTAAGCATATTTGTGCTCGAAATTTGATGCAGCAGGACATGGAGAAAGCTAAAAAGCAAATGATCGATGTTATGATTAATTTAGAGCAAATATTTCCTCCTGCTTTTTTTGACATAATGATTCATTTGGTTATACATTTACCCGAAGAGGCTCTTCTAGGTGTCCATGTTTACTACAGGTGGATGTATCCATTTGAAAGATACATGAAAAAACTAAAAAGTTATGTCCGAAATAAAGCCAAGCCTGAAGGTTCTATAGCAGAGGGTTATGTTGCAGAAGAAGCATTAACTTTCTGTTCGCGTTATCTTAAGTATGTCAAGACGAGATTTAATCGTCTTGACAGAAATGATGACGGTTTGCCTGAACAACCAAATAAATTCCAGGTGTTCCAGTCCGTAGGCAAACCGGTGGGTAGAGAACGCCCGACTCGGTTTAATACAGATGTTATGCCGGCAGTTGTATGGTTTATACTTAACAACAGTCCTGAAATAGACGCAGACATTCTGGCGTACAAAGAGTATGTTTCTTCTTTTTTATATTTTGAAGAACCCTTTTTTTTCTTAAGTTATTTGTTTCCGATGACTTATTCATTACCTTTGTGCAATGAATTTCCTAACAATACCGTGGAAACAAGCTTTCCTCCCTGGTTCAATCACAAGGTAAACGCATTAGATATATTACCTTGTAGTCCAGAGTTATTGCTCATCTAAATCTGTTTGTATCTCTTTCGTAGATTCGTGAAAAGATCGTGGTAAAAGACCCAAGTTTTAGTCCCGAGTTACTCTCTTTGGCATGTGGACCTTCATCTAGTGCAAGTACATACCCCGCATGCATAGTGAACGGTGTGAAGTTCTTGGTGCACCAGCGCGATAAACTTCATACCACTCAAAGCAGTGGAGTCAACACCTAGGCCTGATGGAGCTATGTATTATGGTCAACTGGAAGAAATTCTAGAGCTCACTTATATGGGTAACCGTAAGGTTGTGTTGTTTCGATGTATATGGTTCGACACCCGTAACCCTACTAATCCTACGCCACGCTCCAGACGTTCTTACATTGAACATGGCATACATCATATTTTGACTGAACGGGATGCTTATAGAAATCAACAATACATTCTTGCGACACAAGCAACACAAGTCTTCTACCTTGAAGACCCTGCTAGACGACCTCCTCATTGGAATGTAGTCGAAGATGTTCATCATCAGAAGATCTGGCATTGGGATGTGGTAGATTCTGATCAGGATGTTATACATGGCAGCAATTCATTTGATGTTGCATTGTCTATTGGTTTGACTGGTTTTGAGTATGCAAATTTGAGTGTAAATGATGAATCAGCAGAAGTGGACGCCCCACCAGATGTTGCTGAAGAAGATGCTGATTTTATTACTAATGAAGATAACGTCGTTGCTCATGTCCTTGATGATGATGATGTTGACGTGTCTGATGATGATGAAGTGAACCCCACTATTGTTGTTGAAGAAGTTTTATCTAGTGATGATTCTGATTATGACAATTGTTCTTGAATTGTAATTTGATTATGACAATTGTTTTTAAATTGTAATTTGAATGAAATTTGTTGAAACAAACAGACCTTGATAGATCTTGAGCTCGTGGATCGTTATGTATGCCTATGTAATCACAAGCACAATAAAAGACAATCTCTACTACTTATATTTATCAGCGGAATATAAACACAAGTAATAACTAAGAACTTCTTGATCCTCTATGGATCTTTATATTAACTAAAACTGAGTTTTCCAATCGGTACATAACTCATTCTAATGTGTTCCTTTTATAGATAAGGAACCCTAAACAATATCGCTAAACCATTTCCCAAGAAACGTACAAACATAAAACTAAATAAGATATACACAATCACTTCCTAATAAAGCTCATGTATATCCACACTAAATAAACTAAACACGGAATAAACACTTCCGCAGAAACAGACTATTAACTATTATACTTCAGTAGATTATGTCTTCAGCAGAATCCACTCTTCTTCAGTAGAAACACTTCGGTATTAATTTCAGCATAATCCAGACTTCACATAATTCCCAACAATCCTCCCCTAAACTGGAATTTGACTTGGTTAAGTTCCAGTTTCCTGATAGATCTTGAACAAACATAGCTCCAGAGGATTGTATACGAACAGCAACAGCAAAGAATCCAAAGAAGAACATCTCTATGATGAAGAAACTCTGAAACACCATATCTTTGCAGCAACAAATGACAATAGATACATCAAAACAGATTAGTTTCATACTATTCTCATCACATCCAGGTGTGTGAACTCCTGTGAGAGGTGAATCATTGAAAATAAATGGATTTGATGTCTCTTTACCAATAGCCATCACTACTGGAGTAGCCATATGTTTAAGTTCGTAAACTATGGTACACTGATAACCATCTGATTTATTGGCAAACCAGCAACCATATAAACGGATTTGAAATGTCTTTACCTGTAGCCGTTTGCTCAGGACTAGTCAATTCTTAGAATTGGTGAATTGATAACCAAATATGGAATGCCACTGCCTTTACCACAAGCCATATACATGTGGGCTAGCCAATTCTTGGATTCCAAAAAGGAATAGACCATGGTGAATTGAAAACCATACAACACTCAGCAAAGAAGCATAGGTGGTTGCATACCCTATGATTTTTAGCAAATCATTACAGCTATCAACAGATTTGATGCGTCTTTACCAAAGCTGTACCCTTTGGACTAGCTAACTCTTTAATATACACAAGGTATATCTGGTGAGTCAAGAACCAGAAAAAGTATACAACAAACCTGCAAGAAAAGTTAGATAAAACCAAAAACATTTTTTTTAACTAAATAAATAAAACAAATATTACAAACTAACCATAGAATTACAAACAAGATGAACCTTGATGTGACATAAGCTGATTTTTAATCAAACCAACACATTGAGTAGCATGAAGTTCATCATTGCCAACTGGATTAGGAGGCACTTCCAACTTGTGTCTCAGCAACCTTTCCATAAAAGGAACAGATAAAGGATAAAGCTTATCTGATAGCATACACAAAATCATCCCACATGTGGTCTAAACCACATGAACACAAGGCAGAGGATAAAATCTCCAACTTTCAATCTCCCATTTATGAGAATTCTTCCAAATAGAATATCCTTTACCATTTGGAGAATGAGAATCAAACATAACCTGAAGATCACCCAACAAATATAAACCAGAACCATTTACTGAATGAAACTTAAAATACTGAATGACATGTTCATACAGCATCTTCAAATCATGTCTAGTCACCAAATGAAGAATGTCCTTCAAAAAGTTGAACTCAAGAAAAGTATTATCCAGCCTATAAACAGTATTAAGCTTTCCAGCCTTCCAATTGACCAACACCACATATGTTCCTTCAGGAAACACTTCAACAGACCCAACTTCAATAAAGGTAGATTCATCAGCCTTGAGATCTAAATCAGTATTCCTTGAAGCATGTTTCGTAGCCAATCTATCAGAACTTCTTGTAACCAAGCTCTTCTCCCCCTCATCAACAATGTTATCAGAATCAAGCTGTAGATGATGTTCCTGACTCAGAGGATCACATAACTCTACACTAGACAACACGTCAGAAGAAACCGAAGAAGTTTCAGCAGAAACAATCACATCAGTAGAAGGAGTAGCATCAGAAGGTGTGTCAGAAGTAACAACTGAAGAGACCACCACAGGCAAAACAGTTTCAAAATTATCCACAATTTCAACTGTTTTCTGTCTCTTAGCCGTAGGAACATCAGACATTGAAGCAATGCTTTCCAATTGAGAAGAAGAAGTAGAACCAGAAGAAGAAAACTTCATAACCAAATTATATTGTCTAATTAAAGCATCATCAGACAAAGTACAGATTTGCTTCATAGACATACCAGAATTATACATAGCAGAATTCTTCACAACTCTTCTCATATAATTCCTCTTCTGAGCAACAGTCATAGGTTTTTCTCTTTTGGCTTTATTTCTTTGATCAATAAGAGCTCTTCTCTTTGCAGCAGATTCTTGCTTCCTTTGATTACCAAGTTCCACCATTTTATCCACAAAATTCTCATCATTAAAAGATGCTCCTAATATAAGTTTTGCAAGATTTGGATCAGATGCACCTTGAGAAATATAACCATCCCATTGATCATCAGTAATCGTAGGAAGTAATGCATCAAGCTCTAATTGCCTTTCAGGAGATAAATTAGAAGCATACTGATCTTGAAGAAATTTAGCCACAATACGACTCTTCTGCATATTTTCATAATCAGCAAACAATCTAGCCTGAGCTTGATTTTGTTCTTCAGTCACAATTCCTGAAGTCAGCATATCATCAATCACAGGGTCCTGTACTTTCTCAGAAGATGTCTCAGTAGAACCAATTTCAGCAGAACCAATGTGAGCTTCAGAAGGAACAACCAAACCCACATCAGAGGAAACAGGTTGAAACAATTCCTCAACAAGTGTAGAGAAAACTTCAGATGAAGCATTCAACTTATACATTCTCCCAGCAATAAAAACCTCTTCGTCATCTGCTGAAGGTGAAACATTTGGTTGTTCTTGTATAGACGAAGTTTGACCATGATCAGAAGCAACCTCCTCAACTAGATCATCAGCAGATGCATCAACCATATGTGGCTCCTTTGAAGTGTCAGCAGATACCTTATTCAAATATTGTCTTCTTCTTTTGCTAGCATATAGAATAGGCTCCTGGCGCCTTGAAGATTTAGCAACAGGAGAAGAAACATCAGATGTAAGTGCTACATCAGCCAATATTCCAAGGGATGCATGAAGATTCTCTTCGTCCTCCTCCTCAGAAGAAACCAAACTTCTCTTTTTATCCTTCTGACTCAGCAATTCCTCCAAGTTCTCAACTTTAGTCTCCAATTCCACAATCTTATTACCAAGAATAGACTTGGTTTCTGCAAGTTCTTTCTTAAGACCAGTCACCTCACCTGTAAGCTTGTTCATCAGAGCATATAATGAGGTAAGTGTCATAGGATCCTCATCCGCATCAGTTGGAATTGGAACTTCATTCGACTGTTCAGGAGTAACATTAATATGATCAACCTTAGAACATCCTTCACCAAATGGAATCCGAACAGGACTTGGTGTAGACAATCTATCAATATCATCCTGAATTTCATCAGTATTAATCTGAACTTCATCAATAGAAACTTGTGTAGGAGCTTGACTAGGACATGGTCTAGGTGAAGGTATAGATGCCTCAACAACAACAGAAGGACCCTCATCACCATCTACTGAAAGATTTCCATCAGTAGGATTGGAAGAAGGTAAAACAACATTAACCTCATTAGCAGTCTCATTCTCCTGAGGTAACATGGCAGCTAACAAAGGAAAATGTGTCCCCTCAAATTTAGTTCTCATCGTGGCAAATAACTTAGGAGTCAAAACACTTATGGGATGAAAAGCTTGGGTTTGTGTAGAAACATTCAATATCATCTGTAATAACCTAGGGTACATCAAAAACTTACCCTTTTTCCTAGTTATATTTTCTACCATATTATCAAAGATAAACTTAGAAAAGTTATAAGTCAAACCCTTAGATAAACAAACAATACCACATCCCATTTGTGTTGAAAACTGATACCATCCTCCAGACTTATTGCTCATACACTGGAGCAACGTATGAACCAAGAACCTCCACATAGGACAAAGCTTATTTTTTAACCACATATCTGTCCTCGTACTTTGATATCCAATCGCTCTAAGCCCTTCAAGTACCATCGTAGAATCAGAATGATAAACTCCATTTTCATCATCCAAGCGAAGTTGTCTTCTGATCAGTACCTCTGTCACCACATACTCTTTTCCATCAACACTTGCAACTATCTCAGTATCACTTCTTCTTTCTGCCGACGCCCAGAATTGAGTAACCAAGGATTCATATATAGCATTTGGAGAATGCGTTAATGCATACTGAATCTTTGATCTTTGTAAAAATGAAATCATCGGCCTATACAGCTCATCTCCTCGAGCAGTTCCAAGAAAAGCAATCTTATTATGATCATGTTTAAATTGAAGCGCCATGCAAGATTTTGAAGATTAGGGTTACGATTTTGCACAAAAGAAAGTGTTTTTAATGAGAGTAATAATCGAATCACTTAATGTGGAGCGAAAATATGCCGGTAGAGAATAAATAGAAATTTCCCAATTTCGGTCAAAGTTGACCAAAGATGACGTGGATTTCTACTTTTACTCGCATTCACTTATAACTTCGGTAGAAACGGAAACCATTCTGCTGAAGTAGAACAAT
Source organism: Chrysanthemum seticuspe (assembly GCA_019973895.1). Classification (NCBI taxonomy): domain Eukaryota; kingdom Viridiplantae; phylum Streptophyta; class Magnoliopsida; order Asterales; family Asteraceae; genus Chrysanthemum; species Chrysanthemum seticuspe. Next base: position 345,072,547 of record BPTQ01000007.1, on the reverse strand, counting down.
CAGCAGAAACAGAATACTTCTTCAAGAAGTTTCAGTAAATATCTTTTTACTGTTTCACCCACACACATTAATTCTCTTACCACTTGAACCCGTCTATAAAACAATCCCAATGCACACAGACTTTTTCATCAAAAATCCCCAAATAATATTTCAAACCCTAATTCCACCAATACTCCAACATTAACCATAATCAACATGAGTAACAAACCTGAGATCATAGATCTCACAACAACATCCTCATCATCATCATCATCATCTAGTGAAGATACCAATCCATGGCTTCATTATTTTCCAAAACCATATCCACTACCAAAGAAATCACCCTTTCTCTCTTCATCAGAAGATGAAAGTGTGGTAAATCCAAGTGATTCTGCTGATGATTCTGATGACTCCTATAAGGAGGGAACATCTTACTCCCAACCCCCAGCACCTCGGCCTCAACGAAGGCCACGAGCCAAAAATCCACCACTTCCAAAAGATAGAGAAGTGGTTCTTGGTCTTTCTGCATCAGGTTTTGGTGCATCATCACATATCGTATAAGGGAAGAACTTAAAGAGAGTAGATGGGTTGCATTTTGGTTGAAATACATAGATGAAGCACAAAGGAAACATTATTTTTCTCCATCATCAAATGTGGTCATTGTCATCATCAACGTTTGCATCAATCCATCCTCTCCATTTTGATCCTTAGCATCTGTTAGGGTTGGTTATGCTCATCACAAAAGCATAGCCAGCATTTAGTGTGAAAGATGTGAGCGATCATGCATATCCAACAGCCTGTTAGATGTTGGAACAGATGATATGTAATAGATTAGGACTAGTAGATCATGTAGATGCATTTGATGTTGCTAGTACCCTGTAAGCTGTAAACTGTTTCTTGAATGAATGAATTATCAATTTGTTTCAGTACTTCTTTTGATTGAATCATATAACTTCAGTACTTCAACTTCAGAGGAAACAAATGACACTCTTCAGCACTTTAAACTCAGTAGAAACAAGCTTTAGCACTTCTGACCAAATCTCAACAGAACAGAACAGAACAGAACAGACACTCTGCAAAAACAAAACAAACACAGAGAAACACACAAACCAACACAGAAACACACTAAGATTACATTAGCAGGTTAGAGTTAGTTAAAATCAACCAAATATACAAAATTACATAGCAAAATGCAAAGTTATACACAAATCCTCCCCTGAGGCATATGCCTCCCCTGAGGCCTATGCCTCCCCTTAAACTTTGCAGTTAAGGGTTAAGCATGCCAATATGGACCACAAGGTGTTGAAACCTTGGTCCTTCAAAAGCCTTTGTTAACAAATCTGCCACATTATCATCAGTATGAATTTTGACCACATTTATCAAATTTTTATCATATGCATCTCTTATAAAGTGGTGCCTGATTTCAATATGTTTTGTTCGACTGTGAAAACTGGATTTTAACAATGCATATGTTTGATTATCAATAAAAATTGTTGTGTTCATGAAATTGTACCCATAATCCAACAACTGATTTTGAATCCAAAGAACCTGTCCACAGCAATTTGCAGCAGCAACATACTCTGCTTCAGTAGATGAGGTAGCCACAATAGTTTGTTTCTTGCATTGCCAAGAAATCAATCTCTTTCCAAGGAATTGGCAACCTCCAGTGGTGGACCTCCTATCCAGATTAGCACCAGCATAGTCACTATCACTATAAGCTTCCAACTTAAAAGGAGACTCTTTTGGGTACCAAAGACCTAGAAAAGGTTGGCCTTTGAGGTACTTAAAAATCTTCTTAACAGCATTGAGATGGGAAGTCAGTGGAGTAACTTGATGTCGTGAACAAACACTCACAGCAAATGTAATATCAGGCCTGGAAGCTGTTAAATACATCAAAGACCCAATCATAGACCTGTATAAATGAACATTCACAGGTGGATCAGCTTCATTGTTGGTCTTTGTCTTTGGAGCTTCATAAGGTGTAGTGGCAGTCCTTACACCCTCCATACCAAACTTCTTCAAGATGTCCCTTACATATTTGTCCTGACTGATAAAGATACCATCAGGTTTCTGCTAAACTTGAAGACCCAAAAAGAAAGTCATCTATCCCATTGCACTCATCTGAAACTCTCCCTTCATAAGCTCCTCAAACTCCCTGCACCAAGCTTCCTTTGTGGATCCAAAAATAATGTCATCCACATACACTTGCACAAGAATTATGTCAGTGGAATTTTTCTTTAGGAAAAGAGTCTTATCAATTGCACCTCTTCTGTAACCATGCTTCAGCAGAAATGTAGAGAGCCTAGCATACCAGGCTCTAGGTGCCTGATGTAGTCCATAGAGAGCTTTGACCACCTTATAAACATGATTAGGATGATCTGGATCTTCAAATCCTTTAGGTTGAGTGACATACACCTCCTCTTCAATTTCACCATACAAGAAAGCTCCTTTAACATCCATTTGATAGACCATAAAGCCCATATAGGATGCATAAGCTAAGAAAATCCGTATAGCCTCAACTCTTGCCACTGGTGCAAACACTTCATCATAATCGATCCCCTCCTCTTGTCTATACCCCTGTGCAACTAATCTAGCTTTGTTCTTAATGACAACACCCCGAGCATCTCTCTTATTCTTCAGAATCCATTTAGTCCCAATAGCATACTTACCATCAGGTAGTGGTACCAATATCCAAACCTGCTGATTTTGAAATTGTTGCATCTCATCCTGCATTGCTTCAAGCCAACTTGAGTCTTCAAGAGCCTGAGTAACACTGGTTGGTTCCACTTGTGAGAGAAAACAAGCAAACAGACAATGTTGATAGTCTGTGTGATTGTCTCTCTGCTGATTGGAGATATAAGAGATAAAAGCCACCTGACCATATTTAGAACGCGCCACAGTACCTCTTGTTCTAACAGGTGCATTAGGATCACCAATTATATTAGACTGTGGATGAACATTGTTGATCCTTGTAGTAGTGGTGGTGTTGACATCAATTGAGGAATCAAGATTAGTCACAGTAGGTTCAAAGTCAGTATCATAGGAAGGTGTGTTGAAGATGTCTGCTTTAGGTTGATGATGACCAAGATCTGAAGGTTTTGGAAACCTTGTATAAGGTTCTCCAAGGTCTGTTGACACTCTAGTAGAAATAGGAGTAGAGGCAACATGTCTTTCAGCCGAATTGGAGAGGTGAGGAGAAACAGAACCACTTTCAGCAGAATTGAATGTTCCACTGATTGCTTCACTTGTACTATTTTTAACATTCCTCTCAGCATCTAAATTGGCTGCATACTCTTGTTTCTTCAGTCTAGCAAGGTCCTCAGCATAATAGAATTCATCTTCACCCACATCAGTATAATCTTTAGAAGTGTCACCTACAAAATTGTTAGGAGAGAAGGAAGGTACTACAATGGGTTGTTCATCATCATCAGACCCACTGTCAGAATGAGCTTCCAAAGTTCCTGCACTAGAAGTTGGAGATGCTTCAGAATCTGCATTTTGGTTAGCCATATGTCTAGCATAACCCAAGTAATCAGTCAAGTAATCAAGATCAAATGACCAAACATGACCCTGTCCTTGAGCATTAGGCTTGTCTTCAAGATACCTCAGATTCAATGTCTCCTCAATCTTCTTAGCAGATACATTGTAAACCCTGTATGCCTTACTATGAGCAGAATACCCCACAATGTAACCATCATCAGCTTTCTCATCAAATTTGCCCAAAGGATCACTTGTATTCAAAATTGTCACTTGGCAGCCAAACGTTTAGGGTAATGAATAACAGGAACTTTTCCAAAAAGAAGTTCATATGGTGTTTTAAGGTGTGGCCTAGTAATGGACACTCTATTTAGAACATAACAAGCTGTACCAACAGCCTCAGTCCAAAACATGGTAGGAAGTTTAGAGTCTGCTAGCATTGATCTTGCAGCCTCTATTAAGGTTCTATTTTTTCTTTCTGCCACCCCATTTTGTTGAGGGGTTCTTGGAGTGCTATAGTCCCTTTTGATTCCCTTTAACCTGCAGAGTTCTATTAGAATGGCATTTTTGAATTCTGTACCATTATCACACCTAATTCCTTTCACCTTTTTGTTCAACTGATTCTCAATAAGGGTAATGAAGTCTTTCAATATTTCAGATGTTTCATCTTTGGTCCTTAGAAAGAATACCCAACAAAATTTGCTATAACCATCAGTGATCACCAGACAAAAATATTTATGATCAATGCTTCTCACTTTAGTTGGACCAAACAGATCCATATGAAGCAGCTGAAGAGGTTCAGAAATAATGGTAACTGCTGTAACAGGAACACCTTTGTATGAGGCTCTGTGCTGCTTTCCTTTGTTGCATGCAACACAGTTATGATCATTGGTGAATACTTTGGCAGGAAGACCTTGAACAAGGCCCAGTTTTGAAAGCTGGTTAATGGTCTTAAAATTGACATGGGCCATCCTTCTGTGCCATTTGGTGGACTCATCCACAGATGCTTTAGCCACCAAACATGTTAAGTCACCTGCTGGTTGGACATTAGTTAAGTTGAATGTATACAGATTGTGACTGCGAGGAACCTTCAGTAGAATTGAAGTTTCTTCTGGGAGTTTGAAGTCTTTAGACAGCACAAGACATTCATCCTCTGTGAAGAGTACTTTGTTCTTAGTGTCACAGATTTGTGAGACTGAAAACAAATTGAAGTGTTGAAGTTCCTTGACATAGTAAACATTCTCAAAATCCAGCTGAGGTGTTTTGATGGTCCCTTTTCCCGTAATTCGTCCATCACTTCCTCCAAAGGTTACATTGCCTCCTCCTTCAATAGGTACAAAGTTATGCATCATGTCCCTGTTTCCTGACATACTTCTAGAACAACCACTGTCAACAATTCCAACATCTTTATGCTTAAGGGGATGATCCTACAACAACAACAAAATATACAGAAAATTAGTACACTATGGAGGCTCAAGTCATTGCTGACTTGAACCTGCCTTGTGGATCATATGAGTTGTGCCATGTAGAAGTATAAGATCCACTATTGTTCTTGGGTTTCCAATGAAACTTAGGTCCCTGTTTATTCCAAGAACAACCTGCTGAGGTCTTGACAGCAGTATCCCAGTACCCTTTCCCATCAGTCATAGGGTTAACATATGTAGGCCAAAAACCATTTTTAAAATATTCACTGATTGGTTGAACATATGGTTTTACAACTGGTTTCCTCCAAGAAAAAGGAGTATTATAATTTGTATCTTGTGGAACATAAGGTGGTATATTATTTACATTTGGCCACATTGGTCTAGATTTCCTAGAATCACCACACCTACTCATCCTTTGCTCATGATAATCACAATCCTTAATTAAATGAGATTTACTTCCACACACAAAACATTTCTTCTGATTAGAAGATTTATTTAAACCAAAAGAAGTATTCTTACAAGCAGAAGTATTCAAACCAAAACCATGAAAAGAATTGTTTTTAACAGTACTATTATGCAAAGAATTAAAATGCAAGTCTTCAGAGGCAACTGTCTTGGAAGTGGATTCCTTGGCAGCAACTCTGACATGCTTATTGGTAGTCTTGGGTACAGGCATGGGTGAAGACTTGGGAAGGGCAGGCTTGGGAAGGTCAGACTTGGAAAGGTTAGACTTGTCATTTGAATCACACTCTGTAGACCCTTGCTTGGAGGACTTGTCACTGTTAACACAAGAGACAAAGTCATTAGAAGAAGTATTAGGGTCTGGCATGTCTCTTGACTTTTTGCCATACAGATGGTGTGAGCCATCAAAGTCTTTAAGAGTGGAAAGGTCAATGGGCATATGCTCACCTCTAATTGGTCCACGTACAGCATGTAGGTCACCTTCTTTCACAAAATTAGCTAGGCCTGCTGATGTAGATTTACGTGTGTCATCCCTAGCTTCTAAGCCTACATATTTCTTAAAGCCTAAAGCCACTGTAGAATTGGGAGCTTGACTACTATAAATGAGACCAGCTAACTTATTACCATTCATCATCCATTCTTTATGTCTAGCAATTTCTTCCTTAAGTTTCTCCTTAAGCTCTAGATTTTCTGACTCTACATCTGCTCTTAACTTCTCAGACCATTTTAATTCATTTGTAGCACATTCTAGATCTCTTTCTAAAACACCTATTTTCTCATCATAAGCTATTTCATTCTTCTGAAACCAAACCTTTTGTCTTTCTAGTGTTTTTAAAGCTTGTTTATAAGCTTCTACTTCCACATAGCATTCATTATATTTAGGTCCCATAATATCATAAGCTTGTTTGAGTTCATTATAACGCTCACTACAACCAAACAAACAGTTTTGTACCTGAGAGATACCCATCAAGGCAATCTGATCATGCCTATCCTCTGTAGTACAGCTTGCAATCAACCCAACATTATCAGTACCATCATTATCAGCCTCCTCATGTTGCTTCCAGTCCACATTGCTATCAAGAGTGACCAAAGCAGTTGATCCCTTTGAAGTTCCTGCCTCCTTCTGATACTGCTGATAAGAAGAGTTTCTTGTCTCATCACTAGCATTCCTGTCTTTGCATTCTCTAGAGAAGTGACCCATCTGTTGGCATGTGAAGCATTTAACCTTCCTTTTGTCAAACCTTGCTGGATCGCGTCCTTTGAATCCAAACCTTCTGCCAGCTTTGCGCTCAAAGTTCTTGATATCCATGGAAAGCATGGCCACCTGCCACCTCAGCTTCATCTCTTCCATCTCAATAGGGTCCACCTGATCAAAATCCTCATAAGCTAGATCCTGCTGAGGATCATAATCAGCAAAAAAGGATCCAAGTACATCTTCCATAATGTTGCTCGATTTAGAGTGAGAACTTGATAAAGGAGCAGCATAAGATGATGATGGATATGGGCTTGGACCATAGCTAGACTTTGGAGTGGAGGCTCCAACAAATGAAGTATGACTAGCAGAAGAAGATGATCGAAAAGGGCTTCTTACATCATGTTCAAGAGCTTTAAGTTTGTGATACATCTCATCAAAGGTAATCATGTCCAGACCACCTTTAGCTTTTAAAGCTATGCTTACATGTAGCCAGGATGGTGGTAATGACCTCAGAAACTTAGAGTTACAGTCATCATTATCCGGCTTTGCCTGTAGCTGATTCAACTGACTTAAAATCTTGTGAAACTTATCATAGCCCTTGTGAATTCCTTCCTCTTCAGAGATTTGAAAGTCCTGAAACTGTTATCTAAGCATGGACTTCTTTAGTCTCCTAGACTCCTCATTCCCACCGAACTTCGCCTTAATTGCTAACCATATATCCTTAGCATCTTGCATGAAATGAAAATCACTCAAGTGATCCTCAGGAATAGCTTGCAGAAGAATAGTTCTGACCTTGGTTTCTCTCTGAACTGCCAGCAACTCTTCAGCAGTTTTGGGAGGAACATTCATCATATTACCAGCAGCATCCGTGGTAGTTCTCTTCAAATTGTTCCCCTTCATAATTATCTGCCATAGATTCCAATCAATGTTGGAGATCCAGTTCTGCATCTTCATAGCCCAAAGATCATATTCCTCCCTTTTAAGGTAAGGAAACTTAGCATTGCTATTAGAGAGACTTAGTTGTTGCAGATGGGTGGAGTTTTGGTTGTTGGTGAGTTCCGTATCAACATCTGAACCAGGCATGATGATTTTGTTATGGTTGTATGGGTGTTTAGAAAAAAAACTTGTCCTTAGTATCGTAGAGACTCTCACGAGGCTCTGATACCACTTGTTGAAACAAACAGACCTTGATAGATCTTGAGCTCGTGGATCGTTATGTATGCCTATGTAATCACAAGCACAATAAAAGACAATCTCTACTACTTATATTTATCAGCGGAATATAAACACAAGTAATAACTAAGAACTTCTTGATCCTCTATGGATCTTTATATTAACTAAAACTGAGTTTTCCAATCGGTACATAACTCATTCTAATGTGTTCCTTTTATAGATAAGGAACCCTAAACAATATCGCTAAACCATTTCCCAAGAAACGTATAAACATAAAACTAAATAAGATATACACAATCACTTCCTAATAAAGCTCATGTATATCCACACTAAATAAACTAAACACAGAATAAACACTTCCGCAGAAACAGACTATTAACTATTATACTTCAGTAGATTATGTCTTCAGCAGAATCCACTCTTCTTCAGTAGAAACACTTCGGTATTAATTTCAGCATAATCCAGACTTCACATAATTCCCAACAAAATTGTTACTATATGTTTATATGAATGTGTATATTTATATGAATGTGTATATTAGCATTATTTGGTCCATGAAATTATGTGTTCTTGTACTTGTACTTTTACAGATGGCGTGTGTACAATCTAGATCACACGGCGGGGATGCTGGCGGTGATCCACCCAGACGGCCCTCATTTACTATGCCGGGCTATTGCGCTGGCGGTGATCCACCCAGACGGCCCTCATTTACATGTATTTTCACAACTCAATAACTTATGTTTGTATGTTCAATGATCATTGGTGAGACGACAAATCGGGCCTTAAAGAAGGCTTTTAAGGAGAATAACTGCCAGCCTTTGCCTATATGCTTTGATTCCGATGATCAAGGCACCTTCTCACCGATAGGAACTTATGCACCGCAGTTGGCTAGTCTTATTGGGGAACAAGTGAGGCCACTTCCCCTTGATTGCGATAGGGAAGAAATTCCTGATTCTTATAAGGCGCATATAATGTCGGCACTACAGGTTATATTTATTGTTTATTTTATTTCTATTCTTATTGTTATTGACCGTTTAGATATGCTTGTTATATTTAAATTGTGTGTTTGTTTAAATGCGTATACTTTTTTGCAGACCTATTTCAACCTGGCGCCTTGGTTGAATCACGAGAACAGATTCCAAGTTGGAAATAATCTTTATACGGTGGGGGAAAGGGTAGGACTTGGGCTATGGTTAGAACAGAGGACGCTATATCGAAAACACAAACACAGGCTCAAGTCTAAATACTTTGATATCCACGAGACGCCCGCAGCGGCAAGGGCACATCCGCCACCACCGAAAGCCTGGCTGAACAGAACCCAAGAGCAATGGGAGATGTTGGTTGACTGGTGGTGCGACCCGAAACGGATGGCAAGATCGGCCAAAAATGCAGAAAATCGATCTAAAAACAAGATTTTAACTCACCAAGGTAGACAGTCGTTCGTTCAAGGACGAAACCATTATGTAAGACTCGTTATAATTTTTGTGATTTTTGAAGGTTTTTATATTGTTTATATTTACCTCGTTATCAATTTATTTTATATTGTATGTATAGAGGGTCAACAATAACAATCAAAATGAAGACCTTATTGAAACTTGGAGGAAGGGCCATTTAAAAAAAGATGGCACATTTAAGAACAGGGAGAACGAGACGTCTTACGTAAGTAATTTATCTCTTAACATGCATCATTATATTAAGTTACTTCTCATTTATTATTTTTTCCTAACTTACTTTCTTTTTTTTTCTTTTTCTTTTTTTTTTTCTTTTTTTTTTGAAATTACACAGAATGAGATGAGGGCCCTTCAAGAGCAAGTCGGAGCTGGTGTCATCCCGTACATGAGCAGCATAGAAATATTGGAGCGTATAGTTTCGAGTGACAACCGTCAGAAAATGGCAGGCAGGGGCAGGAGGTTACCTGGTGGTGGCTCAACCTCTCGCAGGTTCACACGTGGGCATGTTGCTGAAGATTACGTTACTAGGGAGCATATGATAGAGGCGATGAAGGAAAGTAAGGCTGCGCAAGAATGGGCTCGTCAGGCTGAGGAAGACGCTCACGTGGCTAGGGAACAGGCTGCCTGGTTGGCTCCCAAACAGTCAAGTTTATCACACAAGCTAACCACTTGTGAATGGTCAACCGTAATAAACTTCAAACAGCTCAGAAACCAATGCAATGAAGATCTGGAGAGTTTAGTGTTTCCCCGGGTCGTTAAGTCCCAACGAGGTGTGAACACTGTAGTACAACGAATCTGTGATCGGCTGATATTGAATGGGAAAAGGTTTGTGAATTTGAAATAATTATACCTAAAGAGAAAGTTTTTAAATTACAGGGGCTTAAATGCAAATTAAAGAAAATTAAAAACTGAATTATATTAAATAAACGCTATCACTATTTTTAAAATTGATGAACGTTTAAAATCTAAAACGTACGTTTAAATAAAATTACGTAAACGTACAAAATAAAACGTGAGTTTTAAGAAATAAAAGGCCTACAAATATGAAAATGGTATTTTTACAATCCTAATAATAAAATAAAATTATTAGAAAAAGAAAGTTATTTTTAAAACTATTTATCTAATTATTATTAATTAAAAACTATTTATTAATTGTTTAAAATGTACTAAAATACAAGAAAATATAAAATTAACCTAGAAAAATAAAATTATAACTTAGAAAAATCTAAAATATGATAAAACTAATTTTAAAACTGAAAATATATTTTTTAGACTTTATATGTATTTATTATGAATTTAATACTATTTAAAACTAATTAAAATGCTAGAAAATACTATTTAAGCTAAGAAAATTCTGGAAAAATACTTTTTATGACTTTTATATTTATCTTAGTCTATGAAAATTAAAAACTTATTTTTTTAAAACTTTTCTAATTTATTTGTAATAAAAGCTAATTAAAAAGTCCTAAAAACTGTTTTAAGTAAGGAAAAATAGCAAACAGTGATGAAAAATTATGAAAAATTCAGGAAAAGTCTAAAATATTATTCTAAGTCTATAAAAAATATAAAAACATATGCTTATGTTGAAGAATATGAAGCTGTAGTGATAAGCAGTTATAAATAAGCTATAAGATTAAGCTATAAGCTACAGGAATAAACTAAATGATTAGCAGAGTTAAAGTACACTATAATAAGCCTAATGCAATTAATTAATACTACTCTAGACCACTAATGATGCCTTGCTAAGACTTGAGCTTATGAGATTAATACTATCCAACAGTATTCATGAGGGCACCTTTAAGCACATGCATAAGCAATCCTAATAAGCTAAGGGGAAAAACAGATATTGGGACCTAAAGTTCACCTAGCAGACTACACATGGGCCAAATCTCAGCTCCTCACAAGCTTAAATGAATCCTGTGCAAAGGTTACAAAAAGCTTGAAATGACTCAGCTAATACTGAGTTTGACACAGGGCACAAACCAGCTTAATGGACAGCTGATTAAGGGCTTTTAGAGACTTGAGAAAATTCAACAAAGATGAGATTTCTAAACTAGACCAACTGAACTTGTAAAATCCAAAATATCAAAAGCTCTTGACCAAGGATTAACAACTGAGACATCAACAAAGTTTTGCAAAAACTGACTTTTACAACTTTTGACTTTTTAAGACAGAAATGAAAGGTTGACTAATCTGAGTTTTGAGCTTATGATTCTTACTAATAGTGATGTTAAATGATTAAATGAACTTAATGCAAGCTATCTCTACTATTTCTAAACCTATATGCAAGATATGGGATCCTGATTCAAACAGAAATGACCATAAGAGCTGTTACAAAATGATTTTGACTTTAACTGATTCAAGAGCACAGATTAATGAATTACTTGACTATCTTATGCCTAAATATAACTCTAGTAGTTACAATTAACTACTGAACTAGACTAAATCTCCAATCAATGGATTAATCCAAACAGCCCTTATAAAAACTGTTGTGAAGCTTATCAAAGCTTCACACTGATTTAAACTAAGAAACTGATTCATACACATATTCAATGATATAAAAAACTGATTTAAGCTCAAAAACACTGATAATAACAACTAAGATCTACTAATCACTATTATGCAATATTATTAGTAAAAAAATGAAACTAAGTAACTGAAAAAGCTAATGAATAAGCAGCCTATTTTAAGTGATAACTCAACTTAATAACACCAAATAAGCATAAAAGACAAAGAGATAAGCAGAAATAAGTAGTTCTACAGTAAAATGCTAAAATATAGAAAATTGCTTACAAATGAAATATGACTGAGAATAAGGAATCAAGGACCATAAGTAACCACCTACACTCCCCAAGGAGTTCTAATTCCCAATGCAATTCCAATTTAACCCTGCTCCAAGCTTTTCTCTCTTCTTTTATGAATTTTGAATTTTCATCTAATTTATATGAATTTTTTGGTATTTTTGGTATTTTTAATTAAACTGGTTTTTACTGCTTTAAAAGCATATAAAAGATTATAAGTAATTAGAATAAGCTTGAAGAAACATGAAACTACAACATTTGACAGTTTCAAGTGAACTTGTCAAATTCACTCAAAAATGCTAAAACTGAATTTAAACTTGTTAACTGAAATTAATACTTGTAATAGGTTTAGATTACATTAAAAACTTTAACAATATAACTAGGAAGCTGAAAAATACACTGGAATTTAAGTTTCACTACCTACGACAAGTAAAAAAAAACTAAACTATTCTACATACATTCCCACACTGCTTCTTTCCTCTTCTTTATAGATCTTTTGAACTCTGTGGGTCCCACTTGATCTTTCCCATCAATAATCTCAGCCTTTGGATGAGTCAAATTCATCTTGGCCATCAAATAGTATTTTGGCGCCAAAAGTCCTAAAGCAGGTTTTTTAGCATTTAATGCTTCTTGGTGTTTGTGGAGGTGGAGGGGGTTGGTATACAGGTGGGGGGATAAGGTGGAAAGGTGGAAAGTGGTGGTGAGGTGGTGAAACCACCTGGTTTCTGGTTTGCAGTGGTGGGAGAGGGAGGTGTACAGTACTGGCGGTTTTATATCTTTTAAAAATATGGGCCGGGTTTTGGACTTGGGGTTGGGCTTTGGGTAATGGGCTTGGGTTGGCTGGGTTGGATTTGGTTTAATATATAGGGTCCGTTTGGTATAACAAGGACCAATTATGTAACTTTCTGTTTTATAAGGGACTGAAATTACAACTTTTCCAAAGCTAACATAAGGACCAAACCTGCAATTAATGGTTAGTACAAGGACTAATATTGCATAAAATTCAATTTTTATAAGTCCAAGGACCTTTTATGTCATTTTTGAAACTTGAGGGACCAAACATGTAATTTCTCCAAAGTTCACTATAAGGACCAATTTTTGTCATTTATGAATAGTACAAGGTTTATTTTTGATAATTTTCACTTTTTAAATTAACCAAGGACCATTATTGACATTTTTCAAACTTGAGGGACCTTTTCTGCCATTTGCCCAAAGATTCATTCAAGGATTATTTTTGACAACTTAGAATATTTCAGGGACCTTGAATGATATTTTTACAAGTTTTTGAATTACCAGGGACTAGTTTTGACAACTTTTGAAACTTGGGGGACTAAAACTGCCAATTATGCAAACTTGATACGTTTTTCATCTGATTTTGATATTTTTGCATTTAAAACACATAAAACACTTATTTGTGATATTTTCATCATTTTGATGCATTTCTGAGTGTTTTCAGATGTTTTTGCAGTCTAGATGGTACAAAAATGATGAGTATTTAGACACTCATCACTGCTGCGGCTTATTCCACAGTTGGGGAGTTCGTTTGTGAATTTTAGTTTGTGAATTTTAGACTTGCTAATATTATGGAATAGGCGGGAAGTTAGTTTGTGAATTTTAGACTTGCTAATACTATGGAATAGTATTGAATTTGTCGAATGTTATCGTGGATTTATGTTAACTTTATAACTTTGAGACATGTTAGCTTTATAAGCTTGTGACTTGTTAGTTTGAGACATGTTATTTAGGAAATTTGCACCTTGTATAGTTTAAGAGTAGTTTACTTTGTATCGTATTTGTTGAATGGTATCGTGGAATTGTGGAATGTTATTCGATCCATTTAGTAATTTGGTATTGTATCATATTGTCGAATTGGTATTGTGGATTGTGATTGATTACAGGTTGTATTTGTTTTGGTAGATTTTTTCCGGAAAAAATCAGGAAAAACTGCAGTTTGGTGCATTTTTTTTGCCCACCCAGAATTATTAGGGACGACATTGTCGTCCCTAATATACACTAGAAGTGTCGTCCCATTCTGAACCACAAGGCCACGTGTATCGTCCCATTTTGTATTGTATGCCACGTGGAATTACAGTTTGGCACGACTTTGTCGTGCCTTTCTGTATTTAAAATTTCGTTTTATTGTTATTTTAAAAAGATAAAAAAAAAATGGTACGACATTGTCGTACCATATTGCAAAAGTCTGTCGTGCCAAACTGTACTTTCAGGCTGAATTCCTTTTGGGCCCCACACGTTTTTCGTGCCAAACTTTCAAATGGTGTGTCGTGCCAAAATTTTTTGGGTCAACAAAAAGGGGTCTACCAAAAAGGCACGCCATGTCGTGCCTTTTTTGGTTTGGGTCGACTTTCTTTGCATTTTTGGCATGAGAAAGTAGTGCCAAATGTTACATTTTTTTGTAGTGTATATAACTGTATATAGGGTTGGGCTCTTGAGTTTTCAAGGCCCCCTTTTTGTACTTAGAGTGTGCTTGTGTATATATTAACTTTTCATGTTGAATATTTAAGCTCTCAAAGTTGTAGTTAGGGTGTCATAAATACCCGAACTCGACTAATAAACCCTACTTGAACCCGAGTAAGCTTATTCGGGTCGGGTTATAGGGGATAAAAAAACAAGATTCGGGTTAAACCTGATCAACCTGTACTCTTATTAGGGTTGGTTTCGGCTGAGAGTTTTAACCTTATTCGGGTTTTGGTTGAGAGTTTTCTTTATATTTCCTTGGTTGTTTATAAAAGTTTACCCACTTATTCATATTTTTAAATTAATAATTTGGCTTTGAAAAAAAACTTAGAAACATAAAGACATAATTTTTTAGAGTAAATTTTAGGGAAAATTACACGAAAATGTATCTAACTTATCACTTTTTGTAGTTCTGTGTATCCTACTAATTTTTTTTGTCACCATAAGCGGCTTTACTTCCAAAACCCGTATCTTATACTTCAACATTATTTTCTTTTTTCTACAAAGAGTCTCGAGTCTAGATCTATAACATGAAAGGATTTATGTGCAAAGAAAAACGCCTTTCACAACTTGTACTCATAGAAATGCCGATATGTCACACCAATGCACACTAAACATAACATGCAAGTTGGTAATGTGAAAAGATATACAATATGAAATGGAAATGATGAGAAAATGAAAATATGGCAATACTCTTATAGAGGGGTATAACAGTAATTATCCATAGTGTTAGGGTTTCGGCAACACCCTAAAGAGGAAAGGGGTGAGTTCGGTTTCTTATCAAACTCTTGTACTTATGGTCAATTAAAAGGAGTCCTAGTTGTGACAGGAATGTTATTTGGTATCCTATAAATACAAGACATCCGTAACAAGACTTATAACTAATCATCTAATCAGTAAAATATTATCCCCTCTCCTCTCATCAATTCTATCGACTGGCCAAAGGGTTTATAACCCTTATTCGATCACTAATTTACTTCCAAGTCAAGCCCTAAAGTAGACTGGGTTGACTCGAACTCTCCAACATTTCATAGGATCTAGACATGGTTTTACATGTGAAGTAATGTTCGATACCTGATGCAACAAACGAAGTGACTCTTCCCAAGAAACCCTATGATCGATCGAATAAGCATCAAGAAAGAAGGAGAAGAAGGAGATTCCGTGCATGCAGGTGATTGCAGACAAGAGTTGGAGCTTACGTATTACAGGAACAAGTAAGTTACTTTATAAACACTGATGAGTGTCTAAATACTCATCATTTTTATACCTTTTAAACTGCAAAATCATCTGAAAACACTCAGAAACGCATCAAAATGATGAAAATATCACAAATCAGTGTTTTATGTGTTTCAAATGCAAAAATATCAAAATCAGATGAAAAACGTATCAAATTTGCAAAATTGGCAGTTTTAGTCCCCCAAGTTTCAAAAGTTGTCAAAAACAGTCCCTGGTATATCAAAATAAAGAAAAATGTCATTTAAGGTCCATGGGATTCAAAAGTTGTTAAAACAAACCTTTCAAAGTTTAAAATTTGCAAAATTACAACTTTGGTCCTTCAAGTTTGAAAATTGTCAAAATTGGTCCTTGGAAAAATGGAAAATGTCAAGTTTGGTCCTTGTATTATTAAAACTTGTCACTTTTAGTCCCTTGGAACATCTTTGATGAAATGGCAGCAATGGTCCCTTGAATTTCAGAATTTACAACATTGGTCCTTGTTATTTAAACCTTTAATACCCTTTTAAAACCCATTTGGACCCTATCACAATCCAAGTGACCCTGCCTTTCCCCTTGGACCCCTGTCACATATGCATTTTGGACCCCCTTGATTATTAATATCTGGTCAACCCCTCTGGTCAAAACACCCACTTGGCGCCATTTTCTTCCCCCTCCCAACCACTGCCTGAAATCACTCAAGCCACCATCCCCCCTCCTCACTCTTTCCACACCTTTGTCTCCTCCACCTCTACACAAAACAAAAACCATTAAATGATCCTTCCCCCTTAACACTCAACCATAGCCACCTGTCAAAATACCAATTGGCGCCAAAATTCAATCCAAAGGCCAAAAATGGTTCTGCTGATCCAATGGTTATGAAAAGTAGTGGGATTTAATCAGAGATGATAGAGAAAGCATTTGGGGTATAAAAGAAGGAAGAAAGAAGCAAGCAAGAGAGTAGTTAGTTTTTAAGCATTTTCTTTATGTCGTTTTTTTTACAAATGTCTTAGTTTAATTAGAAATATTGTAATTCCAGTTTCTTTGTATCTCATTTAAGTTAAAATCACCTTTGTAATGTGTTTTTGAGTTTTCAATCCAAGTTTTAGATAAATTTCATGTTTCAGGTTACTGTTGCAAATCTCATTCTCAAATCCTTATGTTTAAACTTTCAATAGCTTGTATTTCATCTCAAACAAGCTTGTATAAGCTTATGTTAGATTTCTATAAGCTTACATTACAATCTTAAGCAAAAGTGGGACTTGGTCAACAAAAGTCAAACAGGGTCAAATATGATGCAGATTTGGTCAATGGGTGAAGCAGCCATGGAATTGGGTTGATATTGAACTAGGGTAGGGGTTTGGATAGGTTAGTGGTCCTTTGGTTCATTGATTCAAGCCATAGTGGCTAGGACCCTTTGTGAGTAAATTTCTAGTTTCTTTGCATTTTCTTTATTTGGAGTTAAAACTGGTGCATATCTGTTTAGAAAGATGTATTTAGGATATATAGATGTAATTTGATCATTAAACAAGTTGGGTCAGTAGTAGTCTTATAAAAATTTGCAAAACAGTTAGATAAAGGTGTGTTTGGCTTTGCTCTTTTATCTGTGTTCAAGGACTGTGCAGTGGTTAAACTTTGTTGCATCATGTTTGTTTAGCTCATTTAAGCTCATACCTGTCTTATTTTGTGCCTGCATACTGTCAAAAGTCAAAATCCTTTTCTTTTGTCTTGAATCAGTTTACTGTTGGATCTTTTGCAAAGCAAGTTCTTGTTTTATGTTCAAAATCCATAGACAAAGCTTGTGTTAACTTCATTTCATCATAAATAACCAATATCAGTCCTCAAATCAAGTTCAAACTTCATAAAAGTCAACTATACTCAACTGCTTCAAAAGTCAATTTGGCAAAAATCAGTTTTAAGCCTAAATGGAAGGAATTTTCTTGGCTTCATTTTTAAGCCAAATTTAGTGAGATTTGTTGTTTTAGAAACTTCAGTTGGTGTTCTTCCTTATCACCATTTTAGTATAATTTTATAAATTTTTTATAAGCTCAAAACTAGCTTCTCTTTTAGGCATAAAATGCCCTGCTCACAGATGTTCATCATAAGCTGAGTTTTCTCAGTTCTTGCAGCTTGTGCACAGGGCTCATAAGAGCTTCCCAAGGTCTGAGTTTTGGTGCACTTGATCTCAACCAGGTCTAGGATAGGTTCCAATTTATAGTTTTCAGTTTTAGCTTCATTTGTAGCCTGTGCTTGTGTCCAAAGTAGGTGCCCAGAAACTGCTTAAGCTTATAAGCTCAAATAATCCAAATCCATTAATCTTGTAATTCAGTAGCTATGGCCTGTTGTTTTTAGTTGCATTTTAGTTATTTTAGCAGTTTAGAACTTCTGTCTCAGTTTGGTACCTTTTGGTGTGCTCTTGGCTTATCAAAGTGCTTATTCTTAAGCACATTCCACATCAGTTCCTAATTCTTACACACATGCACCTGTTTTTCTATTTTTCCTAGTTTCCTAATATTAATTTAGAGTTTTCCTGAAATTATCATATTTTTCTAAGCTTGTTTGCTATTTTTCTTAATTTAAACTAGTTTTTAATCCTTTTTAAATAGCTTTTAATACTAATAAATCAGAAAAAGCTTTAAAAAATATGTTTTCAATTTTCCTAGATTAAGATAAATATAAAAAGCCTAAAAAGTATTTTTCCATAATTTTCTTGGCTTAAATAGTATTTTCTAGCATTTTAATTAGTTTTAAATAGTTTTAAATTAATAATAAATACATAAAAAGTCTAAAAAATATATTTTCAGTTTTAAAATTAGTTTTATAATATTTTAGATTTTTCTAAATCATAATTTTATTTTTCTAGTCTTATTTCATATTTTCTTTCATTTTAGAGTATTATTAAATAGTTTAAAATAGTTTTTAATTAATAATAATTAGATAAATAGTTATAAAAATAATTTTCTTTTTCTAAATATTTTCTTTTATCATTAGGATTGTAAAAATGTATTTTTCATATTTTTAGGACTTATATTGTGTAAGTTTCACTTTTTATTTTGTACGTTTACGTAATATTTATTTAAACGTAAGTTTTAAGTTTTAAACGTTCATCACTTTAAATATAGTGATAGCGTTTATTTAATATATTTTATCTTTTTAATCTTCTTAATTTGCATTTAAGTCGCTTTATTTTATAAACTTTTTCAGTAGTGTAATATTCAATCCTAATCATTTCCGATCACTATCATTAGTGATCATTCTATCGTCTGATCTAGTGTTTACACACCATTGAGTCTCCGTGGGACATAACAACCCGGGAATTCACTATATTCTCCAGGACTTCATTGCATTCGTGCTTGAGCAGTTTTAAGCTGATTACGGTCTGCCATTCACAAGTGGCAGGCTTGAGTGATTTAGCTTGACTGTTTTCAGCACAGATCAAACACCCTTATACGTGTTTATGTAATGTTATATCTCCGATTAGGAGATCTGTTATTAGGGTTTTGTATGCATAGCCTTTATCTTTTTTATTTTTCATTGTGCATGTTTTTATAGGTCATTTGGGAGACCGACAATACTGTTGGATCGATGTACTCTAACCAAACTAACTTAAATAGCTTGTTAAGGTTTAACAACCTCGGATAAATCCCAAGTTATTAACAATGAAACACTGAGCAAACTCTATTAAGTATGCGGAATTTACTTAACAAAGCTAAGAAGAATAACTTTAACTTTAAACGATTTTATTAATAACTCTAACTCTGCTTATTATGCAGACTCTTTAACAACTCTAATAATATCGAACTTCTCTAAAACTCTAATAAAATCACGTATGTCTAATATCAATCTAGGGGTCCTTTTATAGGCTCAAGGATAACCCTAAACGATTTACAATTCTTATCCTTGTACGTCAAGTAAACAATACATAGAAAGTTCTTGTAACACCCCAACCCGATAAGGGTAGAAGTATCACAGTATGGTGTCATATCAAAGCATGGACATAAATCAAACAGCGAGAGTCTTAATTAAAACATCAAAAGAATTTAAGTCAACCAGACTTATCAATGCATAAATACAAAAGGAAAACTCCGAAATGAAAATATAATAACAAAATCAAATGAAGTCTAAGATGACTAAGCATGGTCTCTATATCAGCTCATCTCTCAACCCCAAACAATCCCCAGCTCCTAGCTTATGTACCTGCCGCAGGAAAAGAAATGCGGCTGAGCTTAAAAAGCCCAGTGAACAGATATAACGATACAATAATAATAACTGAACTGAGAACAAAGTAAGGGAAGTCAGTCAATAAATCTGGTATATCAAAGGAACAGAGTAGGGTAAGTGAAACATAGGAAAAGGGGTCAGTTATCCACCATGAGCCAACAAAACAAATCAAATCATATATCCATAGTAGCCTGTAGTAACCAATAGTAACCATAGCAGATATAACAGACATGGAGTGATCAGCTCCCAGATTGTGAAGACGCGTATTGCACACGACATCATTCACCAGACAAATCATAACATATCAGATAACAGAACAAATCTAGGATGCATCCATACGCCCCTGCAGACAGATAGTGGCCATACAATATATATCGAGCTCATAATCAGATAACAGAAAGGGACGGTGTGTAACATCACTCGTACACACTAGAGTCATGCCATTGGTGCATCAATGACACGGACATGGAACCCCCATGCCTAGTGATAGCTCGGGTCTCAAACTGACAGGTCAAGGCAAGGTCATATCAAAGGTTCAGAAGTCAAAGGTTCATATCAAAGTCCATAGCAAAAGTTCATAATCAAAGATGCTTACCAAAGGTTCATAATCAGAAGGTTCATAATCAGAAGGTTCATATCAAACAGTTCACATAGGAGATTCAATCAAAAGGGAGCATAGCAAAGTTATAGGGAAGCCCTAGTAAGAAGGCTCGAAGCAAAGGATAACAGTTCAAAACCAATATCGAAAGATGTAAACGAATCATGAGAAACCCCTACTGAAAAGGGATAGAATATCTGTACCTTATTCGAAGCAATCAAAACAAGCAGATAAAGTCACGAGATGAATTGATCCCTTCGCCCGAAACCTATATGAATTCGAATACGCTTAATAAGAATCAGATTACTCGTTTTAGATGGCTTTTCATTTTTAGCAGGTTTCCACTTTTAGTAACTTTCCATTTTAGGTAACTTTCTATTTTAGTAAGTTTAGTCATTTATGATGCAATTAATATTATATTAGATTAACATGATGAAAATGATGATTATTATAGTTTAGGGGTTATTTATGACAAGTTACAATAGTTTAGGGTCTAAAGTGTAAATATCACAAGTTTACTCTTTTTACAAGTTTAGTCCATGCATTTACTTAATTAACAAGTCAACCTTCTAGTTTCGTTATTTACAAGACCAACCCTACATCTTTCATTAATTACAATTCAACCTTTAACCTTTATTAATTCCAAAACCTTTTTACACTCTAAATCAAGTCGACCATTTAAAAATCCATACGACACAAACAAGGCAACACGAGACTCTTTTGAAAATCATTATCAACACAACTAAACCAACGAGACCCTTTTAATGGTTTTATATATGTAGTCGGTTCAATTTCACAAAACATGTACGTATGCTCTTACTCATTTTAATTCGACACAAGGTAAATCAAAACATTATAATTATTTCGAGTGTAGAGAGATCAAAACAGACTTAATGTAACAAGTATATTGTCGACATACATATGAGATTCTCATTGATATTTCATGAGACTATATTAAAGCATTCACATGAGGTAAAAGTGTGCATATGCATTCAAGGAAGGTCCAATCAGATTCAAGGAATGCAAATAGGTTGTATATAGGAGTCTTTCTTATCATCTTATATGACGTAATAACATATCATTTGATATTGGTTTTAGCTTGTGTACATGCAATTCAAAAGGGTGGTCCAATACAGAATGTATATAGGCCGTATATCTGGTTCTTCCTGTATCCTTTCATATGACATAGTAACATATAATTTTTGTGTAAGTTTTATTCGTGTATAACATGCATGAATTCGAATAGTACTTCATGACAGAAATCAAAAGAGAAACAAAAGGTATGCCAGATGGGATGAGATGATGTATATTTACCCTAAGCGTATGAGAGGAAGGCACAACGAAACCAAACGAATCGAATCCACGTCCAAGCCAAAACCAACAGGAACTCACGACCAAACAGTCCCTTTGAACCGACGTCCAAGCCAACCCTTGGAACCTTGTAACTCACGATCAAACAGTCCCCGACCACAGCAGCCTTGGATTCACGTTACCAACCCTTGTACTTGTTGCCTTTTAGCCGAATGGAAGGAGAAGAGAAAAGGGTAGCCGTCACTTTGGTTTAGGGTTTCATGCTTGAGATTGAGATGTGAATATGGGAGGATAATAAAACGTGATAATGGGATTTATGGGGAGGGATCCACGGCTGAAATAAGGGATATCAAAACAGCAAATTTGACTTACCATAATACAAATATAGATGGGCTTTAGTTTTAAGTATTATGGGCTTTAAGTATTATGTGCATGCATTTGTATATTTAGCATAATTTCGGCCCATGCAAAAATATTAAACGTATGATTCATATTTTAGACGTAAGGTGTAAACATTCTTAGTGATCTCGTATATTTTGGTTCTTCAATCATTTATGAGTTAGATTACATTTACATTTAATGAGCTTGACGGATTTTACGTACTTTATTAAAATAAAACTTTAGGGGTAAAATAGTCTTTTAACGCGTTTTAGATTTTTAGGGTTTTACAACTCTTCCCCTCTAAAAGAAAAATTTTCGTCCTCGAAAATTGAAGTGAACACGAATGAAAACAAGTGGAGACATACCAGATTACAACAAAATAAGGGTAACAGAGATCCAACGGCAGAAACTTTACAGAGATGAACGCTTGTCGAGAATTCAAACATATCAATACGCATAACGATGAAGGCAGATTAAACGTATAAGCAGAATGATCCCAAGGTCTTGCTAACTCATAAAATCTTAATCAGGTGCCAGAATATCTAAGTTCTAAGGCACTCCTCGAGACATCCTATGATCACAATGAGGGTACGTCATATGATGTAAGTATTATCACGTTGGCCAAGCATCATAATACCAGCATCATATGAGTATACCTTCATGATGACTATACTTTATCTCAAGTCGTGAAATTCATCCTATCAACCACCTAATGGTCCATTCTACATCTTAGGGTTGGTCCGAAACAATCATCACTACGGATTCGAAATCAGAGAAGCAGAACATATAAGGAACATGACGGAACATAGCAGTTACCATCGAACTGACACACATCGGCAATAGCATCAGGTCTTCCACAGTTCATCAAATCTTCCGGAACAAAACAATCATCCGACATACACATAATTTATACAGAACGGAAAATCATTCACAAAGAACAAAATTTATTCAAGTGATTTAGAACACAATGCGAGGTCGTAGTAACACCAAAGAATCAAGCCCTAGGACTCCATCATCCAAACGCGCCCAATCATATGAAGCAGATGAATCTCCTCAGCATCTCAACGGTTGGACTGTTGACCACAATATGCCCGAATCTTGGTAGTAGTTTCACCGCATAACTAAAGTACGCCGGTCATACTTCTTCTGCTCATACGTCTTCCAAGTGTCCAGCAGTTGAATCTCGTCTCCGTCTTTGCGCTTCTGGTTGATTCGTCCAGCTCCCCCCAACAACATCTTGATGTCTCCAGCAGCATCTGGATGTCTCCAGCAACATTGCAGTCGGGTGCAGCTTATGCTTCACGAACCTCTCCAGTTAAGGAAACGGTTGCGGCAACACAGGGTCGGTACCATCATCTTCGACTCAACGAGTAGTTACCATCTAAACGATCGATAAATAATGTGCGAAGATAGAATAACAAAATCAAATGGGAAAAGAAGAAGGTTGAATCAGCGAAGACAAAAGAACATCGAAATCAAACCTGGACAAAAATCAAAAGAATCGGAAAAGATCAAAACAGACAGAAGCCTAATGTCTACCCAAGTCCTCACCAGTCAAACCTAAGCTCTACGGGTCAAATCCTAGGGTCCATATGTCACAGGTCCTGACTACAAGTCGTAAACCTGGGCTCTGATACCATAATTGTAACACCCCAACCCGATAAGGGTAGAAGTATCACAGTATGGTGTCATATCAAAGCATGGACATAAATCAAACAGCGAGAGTCTTAATTAAAACATCAAAAGAATTTAAGTCAACCAGACTTATCAATGCATAAATACAAAAGGAAAACTCCGAAATGAAAATATAATAACAAAATCAAATGAAGTCTAAGATGACTAAGCAT
The DNA here is from genome assembly GCA_019973895.1 of Chrysanthemum seticuspe. Lineage (NCBI taxonomy): Eukaryota > Viridiplantae > Streptophyta > Magnoliopsida > Asterales > Asteraceae > Chrysanthemum > Chrysanthemum seticuspe. The sequence continues at coordinate 345,048,540 of BPTQ01000007.1, read as the reverse complement.
GGTCTCTATATCAGCTCATCTCTCAACCCCAAACAATCCCCAGCTCCTAGCTTATGTACCTGCCGCAGGAAAAGAAATGCGGCTGAGCTTAAAAAGCCCAGTGAACAGATATAACGATACAATAATAATAACTGAACTGAGAACAAAGTAAGGGAAGTCAGTCAATAAATCTGGTATATCAAAGGAACAGAGTAGGGTAAGTGAAACATAGGAAAAGGGGTCAGTTATCCACCATGAGCCAACAAAACAAATCAAATCATATATCCATAGTAGCCTGTAGTAACCAATAGTAACCATAGCAGATATAACAGACATGGAGTGATCAGCTCCCAGATTGTGAAGACGCGTATTGCACACGACATCATTCACCAGACAAATCATAACATATCAGATAACAGAACAAATCTAGGATGCATCCATACGCCCCTGCAGACAGATAGTGGCCATACAATATATATCGAGCTCATAATCAGATAACAGAAAGGGACGGTGTGTAACATCACTCGTACACACTAGAGTCATGCCATTGGTGCATCAATGACACGGACATGGAACCCCCATGCCTAGTGATAGCTCGGGTCTCAAACTGACAGGTCAAGGCAAGGTCATATCAAAGGTTCAAAAGTCAAAGGTTCATATCAAAGTCCATAGCAAAAGTTCATAATCAAAGATGCTTACCAAAGGTTCATAATCAGAAGGTTCATAATCAGAAGGTTCATATCAAACAGTTCACATAGGAGATTCAATCAAAAGGGAGCATAGCAAAGTTATAAGGAAGCCCTAGTAAGAAGGCTCGAAGCAAAGGATAACAGTTCAAAACCAATATCGAAAGATGTAAACGAATCATGAGAAACCCCTACTGAAAAGGGATAGAATATCTGTACCTTATTCGAAGCAATCAAAACAAGCAGATAAAGTCACGAGATGAATTGATCCCTTCGCCCGAAACCTATATGAATTCGAATACGCTTAATAAGAATCAGATTACTCGTTTTAGATGGCTTTTCATTTTTAGCAGGTTTCCACTTTTAGTAACTTTCCATTTTAGGTAACTTTCTATTTTAGTAAGTTTAGTCATTTATGATGCAATTAATATTATATTAGATTAACATGATGAAAATGATGATTATTATAGTTTAGGGGTTATTTATGACAAGTTACAATAGTTTAGGGTCTAAAGTGTAAATATCACAAGTTTACTCTTTTTACAAGTTTAGTCCATGCATTTACTTAATTAACAAGTCAACCTTCTAGTTTCGTTATTTACAAGACCAACCCTACATCTTTCATTAATTACAATTCAACCTTTAACCTTTATTAATTCCAAAACCTTTTTACACTCTAAATCAAGTCGACCATTTAAAAATCCATACGACACAAACAAGGCAACACGAGACTCTTTTGAAAATCATTATCAACACAACTAAACCAACGAGACCCTTTTAATGGTTTTATATATGTAGTCGGTTCAATTTCACAAAACATGTACGTATGCTCTTACTCATTTTAATTCGACACAAGGTAAATCAAAACATTATAATTATTTCGAGTGTAGAGAGGTCAAAACAGACTTAATGTAACAAGTATATTGTCGACATACATATGAGATTCTCATTGATATTTCATGAGACTATATTAATGCATTCACATGAGGTAAAAGTGTGCATATGCATTCAAGGAAGGTCCAATCAGATTCAAGGAATGCAAATAGGTTGTATATAGGAGTCTTTCTTATCATCTTATATGACGTAATAACATATCATTTGATATTGGTTTTAGCTTGTGTACATGCAATTCAAAAGGGTGGTCCAATACAGAATGTATATAGGCCGTATATCTGGTTCTTCCTGTATCCTTTCATATGACATAGTAACATATAATTTTTGTGTAAGTTTTATTCGTGTATAACATGCATGAATTCGAATAGTACTTCATGACAGAAATCAAAAGAGAAACAAAAGGTATGCCAGATGGGATGAGATGATGTATATTTACCCTAAGCGTATGAGAGGAAGGCACAACGAAACCAAACGAATCGAATCCACGTCCAAGCCAAAACCAACAGGAACTCACGACCAAACAGTCCATTTGAACCGACGTCCAAGCCAACCCTTGGAACCTTGTAACTCACGATCAAACAGTCCCCGACCACAGCAGCCTTGGATTTACGTTACCAACCCTTGTACTTGTTGCCTTTGAGCCGAATGGAAGGAGAAGAGAAAAGGGTAGCCGTCACTTTGGTTTAGGGTTTCATGCTTGAGATTGAGATGTGAATATGGGAGGATAATAAAACGTGATAATGGGATTTATGGGGAGGGATCCACGGCTGAAATAAGGGATATCAAAACAGCAAATTTGACTTACCATAATACAAATATAGATGGGCTTTAGTTTTAAGTATTATGGGCTTTAAGTATTATGTGCATGCATTTGTATATTTAGCATAATTTCGGCCCATGCAAAAATATTAAACGTATGATTCATATTTTAGACGTAAGGTGTAAACATTCTTAGTGATCTCGTATATTTTGGTTCTTCAATCATTTATGAGTTAGATTACATTTACATTTAATGAGCTTGACGGATTTAACGTACTTTATTAAAATAAAACTTTAGGGGTAAAATAGTCTTTTAACGCGTTTTAGATTTTTAGGGTTTTACAGTTCTAGATAAACATAACTTTCTATCTTTAATCTAATACAACCGACATATAATCTTTACAGTACTTTGACTTCTTGCAGTACTTTGACTTCTTGTAGTACTTTATCTTGCTGCAGTACTTTGTTAATCTTTAGTACTTTAATCTTCTGTATCCCAACAATCCTCCCCTAACTTGAATTCTACTTGCTTGATTTCAAGTTCCTTTGTAGATTTAGCTTTAACATCTTTATCTTCAAAGAGGAATTGTTACTTTATCTTCAAATTTTATCTTTGTAGATTCTATGCTTATATCATCATCAAAGTAGTCTTTATCTGTGTAAATCTTTTCAGCATCAAACAACAATATTATATCTTTTCTGCAACATTCAGCAAGCTCCATCTTTTCAGCAACATAAGACAATTTGTACATTTAATTCAGTTAAGTTTCAGTCTATTCTCATCACTTCCAGGTGTGTAAACTCCTGTGAGAGGTGAATCATTGAAAATTTAATGGACTTGAGTTCTCTTTACCAAAGCCATTAACTCTGGAGTAGCCAAATGTTTTGATGTGTAAGATCATGGTACACTGATAACCATATGATTTTTAGCAAATCATCAGCTATCAACATATTTGAGTTGTCTTTACCAAAAGTTGTACCCTTTTGGACTAGTTAGTTCTTTCATCATGGTGAACTAATTACCGTATAATGGTTTTTCCACAGCCTTTACCACAAACCATTTTTTTGTGGGCTAGCCAACTCTTCACATTACTGATATGGTGAGTTGATTACCATCCAACTTATTAGCAAGTTGTCAACTAAAAACGGATTTGAAATATCTTTACCAGAGCCATTTGCTCATGGATTAGCCAATCCTTTTGTAACCATGGTGGATTGATAACCTATTGGTATTACCATCTTAAAAACTATTTATTTCTTTGAACCTTTGTTTCAAAACATTTATCACTTAACAAAAGTTTTTCAAAATCAGTAACTGGTTTAAAAACTTCAAGCAGTACTTTGATGAAAGTACTGTTTGATCAGCAGTACTTTGAATAAACAACTGATATATCAAAAATTTAATCAAATAAGATTCATACCAGTTATTCATCATCATCAGCAATTGTAGTCCATCTGATAAACAGCTTGATAACCAGACATGCTATTTCATTATCTTCTTCTACTTCCATTCCATGCTCCAACATCCTCCTCATAAGTTCTGGTTTAAGAGGATATCTTCTATCAGCTAACATATGAATCATAATTCCATCTTCTAGCTCTAGAACATGTACTCCAGATTCTTCAAAGAATCTCCAGCTAACAATCTCCCAATTCTCTTGATTCTTCCAAATTTTAGCAGTGCTTTGTTCTTCAGTTTCCCATACAGTTGTGAGATCTCCAAGCAATACTAAACCAACTCCTTCTGATGGGTTTTGTTCAAAGTAATCTCGCACCACATGATATAACTAAAATAAATCCACTCTATCTATGATGTGCAATAAATCCCATAGCCTATTGAACACTCTGAAACTTTCATCGGCTCTATGAAACATCAGATAACTTCCATCTTTTGATTCTACAACTTCAAAAGCAATAATTTGAGATCTGTTCATTTTCATCTCAGCATCATCTGTAGAATACTCAAAATCCACTATTCTTAAGTAATTCTTTAGTTCATCATTAGTAACAGATCGTAACTCAACTTTCTCTTTCTTTGATGACTGTATATCTTCAACTTCAGTTTTTCTTTTTCTTTTTTTATCTTTTTCTTTCCAAGCAGCATCATCTTTATAATCCTTGATACTTTCAACACTTTTCTTATAAGCTTTCCTAACAGCATCATACAATTCTTTCATCTCCAAATAATTAAACCTCTACAATCCTTTATACCCTTGACTTTTTAAATAAGCCATCATTGCATTTTTGTCTTTAGCTCGATTTGGCCTTCTTGGTAGAAATCTAACAAGAATAGGTGACTCTAATGGTTCATCAGCTTCAGCATTCAATTCCTCTTGCAATTTCTTAGCTGCTTCTCTATTCTGAGCTTCTTCAATTTCCTTAGCTTCTCTATTTTTAGCATTCAATTCCTCTTGAAACTTTCTAGCTGCTTCCTCATTCATAGCAACTTGAGCAGCTCTTATCTGTGCTAAAGTGGTTTTCTTTTTCTTCTTTGTCTCTATCAACTTGCCTTTACCTTTATCCTTTGGATCAATAACAGGTTGAGAAACTCTTGGTTGTTCCTCTTCTTGTACTCTGGAATAGTAACACCTCTTGGTTTTGATAAATCTTGCAAAATCTCAGCAATTGTATCATCATCATCATCACTTGCAGTGTGTATTCTTTGAGGTGTATCAGCTTCCTCTGGTATGACAGTTGTTGAAGGACCAGCTTCTTCTTCTAATACAGTAGTTGAAGTACCAGCTTCCTCTTCAAAGTCTAACACCCTTGGTGTAACCAATTCTTGTCTATAAGTTCCAGTCAAAGCAGTACTTTGATCAGCAGTACCTTGATCATCAGTACTTTGAACTTGAACATCAATAACTTGTTCCTCAGTATCTTCAGGCTGAATATTTGTTCCTTGAACTTCAGTCCTTTCATGTTCTTCAGTATCTTGAGGTTCATTCTCCTTATGAACATCTTCTTTCAAATTCTTTTCTTCTAAATTCCTCCCCATTTGGAATGAAGATTGTTTTTGAACTTTTTGGCGCTTAATCTTCTTAAACTGCCTTTGCTCCTTATTTTTAGATTGGACCCAAAGACGATGATGTTGAACCAATGGCCAGACAAAATTCTTGAGTCTTCTAAACTTGAGCTTCAACTTCTTAATCTATTTAGCTTGAGCCTCAGTAGTCTTCTTTAACTTGACTAACTCCCTTGTTAGAATATAATTATCCAATGTTAAACCTTCAGGGGGTATAGTATGTGAATCATCTCCTAGAATTGGTGAATGTTCCTCTGGTTGAGAATCAGAAACAGATCTTTGTGGAGATGGAGAAGGTGAAACTTCAACATCTTCTTGAACTTCAGTACTTGGGGAAGCAGTACCTTGTTGAGATGCAGCACTTTGAGAAGCAGTACCTGCGGATGCAGTACTTGCAGATGCAGTACTTTCACTATCTTCATCTTCTGCAGCATCAGCTCTGACAGCTTGAACAACTTCCATCATAGAAGTAGTTAATGGAGTGTCCCTTCCAGTGAATAAATCACTCTTCCTAGCCATGAAAGTGAATATCTTGGCTTGTTGTACCACAACAGGTAAAATATTTGTAGGTTTACGTACATCTGAAAGTTGTTTATTGAGGAATACTTGAACAAACCTTGGATACATCAACCATTTTGACCCATGAGTAATGTGTGAAAGCATTCCATCTAGAATTAGCCTTGAAAAATTGAAAACACGATCTGTAGCCAATCCCACCATAGCAGATGCTATGTTAGATCCAAATTGCTCCCATGAAGTACTTTTAGCACTAATACAATAAAGCAACACATGCACTAAAAACTTCTATTGAGGACAAAATAGTTGTTTCCTGAATGTTTGTTCTGTTAAAGACCCTTCATAACCAATGTGTCCAAAAGTATCCCAAATAAGTTGCTTATCAAAACGAACAGCCCCATCTTCATCATTAAACAATAAGTCTTCTCGAATAGAGGCTTCAGTAACCTTGATATTTTTTCCAGCAAGCCTAGCATGAATATACTCTTCATCATTCTCCATATGAACCCTAGCTGTTTCCCAAAATTGTTGAATCCAGGGCTCTATAACATCTGGTTCTACTAATAACGCATAACGAATGGGCGATCCAGTAAGAAAATCGATAATATCATGAAAGATTGCATTCGCTTCAGTCTTGTCTAAATTAGCCACCATATTGTGCTTTGAAACGGTATTACGATTCGCCATTGATGGTTATGTGATCACAGTAAGAAATAGAACAAATAATATAGGTGAAAGTGAGAGAAATATGGAAAAGATTAGAAGATATCAATATGAGAGGGAAATTCGGAGAGTAGTTATTTATAGGTGAGATTTTAAAAATCACAGCTTGTAATAACTAAGTTACCGTTAGGGTAGTTTTCCCCTCAATATGACCGTTAGAACAATACTTTGATAAGACAAACAGCACTTTCCACGTGTACAGTACTTTCCTTTGCAATACTTTCCAAGCAGTACTTTCATAAAATCAAAAATCAATACTTTCCCATTCTCGTCCTTACAATACCAAACACTTATAAAATAGAAACATCCTCCCCTCAAACAATGCATAGGACTATACTTACACTAAATAGTCCTCCCCTGAAATGTAGCTTAGTAATTGATCATGCCAATACTCACCACCAAGTGATTGAATCTTGAAACATCAAAGCCTTTGGTGAGTAAATCAGCTACATTATCATCTGTATGCACCTTGACAACATTAATGAGCCTATGCTCATAACAATCTCTGATAAAGTGATGCCTAATCTGAATATGCTTTGTCTTGGAATAATAAACTGGATTCTTCACAATGTAAATAGTACTCTCATTATCAATATTGATAGGAGTATTCTTGAAATTGAAACCATAATCCAAGAGTTGATTCTGCATCCACAACACTTGACCACAACAGCTTGCAGCAGCCACATATTCGGCTTCAGTTGATGATGTTGCTGCAATTATTTGTTTCTTGCATTGCCATGAGACTAATCTTCTTTCAAGATATTGGCATCCACCTGTGGTTGACCTTCTGTCATAGTTATCACCTGCATAATCACTATCTGAAAAAGCTTCCAAGTAAAAAGGTGAATCCTTTGGATACCACAACCCCAACTTAGGTTGTTGCTTCAAATAACTAAAAATTCTCTTCACTGCATTCATATGAGAAACCTTTGGTGAGACTTGATATCTTGCACATAGACAAACAGCAAACATAATATCAGGTCTTGATGCAGTAAGATACATAAGACAGCCAATCATTGATCTGTATAACTTGACTTCAACTGGTTGTCCATCTTCATCCTTGCCCAATGAGTTGATAGATTTAATAGGGGTAGTAACAGGCTTCATGTCATCAAAATTAAACTTTTTAAGTATGTCAGATACATACTTGTCTTGACTTATGAAAATTCCTTCCTTTGACTACTTAACTTGAAGTCCCAAAAAGAAAGTTAACTCACCCATTGAACTCATTTGAAATTCTTTCTGCATCAGCTGCTCAAACTCCTTGACCATGGACTGTTTAGTAGCTCCAAATATGATATCATCAACATAAACTTGGACTAACATGATATCCTTCTTGTCTCTCTTGATAAACAAATTCTTATCAATAGCTCCTCTCCTATAACCATGTTGCAATAAAAAAGTAGAGAGCCTTTCATACCAGGCTCTTGGTGCTTGATGTAAGCCATAAAGAGCTTTGACAACTTTGTAGACCTTGTTAGGATGTTTAGGGTCTTCAAAACCAGGAGGTTGCTTGACATATACTTCCTCTGTAATCTTGCCATATAAAAAGGCACTCTTGACATCCATTTGATAAACCTGAAATCCCATATAAGAAGCAAAAGCAAGAAAGATTCGAATTGCTTCTATCCTTGCTACAGGAGCAAACACTTCATCATAATCAACTCCTTCTTCTTGTCTGTAGCCTTGTGCAACTAACCTTGCTTTGTTTTTGACGACATTCCCTCTTTCATCTCTCTTGACTCTGAACACCCATCTTGTACCAATAACCTTCTTACTATCAAGAAGATCACATAATACCCAAACTTCTTGAAGTTTGAATTGTAGCAGTTCTTCTTGTATAGCTTCAACCCAACTTTCTTTAGTTAATGCTTGAGCAATATTCTTGGGTTCCTCTTGAGAGATAAAGCAAGTAAACAGGCATGTTTGATGGTCCTTATGATTCATCCTGTTTTGTTTATAGACAAAGCTAAGTAAAGCATTATGAGGTTTAGAAAAACTCTTAGCTTTGTGTCTTGTCATCACTCCAGAAGTAGAAGGACCAATGATTTGATCAGTAGGATGATTCTTATGAATTTTTAAGTTTGGAGACTGTGGAACTCCATAGGTATCATCCAAATTTGTGAAATCAGCATCTTCATTGGAATCTGAGAAAATACCTTCAACTTCAAAATCATCATCAGTATCTTCTAATCCAGGCATGGTAGGATCATCTAAATCATCCAAAGTGCTGGAAACTGGTGCAGCAATACTTTGGTCAAAAGTACTGTCCAAAGTACTGTAAGAGTAATCTGCAGTTTTGTTCTTTGTCTTTGCTTCTTCATAAGCTCTTCTTTGTTCATCAGTATAAGAATGTGCTAAAACATCTTGAAGAAGCATCTGATTAAGTTCTTCTTGAATAGATTGATCCTCAGCAGACAATGAGGATTTTGGCTTATCAGTACTTTTCATTGGTTCCACAGTGATTGGTTCTTCAACAGGAACATCATCAGGACTAATATGAACTCCATGAACAACATACTGTAAATCTGCTTCATTGTGTACAGGTTGATTTTCTTCTCTAACAGGTACATAGTTCATAGAAGGAGTTAAAACTTCAAGATCAAACATCCAATCAGGACCTTTACCCTTCTGATTGTCTTGATCTTCTAAAAACTCAACATGAAGACAATCTTGAACCTTCTTAGTGACTCTGTTGTATACTCTAAAGCCTTTGTTGTGGGTGCAATACCCAAATAAATAACCTTCTTCAGACTTGCCATCAAACTTACCCAGATGATCAATTGTATTTAAAATAGTAAGAGGGCATCCAAAAGGCTTCATAAATCGAATGTTGGGTTTGTTGCCCATCAGCAACTCATAAGGTGTCTTCATCTGTGGCTTAGTAACTGATACTCTGTTAAGTACATAGCAAGCATTATTTACAGCTTCAGCCCAAAATTGAATAGGTAGTTGTGAATCTGCTAGCATGGTTCTGGCGGCTTCAATCAAAGTCCTATTCTTTCTCTCTGCAACACCATTCTGCTGTGGTGTTCTGGCAATACTGAACTCCCTCTTGATTCTTTTGTTTGCACAAAATTCATCCATAAGCTTGTTCTTGAATTCAGTCCCATTGTCACATCTAATACCTCTAACCTTGAGTCTCAATTGGTTTTCAAGTGCTATTATAAGAGTCTGAATAGCATCAAAAGTATCATCTTTAAATCCCAAGAAAAATACCCAACTGAATCTACTGAAATCATCTGTGACAACTAAGCAGTACTTCTTCTTGTTCAAACTTGTAACAGATACAGGACCAAATAGATCCATATGTAAAAGCTCCAATGGTTCTCTAACAGTCCTTTCCTCAAGCTTCTTGCAGGAAGCTTTATGTTGTTTACCCTTCTTACATGCCAAACAGGAGTGATCATTCTTGTAAGTCTTTGAAGGTAAACCTCTAACTAAATTTCCTTTGACCAGTTTGTTGATATTCTTGAAATTCACATGGCCCAATCTTCTATGCCACTGATGTGCTTCTTCAGATGTTGCTTTTGCCACCAAACATGTGGCTCTCCCGTAAGAATGAAGACTTTTCATATCTAGACTATACACATCATTGGTTCTTGGTACTCTAAGAACTACCAAGTCATCATCAACAGACTTGAATTCAGGGGAAAGGATGAGACATTCTGTGTCAGTGAATAACACAGGATGCTTTTTATCACAGATTTGAGAAACTGACAATAAGTTGAACTTGAGCTCCTTCACATATCTAACATTCTCAAAATCTATACGCCCTGCTTTGATGGTTCCTTTTCCAGTAATTCTTCCTCCATTAGGATCATTCCCAAATTCAACTCGTCCTCCACTAATAGATCGAAAATCTGACAGAATCTCCTTGTCTCCTGTCATGCTTCCAGAGCAACCACTATCCACAATAAGATGATCTTTAAGCTCCTCTTCTGGGTTGCCATGCACAAAGATTTAGAGAGTTAGTTTCTTTTAGGAACCCAAGCCATTACTGACTTGTGTTCCCCTTGTGGAGTTTCAAACTCAAACTCTTTGAGTATGTAATTCCCACTATTTTTTAAAACATGATCCAGAATTATCTTTTGATTTTTAGCATGTGGATTTTCAAAACTTTCTGGATTTTCAACAGAACTCTCGTTTGCAAATTCATTCTCTTTTTCTTGTATTATAAAAACATCTGATTCACTTTTTGTTGAAAGTATTGTTTGTCCCTCTGCAGTACTTTCTCTCTTAACCTATTCGGTTTTAACACTTGGTTCCTGTGATCTAGATTCCCTATGTGAATTATAATACCTTCTAGGTTGATAATGAGATCTCCTAGGATACCTGTTCCAAGAAGTGTTAGCAGTACCTTGTTTGAATTGAGCAGTACTTTGGGAAGGTACTGCTTGTGAAGGTACTGGTGGTTTAGAAAAAGGTCTTCTCTGGTGAGGGTACCTATGGTCTGGTGAGAAATTGCTGTGATTAGCCCTATTTGAATTATTCCAGACTGGTTTGTTCTCTCTAGGTGTCTGATTGGCAGACCTGTTCTTTGGAAATTTTCTAAGGTATTCTGAGTGATGTTCACAATCCTTGATTAAATGAGTAGGACTAAAGAACACAAAACACAGTTTTTGACCCATACTTCCAAAGTGACTTCTTCTATGTCTATGACCAAAACTATTTTGCCTTCTAGGTGAATGATTGAACCTGTTTTGACCAAAGTTATCCCAAAAAGGTTTAGCAGTACTGTTTTGAAATGGTTTTCCTAAAGGCACTGCTTGTGGAGCAGTACTTTGAGTTGAAGGTACTGCTTGACTTTGAACATTATTTTCAACAGTATCTTTTGGGGTTTCAGACCTAGATTGACCAATAAGCTTTTTCCTAAACTCTAAACTGTCTACACCAAAACGAGAAACATCAGGCCTAGGGGGTTGATGAATTCCAGTGGGATGGGGAACTGCATGATAACCATTGTCTTTCTTAAACTCAGGAGGTGTGTCACTAATTGAATCCTCATTATTAGATGTGTCTACATAATTAATGAGTTCATCATCACTAGTAGTTATATCCTCTAGGTCATCACCAGATTGATTCTCTTCTATGTTATCAAAGTCCATACCAAAACCCAATCCAGTTCTAATATATGCTCTTCTCTGTTTTTGAACATAAGTAACATGTGACAGACCAGATTCTTTCCAGGCATCAAACTTTGCTAAAAACTCATCTCTTTCCTTAGTTAATTTCTCTATATCAGCAATTTTACAATTTAGTTTCCATTCACTTAGTTTTAACTAATAATCTTGTTGTTCATACTTTTCAGCCCAAGCCATTTCATTATTTTTATGTGTTAATATTTTTGCTTCCATTGACTCTAAGGTAATTTGACAACCAGCTACCTCAGACCTAGCCCTTACACAGTGATCGGTGCCAAACCGTCAAGTTTTCTCACACAAGTTAGCCACTTGTGAATGGCTAACCGTAAGAAACTTAAAACAGTTCAGACACAAATGCAATGAAGATCAGAGGAGTATAGGGTTTCCCCGGGTCGTTAAGTCCCAACGAGTTGTGCGATGAATCACCAAACGAATAGTGATCGAGAGGATTTGAATGGAAAAGAGTTTTGAATGATTATAACCAAAGAGAAAGTATATAAATTACAGAGGCTTAAATGCAAATTAAAGAAAATTAAAAAGATAAATTATATTAAATAAACGCTATCACTATTTGCAAAATGATGTTTTTGATTTTTTCTATTACAAATTTAACTTTAAAAACTACGTAACGTACAAAAGAAAATGTGATACTGAAGCAGTATTAATCCTAAAAATATGAAAATGATATTTTTACAAACCTAATGATAAAAGAAAATTTTTAGAAAAAGAAAATTATTTTTAAAACTATTTATCTAATTATTATTAATTAAAAACTAATTTTACTTATTTAATAATACCCTAAAATACAAGAAAATATGAAATAAAGCTAGAAAAATGAAATTATGACTTGGAAAAATCTAAAATAACTAAATATAATTTTCAAAACTAATTTTATATTTTTCTGATTATTTTTGTATTTTTTATGAATTAAAAACTATTTAAAACAATTTAAATTGCTTAAAAATACAAATTTAACTAAGAAAAATCTAGAAAAATAATTTTTTGACTTTTTATATTTATCTTAACCTAGGAAAAATGAAAACTTATTTTTTTGAAGTTTTTCTGATTTAATTGTATTAAAAGCTAATTAAAAATGCCTAAAAACTGTTTAAAATGGAGAAAAATACCAAACAGTACTGGAAAAATCTGAAAAATTCAAGATAAGTCTAAAATAATATTATGAATCTAAGAAAAATATAAAAACAGGGCATGTGTGTAAGAATTTGAAACTGCTATGCAAAGTGCTTATAAATAAGTACTTGAAATAAGCAAATTAACACCAAAGACACCCAACTGATTACAGAAGCTATAAAATGCTAAAACTACCCAAATGCAACTAGTTACAACTGCTCTTAACCTCTATTGTGCTTATTGAACAGATTTGATGATATGAGCTTAAGTGCAAAATCAGTTTCCAGCTACTAATTTTAAGCCCAAGTATAAGCTACTCAATAAGCTGAGCCTCAAAATCAAAAGTTGGATCCTACACTAGACCTGGGTGGCTACTTATAAACCAAAGATGAGCCCTGGATAAGCTCTGATGAGCTTTTTGCAAGCTCTGCAAAAACCTGTGCACACTCAGTATTCACTGAGTTTGTGCACAGGGGAAATAAGACCAAATTCACAAGCCAATTTGGAGCTTATAAAAAATTTACAAAAATCTAAAAAAATGGTAATAAGAAAATAGACCAACTGAAGTTTTTAAAACCACAATTTCACTTGATTTGTTCCAGAAATGAGTCAATGAAAAATCATCTCAGTTGAGTGAAAAACTGGTTTTATGGTTTTGACTTTTGAGACAATTTTGAAAAGTTGACCAAATTGAGATTTAAAACCAATTTGTCAACTGATTATGATGTAATATGATGAAATAAACTTGATCCAATCTATGTCTATGATATCTAAGCACAAAACAAGCTTTTGATTTTATAAAATTCCAACAGTTAAGCTAATTGAGACAGATGAATGAGATTTTGACTTTGAGTCTGTGCAGGTGCAGTTTGATGACTGCAATGAGTGCAAATGATCTTAACCAACCTAAACCAACAGGTCTTACCCACTGAACAAGCCTCAAACAAAGGCTAACCAACTGATCCAAACACTACTTAACTCACTGTTTTGAACTTTGATTATTCCTAAATTACAAATCCAAGCTATTATTTATACTAAAACAGATTTAAACTACTTATTTGATACAAACAACAATGTTACAATTACCAAACAGCTACTAAATTATTAATGCAGATATGAGAGTACCAAATAAAATCCAAACACTTACAACAGTCCCAGCCACAATGGCTTGCCAAACAGTTCAAGTAACCACTATCCTAACTCTATCATAAACCCATATTCACACTGCATCAACCCAAATCAGCTTCCATGCCTGCTTAACCAAATATGCTTCACAGTTGAATTTCGTTGACCAAGGACCAAAGTTACTTGAAGTTGATTTTTAAGCTCACAAAAAGCTATAAGTAGCTTATATAAGCTTATTTGAACTCAGAAATAAGCTATTTGAAGCTTGAACATAGGAACTTGAAACTGAAATTTTAAACAGTGAACATAAAAACTTGGAATTATAATAGAACTTGAATTGATGATTGAAAATGCATTACAATGATTTTCCAACTAAAGTTTAACACATAGAAACTGAAATTACAAGTTTTTGACTTAAACTAAAACAGTTATATAAAAAACGACATATAGGAATTTTTAAAACTAAAATCTACTACTTTCTCTTGCTTTTTCTTCCTCTTTTTATACCAGAAAGCTTCTCTCTCCAATCTGAGTGAATCCCACTTGCCCTTAGGACCATTGGATGGCTTGATAAGATCTTGGCCGTTTGATTGATTTTTGGCGCCAAAATGTGTTTTTAGCAGTGTGGGTTGAGTGTTAGGGGGAGGGATGCATTTAATGCTTCTTGGAGTTTGGTGAGGTGGGGGGAACAAGGAGAGTGGGAATTGAGCTGGAGGTGTGGGAGCTTGAGTGTTGCAGGGATTTGGTGACGAAGAAGAGAAAAAGGCGGGCAAGGGGTTGACTGGGGTATTTGACCGGAGGTTTTAATATTAAAGGGGGGGGTCAAATTGAGGGGGTCACAAAGGATTGGCAGGGTCCAAAGGGGTTTTGATAGGGTCCAAGGGTTCAAAGGTTTAGGCTTTAATACAAGGACCTTTTGTGTAATTTCTGAAAAATGGAGGACCAATTCTGCCATTTTGCAAAGTTGTTCCAAGGGACCATAAGTGACAAGTTTCCATAGTACTAGGACCAACATAGACATTTTCAAATTTCCAAGAACTATTTTTGCCAATTTTTAAACTTGAAGGACCAAACTTGTAATTTCCCAAAACTTTTGATATTTTTCACCAAAGGACTAATTTTGATAACTTATGATTTTAAAAGGACCTTTGGTGATTTTTCTTTTGAAATTAAGTGCTCAGGGACTATTTCTGACAACTTTTGAAACTTGGGGGACTGAAACTGCCAATTATGCAAACTTAGCTCATTTTTCATCTGATTTTAAACATTTTGCATCTGAAACATATAAAATGCAATTTTGAGATCATTTCCGTCACCTTTTTGGTATTAACCATTAGCTGAGTGGTTTCTATTATAACTATTAAATAGATTCTCAACCGATCAGGTCTTCGTTTGCTGAAGACCATTTCTGTTTAGTTTAGGCAACCTTCGACTACCAAACGAGTTTTAGTGTACTAATAGCCACATGGTACCAAGAATGAACTTGATTTTGTAAACCGATGAGGTCTTCATTACCGAAAACCATTTCTCTAAGTTTAGGTAATTCAAAAAGAGTTTTCTAACGATCCCTGATCGTTATCAAATCACACCCCCTAACTACTCACACATTTATGAGTAGTAAAAACCAATTTAGACTTGACGTTTTGTGAATTTTTACGAGTCTTTACGTAGTTTTACGACTTTTATAGAGTTTTAACGTAAAATATACAAAGTCTACGTTTTACAAATTTTAGTCTACTTTTTACTCGATTCAAACGTATTAA